>OX411812.1:14882412-16123220 GCA_948253155.1 Leucoma salicis | reverse complement strand
GGGCGGTGTTCTTCCGCATGCGTGATATCGCCGCCCCCATTAGAACACTGCCCTACCTAGATTAAGTAAGAATATGCGGGTAAATCCACCAATTTTGCGGTTGCCAAGGTTATCCATTGTGAAATTGTGATAGTATGTACTAGCAACTAGACTTTCCAGGTGTCATAAACCTTTATTGACCCCTGACCGTATTATGTTCTGTGCTTCAGTTTAATTACGATCTCTCGTATTCGCAAGTTGTCGCAGTAAAATAATAAAAAACGAGTATTTATTTCCGATATTAAAATACCGCAATACTAACAACTCTTGTAACCTCATCCATTATTAATGTAAGTGATGTGTAATGTCTACATTTAAGGGAGCTTATCTTCATTCCCTATTTTAACGTGTCTACCCCATCTTAGAAATAATAATATACTCGTAAAGCCGTACGATGACATTATACACGTTCTGCGGCTTGCAATATCAGCCTTTCAAATTTACATAAAGAAAATGTGTCTTAATGTAAGATGTATTTTTATTTGATGTTTGCAAATGCTCTAAATATAAACAATATCATGCTAGTTATGATATCAAATGCATTTTGCTTATCTTGCTGTAAATATAAGATATTATATATTTTATCAATTATTACTTTAGTTTTTAATGGTAGAATAGCAATGGTCATTTATACCTAATATATTATTAACACAAAGCGTGAAAATGTGAAATCGAAAATAACAGTCGCGAGCAGGATTAGAACCTGAATCTCCTGGATACCATCCAGATGCTTTGCCAATTCAGCCATCGTGACAATTGCTCGGTACTGGTAATCTCGATGAAACTTTCATTAAACACAAAGTGAAAAATGTGAAAACACAAAATAACAGTCACGAGCAGGATTATTTTGATTTCACATTTTTCACTTTGTGTTTAATGTATAGTGCTAAGCATGTCAAATGCTAAAAATATATATAAAAATATCTAAACACATTCATTCTCAACGTCTTGGATGACGCCCGTGCCATCTGTCGGAAGTATTTGCATACATTATACCGACCAGGTAAACCTTTTTTTAATTAAGGTTTTTGCCAAATAATGACGCAGCCCTATAAATATTTAGATATTTTTATATATTTTTAGCATTTGACGTGCTTAGCCATAAAAATATCTAAATAATATATTATCGTAAGTAGGTTTATATTTTAAGATTTAATTATGAAACACCATTATCATTGCCATTAACCATTCGTATTAATAATAAATGACAAGCATTAAGCATCCTTACTAATGTTAAAGTGAGATTTTTGACGCCTTGACGCCGTAACTGCTTCATATCATCATAAAATTTGGCATTCCTATAGTCCAGAGCACAGAGAACATAGGCTGCTTTGAATCCTGCTCCTTTGGATTTTTGTACGAGATTAATTTTGTGCCAGATTACACGTAGCGCGAGCTTAAATAAGCAAGTAACTTTTAATAAAACCCAAACGATGTATAAATAATGCGTTAAATTAATATTAGTAACACATTTTTAATTTTGTCTGAAAAAATATATAATATGCAGTCACAAAATTCGCATAGTTAACACATTAATTTTAATCTGTATACATTAATTGCTTCTGGACGTCTTACATTAGGAATTATGTAAAATCTCTATCGTTAGGCTAATCCCTAAGATACCAGCATAGTCTCCCTAATATCACGTTTCGTAGCCCAGCGGTTTGGCCAAGACATTGATTAATGAACCATCGCTGCCTATTAATTAAGAAAAGGGAAAACTTTCCATTACATTTTTTTATATAGGCACCAGAATAATCGAGAATAATTTGAATTTAATTAAAGCCCTATTAATACGAATATAACTTGATAACTAACCTTGTGGAGGTCAATTTGCGCTCCTGGAGAAAAAGCCTAGAAATTTGGCCTCAGTGCAATGTGGTGTCCCCACGGGAAAAGCTAACTACCGGCGAGATGGCCACTGTCAAATTGTAGTTGCTTTTGCTAAGAACTGTTAAGTTTCTTCAAAATCCATTCAGTAGTTTTTGAGTGATGTGCGATCAATCAATTCGACAAACAGACAAAGCTTCTGAAAAATGTTTTCGGTTCCGAAACACCCATATAGCCTAATATAGTTTTTTTTTCTCAAATATCTTTAATGCACTGGAACTACTCTGTTACAGCTTTATAATACTCGTAGTAGGTACAGATACAATTACGCCATCAAACATTCTTTACCATGCCTACTTATATTGTTTAAGACTAAGATTTTTGAATGTTGTACGTAGAAATTTGGATGTTTTGGTGTAAATTGGGGGAGACCATGTCAAGCAGTGGACTGCAGTTGATTGATTAATTGTAGCTCATTATAGAAACAGTAAGAATTTATGTAAGTGAAGCATACTGTGTTGAATTTTGTATTTTATATATACGTAATTTTTGTAATGTCATTTAGAAATCAATTTTTTAGATGTCTACTACTTGACATAGCAAACTTCGTACCGTTTAAAAATCAATAAAATTAGTTTTAACTCTATGTTAAAATGTATGACAAATTAATTTTCTTCAAGTTTTTTGGCATCATGATTTTTTCCATTGTTTTAATAATTACCGTGCTATTCCGGATGGAGACAAATCTAACACATTCGCAAGATCATACAAATCGGTCCAACCGTTCTTGAGTTATAAATGGCGTAACTAACACACGTTTGTTTTATATAATATTGTCTGTTAATAACTCCACACATAACTATCTAAAATTACAAACGTAGCATAATAAGAAATAAAGATAGATGAAAAGGTTTCAAAAAATAAAAACATTTTCAAAGAAACGAGGTCGATCTATAGCGACGTTGTTATACCCAAGAAGGATACAAATCCAATTGCAAGCTCGCAATACACTCACGAATAGTCCCTTGAGTGAGTTACTCGTATAATATTTGCTTTCTCTTACTTATTTTGTCTAGCAAGAAGAAGAAAAACAATTAATATAATAGTGGAATAAATTAATTATTCAAAACATGTTTTATAATTTGTAATAATTGAATTGTATTCTTACTAAAGTCAGCATAATAACTTACACCATAAGCATGATACCTATATCTCTCAATACGATAAGAATGTAAATATGTCTTTGTTAATACAGACCTTTTGGTCGAACTCTCAATAGGATCTTATACAAGTCAAATGTATTACAAACCCAAAACGGTAGTTGAGAATACTTAAATTGTACAATCGCAAAAAAAGGCTTGCTTAGGTGTGTTGTATAAACGGTTAGGCTTTTATAGTAGAGCAAAATGTTTTATTTTAGAAAAGAAATAAGTAAATTAGAATTAATAAAGAATGGCAAGTGCTTATAATCATACAATCAAACAACGATAATTTAAAGAGATTAATATAGAAAAAAGTTTAATAATAATTAGTTTGAACTTGATACTATTTCATACATGTAAAAAACAAGAAAACATAGGCATGTTATTCAAACTTAAGGTTGTCTTAAAAATACCACAATAACAATAGGTGGTTTTCTTTTTTAACTAATAATCTGTCCCACTATTGGGCATGGGCCATGGTGAAAGAAAAAAGCAATAGGTGGTTATAAAGCCAAAACTTTGTGAGATAGTCAAGAAGTAGCTTCCTGAAAAAAAAAACTGTAACGTATGCCACCAGCACCCCGCAACGACTGTTCCTTATCTGTTGAAATTAATCAAAAATTAAACGGAAAAAACCTTTTTTTATATGATAATTAATAGGTATATTCCTTGTGAAGTTATAGATGTCCTCGGTGTCAGTTTTTAAAATGTTTGATGACTTGGCCTGACTAAACAACCGCTATTTTTGTACAACAAGCAGGATATTTTTTTTTAAATTTGAACCGTCCAAAAGACAAGAATGGATTGGCATTTAAGAAATTAGTTTCTCACAGACCAGTGCTTTAAATGTCATACTTGCAACGTCTTGGAGATAGCTTCATGAAAAATATTTATTGTAGTATGATACCCAAACTGTAACAATGTCCCATAAAATACTTTGATGACAGCTACGTTGGAACTTTAGCACAGCGTCGACTCATTAACTTCCAAGTGAAAGCACCCGGCCTTTGATAACAATGTTTTTTACGAGGTGTCTGCTACGATAATGCTAATGCAAACATTGGTGGAATCCATTACTGATAGCATCATTAAAGGAAATTTAAGAGTTAATCTTTATTTTATAAAATTTGCGGTACTAAATAAGTGGGATATACTACAAGGGCATGGTTCCTTCTACTCTGAAATGCCATGATTTTGCTACTGAGAACTAACAAAACTCAAATAGCGTTACTGTTACTTCAACAAAAAGCAATACATAAATATTTTTGATCTATATTTTTTAGCATTTGACATGCTCCGCAACTTTTTAAAGTACAAGTTAGTATTTGTGAATAAGGAAAAAGAGATTTTGAAATGCTTTCCGATAGATGGCGTTGGTCGTAAAGATAAATGTGATAAGGAGATTGGGATGATCGAACGATCTGTACGATAGCTCAGTGGCTTAGAGCACTTCCCCAGATTGGAAAAGACGCGGGTTCGATTCCCGCTCGTACAAAAAATCTCTTTTTCCTTATTCACAAATAATTTTTAATAAATAAATATTCACAAACATGTTGTTAATAAATAAATATTCACAAACATTTCACACAACGTCCTCTGGTACCAAACTAAGCTTAACGTTTGTGCTATGGGTACCAGATTAAGGATTATAATACATATATTACTTTTTTTTTGTAAATACATACATAATAATATAATAGATAGAAAACACCCAGACACAGTACAAATATCTGTGTTCATGACACAAATAATTGTCCTGAGTGGGAATCGAACCCACGACATCGTGCACGGAAGTCGGTTACAGTACTGACCAGGGATGTTATGGATATATAATTTCAGATCCGGATATGGATACGGATATATGAAAAATATTATACCGGTTTCGGTTACGGTTATGGATATTAAATTATTTCGGATTATCCGATAGTTTCGGTTACAGAAATAAGATTTTTAAGAAAGTCTAAAAGTAAAATACTTTTGGATTTGACTTTAATTGTACTTTATAGGTTTTACAATCAGTCATACAAGTTATTTTTTTCGTACAGCTAGCTACTTACTTGTTTTGAGTTTTATAGGTATAATAAAAATCAAAATTAACATTCGTAATTCTTAACATATTAATCAATATCTTTATAAAAATTAACACAACATAACATATCAATCAGTCATCATAAGTCATTGTTTGTGTTTTTTCCAGCAACAACAGTTCTTCATATTTATTCACTGTGTTAAGATTTAAGATGAAGTTTCAGCGTAGTGGTGCCACCCCCTTTGCGTGAAAAATTTTTACCACACTGTTTACATTAATCGCTTAATCTACATTAACGTCTGTTTGATATGTGTATTGTTTGATAACAATGTCCAAATTAAACTAGACTTAGAACGCATTTTCCCAGACACTGACAATGTATTGCACGCCTCTTATGCGAAGCGTTGAGGTGTGTTCTACTCCCGTTTTATACGGAACAACTGATTTTTCAAACTTAAACTTAAAATGTCTCTAATTATCATATATTGCACTTGTAAAATAATATCTACACACACATATAAAGAACAAACACTATTTTTAACACTCATGATATTTTTGATGCCATTTTTGCTATTTAAACTAGTTAAAAACTGACTATTTACGCTCGACGCGACACTAAAACCAGCGCTCTTCATGAGAACTACCTTTTTACGTACGCATAGCCACCGGTGGTTTTACTATCGTCAACAGAACGCCGTTCGCCCAGCCGGTACATTGTTTTTTGTTAAAAGAAAGTTCTTACCTTTGCTTGACGAACTGATGATATTTGTCAAGTATAATAACTTATTCATCCATAACAATAATTAAAAACACTAAACACACGTAAATAATAACACATCAACGTTATAAAACACGAAAAATACATATTTTACATTCCACACGCCTTGGCGTGCGCGCGGCCCGGAACTGAGAGGTAGACTAGACCAATATAGAAGTACTTCTTAAAATTAGCGCTAGATGGCGTATAAGACATGAAACCCACATTAGTACTTTTTGAAATTAGCGCTATGTGATTTATTGAAAACTACTTAGTAAGACTAATACATTATTAGTTACTTATCAAATAATCAATTTTATTGTGAAAAATTAAGATTATTAGGCGTGCAGTTTTGGATTTTCCAAAGTATTTGCTAATTTAGGTACATTGTAAAATTTAATTGTGTGATTATATTACATTTTACTAGTTATTACTTGTTACTAGTAGTTACAACTAAGCGCGCGACTGATCTGTCAGCTCGGCCGGACAAAAACAAAAACCTGTAACATGTCGCGTTTAGACTCCGCCCTATCCGAAACTCTTATATCGGATTCGGTTACGGTTATGGATATTTTTTTATTTCGGATATCCGATAGTTTCGGTTACGGATACGGAGCTCCATAACATCCCTAGTACCGACCACGCCACGAGGTCCGTCTCCGAATGACTCGTTTACTATTCTGACCGATTACTTTATTCCATAAGATATAATGCTGAGTGCCTAGAAATAGCATAGGTACTAGTAATTGGGTGAACAGTCTAGTGACGTAAGTATAAAATATAAACAAGACGTCCCACTTTCGATTCCTAGGTCGGGAAATAGCGTGTTTTTGAATTTTTGATCTGAACAATAGCCCAACCAAAAAAAAATAGTGGAGAGTTCGTATCTTAGGCCTTGCCTCTTAAACTAAGAATGTGACCTCAAGATCTCATGAATGAAAATTCTAACTGTTTTTCAAACAATTTTATTGTTATTTTCATCTGCAGGAAGTGGTATATATTTCAGGAGTTTATATATAATATAGATACTGATTGGAATAACTCGATATATCATTTTATTTGCGATTATATACGGCTGACAATTTTAACGAGTTGACTAAACATTCAACATCAAGAGTATGCCCGTAATTGAGTACGTTAATAAATTGAAAGTAATCGTGAAGCCCATCCGTCTGCCAAATCATTGTAATGTGCGGACTTTCATTTTTATAAAACGGATAGGTGTGCCCGGGGGCAGCTCCCCTGCACCTAATTTAGTTTTTTTTTCAAGTTCTAAAACTTTTCAAAAGAAATTATACTAGTATAACTTAACTACGGCAGCATTCGTAAAAAAACAAATTCCTTAGGCTGTTTTCTCGTTGATTTTTTGTTGCAAAATTGGTTTTAAAGCCCTTTCATTTTATTGGAAAAGCAGAGCCCTTTCATTTAGTATATCGCCTATAAAGTCGTTCTAGATATTGGCGAAAGAATTTTGAAATCGGCTAAGTAGTTTTGGAGATTACCCCTGATCCAAGCTTGCAAATATTGGCTACCTCTTATAAAAGGACATTTATAGTAAACTACCCTTGCTTCGCACTTACGAATTGACTAAAGAATTCGTCCCGTCACCCTGGTTCTTTTTTTAAAATGAAAGTAGCCTAAGTTACTCCGTGTAGCATCAGCTATTTACAATAAAATATTGAATATTGAGACAGATAAACATTTTAAAAATTGGATTTAGTTATACGTCCCTATATATTTTGTCCGTGTGGTGACGGACTAAGAATATAAGTGTTACCACCCCATTCTTTCCCACGGGTGTCGTATGAGGCGACTAAGGGAAGTAAGCAATTATCATCCATTGCATGACTGGTGGTAGGACTAGGTACCAAGTGGGAGTACTCACTTGGTATCGGGCCCGAGCGAGTTGGTACCACCATCTCCCGTGTGAACAGCCATGAAGCATATCGTTGCGTTTTGGCTGTAGCAGGAGATAGCCGTTTATTCTTTCATTTCATATCGGTGAAATGAAATGGTGAGCAGCGGCTTGACAATACTTTCGATATAGTTGAGTCCATGAGCGACGGTTACCATTTACCATCAGATGGGCCGTGGCAGCTCTGCCACTACATGCAATAAAAAAATATATATAATTTCATATAATTTAGTAAAAAAAACGGTTAAGTGTGATGTAAATGTTAATATTAATCCGATATCTGTGAAATTTCATTGAGAATTTACACAATTATTCAAGACCTGCGTATTACCCGCGGCATCGCTCACGTAGTAGTAATAAATCTATTTTAAATATAATTTGTGCAAAATCCTTTCTTAGCGCTCACCTACAGTATCAAAGAAATTCATATCTAAATTGTCACGGTCCTAGCCATAGGAGCTCAGGCTGCGCGTTGGTATATCGCTTAGTCAGTTATTCTTTATATTTAAGAGATACAAGCAATAACATTTACTCTTTTTTGGAACTAAGTTCCGTATTTTCAACGTTTACTGTCCCACTTCTACCACTGGGTACGGGTCTCATCTCAGAGTGACAGGGATTAAAACTATACTCCACCACGCTGGCCTAGACCATACCATTTTTTTTACAAAAAAATTAAATACGATGTTAAGATAGATTTACTGGTGGTAGGGCTGGGTACCAAGTGAGAGCACCTACTCACTTGCTATCGGGCCCAAACGGGTCGGTACAACCATCTCCTGTGTGACCGGTCATGAAGCACGTCGGTATGTTTTGGCTGTAGCAGAAGATAGCCGTTTATTCTTTCATTTCAAATCCCAGAAACGAAGTGGTGGGCAGCGGCTTGACAATACTCTCGGTATAGTTCAGTCCATAAGTGACGGTTACCATTTACCGTCAAGTAAGCCGTGGCTCGTCTGTCATTACTAGCGATAAAAAAAATATATTCCTATAATCATATTTGATATATTCACTTAACAAATACAAGATATTATATTAAAATATGCTGTAGGTAGCTGTAAATGCCCAAAATAAAAATACATCAAAAATAGTCGTGATACAATTAGAGAAGTAACGATCTTTAAGTTTCATTTTAGTGAAAGCTGTAACGTCAATAAGCTATAACTATGAAATCTGTACAACATTAAAAATGTATAGAAAATACATACAACATCAATTTAGTTTAAATAAAATTTAATATATAACGCAAAACAAATTTACTTTAAATATAATGTAATATATTTTCATCTACGCCTCACGTAATGTTACTGAAACAACGAAAGTGTTTGCAAATAATATGACGCTACGTAACTTACTTTTGTTTTGACGAAAACACACACAAAGTTATGTAAAAGGCCTTGGCTTTGTTATAAACTAATCGCATGTCGAAAATAATTTAGAAGAAATGGTGAAAGCTAGAGGAGTAACTATAAAAGACGGTAGAACCTGATGAATTCTCTTTGAGGATTAGTCCTTACAATATGAGCACAATTTCACAAATGCCAACAGTCTTAATGGTGACAAAATGCTGTACTGAATGTCACGCAATTTATTAGCGCTATCTTACCTCTTATAACTCTTTTATATTAACCGTAAGTATATTTTGTATTAAAGTGTTAATATGAACGTGAAGTATTCTCTTCAGTAATTTATTTTTCAATGTTGATAGCCACAGAATGAAGCGCAGAAAAAACAAGACAACAGAATACAACGTACCTACATACTGAAATATATAATTTTCATCCGTTTGGTGACAAACTAAAAGTACAAGTGTCACCACCCCATCCTTTCTCGCAAGTGTTGTTCAAGGCGACTGAGGGAAGTAAGCAATTATCACCCATTGCATTACTGGTGGCAGGGCTAGGTACTAGTAGTAATGAAATGATATGTAGTGGCTTGACAATACTCTCGGTATAGTTGAGTCCATGAGCGACGGTTACCACTTACTATGGTAAGTAGTAGTAGGTAGGCCGTGGTTCGTATGCCATCAGGAGCAATAAAAAAAATATATATATATATATATATATAAACTTTGGGTTATGTCTGCGAATTCGTCATGAATTTATATAGTATATATATATTTATATATATGTATATATATATATATATATATATATATATATATATATATATATATATATATATATATATAAATTATTTTAATTCAAATATAGCTATTCCACAGGAACCGTTAATTTTTTCCGAAATATTTCCTTTTCTAATTTCCGCATTATAAGTATACAAAATTACATTATAATAGGTTAAGTAGTTACAGCTTGAAAGCGTAACAAAATTTTCTTTGTCGTTTCCAACCCAGTTTAACATTCATAATGTTATATTAGTATAAGGATTGAAATCTCAAACGTTTCATAGTTGTTGCAGATGGCTTAAATATTCCATGCTTGGCTTAAATTTTTGGCTGAGGAAGAACATGCATTTTATGTTGCGGGATGGTTTTATAGCTTTGCTTTGTTCTTTGTTGTAGTCAGTAACTGAATGAATTAAGGAAATATTAGTTGTTTATTTTACAAATAAAACATGAGGTTTTTGATAATCAAATGGTTTATAGGGTTTAAATTATACTTGACATACGCAAATTAGAGATAGGAAAATTAATTTGGTCACTTAAGTACAGCAGGTTTATAATAATTTAGTAACGCGACATATTTAACTATTCCATCCATCCATCCATCAGCCTTTCATCGTCCACTGCTGGACATAGGCCTCCCCACAATGGAGGTATTACTATAATTGCCACGCTTGGCAGGTGGGTTGGCGAACGCAGTGGATGTTTTTAGTACACAAGGAAACACTGCTGCCACTGCTGGTCCACTGGTAATCCCTTAGTCGGCTTTTACGACTCCCATAGGAAGAGACGGGGTGGAGCTATTCTTGGTGCCGGCCCCACACGGCATTTAACTATTATCACTAAATATTTATAGAATCAATATATATTTATAATAAATAAATATATTCACGGAGGGTTCACACAACGTCCTCTGGTCCCAAACTAAGCTTAACGCTTGTGCTATGGGTACCAGATTACGGATATATATTACTTTTTTTTCTAAATACATACATATAATAGATAGAAAACACCCAGACGCAGTACAAATATCTATGTTCATCACACAAATAATTGTCCTGAGCGGGATTTTGTACCGCATTATGAGCACACTTACCCACATATTACGCTCGAAGAGTAAATCTCGCTTCTAGTTGCGTCTACCACTGAGAGGGATTACTTTTAAGATAGCGGTTATTTCCCTAGAATTTTTTGTCATACATACCCAAATTATTTGGTGTAGGTATATTTTATTTTAAGTCACTTTCCTTAAGTAGCACTAGTATATGTGTTTACCATTAAATTTCAGTTATTAGTAGAGTCTAATATCATTCTTAGAATTGCCAATGGCAGAGCCGTCCTTGTCCCAGCACGAATGGGACGGCTTGATCGGGGATGTATTGCCCTCTCACAGAAAATACGCGTTAAATGAAGAAACGTGTCTGTTAAGAATAGTAAGTGAGAGCGCCAGAGGCCAAGGCACACTATCCCCTATTTATGATCCGTCCTCTCTACCTCCTGTCCCTTTCCTTGGAGTTGGCGACGTCGTATGCTTGTTTGCCACGCAAATATTATAAAAGAAAATACAATAGGATAGTGATACTACGAGTATGTTATCTTTATTCCACATAGATTATTAATATAAAGAACTAGCCTTTGCCAGCGGCTTCGCCGCAGCCAAAAGCTAGTTTTTCGGTTATATCTCAGGTTCCCGATATAGTAGCGGGATAAAATATCTACCAGTTTTTAAGTCAAATCAAGGCCTTTCAAATAAAAAAGTTGCATCAAAATCCATCTAGTAGTTCTTAAAAAAAAATTAAAAAAAAAAGTAGTTTAAATAATTTTCTAGTTTTTCGGTTATATCTCAGGTTCCCGATATAGTAGCGGGATAAAATGTCTACCAGTTTTTAAGTCAAATCAAGGCCTTTCAAATAAAAAAAGTTGCATCAAAATCCATCTAGTAGTTCTTATAAATAAATTAAAAAAAAAAATCTAGTTTAAATAATTTTCTAGTTTTTCGGTTATATCTCAGGTTCCCGATATAGTAGCGGGATAAAATGTATACCAGTTTTTAAGTCTAATCAAGGCTTCCAAATAAAAAAAATTGCATCAAAATCCGTTCAGTAGTTTTTGTGTGCTGCGCGAACAAACAAACAGACAAACAGATAAACAACCAAACAGACAAAAATTCTAAAAAAAATTGTTTTGTGCTTAGACATGCCTATATAGCCTATTACAGTCATTTTTTCTCAAATATCTTAAATGTACAGACACAGCTCTGTTACAGCTTTATAATAGTATAGATAAGTTATTTTTTTCCTTTATAATAATAAACTCTTTATTTCAAGTAGCCAAGACTCATATTTATGTTAGTAACAATAATACTTATAAATGTATATTAGTATGTTTTATATAAATTTAGGTAAGCGCAAATATAAATTAATTTTAGAATTGAAAAAAAAAAATTATATATATTAAGAACATCAAGGGCATCATTGCCTCAGCATTCCGGCCGATAGCCTGGAATGGAATGCGGGGCGGATCCAACATCTTATTGGATCCGCCCCGCATCCTGCGCACCAATGATGCACATCTTTTTCTCATAATTGAGTAAAAGCAATCAATATTTGCTTCTGCAAACATCCCGATGCACTACAGCAGCGAGGCAAACCCATCAGTGCTCTGAATGCCTTTGCCCGCGAATTTTTAGGTTAGATCTCAGTTTCCCAATATAATAGCGAGCTACAGCAGTTTTCATTACTAATCAAAAGCTATCAAACAAAAATACCTAGTTTCATCGAAATCCAATAAGTTGGTTTTGTGTGATGTGCACAAAAAATGGTTATGTATATACAACATAGAACGCCTATAAATGTATCGTAAATAACCTATATACCTACTATACATTGCTTTTTTCTCAAATAATTCAAATATACAGACATAGCTCTGTTACAATATGGTAATTGCATAGATTGGATTACGCGGCACACGTGAGTAACCCGTTGTCCTAGGTGAGTGACGCGGACGCCTAGGACAACGGGTAAACCTCCCAGTTGATATGATTTTGCCAACATTTCCAACAACCATCGTTAAACTCCAGTAAATTCAAATTAAACCGTAACTAATTATAAAGTGAACCCTTTCTTCGTGAATCACTCCATCTGTTGATATTAACCGTATAAAAATCCGTCTGCTATTTTTTATTTTATATATTAATAATTATTGAGTTTAGACAGACAGACAAATGTGTTGTCTGTCTGAGACAGAGAAATGCTGCAGGAGAACTTTATTTTTAAATATGCTAGTCTTTGCCCTTGGCTCCACCGTGGCATAAAGCTAGTTTTTGGTTAAATCTCAGGATTCCGATCTCGTTAAGATCCATCCATCCATCAGCCTTTCAACATCCACTGCTGGACATAGGCCCCAAGAAAACGCTACAACGAGCGGTCCCGTCATGAGGGATAATACGGTAATCGCCACGATTGGCAGGCGGGTTGGCGGTCGCAGTGGATGTTGTTAATACTCGAGGGAGTGCTGCTGCCCACTCCCTCGGTATTTCCTCAGTCGGCTCTTACGACTCCCGTGGGTAGAGAGGGGTGGGACAATTCTAAAGCCGGCCCCACACGGCTGGCTCGTTAAGATAACGGGATAAAACGTATACCAGTTTGGCCATAGCGTGGGCATCACTCGCGCGATGCTAATTCAAAGGAAAAGGATAGGTCGCGCGGAACGAGACTAGAGAGGAAGAATTTTGGAGACTTGAGAGGTCTCCAGCACTCTCACTCAGCATACATGACACGACAGTAGAAGTTTTACTTTCTCTGACAGGGTAGTACCTACTCATACTTTCCAGATCAAGCCAGCCCATTTATGCTGGGAGGAACAAGACTTTATTACAACGAAAATATGTTAAAAAGAAATGGTGACACTAATAATTCTTCTTCTTTATTATATTGCAAGCAAAGCTTAATATAGGTAGATAAGTATTTTATCATAAAATATTATTACATTTTAGAAAGGCCTTGTAAAAACGTAAAGTAATAAAAACAAGCAAATTTCAACGTGAAGATAGCATGTTAATTAGATACGATCCACGTTATTCAATTAAGTGCCTCTTTGACGCTGTTAAATTAGCTATGTAGTGGAATACTTTAATTAATAAGCATAATTTAGGTGATCATTCAAGTATTCTATTCACGGATTCATAATTTGCCTTTTCACCCAATACTGTAATAAAAACTGATCGGCTGACCGACGACCTGGTTAAAGCTGCAAGGCGCCGTGGGATGCAAGCTGCACTGGACCGCTATTTCTTTGTGAAATTTTAAAATTTGGTTATATTTTATGTAACTTAGTTGTAAATACATATAAAAATGCTCTTAAAATTGATACTAGATTATCTTTCTGCAAAATGGCGAATATAGGTAGATACTTGTAGAAGAAGCGAACACGAAAAAAATATGATATTTATACCTACATATTATGAAAAAGTTGTGTATAAAATACTCCCAATATAAAATAAAACAAATAATTTTCTCTCTTAGTTTCAATAAAATAGCGTCTTAATCTATACTATTATAAAACTGTAACAGAGCTGTGTCTGTACATTCAAGATATTTGAGAAAAAAATGGCTGTAATAGGCTATATAGGCGTGTCTAAACACAAATAATTTTTTTTTAGAATTTTTGTCTGTTTGTCTGTTTGTTTGTTCGCGCATTACGCAAAAACTACTGGACGGATTTTGATGTAACTTTTTTTATTTGAAAGGACTTAAAAACTGGTATACTGGTATAATTTTATCCCGCTATTATATCGGGAATTATAAAATTATTAAAACTAGATTTTTTTTAGAATATATTTAAAAAAAACTACCTACTGGACGGATTTTGATGAAACTTTTTTTATTTGAAAGACCTTGATTAGAATTAAAAACTGGTATACATTTTATCCCGCTACTATATCGATAACTTGAGATATAACCGAAAAACTAGCTTGTGGCTGCGTCGAAGCCGCGGCGCAAAGGCTAGTATTTACCTATCACTGTATACCTTATCTTTTCCACCACATCTTGAGTGAATCGAATCCCCTTATAATGTGCCCAAACCCCGTCATTCGAAGCAACGAACTAGATAGTGCAAGGATCTCACCCACGAAATAAACCTGCCATGTGCGGTCTCTCCGCCTGTACTGGTAGACCACTGGAACTGGAAGACATTACTTCAGAAGGCCACCGGCCACTTACCCTTTCGGATAGCCTCATTGAGCGACATTTTCATATACTGAAGCGTCGCATCCTTGTAGGAGGCATGGCGGGTGGCGGACGTTCCCCGGACCATCCACCTGCGGCCTTAGCTAGGGCAGCATCAGGCGCAGGTACCACTCAGTTGCTAGTGGCAGTATGGGTCAGTGCAGAGATTCTCCTCCATGGCCCTCTCCGCAGGGGCGCATTGAATCCTAATTCGAACCGAGACTACTTTAGAGATTCTAACAGATTCTATAATACATCTGATGAAACATTCAAAGTAATGGACCAATATTAGCTAGCACTCAACAATGTAGAATAAACTTGGCCAATAAACAAAGGCTGCAATAAACTGGAGAAAGTTTGTACAGAACTCTCCGCTCAAGCCATTTATTGGTTGTTTTGTCAATGATGAATGAATCCTTTGTAAAGCAAAGGTTTTATCAAAATTAATTATATAGAAGCGTACTAACTAAAGCGAATTATGAATGCTGTTATTTGAGTTGTATAAAGCCTAATTCCAATCAATTTTATGGGTAGAACTTTATAGCTATACATATAATACCGATCCGCTATATCTTATATTTCCATTTATTATAATTTCCTTTTACTTAATTATTTTTTTAGAATCATGTTATGTTATTTCCAATAATGGAAGGTCATTATACAAACTCAAACATGCATTATAATAAAAAAAATTGCTACTGTATTAACAATTTTGACTAATTTGTAGTCAATTGTACAAATTAGTCAAAATCGTTGTGAATGTGCTTCGGGAAAAATACAAAGACTGCACTTCTTGATCCTTCCCGATCCTATGATATTGCATTGCTCTCTGATTATGACTGAATCGAAAGTACATCATTAGTAAATGTATATTTTTAATTGCCGATATTCCATTAGTAAAACTTTATTCTTATCTGTAATAATAAATAAATATTTACGGACATTTCACACAACGTCCTCTGGTCCCAAACTAAGCTAAACGCTTATGCTATGGGTACCAGATTACGGATATAATACATATATTACTTTTTTTTTTTGTAAATACATACATATTATAGATAGAAAACACCCAGATGCAGTACAAATATCTATGTTCATCACACTAATAATTGTCCTGAGTGTGAATCGAACCCACGACCTCATGCACGGAAGTCGGTTACACTACCGACTACGCCACGAGGCCCGTCAAATGTACTACAATTTACACATCTATCTTACCTACTTCTGTATTTTGTTTTCATTAAACCTGTACACCCCCATTTCTGCCTGCGCCTTCGTCTGTATTTTGACAATGTGAATTGTAGGTAAGTGGGATAACATTTCAATGTAACTTGTTAGTATTGAGAAATCAACTCCCATCTTCACCTAGCCTTAGTTAGTGACCTTATGAGAACAGATTCCCACAGCACGAAATATGAACACTTATCAGTGATAATTTCGTCTCAGTTGGTTATACTCTGCTTTATTGTCAGATTTCTCAAATGTTTTAATCTGTATTTTAGCACCTAACATGCTCAGCTACTTTTTTTAAAGAACAAATTAGGTTTGAAAGTGGAAATATAGAGTTTGCTGCGAGCGGGATATCCCTCTCGCAGTAAAGTTCTCTTTTTCTACGTTCAAAAATAATTTGTTCTTTAAAAAAAGTAACTTCTCGAAGTTTCGATATTCGGAGTAGTGAGCTGAAGGCGGGTTGATAAGGGGTTTTTTTTCTTGGAGAGAGTTGCGACAACATCAAACCGTTATTAAAGAACATCCGTCGAGAAAGTATTGACTGACAGTAGTAATGTGATCCCCTAAGTGCCTAAGGTATTTTGTTTTTATAGTAGCTTGTTTGTATTGATAAAAATACATTAAACTCTTGTTTCTTTATTCATTCATGCCACAAAATACCTGAAATCTTGTTTCATTTCTTGCAGGGAAAGAATTAAAAATATATGATACTTTTATATTCTTATGTCGTTTGAAAAACGATAATGTGAGGATTGTGTACCACATTGGTTAGTCTTCGTTATATTTATCACACAAGTTGAAATACTAGGCTTGCCAAGATGCGGTTGAGAGACAGTTTCCTTAAAATATCTATCTTGCCCGGATAGCAGAGAGACTTCCACCGGGACCGTAGTATACCAAATCAAGGTAGTTTTCTTTTATCTTGAAATAATAATACAGTACAAACGTAACCTTGAACTCGTAGGAACGACCTTGAGGTACCTACTAATAGTCTACCAAGGTTTACTATACATTTTTATATACTATTTAGTTCAGAAATAGATACCAAACGCGTCAATTCGGTCATCAATAAGTACCTACGACTCTCTACGGCTTTTTTATATAAAATTTTAATCTCCCAAATTCAATCTCCTTTTCTGAACTATAGACTATACATATGTATGTATACAAAACTTCATAATGATGGGGAAATCTTAACAAACAAACAAACTCATTATTTTTCCTGCTATATTGAATCACTTGATTTATCAAAACTTTTGAAGAACAACGTAAATAATTTGTCTCTGAAAGGAATAACATAACAGTAAGTAAATAAGGCTACATAAATATAGATACTAATCATCTGCATTAAATTCTTGCAGGAACCAATCCAATTGGAAACAGAATTTACTGTCGAGAAGACCCTTAAGTGAATTACTCGCGAGATGTTTCCTTCTATCTTATTTTTCCCGAAGCATCGAAGGGTTAGAAGAAAAAAATAAACAAGTAGTTCAAAAAGATAAAGTTATTTTTGCCTAATAGACATATTTATTAACGGCGATACGTTGGTTCAGTGGTATGTAACTTACACATCACATCCCTGGTTCAAAGCTTTGGTCGTGTTATTGGGATTTTTCAATCAAGAAGGTTTTAGTAACCCCACTACCTTGAATTTCACTGGGTAGTGGCAATAGTATCGTTTGATATTACGTGGTAGTAATTTCATCATGTTTTAAGCCTTTTTCGCAAGCTTTGTTGAGGCCGGCTTCGAATCTATTTAGTTTTAGCTGATCATCATACAGAATGAGTCCACTTCTACGACACTACTAGAGAAAACAAAGTGACGTTAGAACATGATTGAAGATACATTTTTAATCAGTATCTTGAGAACCTGTAACAAATTTTAGGGTGCTTAAAACACCCTAATGCTATCGGCATTAGGATGTTTTTTTCTTTAAATTGAGGAAATGCATTAGGCATATACGCATGCAGAGAAGCGAATTTACGGCTCCAGTAATACCGACGCTTTCTTTTTGTTAAGGTCGACAATAATGTCTCTAACCGCATACCCCGTCAATGAACAGGGTAGTTTGGGGCCCTCACCCACTAAATAATCCCACCACGTGCCATCTATCCGCCTGTATTGGCAGACCACTGGAACTATGTGACATTACTTCAGTGGTGACGCTCCTAGCGAAACGCTACCATGAGGAGAGCAAAGTTAACAAAGCCTCCCTATTTTACCAACAAGGGCCTGTTGACATAGTTGATCTACATCACCACAGGTCCACCATCCTCTCGGGACTGCTCTCAGACTTAGTTTTGTTATTGATTTTAAATTATTTTTTAAAATAGACCAAGTTTTTAAAGTACAAATTATTTGTGAATAAGGAAAAAGAGATTTTTAGTACGAGCGGGAATTGAGGAAGGGTGGGAGGAAATTGGGATGACCGAATAGGTCAGTACGATAGCTCAGTGCCTTAGAGCATTTCCCCGGGTTGGAAAAGACGCGGGTTCGTTACTCGCTTGTACTAAAAAAAACTCTTTTTCCTTATTCTCAAATAATTTGTACTTTAAAGAGTAGCGGAGCATGTCAAATGCTAATAAAATATAGGTCAAAAATGTCAAGACCACGTGTTATGTAAAATAAAGTGAATAAAATTATGTGACACAAACATGCATGTATATAAATATATACTAGATACACATACAGGTCGAAAATAGAATATAATTTTTTGTAGTCGATTATGACGACTATCTACATTTGTAGTTGTAAAATCGATTAACAAACCGAAGATTAAGCTTCATTAAAAGCCTACTTGAAAGATATACTCAAAGTTGCAAATGGAAGCCCATTGTCCTATGTCAACAATTGCGGTACTCCAAAGTTATTACGATATACCCTTGAGGAACGTTATCTTTGAATTGTCTGAGTAAACAGGCTTTATATAAACGAATCATGTGCGGTGTGTTATAATTGACGTAACAAATTAAGCATTACATATATATTTAATTTTTATGGATAAAACAAAGCTATATCAGCTCTTATCCTTCTGTGCATACATAGATTCCCGCCTGTTTCTCAGACGGGCAAGTGAAGACAACGAATAGCTACTTTTCATCAAACAGCCTTCCCACTTTTCATTCCCGTGAAAATAAGACGTGGCAGTTGGCGAGCTACACCACTGCCGATGATTGTTAAAAATCTAAATAGCAACCCCACGTTGAATAAACTAAGTTTAATTTCTGTAACAGCAAGGATAAAATATCAATAGCTTCTTGAATTCATCCACCACATTTAACGCATTATTATACTACCTGGGTGGTAAACAAGACATGGCTCACCTAATGGTAAACAGTTAGCGTAGCCTATAGGCGCTAGCAACACCAGAGGCATCACTCGCACGTGTATATCTCCAAGGAATGGGATAAAATGTGAAGAGGAGGGATAATAAAGACAGGATAAAAAGGATACCTACTAAGGAGAAGATAGGAGGGATAATATGGAGAGGATAGGAACGATAATAAAGAGAGGTTAAAAAGGATAATGAGTAGAGGATGGAGTGGGGATTTGGGCTTCTGGCGCTCACTTCATCATATTAAACACAACGATAGGGATACCTACTATTGCTTCACGCTGATCTTTGATGAGTTTGTGGTACTTCCGCCTTTCTTCTTTCCGATTCTACTTACTAAAATCTCAGCGAACTTATTGACTAGCCTTATCTTTTCATAAAATTATAATAAAATTTGTGCAGATACATTTACCTAACAGATACCATCCCAAAATATATGTCTTCATTGCCTAGTCTCTGAACATACTCGTGAACAACTTAAGTAGGTAATTAAGTTTCTACAATGTTATAGAATGATGCATGCGACCAAAAAGCCAGGTCAGGAAACTAATTTAAAGTTTGGCAGGTAGCGTTATTTATTTTCACGCGAACTAGTATGTCAGAAGTTGAGTTTTATAACAAACTAGTAACCTAATTTAGCTTGACAGTGAACTATGTACATAGATATAGGGTTGGGTGGTGTTTTATAGCTATATATAACACTATTATACAAAAATAATACATGACAATATTTAATTAAATATTATTTTCATTAGGTTTTACTTTTTCTAACAGTATTAATCGAATGAATGGCAACTATAGTATGCCATTCATACATATATATACATTCTACACTAATAATTTGTTTATAAAGATGTGAAATAAGACATTAAAAATGACAAATATACCTTTGACATACAACAATATTTTCTATGTATTACTTAGACAACGGTGTCAAATCAATTCTCGACTTCCCTTACTGAAGTTTGGTAAGTTAACAACATAAATCATGTGACCACTTGTGACAAACTTAGAACGATGTATTTCCTTTTTGATGTGAAACATCTAATGCGGAAGGAGGGTAAAATCGGCTGTTAGCGTGGCGACGCTTTTATTGTACTTGTCCCGTTCAAATCTTGCAAGTTAAATTTGAAACACTTCCCGGTTTCCGATTGAGTTGAAATTTGACGCGCATGTTTATAATCACGTGACAATGCAATATTATGATGGCATGGAGCTGATCTGATTATAGAGCTGGAAGGTGGCCATAGGAACTCTATAATGAAACGGCGCAACCCCATCGAGTTTGGGCTCGTATGATTCGTCTTGCGAGTACTTTGTGTATAGATGATATCCAGGGGCTGATGATGAAGCTGGAAAGTGGCCACAGTACTTCTATAATGAAATGACGTAACCCCGTCGAGTTTGGACAAGTTTGATTCGTCTTGATAAGTACTTCGTCTTTAGATGGTATCCAGGGTTTGTTGATGGAGCTGGAAGGTGGCCATGTGAAACTCTGTAATTAAATGGCGCAACTCCGTTATAAAACGACATAACTCCATCGAGTTTGTGCTCGTATGATTTGTCTTGACGAGTACTTTTCTTCTAGATGGTATCCAGGGTCTGACGATGGAGCTGGAAGGTGGCCACAGTAACTCTGTAATGAAACTACGCAACCCTATTGAGTTTATACTCGTTTGATTCTTCTTGAGGAGTATTTTGTTAAGTTATGATCATTTTATTTCGATGTTTTCACATCTGCTAGACGTCCCGCGACGTCTAGTTTTTTTTATCTGTATATTTCATAATTTCATACATTTGTAAATATACGTTTTTTTCACTACCAAATAAAAACTATAGAATCAGTCAGTAAACAAACAAGTAAGCTCTTTGTGTCTTCATAAGATTGGCTTCAATAAATTTTCTTCAATTAATATAAACTGCCTCTGTGGTGCAGCGGTAGTGTGAGTGACTGCTGATCATGAGGTCTCGGACTCGATCGCCGGTGTGTAATTCACCTCTGCCTACCCCTTCGGGGAATACAAGCATGATGATATGTAGTCTTCTATAGTGTTCTGCATCGATGTAGTTTCCATGCATTTTTTTGGTTAGCTTAGGAGTTTCTAGGGCTAATCTTAAGAACCAATAAATTATCCGACATCCTACAAAAAATCTTCACTAGCTAAGTCTTTTAATAACATAGCATCACGCCTGTATTCGCCGAAGGGGTAGGCAGAGGTGTATTACACACCCACGATTCGCCAGCTATGTTTAAGTCCCACGTAATAGGGGGCGAGCCTATTGACATCTACAGGGTACATTTCCAAATTCCGGGCTGCTACTGAGAATTTTTCTTTTTATGAAAAAGCTCAATAACATTGCCCGCCCCGGGGATCAAACCCAAGATCTCATGATTAGTAGTCGCATACACTACCGCTACACCACCGAGGCAGAGAAGTCTTGTAATGGCTGTACAATACTGTAATGCCATGTATTCCGCCACCGCTAACAACGTTTTTGTCTAACAAATCCGAAAAAAATACATTGGCCTTCCCAAGCCTCATGTTCATTCAATCATGCACGCTTTAAGAGTACTGCGGAATTATTTGAATAAACTAAATTTGTGCGTTTCCACGACACTCGAGCATAAATTTTCTAAGAAATCTAGTCTTACTTACCTATTTTTTATCTTGAATAAATTACATAATTTTGTTGTCTAGTCGTTATCGTTTCTCAAATTTCGTTGTTCATTTTGGTCTGGATAATCCTGTGTAATATTGTTTTTTACTAAGTTTTTTACTTATTTGAATAATTTATTTGTTAAGCATCAAATTTCCTATTGCAACCTCAATCAAATCTTTGAGTTAGTTGCCATTTTAGAAACCTATACCCTTTATTTCTAGCCTTTGGTCAAAAATGCAACGAAGTTTCTAGCTATATAAATGCTAATATTTGTGGACACGTTGACAATTCAATTCAATTATTTTCTTCTAGCTTCTGTACGTTGACATAATAATTACATATTTAGATATTTTTATATATATTTTTAGCATTTGACATGCTGAGCACTATACATTAAACACAAAGTGAAAAATGTGAAATCGAAAATAACATAGTGCTCAGCATGTCAAATGCTAAAAATATATATAAAAATATCTAAATATTTATAGGGTTTGCGTCATTATTAGGTAAAATCTTAATTGTAAAATTAAGTTTACCTGGTCGGTATAATGTATGAAAATACTTCCGCCAGATGGTGCAGGCGTCACCCAAAGACGTTAAGTATGAATGTTTTATCGAAATTAGCAGTCAGGAGCAATTGTCAGGATGGCTGAATTGGTAAAGCATCTGGACGGTATCCAGGAGATGCAGGTTCAAATCCTGCTCCTGACTGTTATTTTCGATTTCACATTTTTCACTTTGTGTTTAATAATAATTACATTTATATTTATATGGATGTTTAGTGATGTAAAGAATATGGCTAAATTACTGCCTTAAGCATGTAAAGAAATTTCTCATTAGAACGTGTGTGATTGTAATTAAATAATTAAAAATTGTTTTAGGTTTGACAAGGATGAGAACATAAGACGATATGACGTTCCATTCACGAAGATGTAGACATTAAACCTACTTTTAAAGATATTTGCGTAAGCTGAAATTATCAGTAGGTACCTGTTAATTATTATATTATTTAGGTATTATTGTATTGCAATACAAATATATTCTTTGATCTATATCTAAAAATCATTGGCAAAATCTGGAAAGAAACGACACTTAAATAGTGCGACAATTAAAAAAATGTTAGTCATATGGAGAGTATATTAGAGCATATTTGAGCAAATGGTGTCTATGACGTTGAAGTGTGCCTGGGCCTTGACAAAATCATTAATTTAGGCGGATCGAGACCTCAACTCTAACGAAACCTAATTAAATCGAGGCATAATATCAGCCAAAGAGTTTACTATGTATATACTATATTATATTAAAGCAAAACTACAAGTAATCCCTTAGAGGAAATACTTGCTTATTACTGCAGTTGTATTGTGTGGAAAAGAATTGTTGGTTGCAGCTGTTGTAACGTTATGACTGTGATCTGGTATATGGGGTAAGCAAGACACCAGAACGTGTTGTCTGCTTGAGCTTAATTTTATTAACAGAATTATCTCTGCTTAGGCCGTGTGGGGCCGGCTTTAGAATTGTCCCACCCCTCTCTACCCATGGGAGTCGTAAGAGCCGACTGAGGGAATACCGAGGGAGTGGGCAGCAGCACTCCTTTGAATATTAACAACATCCACTGCGATCGCCAACCCGCCTGCCAAGCGTGGCGATTACGGCGCTATCCCGCATTCATGGGGAGGCCTATGTCCAGCAGTGGACTTTAAAAGGCTGATGGATGATCTCTGCTTATCACTTATATATAATAAATAAATGTACTTAATACATAAATAAATGTCATTGTTGTTATTTTATTATAATACTAACTGTGCGTTGTGGTTTCATCCACGTATAATTTAATAATAATAATGCTTTTATACCTTTTGTTGAAGTTTGTTAAAACATGCCTAGATAAAGTTCATAGCAATATAATTATTTTTATTTTACATGTTTGTATAGGTACGTAGGAGTTTCTACGATTTTATTTTCAGGATTATAAGGATACGCAGAGTTCCTGAAACTGTTGTTCGTAATAAATACTAATATTTGCCATTCAGCATTACAATTACTAGGTACAATGTTGATTCATTGCTAGAACTGTCGCTCATACTTTATTCAGCCATCTCCTTTAATAATCATGTATTTTTAATACATTTGTCCGTGTGGTAATGGACTAGGAATACAAATGGCCCCACCCCATTCCTTCCCACGGGTGTCGTACGAGGCGACTAAGGGAAGTAAGCAATTACCACCCATTGTATTACTGATGGTAGGGCTGGGTACCAAATGGGAGTACTCACATCCTATCAGGCCTGAGCGGGTTGGTACCACCGTCTCCTTTATGGCCATGAGGCACAACGGTGTGTTTAGGAGATAGCCTTTAATTCGTTCATCTATATACATATAATTGCTTGTACCGACTGACTGACGATCAACGCAGAGCCTAAACCGCTGGGGCTGCAAACTTGAAAGGAAAATGCCAATTTTGTTAGGAGATTAGGCCCAGTACAATAATCCATGTGTCTTCTTGATTTCTTATCTATCTAATAGAAAAAAATGCCTAGTTTCATAATCTATAAATAGTTTTCATTTCGGTAACCGAGTTTAAGAGAAATTCGTGTTTTTCATTTTATAAAGTGAGGTTATAATACGCCTTCAACTGAATTTATTTATATGAATATGGCTTAAATTGAATTTATTTAAAAATCTAGCATTTATGATTTATTTGCTGAACAATAATTTCAATTAGGAAACTAATTAGTAATAGCTCGGAGTCTGACTGAAAACGACGCGTATTGATACCTAAGTTGGTTCCCTAGTTATACAGTTATAGGGACTTGTTATCCTGAAAACTAGTCTATACCTAGTTAAAATGGCTACAATATTTATCAATGGGAGTAGGGGTCTTGTAGTGTGGACCATATGAGCTTCTTGGCACTCTGTTCTCTCTGCCTACATCGCAAGGCAAATGGCGTGATGATAAGTTAGTTAGTGATTGCTTGACATTCCATTAATTGCCATCTTCAAATATTATGCCTTGCGACATATAATATGTTTGCGTGTTGTATCGTACCCGAAATATACGGTATCATACATTCAACACATACTTTACCACACAGTTATATTATATAAGCTTAAAACGCTTTGCTGTTTATTTAATTAGGATCTAATGGAAATCGATTTAATATTTTCTATTTATTACAATTTAGTAACACCTGTTAATATTTTATATGAAATTAAGATAGGATATGATATATAAGCAATTTTATGACTATTAATTATATATCTTTTTGTCCGGTACGAAAACTTATAATATTAATTGCCTGACAATAAAAAAAAATGTATGAATTTAGGTAAGTAATTTATTTATGCACATTGTTGTTTTTCCTGGGCCCAAGAATAGGCACTCGCCTTTTGGTATTTGATGCCTTTTTTGTTGTAAAGATCCACTAAGAAAGGATTTTTGAAAATTTCACCCCTAAGAGGGTAAAATAAGGTATAAACCGTTGTATGGGACTCTGTCAGCTTGAAAGTAAGAAGCACGAAATTTTATATATCTGTTTCTGATCAGCAATAAATGTACATGTATAAAGGATTTAAAAAAATAATACTACCAAGATGGTTATATAGGGGTTGAAATTTGTATGGGAAGTTCGTCATTTTTAAAGTAAGAAGCACTAAATTTCATGTACCTATTTCTGGTTAAAAATAAATGAATACGTATATCAGCGATTTTATAATCTTTACCCCTAAGAGGGTGAATTAGGGGTCGAAAGTTTGCTTAAAATGTTTGTTATGTTTAAAAGAAAAAGCATGAAATTCAATATTGAAGAATCTTATTATATTAAGTTTAAGTAAACAACTTTATAAACTAAGTGCAACCCGCTACTTCGTTCACGTGGAATCTAGTTTTAATTTTTTCCGGTACCCTAATATTTTTTCTAAAATAATAGTATCCAAAGTTACTCCTCGTAAGATCTGCTATACGTCAGTGAAAGTCCTGTACAAATTGGTCCAGCCATTATGGATAGATATTAGCCGAAACCAACAGTCAAACAGAAACTTTAAAAGTTAAATTTTGTTACTCTCATATGCATTCAGTAAAAAGCTGTTCGTACGATTAGATCGCACAGTCACCAATAATTAATTAGCAATGTTAGCAATTAAACCCAATATAACTTCATGTATTGTGTATATTAAAGTAGTTAATACATCGCAACATTGTAATCATGTAACAATAAACGTCATAATATACTTTCTGAGTAGCATATCATTACACCTCACAAATCAGTGTATGAGCAGACAAGTGCCCATACATCGTGGTCCTTCGAGTGTTATAATGTTTGTGTTTTTGAGTATTTCGTGTGGTAGCGAACCGGCTCCGTTGGCCTCCCACAAGCGGATCTCACCAATGTGAGTTGAGACAAGAGCGCACATACCTCACGAGAGTGCAAGAACACTTACATACACAGATCAAGCGACTTAAGCAAGCAGTCCTCTCCAAGGATTTTTGTAGCATCAAGGCTACTATCAAGAATCAAAGCAAGCAGTCCTCTGAAAGTATTTTTGTAGCATCAAGGCTACTATCAAGAATCAAAGCAAGAAGTACTTATTAATCAATCATCAATTACAAACGCAACAAGGCGTTAACAAGCATTAAGAAAAATCAATAAGTAAGTCTTATTTGAGTTTTCATATATTTTTTCACAACCAAGATGGAAGAATTACTACAAAGACAGCAGGTTCTTATCAACGGCATTCAACAAGTTTGGACTAATTTCAAAAAGGATAGCCCAGAACGAAAAACTGCTGAATATATCAAGAAACGAACTGAAGTTCTGGACAGTCATTGGTACGAGTTTCAGAAAAATCATGACAAGCTGTGTATGTATGACGACCGTACTTATAATTACTTCATAGGCAATCACTACGAGGAAACCAAGAAGTACTATCATGAAGTGCGTGAATCGATCCAGAAAGCAAGCATAATAAAACCGTATTTACGTGACCGTCAGCAAACAGGCGCTGCGGTCTCTGAAAGTAAGGCGGACCGTTCAAGTCCAATGCTGGGCCCAGAGTTTGTTTCAAGAGGAACAAATAGCAAATTGGCTGAGAAGCTGCGGAAGCAAGCCAGTAACTTCAAGGCTTTTTCTAGAGCACTGGCCAATATTGATTTAACCGTCATAGAATAAAAGTGGGAGTTCGATGACCTTCTAAAAACTATAGAAGCACGTTGGAAAGCAATTGATTCTCTCCATTGGAAAATCGATAGTGAATTCGATGACATAGATGAAAGTTTATATATAGCACTCATATGAGTGCTCATGCTGTGTATATACACATGCATGAGCAAAACTATCTCCAAATCAAGAAGGAGATAAATCGCAAGGTATGGTCCGTCGCTCATAGAGAAAAGGCGACACCACAACTTGATATCCCTATATTCAACGGGAATTATCAAAATTGGGTCTCTTTCAAATACCTTTTTACAGAGGCTATACACGGAAACCCATGCTTATCTGCAGAACAGAAGATGCAGTTTTTAAAAAGCAAAGTCAAAGGGGAACCAGAACGTCTCATTCAGCACCTACCAATTAGCACAGAAAATTACAATACGTGTTGGGAAATACTAAATAACCGTTACAATAACAAGAAAATGATTTTCTCAAAATATATGAACACCTTCACAAATATTCCTGTCATGCAACAAGTGACGTCAAACAATATCAAGCGGGTTCATGACATAGCATCCGAGTGTCTAAATGGAATCAAGAACATAGGTATAGATATTACCACCTGGGATCCGATACTCGTCTACCTGATAAGCCAAAAATTGGATTCTGAAGTTCTGTGTGAATACTGTACCTCGCTAAAAGAACCTAAAGAACTACCATCGTTAAAGGAATTCTTGGAATTTCTTGAAAACAAGTTCGCCTCGATGGAGTCAGCTCGTGGTAAACAAGATAGCTTGCCGAAGTCAATAAACGGCTCAGGCCAGTCGAAAGCACACCAGGACAAGCAGTACTACGCTAGCAACAAGGTTACGTCAGGAAAGGCTCCTTCTGTGTCCTGTCCAGTATGCAAGGATAGTCATGGCATATTTTACTGTAAACAATTCCAAGAAATGGACCCAGCTCTAAAATAAAAACAATTTCACAACAAAATTATTGTATAAATGGTTTATACAATCATGATGGCAAGAAATGTATGTCAAATAAACGTTGCAAAAAATGTAATGGACAGCATAACACAATTATCCACGGCGCGTTCTCATATGACAATGTGACGTCAACGAACGTTTCCGGACTTACGCAAGAACAAAATGAAGCAACTCACGTGGCACAGAAAAGCACAGCATCAACTGTACTTTTAGCGACCGCTATTGTCTTGGTAACAGGAGCCAATGGATTGCAGAGAAAAATGCGCGCCTTAATCGATCAAGGATCACAGATTTCACTTATCACCGAAAATGCAGCGCAGCAGCTACAATTACCTCGGCACAAGTGTCAGGGCGTGATAACAGGCGTGTGTTGAGCATCACTTGTACCTCACGGAGTGATGACTACACGTTTACAACAAACGTGCTGATAATGAATAGTTTGACGAGAAACATTCCAAATACCACATTTTCCAGGCCATCATGGGCATACTTAGATAACATACATTTGGCCGACCCGCAGTTCTACATCAGCAAACCTGTGGATCTGCTATTGGGATATCTACGCAAATATTATCATGAAAAACACAATTCGTGATAATTTGAGCAGCCCGATCGCGCAAGAAACACGCCTCGGGTGGATTTTATTCGGTGAAGTCCAAAGTTTATAGTGTAACATTATACTGAATGACATTCAAGAAATTCAGAAATTTTGAGAAGTTGAAGATATTTCTGAGAACACCCAGAATTCTTATCAAGACAATGAATGCATTGAATTTTACAAGTCTACGACAACAAAGTTGGCGGACGGCTGTTATCAAGTTCGATTACCGATCAAGTCCAAATCGAACGACATAATTGGAGAATCAAAATGTAAGGGTGCTGCGCAATTTCACCAAATAGAAAGGAAATTCTCTAAGCATAAATATATTGCGAAACAATATAAAACATTTATTCATGAATACGTATCACTCGGACACATGAAACCGGCAATTAGAAACAACACTCCGCAGTGCTATTTACCGCACCATTGTGTACTTCGCGATGACTCAATAACTACTTCATTACGGGTTGTATTCAATGCATCTTCGAAAACATCAAATGATAACAGTTTGAATGACTGTATGCATACTGGACCTAACCTACAAAAGGACCTTCTTACGTTATAGTATCATACTAAGGTGGAGACAGCATCGTGTAGCATTCATAGCGGACATCGAAAAAATGTTTTGGCAGATATGGATACACGAAGATGATCAAGGTCTTCAGAAAATCATCTGGAGTCTCTCCAGATGATTGCCCCAATCAAGCTTTACATCTGGAGTCTCTCCAGATGATTGCCCCAATCAAGCCTTACGAGAGTATCAACTTACAACAGTTACATACGGCACCAAGGCCGCCCCGTTTTTGGCAATGATGGCTCTAAGACAGTTAGCCAATGACGAAAACTTGAGATATCCTTCTGCAGCACAAGTAGTAGAAGAATGCTTTTACATGGAAGACTTATTACATGGATCAAATACTATAACGTCAGCAAAAAAATTACAACAGGATTTGAAGCAGTTACTAAAGGCTGGTGGTTTCAATTTAAGGAAATGGCGGTCCAATTATCAACAACTACAAGAAAATAGTCTCGAAACAAGCTATGACTTTAAACAAGCGGAGTCAACGAAAACATTGGGCCTGCACTGGAATACATAGCAAGACATTTTTATTTCCGTTCAAAAATTTATATTAATGCCGATGCAATGCAAATGATGGCAAAGCGATAGCCTGAAACACAGGTCTAACCTAGTTCAGGTAAGCTACCATAATTTATATTAACCCCTTTGTTTTTAATTTTTTCCTGTATGTTTACAAAATTATTTGTGAAAAATTTACAATAAATAAATCTATTTAGATATTTATATATATATTTTTAGCATTTGACATGCTTAGCACTATACATTAAACACAAAGTGAAAAATGTGAAATCGAAAATAACAGTCAGGAGCAGGATTCGAACCTGCATCTCCTGGATACCGTCCAGATGCTTTACCAATTCAGCCATCCTGACAATTGCTCCTGACTGCTAATTTCGATAACACATTCATACTTAACGTCTTTGGGTGACGCCTGCACCATCTGTCGGAAGTATTTTCATACATTATACCGACCAGGTAAACTTAATTTTACAATTAAGATTTTACCTAATAATGACGCAAACCCTATAAATATTTAGATATTTTTATATATATTTTTAGCATTTGACATGCTTAGCAACATACATTAAACACAAAGTGAAAAATGTGAAATCGAAAATAGTGCTAAGTTAAAATGTATAGTGCTAAGCATGTCAAATGCTCAAATGAAAATACGATTATTACGAAGCGAAAACTGCTCTTCGAAATATCAAAGCTCTTTGACCCTCTAGTGTGGTTGACCCCAATTTCCATCCAGTTAAAATTGCTGTTTCAAGTTGTCATAAGAACAACTGGTGACCAGATGGCAGGGCGACGCCCGCCGAGCTGCCATGGCCAACTGGAGGGCGCGGCTGGAGGCGCCCCGGGCCGGTCTTTGGACCGTAGGGGCGCTCCAGCCAGTGCTGTAAGAGTGGGCAGGGCGACGGCATGGAGTCCTTACCTTCCGACTGGTGCAGGTGATGTCAGAGCACGGTTGCTTCGGCAGATATCTGCACATTGTCGCAAGGAGGGAAGCGACTCCGGGCTGTCACCATTGCGGCTGCGACGAGGACATGGCGCAGCACACGCTCGAGTCATGCCCGGCTTGGGCCGAGCAGCGTCGTGAACTTGTCGCAGCAATAGGGGGGGACCTCTCGCTGCCGAGCGTCATCAGAGCGATTCTTGGCAGCGACAGGTATTGGGCCGCGGTCGCTGCCTTCTGCAAGGAGGTCATCTCGCGGAAGGAAGTGGCGGAGAGGGCCAGGGAGGCTGATCCTTCCGCAGACCCGAACTGCCGCCAGCGACTGGGGCGGCGCAGGCGTGAATATTTGCGCCTAATGCCGCCCTAGCTGGGGCTGCGGGTGGATGGACCGGGGAACGTCCGCCACTCGCAAGGCCTCCCGCGAAGGTGCGACGCTCCGTGTGCGGATGCGTTGCTCAGATGAGGGTACCCGAAAGGGTAAGCCGCCGGCGGACCACCGAAGGAATGTAACATAGTTCCAGTGGCCCGCCAATAAAGGTGGATAGACGGCACACGGCGGGTTTCTTTAGTGGGTGAGGGCCCCATACTACCCTGTTCGTTGCCCCGAGTGACGGGGTGTGCGGTTAGGAACATATTTTACCGCCTAAACAAAAAAAAAAGGTACAAAAGGCACTTCAAGTTGTATTGAATTACACGGGTTTTGCGATGCATCGCAAAAAGCATATGCTTGTGTTATTTATTGCAAAACGACTAATAATAGTCAAACACATATTTCGTTATTAGTTGCGAAATCAAGGTTGATGCCCTGTTACAAGAACATTTCATTGCCTAGACTTGAGTTATTAGGAGCACATTTACTTTCTAAAGTAATGGCAAAAGCAAAAGAAAGTTTTTTCGGCCTCGACATCAAGGTTTATGGCTGGACAGATTCAACAGCAACTTTAGGATGGCTACGAGGAGATCCTGATCAGTGAAAGGTATTTGTCGCCAACAGAGTGCGTGAAATAACCAGGGAGATGCCAGCTGCGTGCTGGAGATACGTAAAGTCTGCCGAAAATCCCGCCGACTGTGCTAGCAGGGGACTAACAAGTGCAAACCTGAGAGAACATGATCTTTGGTGGAATGCACCGTTATGGTTACCCGATCACAAGCCAGAAAATCAGTAGAGCTTCCTAAATTACGTTAAGAGTGAAGAAGTGCCACGACAACCGATATTAGGACAGAACCCAGTATCATGGATAATTTGCTAAATAAATACAGCTCATTAACTATGGTGTTGCGCGTATTAGCATGGGTACATCGCTTCACTAATCGAAGTCCAAGCCAACCGTCTACAAAGTACATTACTTTATCCGAGTTACGGCAAACCAGCGCTGTGATTATCACACAAATCCAGCAAGTGGAGTTTCGGCAAGAAATACGTGACTTACGGAAAAACGGCACTTTGAAACGTCCCGTAATAAAACTTTCAGTCCTGCTAGAACGTAAGGAACAATTGGCGCGACAAGGCGTTGTACCGCAACCGAAGGAATTAGAGCAGCAAGATGATAAAACCTCAACAAGGAGGTCAAAGGAAGCAAAGTATGATAAAGGAAAAAGTAGCAAATACAGCCTTGTATCCGTGGCCGCTGCCCTTATGTTTTTCTTTACTTTGATAACAAGCTCTGAGTGCAACCTGAATATTACACCATTTAAACAAAATCAAAGCCTGTATTTTGAAAAGATATCAAACATGTGACTTATTCGAGATGGCTGGAAGATTGTAGTATATTATGACACGAATACCTATTGGCAATCAATAAACACATTTGATAAATACATTCAATGTCTCAAACAAACATGTGACACCATTCAGGATCAAGTTCACTGTGAGGTAATTGTACTTCAGCTACGGCACGTGTTCTCAGAACTGGAGTACTACAACGAAGCTCTCCTAAGTCAGCATTCGAGCACACGACCTGCTAGACTGCGTCGGCGCCGAGGTCTTATCAACGGCCTGGGATACGTTGCAAACTCCTTGTTTAGAGTACTTGATGAACGTTTCACAGAGCAATATCGCAAGGACATTACACTGATACGAAATAATCAGATACATCTAACTTCGTTGTGGGGAAACCAGACGTCACTTATTGAAGCTGAAAACAATCTTCTAAAACGAGCTGAAACAGATATGAACCTACAACTCAAAATGGTTAATCGCCACATGAACACACTAAACTCCGCGATGAGCAAGTTGAAAAACACGATGCAAACTAATAGCGTTCTTAATGACTTTAACACTGGAGCTATTATAGCAAGCAACATGCTGTACAATATAAAAGGTATTCAGAATACGCTATTGGACACTGTGACCGATATTTACAATGGACGTGTCAACTTACACCTGATTACACCCGAACTACTTACACACGAGCTAAGTACAATCGCCGCCAAACTGTCTATGGATGTGTCTCTGCATATTGACAACATACCTACAGAACTCAGGAACATATATACACTTATAGCTCACCGCAGGAGTGAAGCAAGAGAACACCTGGAAGTCGTTCGAGTTCACGAGCCTCGCAACCTCCGCATGGACAGAAGCACTTCTCCTATTAAAATTCCTTTTTGGTTTTCCTTTTCTCGCCCCGGAATATGTACGATTAGATCGCACAGTCACCAATAATTAATTAGCAATGTTAGCAATTAAACCCAATATAACTTCATGTATTGTGTATATTAAAGTAGTTAATAAATTGCAGTATCATTGTAATCATGTAACAATAAACGTCATAATATACTTTCTGAGTAGCATATCATTACACCTCACAAATCAGTGTATGAGCAGACAAGTGCCCATACACTGTTATTTAAAAATTATATACAGACATTTCAAATTAATTTATTTGTAAAGATAAGTTTATTGCTTAAATCCATAGTTTGCATTATAAATTAATATACGCTCGATAGATGGCATTATGCACTTTTTCTGAATCGGGCTATTATTTCGTTATACCACTTATTATTATTATGTAGGTTGTACGTAAGTGACCCCTGAAGGAATGTCATACAGTTCCAGTGGTCTGCCAATACAGGCGGAGAGACTGCACACGGTGGGTTTATTTAGTAGATGACGGCCCCACACTACCCTGTTCGTTGCCCCGAACGACGGGGTATGTGGTTAGATACCTGCCTTAACAAAAAAAAGTGTTTTACGTAAAAGCGTCCTTTTTTTTTTTTTTTTTTTTATTTTAGGTGGGCAAAAATGTCCTACCGCACACCCCGCTGCCCGGGGAGACAACGGGGTGAATGGGGCTCTCACCCACTAAAACCCACCGTGCGCCTACACCCGCCCTTGCTACGGCGGATCACGGGTACCGCGTCGTTACGACCGCGATCCGCAGGCGGCAGCCCCTACGGGCACCCTCTCTTGAGCGACGCCTCGCGCACTTGGGCGTCGCACCTTCGCGGTAGGCTTCCGCGGACGGCAGGGTACTCCCCGACCCCACCGTCCGCAGCCTCGGCTAGGGCGGCATAAGGCGCAAGTAAGCGCGCGCACGCCGCCCCTCGCGCCGGCGGCGAATCGGGTCCGCGAAGGAGGATTCCTCACGGGCCCTCTCCGCCACCTCCTTCCGCGAGATGACAGCCTCGCAGAAGGCGGCGACCGCGGTCCAGGCCCTGTCACTGCCAACCATCGCTCGCGCAACGGCCGGCAGCGACAGGTCCACGCCTATGACTGCAACGAGTTCCCGGCGCTGCACATCCCATGCCGGGCACGACTCGAGCGTGTGCTGCGCCGAGTCCTCGTCGCAGTCGCAGTGGTGACAGCCTGGGGTCGTCTCCCTCCTTGCGATCGTGTGCAGGTATTTGCCGAAGCAACCATGCCCCGACAAAACCTGCACCAACCGGAAGGTGAGGATCCCGTGCTGCCGCCCTGCCCATTCTTCCAAGATCGGCCGGAGCGCCCCCACGGTCCAGAGACCGGCTCGGGGCGTCTCCAGCCGAGACTTCCACTTTAGGACGGTGGCGCGGCGGGCATCTTCCCGCCACGATGACATTACGCTCGGCGAGGGGCGGCTGCCCCCCGCCCGCGCCGTCGACGCCCGCCGATAGACGTCAGCGAGCACCCCCGCCTCCAGATCCCACGGGGGGGTTCCGGCCAACGCGCAGGCTGCATCGGTCGAGACCGTGCGGTACCCGCGTATTGCCCTGACCGCTACGACCCTCTGTGGACGCCACAGAAGGGCCCTATTACGAGCGGCCAGGGACTCCGCCCACACGGGCGCGCCGTACAGCGCCATCGACCGTACTACCCCCGCGTAGAGTCGTCGACACGCAAGACTCGGTCCGCCCAAATTCGGCATAAGTCGCCCGAGGGCGGACGCCGTGTTGACGAGCCTTGGCGCAAGACGGCGGAAGTGCTCGTCAAAGTGCCACCGTCCATCCAATACCAGGCCCAGATATTTGATGTGGGCCTGGATTGGCAAGCCCACCCCATTGACCGTTATCGAGGCGCTGGAGGGCGGGCCCCGTCGGCGCCCATGGAACAGTAGGGCCTCCGACTTTTCAAGGGCCACCCTAAGCCCCAGCGCCTCAATCCGCCTGACCACCTCCGCGGTACCTGAGGTGGCCAGCGTTGCCGCCTCCTCGAGGGTCCAGCCCCGGGCTGTGACGAGCGTGTCGTCTGCGTAGCAAATTACGCCCAGCCCGGGGGGGAGCCGGCCACGGAGGACCCAGTCGTAGCCGATGTCCCACAGGAGCGGCCCAAGAACCGAACCCTGCGGGACGCCGCACGACATAGCCCTCCTTACAACGTCCCCTTCCCGGTCCACGAAGAGGACGCTGCGGCCGTCGAGGTAGTCTGCCACCAGCCGCCTTAGGTAGAGGGGCACTCCATGGTACTGGAGTGCCTCCTTGATGCAGCCGAATGGCAGACTATTGAAGGCGTTGGCGATGTCAAGCGACACCGCCAACAGCACATCCCTCGAGGTGACGGCTTCCGCAGCCGCGGCCTTCAGGCGCAGAATGGCGTCGACCGTAGACCGACCCGCCCGAAATCCAAACTGGGCGTCGGACAGGTCGGGGCCGACCGCTCCTAGGTGCCGGACGATGCGGGCAGCGACTACCCGCTCGAGGAGTTTGCCCACCTCGTCCAGCAACACAATGGGCCTGAAGGCCGAGACTGTGTTCGGAGGCCGTCCCGGCTTCGGCAGGAGCACGAGCTTCCCCTCCTTCCAGCAGTCAGGGAACCGTCCGGACACCAGGCAAGCGCCGAACAGTCCCCCGAGGCGGGGCTCGAGATGGTCGAGGACCAGGGCCAGCACTCGGGCGGGAACCCCGTCCGGCCCGGGGGCGGCGCCTCTCCGCATACGCGCTACCGCCGCCCCCATTTCCGTCGTCGTCACGGGCGGTACCTCCACGTCGTCGGCCTCCCGGTCATCATCTGGCGGAGCCATGACCGGGGGCGTGTGCAGCGCCCGTGAAGGAAAAAGTCCCTCGACCACCTCAGAGAGGAAGCCCGGCTGGAGGGTCTCCGTAAGGGGGGGGCCCTGGGCGCGGAGCTTGTTAAGCGCCGCGCGGTACGGGCGTCCCCAGGGGTCACGCTCGAGACCCTCCAGCATCTCCTGCCTTTTCGCATCTTTGGCGCGACAGATGGCCAGCTTTAACGCGGCGCGCGCACTGCTGTACGCCGCATACAGCCGGCGTACAGCACTCCCACTCTTCGTCGCGGATTCGGCGACGGCGGCTGCGGGTGTAGGACCTCCGGGCACGAATACAGGCCGCACGGAGGTCCGCCAGCTCCGGGGACCACCAGTAGACCCCCTTCCGTCGAGGCGGGCGCCGCACACGGGGCATGGCCGCATCGCATATCTGCGTAAGCATGCCGCGAATGCGGCCAGCCTCGGCGTCCACGTCTTCCGTCAGGGGGGGAGGCAGCCAGGATTGAAAAATGGCCGCCTCCACTAGCAGGTCCCGGTCGAGCCTACCCACAGCCCATCGCGGAAATGCGGGAGTTCTGTCCGCCGCGTGACCCCTGCTGGCGCCCTGAAGGTTCCGGGAGACCTCTATCTGAATATATCTGTGGTCAGATAGGGTCTCGACCTCCTCCAGGACTCGCCAGCTCCTTACGCGTGCGGCGACACCAGGGCTAGCGAACGAAAGGTCCACTATCGACCCGCCCCAGGGCCGCACGCACGTTTGGGCGGACCCTCGGTTGAGTAACACGAGGTCCGCCGCTGCCGCCCACTCTTGGACCGCCGCACCTCGGGGGTCCGTCCTGGGGGACCCCCACGCCGTTGATTTGGCGTTGAAGTCCCCCAGCACGAGCACAGGGCTCGGTGCTATACGCCGTATCGAGGTCTCCAGGTTGTGCAGGAAGACCTCGAAAGCCGCCAGACTACGACTAGGGGAGAAGTACACGCCATACAGCGTGACCCCTCCCCATTCGGCCGCCACATATCCCGTGCCCTGGTCTTTGAGTGACAAGGGCGGGGAATGCGGCGCCGCCGAGCCGACGACCGCCACGGAGCCATCCCCGCTACCCGCCCAATTGGGGCGATCCGGGACTATGTAGGGCTCCGCGGCTACGGCAACACCGATCGACCGCTCCGCCATGGATTGCAGGAAGAGGTCCTGCGCCCTGGCGGAATGGCCGAGATTCCCCTGGAGGACGATAGCGTCGTGATCCGTTATTGGACCACGATATCCTCCTCCATTCGCTGCGGCGGTCCAGCCGCGCCGGGTTGGGCAGCCGGGGCCGATTGGCTGCCCACCCCCCTCTTAGGGCCTGACTTGGCCGGAGGCCTGCACCCCACCCGCCCCATACAGTGGTTGGCGGGGCGATTGCCCGCCGCGCACGCGGGGCAGTGTGGGGTGGCAGAACAGGCAGCCGCCTGGTGCCCTGCCTGACCGCAGCGGAAACAAAGCCCGCTGCAGTCAAAGCAGTTTGTACACAGCGGCCGGGTGTGACCGACCGCCATGCACTTGTAACACCTGGCAGGCCGGGGCTCCAGCGCGATTACCCGCGCGGCGCTCCAGCCCACCAGAAGTCTACCGGCAGCGACCAAATCCTTGGCCGCCGCGACAGGGCACGAGACCCAGACGGCACCCACACCACCTGGACCTGGGCGAATGGTGCCCACCCGGACGGCGCTGCTGGGAGACCCGGTTTTCGAGACGATTGCCTCCCGGATCTCTTCCGCCGTCACGGAATCGTCCAGCCCGGAAATGCGCAGTTCGGCGCACTTCACGGGTCTGGCGACCCGGACACCACTCTCCTCTGGGAACAGGCCCAGCAGCCTCGCGGCCATTGCGTCGGCCGTCTTGGCGCCCTCTGGCCCCAGGTACTCGAAAATCCGAGCACCTGTCCAGGCTTGGCGGGAGCGAGCGGAAACGTCCCCGAGATCGGAGACGTTTATCTCCCGCCGGGCACGCTTCAAGACGGCCTCGTAGGTCAGGCCCTTTTCTTTTCCCTCAGGCAGCACGGTGATCACCACCGCAGCTGCCTTCGGGACCTTCAGTTTCCGCGGCTTCCTCTTCCGCGGCTTCGGGGCTTCTCCTCTCGGATTAGTAGGCGCCGCTTCGCGCCCCGAGGCAGCGCCGCGATCCCTGGCCCGGGATCGCCGGGGCCCAACCACCTGCCAGTCCCCGTCTGAGGACGTAGCAGTGGCGGGGGTGGGGGCAGGAGCCCGGGGCGCGACAGCCGTATCCCGCGAGGGTGCGACCGTTCGTCGCGGCGCAGCAGAACGCGGAGGCACAGCGGCGCTTGGCAGAGGCGGGAACTCCTCTCGGGGCTGACCCCTCGGGGCTTGTCCCGCCTTTTCCTTTTTTTTTGGGCTTTTTTTGGCCCTTTCCCTGCACAGGGGCCGGCGAAGGCTTTGCCGCTGGTGGTTTGGCCGCCGGTGGTTTAGCCGCCGTCGCGGCAAAAGACACATGCCCTCCCTGGCACGGCAGAGGTGTCGATGCCGAGGACGCTGCAGCCCTTCTTTTATCAGCCGCAAGCGGCGGCCGAAGTCGGGGTTCCGGCGGCAATCTTGCGGCTAGGGCCTCAATTCTCGGGCCAAAGACCGCATCCATGCGGTCGATGACCGCACGGAGCATTTCGTCGTCGAGCCCAGTGACAGGGCCCGACTGAGCGGCAGACGGAGCCGAGGCAGACGGAGCCGAGGCGGTCGCCGAGGTGGGGCGGGGGCACGGCGGCTGCAGCGAGGCGGTCGCGGGGAGACCAGGCTCGACCCGCAACTCAGCAGAATCCGAGGCACTCGGGATGGCCTCAGGGAGCCCAAGTTCGGCTCTCATATTGGCCATCCCTCGGTGCAGCTCCTCGACCGTTGTCTCCAGGCGCTCATTGCGCGCCCCAAGGTCGGCTACCTCCGCCACAAGCCGCTCCACCACGTTGGACAGCTCCGTGGCGGCGATTTTAAGGCCCCGGACGAAGCTCCTCTTGAGGTTCCTCGAGCCCAGGGCCACCGTCGAAATTATGGCCACGCTGTCCGCGGCTCTCTCGGCAAATTTGGCCGCAGTAGGCGGCCCATTGTCGTCTATGGGGAGACGGAGTTTCTCAGACAGGAGCGCCAAGCGCTCCTCTGCATGTTGCACCGTCTCCGCCCGCTTCAGACATCGCGTCTCTGCCTCTTTCGCTGAGGCGACACGCGGTATCGGCGTCCCGGGACGGCTGATACCTCGACCCCTAGCCGCTGCGGGTATTTTAGGGGGAGGCATCTCAGTGGAGCTCAGGTCGGACTCCGAGGCAGCGCCCCCCTGAGACAGGGTGCGCTTGCGCCAGAAGCGCGACTCCGACACAACCTCTGCCGGCCGCGATTGCCGACTCTCAGCAGCCTCAGATAGGCCACCCTCCTTAGCGGCAGACATCTCGGCAGCTGATGTGCAGGCCGAGCTGCCCGTCATCGAGCCGTCCCTCGAAGACTGGGGCGTTCCCTTGGACGTCTTCTTGCCCTTGCGGGACTTTTTGCCGCCGCGCGTTTTACGCGCAGCTGCACTAGTAGGGGCCGCATTTGCAGCCGGACCCCTTACGGCTGAGGCGTCGGGATTTTCACCCAACTCGGTCAATTTTGAGTTTAACAATTTTTCCATGTTGTTCCCACGAGTATGGGAGAAAGGAGGTCCACCCGGGCAGAGCTCCCTGTACCCGGGTAAGCGTACATTTGTAACCCAACACAGGGGGTCCGCAGGTACCCTGGCTGGGGCCGCGCTCGAGACTGAACTACCCATCAGCCATGCATCTCCTCGCCGCGCGCCAGAGCTTGAGATTCGGGGTAATTTTTTATAGAGGTTGTCTTCCTCGCGGTCCGGGCGATTAAGCCAAGACCCTCGTTCCTGTATGCCCGCGAGACGTAACCACAGGCACGCGCTCAGGTTTACGATTTGGGACGGGGGGGGCCGCTGTGGCCCCACTGTCCCCCCTCTCCAGAGCCCGGTGAGCCAGTCTGGCCCCACCGACTCCGACGCCTGGTCTATCCGCTGTGCCCTCTGCTGAGTCAGAGGGACACGCGGAGACCCGTCCTGTCCGGAATTTTAGCCGCCGGCGACTGCCGACGTTGCCCGGGGTGCACCACTAGGAGGTAAACCGGACAAATTAGCACCCCACGTAAAAGCGTCCTCCTTCAGGCTCCGATTGAAATGCTAAATATTAATATTTTCCTTCATTGGTGACGGAGCTTGCCTATTAAGGGCAATACAATCTTGTTATATTATGAGCTCAAATTCTGGTTAGACAGGTGTGGGAAGAGATAGTTGCTCATGTAGCCACTCACTGGGATGATTTTCTATCATGTCCCATGACGCTGATGGTAATAACCATATAGTTCTGATGAATACTTTGGTGATATGTCAGTATTTCATATTATATGGAGGTTTATGTGAGTTAGTAGCAACAGGAAAAATACATGCGATATTGTAAGTATATCACAATTATAAGATTTTTTACATTGAAGGGAACCCCGTTAAACGGCCTCGTTTTAGTTCAATGAGAGATCTCTGATGTAGTACACATTTTTTAAGGAGGATTTACAAATGCTACTGGAAGGAAACTAATACTAAATATAAAAAAGAAGCTCAAAAAAACTAATACTAAATATAAAAAAGAAGTTCACAGAGCTGCAGTAATTAATTATCAATAAAACCATGTACCTGACAGAATAGCTGTAATTAATTACCTGAATAACCACCCAGATGTTAACAAAGTAGTGGTTTGTAGGTACGAAGAGAATAATTCAGAAAGACGATCGAAAAGACGATTGATTGAGTGAAAGGATACAGCATATTCTGGTATGAAGTATGATTCTAGACTACTTAACAATACGTACAGGCATCTAAAAGCAATTGTGAGGTGGAGATTGGGAGTCGCTGTCGGTGAGTGCGATGGCTTAGCGGTCTAGAGTACCTATTTCCCCCGATTGGAAGGGACGCAGATTCGAACCCCGCTCGCAGTAAACCTTTCTTTTTCCACTTTCACAAATAATTTGTTCTTTAAAGTAGCTGAGCATATCCAGTGCTAAAATAGAGATCAAAATACTTTACGAAAATGATAAATCTGTTTTGTAGTGCACAGTGAGTTAGGAATACGTAATTTGTAACGCCCTTAAATTTACAGAAGCGCCTGGTATACTGCTATATAGTTAATTATTGTGTGTCTCACTGGGAACTCATTCTTAAATTTGGATCACCAGTAAAGATATTAAGAAATTTTAATCCCCTAAATTGTGCAATGGCACTAAGTTAAAAATCAAATATCTTTTTAAAAACGTCGTAGGAGCAACAGTAATCACCGAACGTGGTCAAGGAAAAGTTGTTTTCATTCCACGAATACTGTTAATTCCATCAGAGTATCCTGAACAAATTAAAATAGTGTAAAAGAATACAGATCCCTCTCAACATGTGATTTGCTGTAACAATTAACAAGTCCCTAGACCGGTCACCGAAAATTACTGGCGTCGATTTAAGTAAGGACTGCTTTTCACATGGAGAGATTTATGTTGCATGCTTCAAAGTGAGTTTTAAACGCAAAAGAAAACACTGCAAACGTCGTTCATAAAAAGGTACAGTAATTCAGCCTAATTTTTTTTTGAATACTAATAGTAAATCATTTATTATTCTCTCTCACACAGAAATAGTTACACTACAAATCTTATACTAATACATGGTTTTATTTCATTAGATACAGTATTTTTTAACAAAATCGTTCCTATAATACTTTCTGATATTTACGCGAATGTTACACATTTTGAAATGAAACTACGTTTACGGATTCTATCGCGTTTACTTGATTTTATACTATCCCGACGTTTCGAATACTTTACAGCATTCATGATCTCGGGTGGACTTAGATGATAGACGTCCAAGGCTGATGAATCGTTGAAATAACATATCAGCCTTGGACGTCTATCATCTAAGTCCACCTGTGATCATGAATGCTGTAAAGTATTCGAAACGTCGGGATAGTATAAAATCAAGTAAACGCGATAAGATCCGTAAACGTAGTTTTATTTCAAAATCGTTCCCATTTTGATATTAATTATTTTGCGCAAGCGAAGCCGCGGGATAACAGCTGGTTTCATATATGTGAATTGAAATTTTGAGCAGCAGATTGACAGTACTCTCGGTATATTTGAGAACATGAGCGACGGTTGCCATTTACCATCAGGTGAGCCGTGGCTCGTCTGCCACCATAGGCAACAAAAAAATACAGAGATATATGGACAACTTTAATGTAAATAAACTTTAATATAGCCATCTTATTGGGCCACTATTAACATAACCTAAACGATCCTATATACCTATGCAAAAAATAGATGTACGTACAAAGCCAAAAAGATATTATGCTCCTTTATCCATCTCATACTTCGCCCTCGGGAGAGAATGAAGTATGTGACAGATAATTGTATTCCTAGGCTGTCACCACTCTGAAAAAAATATCATCACGATCCTTCTGAGAAAGTTATGGCAAAAATTTATTATTGATAGGGGATTTGAATTGTATTTAAGATTAAAAAATAAGCTGCACAATCTAAATTATGACTACATTTTTTTTTTTAACGGAGAGACGGCACACGGCGGTTTTATTTAGTGGGTGAGGGCCCCACACTACCCTGTTCGTTGCCCCGAACGACGGGGTGTGCGGTAAGGTACATTTTTTCCCGCATAAACAAAAAAAAAAGGTAGGTAGAGGTGTATTACACACACACGATTCGCCAGCTATGTTTAAATCCCATGTAATAGGGGGCGAGCCTATTGCCGTATACCAGCGCATTTCCAAACTCCGGGCTGCTACTGAGAATTTTTCTTTTTACGAAAAACCTCAATAGCACTGCGCAACCCGGGAATCGAACCTGAGACCTCATGATCAGCAGTCGCTTACACTACCGCTGCACCACAGAGGCAGTTATTTTTATAAATTACAGAATAATTCTAGCGGTCCGTCCTGGTTTAACATCCGGGTATCTTTTACGATAAGACTCCAAACAATGTACTTAACAACACACCCCGTCGCTTAAGGTAACAGCACCACTGAAGGATTGTAATATGGTTCCGGTGGCCCGCCGATAAAGGCAGAGATGGCACACGGCGTGTCTCTTTAGTGGGTGTAGGCCTCACACTATCCTATTCGTTGTCCCGAACGACGAGGTGTGCAAATAGGAAAATTTTTTCCCGCCATAACAAAAAAAATAAGGGTAACGAACAGCGAAGCATAGAAGCGGAGAAACGGAGATGCGGACAATGAGTTTATTTTTATCTTCATCTCAGGTCCCGATGTAGCGGCGGGATAAAATCTATACCAGTTTTAAATTGTGATCAAGAGCTATCAAATAAAAATTAATTAAAATCCGTTAAGTAGTTTTTGTGCCATATGCAAACAAACAAACAGACAAACATTCTAAAAATTGTTCTGTATCGCCTAATAAAGTCATTATTCCTCAAATATCTTAAATGTTAGAAGTAGATTAAAGATATTTGAGGAAGGGGTCCACTTGATAGTAAGCACTTACCGTAGCCTATAGACACTAGCAAGACCAGAGGCGGCACTCGCGCTTCGTTACCTCCTAGGATAGGGATAAGGCGGTCTTTATAATATTGTGTATATTATATTATAGGCTATTTGACTTTGAACAAAAATAACTAGTGACTCGCCTTCCTTCGCATGGATACAATATACTAAATAAAAATACATACATACAAACTTTTCTTGAAAAAATAATTCAGGCGATAGTGCCCTTCCAAAATTCGTTGCGTTGTTAATAAGAAGAAAGTAAAGATATAGACAGACACAATTGGTGACCTTTACACTAAGTAAAGATAACTAACTTATTTATTTATCATCACGCCATTTCCTTTGCGGGGTAGGCAGAGGGAACAGAGTGCCAAGAGGCTCTATTCTTGCATACATCTCTCGCTTCCTCAACATTCATAACTCTCTTCATACACGCTCGCCGGTTTCGGAGACTCCTGACTCCACCTTCCTTCAATATATAACCGATTTGGTCTGGGTAGGTGTGTCTCGGTCTCCCTCTGTACCTACATCCTTCCACTTTCCATTGTAAAGATTTTGAAGATTGTAAAGATACTGTTATATCTTTAAATTGTATAAAATATCTTATAAAATGGTGTCTTTAACAAAATACATTATATAACTAGTCTTTCTTTATTTTGTTTTTTATTTTAGGTGGTCAAAAATGTCCTTCCGCACACCCCGCTGCCCGGGGAGACAACGGGGTAGTGTGGGGCTCTCACCCACTGCAAACCCACCGTGCGCCTCCACCCACCCTTGCTACGGCGGATCACGGGTACCGCGTCGTTTCGACCGCGATCCGCAGGCGGCAGCCCCTTCGGTAACCCCCTCTTGAGCGACGCCACGCGCACTTGGGCGTCGCACCTTCGCGGTAGGCTTCCGCGGACGGCAGGGTACTCCCCGACCCCACCGTCCGCAGCCTCGGCTATGGCGGCATCAGGCGCAGGTAAGCGTGCGCACGCCGCCCTGCGCGCCGGCGGTGAATTGGGTCCGCGAAGGAGGATTCCTCCCGGGCCCTCTCCGCCACCTCCTTCCGCGAGATGACAGCCTCGCAGAAGGTGGTGACCGCGGTTCAGGCCCTGTCACTGCCAACCATCGCTTGCGCAACGGCCGGCAGCGATAGGTCCACGCCTATGACTGCAACGAGTTCCCGGCACTGCACATCCCAAGCCGGGCACGACTCGAGCGTGTGCTGCGCCGAGTCCTCGTCGCAGTCGCGGTGGTGACAGCCTGGGGTCGTCTCCCTCCTAGCAATCATGTGCAGGTATTTGCCGAAGCAACCATGCCCCGACAAAACCTGCACCAACCGGAAGTTGAGGACCACGTGCTTCCGCCCTGCCCATTCTTCCAAGATCGGCTGAAGCTCCCCCACGATCCTGAGACCAGCCCGGGACGTCTCCAGCCGAGACTTCTACTTTAGGACGGTGGCACGGCAGGCATCTTCCCGCCACGATGAGATTGCGCTCGGCGAGGGGCAACTACCCCCGGCCCGCGCCGTCATTGCCCGCCGATAGATGTCGGCGAGCACCTCCGCCTCCAGATCCCACGGGGGGGTTCCGGCCAACGCGCGGGCTGCATCGGTCGAGACCGTGCGGTACCCGCGTATTGCCCTGACCGCTACGACCCTCTGTGGACGCCACAGAAGGGCCCTATTGCCAGCGTCCAGGGGCTCCACTCAAACGGGCGCGCCGTACAGTGCCATCGACCGTACTACACCTGCGTAGAGTCGTCGGCACGCGAGACTCGGTCCGCCCAAATTCGGCATCAGTCGCCCGAGGGTGGACGCTGTGCCAACGAGCTTTGGTGCAAGACGGCGGAAGTGCTCGTCAAAGTGCCACCGTCCATCCAAAACCAGGCCCAGATATTTAATGTGGGCCTGGATCGGAAGTCCCACACCATTAACCGTTATCGAGGCGCTGGCGGGTGGGCCACGTCGGTGCCCATGGAATAGTAGGGCCTCCGACTTTTCAAGGGCCACCCTAAGCCCCAGCGCCTCAATCCACCTGACCACCTGCGTGGTACCTGAGGTGGCCAGCGTTGCCGCCTCCTCGAGGATCCTGCCCCGGGATGTGACGAGAGCGTATCGTCTGCGTAGAAAATTACACCCAGCCCGGGGGGGAGCCGACCATGGAGGACCCAGTCGTAGCCGATGTCCCACAGGAGCCCAAGAACCGAACCCTGCGGGACGCCGCACGACATAGCCCTCCTTACAACGTCCCCTTCCCGGTCCACGAAGAGGACGCTGCGGCCGTCGAGGTAGTTCGCGACCAGCCGCCTTAGGTAGAGGGCCACTCCATGGTATCGGAGTGCCTCCTTGATGCAGCCAAATGGCAGACTATTGAAGGCGTTGGCGATGTCGAGCGACACCGCCAGCAGCACTTCCCTCGAGGTGACGGCCTCCGCAGCCGCAGCCTTCAAGCGCAGAATAGCGTCGACCTTAGACCGACCCGCCCGAAATCCGAAATGGGCGTCTAAACTCCCCTCCCGCATGCGCACCCCCGCCTTGGTGACGCTCACTTCGCAACGGGCCGTGCAGCAGAAATCGTAATATTTTAATTTTGCCATAACTTCAAAACCAAATGTCCAATTTTAATCATTCAAAGACCAAATATTATTTACATAAACTGTACTTAATGATGAAATAATTTATTTTGATAAGGATTAATAGCATGAGCAAAATAAATGCGTTTAAAAGTAGTCCAAAAAAATTCAAGATTTTTAAATAAAAAATGGTTGTTGGGCCTCACTCGACATAGATACCTAGTGTGCCGCGGACTTTTTGTAGATATTTATAAGATCTACAATTAATTAGAACATTTTATTGTTCTATCTTTTATAGTTTAGGCAGTGTACGCAAAATAAGTAACTTTTCTGGTTGATTTTTTACACCTTGTGTCCGAAAAAGGCCGTGTTGGGCCGGCTTTAGAATTGTCCCACCCCTCTACCCACGGGAGTCATAAGAGCCGACTGAGGGATACCGGGGGAGTGGGCAGCAGCACTCCCTCGAGTATTAACAACATCCACTGCGATCGCCAACCCGCCTGCCAAGCGTGGCGATTACGGCATTATCCCCTATGACGGGACCGCTCGTTGTGGCGTTCTCTTAGGGAGGCCTATGTCCAGCAGTGGACGTTGAAAGGCTGATGGATGTCCGAAAAAACCCAAATATCTTACGGAACCCTATTTTTTTTCCAAAATAAAATTTAGCCATGTTACTCGTGGATAATGTAGCTTTCGAATGGTGAAAGAATTATTAAAAACGGTCCAGTAGTTTTTGAGCCTATTCATTACAACCAAACAAACAAAGTTTTCCTCTTTATAACATTAGTGTAGATAGATAGATGACTTACAAACCATAGGTATTGAAATTGATTGAAATTATATGGCTTATATACAATCTTATATGTTTCCTTCTCTCTATGTTATGTACCCTTGACAGTCGGTGGCTTCTTCAACTTTGTAGAGAGTTACATTTCAACAAAGAGTATCCTAGTATATTGGATTGCAGACTGATATCCTTGTTTTTATTGCTAAGCCAAAGTGCCCTTACTTTGTAAATAGGTTTAACAGATAACCCTTCATAATATTAAATTCTTCTAACGTATCTTATGAAGTAAATTAAGAAAATAACTTAAAGCAATGTGTGTTGTTATTTTATATGCTATTAAACAATTTACATGCCGAACCAACTGTATGAAATAGTTGTAGGTCCTCGTCACGTTGTCATTTGATCCTTGATTGAAATCTTGTGTATATGTATGCAGTACATCCGATAGATAGCGTGGAAGTTCCCTATGAACACAGATGACAAGTAAAAGATTTGATACAGTAATTAAAGTCATTATCGGCTGCGATCTTAAAGACAGAAGATGAGTGTTCGATGCCTCCTCGCATTTATCTTTTTTATTTCATATAATTTGTCTTATAGGTATAAGTACAGTTATGTCATGTGTCGTCTGTTAAATACAATAATTCTGTAAAGCTTATAAAATATATTCAGTATCAGCTTCACGCCACTCAAATTCAAATATCAGATTTAGTATTATTATGTTTACGTATGTACAATTCGTTCACATAACAATTCGCACACATACTCGTACACATAAGTACATGTGCTTGGTATTGTTTTAATTAATCCAACTCCTAAAAATCCCTAGACTACAATAACGTATATGCAGCGGTTCAATAATTTTCTATCGCATTATGGAGACCTAGAACAATCTTCTAAATAAATCACTGAATATGTTACACGAAACTTACCCTTCTTCGGATTTTTATTTGTTAAAACTTCTAACTTCTCATACAATTAATTTGTTGATTAAGTACCTATTGGTTTTTACATCAAAATACATTCAGTCACCCTTGCGTGCTGCGTAAACAATAACAAGAAAAAGAATTGGTTGTGATAGCCTAAATAGCCTGAACGACGGGCTGTGTGGTTAGGTACTTACATTTTTCCCACCTTAACAAAAAAAAGGTTTAAATATTTTTGGAAGTATGAAAATGGAGTTTTTCGGGAGGTATATTAAGTTATGACATAAGTCCAGAAAAGGATATTCTTCTTTCTTTCTTTTCTTTCTTGCTTTTATATAGACTACGTTACTATCCCGGATAAATCAACAATTCCTGTGGAACAGCTGTTTTAGGATAAAGCTAATTAATATACCGTAGTATCGTATTTATATAATTATTATAATGACCCAATTCTGAAGTCTATGTAGGCTAAGTCCCGGGCAGAATATAATTTCTATTATCTTTGTGTTTTAGAAGGTAATTTATCAAATGTAATAATGATCATAACGCCTATTAACGCTTATAATATGATACATTTCTTATCAATATTATACAAAACAAAGTCTTTTTACTAACACATATATATTTATAACTCAGAAACGGCTGGACCGATTTTTATGATATAGATTTTACGAATTTTTCTCCACCCAAAATGGAAAAATCTCACGAAAAAAATATTATGAAGAAAATTAATGTTCTCATACTTTTTGTATGGATTTTTGATGAAAGAACTGAAGCGAACAAATTACTTGCGTTTCTATTAAAGTAGCTAGAACAAGTCAAGTATTAAAATACAAATCATAAAGAAAATCACAAATCATCAAAAAGATATAGAAAAAATAAGTTTATTTATTCCGAGGCACTACGAAGTCCGCCAGATCTAAGTGAGAAACCAATGAATTTGAAAAACAGCGAAAGCCTTTTGACGAACAATAGAATTAGTTTTGACATTGATATATTCATGCTACATCACTAAAATAAATATTTATTTGTTAAAAATACTTGTGATATAGGATCATATGAATACTTAACATATTCAGAACCACTATTACAAGATTTAGGGTATTTATAAATAAATAAATATTCACGGACATTTCACACAACGTCCTCTGATCCCAAGCTGAAAAAAAAATCTTATCGCTTGTGCTATGGATAGCAGGTTACGGATATAATACATATATTACTTATTTTGTAAATACATACTTACATAGAATAGATAGAAAACACCCAGACGCAACTAATATCTGTGTTCATCACACTGTCTGTCTGTTCTGAGTGGGAATAGAACCCACGCCCTCGTGCACGGAAGTCGGATACACTACCGACTACGCCAGGTTTCATCCTATGCGTAACTTTACGCCATTATTTTGATCTATATTTTATTGACGTGCTCAGATACTTTATATAACAAATTATGGTGAAATTGGATAAAGAGAAAACCCATATTAAAAAAAAAGCTCTCTTTTTCCACTAGCACGATAATTTATAACATTTTTAAAAACCATATTGAGCACTTGAAAATATTAGTCAACAGCGTCTGTGTCAAAAAATAAAACAACAGAAACATGATCACACTATTGTAATTTCAAAACGTCATAGTCAATCCTAACTCACAACTAATTCTAACACACGAAGTCAAATACAGTATGCAGTGAAGCGACTACAAGACAAACGGAACTCGAGTAATCAGTGCCTCTGAATCAACATGACCGACTTATGCACATTTGTCTGCAACTACTGACTTATGTACTTGCTTATGGAAATTGGCTAACTAGACATCCGTACATATTTCTAGAACCATGCCCATGGTATAATTGATTGAATTTAGTTGAATTAAGATGATTGATCATACTGAAGTTTAGTGATGGATTATGAGTATTGTCCTAGCATGAATAGGTTGGCTCGATTGGGGAAGTACCAACCTCTCACAGAAGATTAGCAGAAAACAACGGCACTCCTACACTGTTATGTTTCATATGGTGACAAAATCTCCCTCATTACCCCTCTCCTTATTATCCCTCCTCTACATCTTCTATTCCTTTCTCTGTAGTTGTCAACGCGCGTGTGATGCCTCTGGTCAGCGGTGGATTTTCACTAGGGGCAGTCGGGGCAAGTTCCCAGGGCGGAAAATTTCTTAGGCTGGCAAAATTTTGAAAGTGAAAAAATTTTTTTTAGATTTCTCAAGATTGCTTAATATAATTAATTAATAATTTTCTGTTTAATTGATAATTCTAGAAATTCAATTTATCCATTATTTGTGAATTATAATATTGGCACTTTTGGTAAAAATTAATAATTAAAATGATTTTAATTATTTTTTGCATTTTTCAAAACTTTAATCAATCAATGAATTTTATAAAAATGTCGATGAAAAATAAAATATATAAACTATAATTCTAAGTAAAATTCCAGTATTGGGGCGGATTTTTTTCCCGTGCCCAGGAGCGGCATTAAGTTTAAATCCGGCCCTGCCTCTGGTTCTGTCAAATAAAAAAGAAGAAAATACTACTTCAGAAAGTAAATAACTTGAAAGAAAATCCTGTCCCATGCTTAGATATTCTTAGTCTAGATGTATGTTGTATTAATTTGATAATAATAATAATAATAATAATAATAAGCCCCCCTTCAGTCCAACCTTTCGTCCGTGCTTGATCATCTAAGCCACGTGGGGGGCGGACACCCGACAATATGTGCAGTATTGGGTGACTAACAAGGCTATGGCAAACCCATCAATATGGAGACCAGATCAAAAAGTAAACGTTTAGGGCCGCTTCCCGGGGGTCGCCGGGGCGCACTTGGAGCTGACGCTGAGTGCTACAGCATGCGATCCGTCAGTGGTGAGGAGTTGAACAGGCGGGCTCCCACCAAGTCCTTAGGACAATATACTACAGCCGAAAATACCGACAGACAAGTAAGCAATAGCCCAATAGAACTTTCTAGTCCAATACAAGAAACACCAATCATTCAAGGTAATATTCCGGTTGAGGATGTTTCACAGGAGGCAACCGTCACCCAACCTGTGACCACCAAAGCCGGCAAGACCAGAGTACGTATGAAATGGGATGAAGAAATAAATACTTTCATAATGCGTACCTACTACTATATCACGAAATTAGAAACAGATAAAACTATGTATTGCAACAGATTATATGATCAATTTAAAATTAAATACCCTAACCTCAATGTAAGCTCCCAAAGGATCGCAGACCAAAGACGAGTGATCGTACGGAACAAACTTTTAACTGATTGCCAAATACAAGAAATTAAAGAAGATGTAACCCTACAGTTACAGCTTGATGATACGAGTAACTTAGACTCTCACAACTCAATCACACATCACATCACTTCACCTAACACACCCCAAGACATAATAACATCCTATAGTGATGACCTATCACAAATAAATTCACAGATATCAGCAGTCAATCATATAACTCACACACAAAAATCTCCACGTACATCATCATTCATTCAATTAACTCACACACCATTACACCGATCGGCAAATGCAGCCACACAAACATCCGAACTATCAAAAATCTCATTAGCCCATTTAAATGAATACAATACTCAAGCTACTATCATGAATTCAAAATTGACAGATGAAATTAAAGAACAGCTAGAAACAGTCTTAACACAATATACTGGTACTGATCCTGTTTGTAGACCCAGTTTGCCACGGCTTAAGGAAAACAAACATTTATACAGTTTAGTAGATATTTTCAACTCCAGCATTCTAAAAAACTATTACAGTATTGATAGCAACTTAACTCAGTTACATACCCTTATCTACTGCAGCGCATTAGTCATATGTAGGCACTTAGGATACAAAATAAACAGTAACAATTACACAAAACGAAATGTTAAAGCTTCATATACGAAACCAGCGTGGCAAATCAGGATAGAAAACGATATAAAAAAATTACGAGCTGATATTGGAGTATTAACGCAATACATAAATAACAATAAGTCAAAGAAAATATTAAAAAAAATAGAAACTATATTTATTAAAATTAAAATCCATTCAAAACATGAGAGAAATAATATACGTCCGGAAGAGTATCTTGATACACTTAAGCAAAAGTTAACGGTAAAATCAGAAAGATTAGCACGGTACAAAAAATCACTACTTAGAAAATTAGACAATAAAATGTTTTTAACCAACGAAAAAAGCTTTTATAGATCTTTAAATACTAATAGTTCCAATATCACCACTGACCACACAAAATTCCCAACTACTACAGAGCTCAAAAATTACTGGGCCGATATCTGGAAAAAGGCTCAAGATCATAACCATGATGCTAGCTGGATACAAGAGGAGGAAAATAAGACAAAAAATGTTGAGCCGATGGAATTCACGGAAATAAGTAGAACAGATATTGAATACATCACCAAAGGATTGAAAAATTGGAAAGCTGCAGGAAAAGACAAGATACATAATTTTTGGATTAAAAAGTTTTTCACACTACATGAGATTTTAGCCAAAACGATCACAGATATTATTAAAGGGGCTGAAGAATTACCGGAATTTGCTACTAAAGGAATCACATACATGCTGCCAAAATCAAATACCACTTATGATCCATCTCAATACCGACCTATTACTTGTTTACCTACAATTTACAAATTAATTACCTCATGTATAACAATTAAAATAAACAGGCACATAGAGAACAACTCGATAATAGCTGAGGAACAAAAAGGATGTAGGCGAAATCATAGGGGATGTAAGGAACAACTAACAATAGACTCTACAATACTAAAACACGCAACTACTAATAAAAAAAACTTAAATATGACATACATTGATTATAAGAAAGCATTTGATAGTGTACCTCATTCTTGGTTAATTCACATTTTAGAAATATACAAAATACACCCAGTACTAGTAGACTTTTTGAAAAATACAATGTCCAAATGGAAAACTACACTAAAACTAACTAACGGTACCCATAGTATTACTACAGATGAAATCCCCATAGAAAACGGAATTTTCCAAGGTGATTCCCTGAGTCCGCTATGGTTTTGCCTCGCTCTTAACCCTCTCTCAAATATATTAAATAACACTAACCATGGTTATAACCTTAGTAACAACTGTTTATTAAATCATCTAATGTATATGGATGACATAAAATTATTTGCTACATCTGAAAAAGATTTAAATAAGTTAATTGAGTTAGTATACAAATTCAGCAAAGATATTAATATGACATTCGGGTTAGATAAATGCAAGACACTGAGACTACAAAAAGGAAAAGTAAATACCAACAGCACTACAGAAGCAAATTACTTTACAGAAATGGGTGAAAATGAAACTTATAAATATCTGGGTATGCAGGAAGGTAGAACAATTGACCATACTCAAATAAAAAAGGATCTCTCTAAAGAGTACTACAATAGACTAAATAAGATATGCAAAAGAGCTCTTACTGCTAAGAATCTGATAAAGGCCATTAACACATATGCCATCCCTGTTCTAACGTACTCTTTTGGCGTAGTAAAATGGTCGTGTACAGATATTAAAAATCTCCAAATCAAAACCAGAACAACACTCACTAAACATAAATATTTACATCCAAAATCTGCTATAGAAAGACTGACCATTAAAAGGCATATAGGTGGCAGGGGACTGATAGATCTAAAAGTTTTATGGGAGGGACAAATTAATAATCTACGCAATTTCTTTTATATTAAAGCCAACATCAGTAAAATTCATTTAGCAACAATAGAATCAGATCAAAAGTTTACACCACTTAACATGAAAGACCGAAATATACAATACACTACACCACAGGAAAATTATAACACAAAATTAAATACATGGCGTAGAAAAGAACTTCATGGAAGACACTTACACGATTTAGAACAAGCACACATTGACTCCATAGCATCTAACAAATGGCTAAAATTAGGTTCTCTCTTTCCCGAAACAGAAGGATTTATCATAGCAATCCAAGATCAAGTTATTAATACCAGAAATTATAGAAAGTTTATACTCAAAGACCCTAACACACTAAATGATAAATGTAGAAAATGTACCCGCCATTCTGAAACAATCCAACATATAACAGGCGCATGTCCAACTTTAACCCAGACAGACTACACTCATAGGCACAATCAAATAGCACATTATGTTCACCAGAAACTATCACTAAAACATAATTTAATTACAGGAAAAGTAGAACCTTACTATCAATACAAACCTAAACCCGTACTGGAGAACACCAACCATAAAATATATTTTGACAGAGCGATACTGACTGATAAAACTATTCACAATAATAGACCGGACATTACACTATTAAACAAAATTAATAAAACTGCATATATAATAGATATAGCCGTACCTAACACCCATAATTTACAAAAAACAATAACTGAAAAAATCAATAAATATACAGAATTAAAAGAAGAAGTAACACGAATCTGGAAATGTAATAAGGTTTATATTGTGCCGTTGGTGGTCTCCAGCACAGGTGTAATACCCAAATGCTTACTAAACTCCCTCAAAGTTTTAGACCTACCTGAAAATACATACATCACTATGCAAAAAGCTGCGATCCTTAACACATGCCGAATTGTTCGAAAATTCCTACTAGATGACCGTTCAATGTTCTCAAATGGTGATTCTCACTTGGCATAAGCCCGTGAGTCTCAGAAAACACCGAAAAACTTAATTTTTCGAGACAAAGTATACATAAGAATAATAATAATAATTTATTTACTCAAAGATATTACAAATTTGATCTTATAAACAGACAATTAAACCAAAATATTAACCAATATTAGGTTCGTTGGCACCTGTACTAATGTTAGACATTGTATCACAGGCGCCAGCGCCACCTCCCTTATTTGCTATTGATATACAAGTAAATGACGTACTTTGATCTTATTACAAACATAACAATACCATCACAAGTGATCGAATGTATAAATTCTTGCATGAGTGCAGTTGCGTAGGAAAATAGTTATTTAGGATAGGATTTTTAAAAGATTTTCGGTTTCCTGATAACTCAAGGTTGATAGCCAACGTTGGAGCGCAAATTTACACTCTTTTTTAGATAAAGGGTATACATAAATCAGTTTATTGACAGAGTTATAGAGTCGGCAACTAGAAATGTAAAAATGTCTGCTGGCAAGTGTGGTTATGTGACGTTCTATTTTGCAAATTTGATCCTTTCGACGTTTCCCAGACTCTCTATAGGTAACCATAGCATATCTGCGTAGAATGGACTGAAGAACAAAAAGCTGTCTGACCGTGAGCACATCACACTCTTTATATAGTAAACTCGTAGAATACCTTCGAGGTTTACACGTGAGTACTTTTAAGACAGCCCTTTGTGCTTTCTCCACACTTAACATATGGGTAGGACAGGCACTACCCCATACCGGGATACAATAAATTATAATTGATTGTACTAAGGAACAGTACACTAATTTTAAAGTTTTTATGTCGGCCGAGGATCTTAGTTTTTTAATTATATATATTAATTTCCTGATGCGTGAGGTCAACGTTTTTATGTGTTTGTCCCATCGAAAGTTCGTATCGATCAGTAGACCGAGGTACTTAACTTCAGCAGTTTTTGTTAGTGGAGAGCATAAGCAGTTGGTATTTCGCTGGCTACATATATGACCCCTTAGTATGCTCACTTTTTGAGGTTGCGTTGATGTAGAAGCAGAAAGATGCATATATGTAGTTTTGCCGATATTTAATGTGAGAAGATTATCCCTAAGCCAAGACATAACAGAAGACAGGGCAGTCTCCGCATAATTATAAGCTTGTTCCCAGCTTCTCCCATACACAACGGTGCCGTGACGTAATCTCGAAAGACATCAAGCACATTACCACGCACCCCCATAGCTTCCATCTTGTCATCATTTATTGATATATAGATGTTTTTGCTATATGTATGTAAAAGAAAAGTATTTATTTCTAATGTAGGTATCCCTAACCCCGTTAAATTCATCGTTTTGGTATTTTTTCATTGAATCGTTACTATAATTGTTGGGTTGTTAAGACTATGAAAAATTGTGTTTGTAATATTATAAGCCTGTCACTGTGTGTATTTAAATACATAACGTACTATTTTAGGTCAAGTACTATTCAATTTTAAACATATTTTATGAATACGCATACAGCCATACCGACAACAAACAGGCGTAGATCATTTACTTGTAGATAAGACAAATATTCGTCTGTTTCGACAAATATTGTCTATGCCACTATGCCTCCTATGCAGCAAGTCCATTGCGTCTATATTGCGATCAGGATAATGCATGGAAGAGAAATGTATGGATTATAATGTAGGCATGTACGTATGACTGAAGCCGATTGCTCCGAAACTCGGGGCGATGATTCCAACTGTGGCGGATAATCGTCATAATTTCACGTCACTCTGTGCCTGCATCTATATCATATACTTATTATAAACTAGCTTTTAAGGTCGTAAGCTGTTTTTTTTTTGTTATAAGTATTTGTTTACAAGATAAGCTCCCAGTTGATATGTTTTTTTCCAACATCTTCAGGTATAACTGACTGCACAGATGGCGGAGTGGTTTAGATACTGACTTGCCGCTCGAGTGTTGTGGATTCGATTCCTACACAGAACATCTCTCTTCATGTGATCCACAAATGGTTGTTCTGAGTCTGGGTATACTTTGTGTCCGTGAAATTGTATGTTTGTAAACTCCCCCGCGATGTATGGATTATTCCTTAATGTAGGGCGTTGTCTTTATAAAAAAAACAATTGGTCATACAGCCAATTTTCACAAAAACTGAATGCATCATACGAAAAAACCTTACTCATAATTCATTCCATCCATTGGTGAAATAAGTTTATTGCGTTCAGAGAAATATACGCAGCGAGAAAACTTAATTTTATAATTATGTACACTCGTAGGTAGTTCACCAGTAAACACTTCGGAAAAATCTACTGCGATAATAAGTTTAAAAAAAATTTACCTGCGAAACGAGAAGTTGTTTTATCAAAATTTTTAACCACCTAAAAAAGTTTAACGACCACCCTTTACTCCCATACATGTACCGTACTCTACTAACGAAATATGACAAAGTTTAACAAATAACAAACAGAAAATAGTTTGACGTTTCCAGAGCAAACAATACTACGTTTGAAACTTTAAAATGTCATTACTAGAGTAAGTAAAACCTGAAACTTTTAAATGTCATTACTAGAAGAAGTATCTACTCGTATTGTAGAGTACAATGGAAACATCAAACTGCTATTTCTAGAATATATTGTAGGAAATAGTTAAATAAAAATAGACTTGGCGGCATAGGCCTTTCTAAAAAACACCATACTTAAAAGTCATCAGATCACTGCCTTTTTTTTTGTTGTTAAGGTGAGAAAAAATGTACCTAACCGCACACCCCGTTGCTCGGGGCAACAAACAGGGTAGCGTGAGGCCCTCACAATAATGAACCCACCGTCTCTCCGCCTTTATTGGCGTGCCACTGGAACTATGTTACATTACTTCAGCGGCACACGGAGCGTCGCATCTTCTCGGGAGGCCTTGCGGGTGGCGGACGTTCCCCGGTCCATCCACCCGAAGCATCAGCTAGGGTGATATCAGGCGCAAGTAATACTTACGCCTGTGCCGCCCATCGCTGACGGCGGTTTGGGTCAGCAGAAGTATCAGCTGAATCACTACTTGACTTTAAGTGCTATGCTTACAATAAAGAGTGTTTAATAAAGTGGTTACTCCATCCACGCGTAATAATCAAAGGGAACTTAATTAATGTTTCTTATTGAAGAAGTAAATAAAATTTCAAGTTAATATTTTGTCATTAAGAACTCGACATGCTCAGCTATTTAATTAATTAAATTTTGAAATAGAAAAAGATCACACCAAGAACACATTAAATTGTCGACAGGAAAGTTTAGTATCGATAGGAATTAATCATTGCAAGTGCACGGTATTCACGGTATTTCAAATAGAATCTACGGTATTTTAAATAGAAGAGTAGTTGGAATTCATTTTTAAGAAGGCTCTGGGTCTGAATATCACTCAAGATATTTTAATATCAATAATTAAACTAAGTACCCTACATACATATTTTTAGAATTTACTGGTAACTTCTACTTCTGAGCTGAACCAGAGCTATCTCTCTCTGTGAGCCACCGTTACCCTAGAAGCTCTACAAACAGCAACAGCTCTTACAAGTCAAGTCAAACAAGACAAGTCTTCAAAGCACCGGAAGTCCAAATCCGTTTCATCCTCTCCTTATTATCCCCAAAAAAGTTATCTTTTACATTTCTGAACAGTTTTACAGTTTACATAACCTTCTTTTTTCTTTTTTTTTAAAGTACTACGGAATAAGTCTTGTATCGCAGGGGACTTTACAAACATACAATTTCACAGACACAAAATAAACCCAGACTCAGAACTACCATTTGTCGATCACACAAAGGGTTGTCCTCTGTGGGAATCGAACCCACAAAACTCGAGCGAGAAGTCGGTATCTAAACCACTCAGCCATCTGTGCAGTCGCTTTAAAAAGTTATTTACGGTAATTAAATAAATATACGGAAAGATACTAAAATAGTTTCACAGAATTTCGCTACCTATGTTATTATTATGAAATTCGATTGTGATGATTGATAAAATCATTGACAATACCAGATTTCCTGAAATTGAAATAAGACAGGAAGTAGGGTTAATCTGGAAGTTAATGAACCATTTACTATCAGTACAGTAGAGTACTTTATGCTATTTATATTTGTTATTCAGTAATCATTACGATGGCTTGTACAGCAGTAATAAACAAATATTTGTGGTCCTCTTTTTATAGTCTTTATTTTAGCGGACATTTCCGCGTTTTTCTTTCTTTATATTTTCTTCAGCTATAGAATCGACACAATCATTGTGCAATAAACAGTCGGTAATAGATGTGAAATCAAAATGATGTGAATGAATTTAGAATTTTATGGTTTACTAGTCCAATATAAAGGCCGTCGCACACGTAGCTATAATATATATTATTATTAATTATAGCAAGGCATATTATGATACCTACCGCACATGCAGCTATATATATTTCTATAACGTCACTGACTTATACCGTATTTTTTTTGATAGTGTGGTTTATTAATATTTATATATTATAGCAACGCGTGTGACGGGCTTAATTGCAGCATCTCTGTAATATACCTACATTAGTCTTCACAAAGAGTTGGTTAAAACTAGCAGCGGCTCGGCAGTGCTCTTAGTAGTATTTCAATACCCGGGACTGCAAATTTCGATAACACATTCATTCTTAGTCTTGGGTGACGCATTCCCGAGCAATTTTCATGATTGCCAAAGCATCTAGGAAGGTATTCCAGGAGATTCAGGTTCGAATCCTGTTCGTGCCTGTTATTTTAACATTTTCACACTTTTTGTTAATTTATATGCCTAAACACGTCAAATACTAAAAAAAATATATGAAAACATAAAAAACGCTTTCGCTATTTATTGATTAGATTGGTATTGCGAAAATAACGTATTCAAAATCAAGTCATTCTTACTTTTTCGGACTCTTATTAGGTTTCCCGCCATTCTAACATTACATCTTAAACTTTTTAATTAAGCACGTTATCAAATTTCGGATCGGCAAAAGTTAATCAAAGTACGAAACTCACTGCCCCATTGACGACAAATGGTCCTATAGGGTATTAAATATCGTCCGTACCTATGATGTTATAATACTCATATTGCAAAGCAATTTACGTATAAACAATTTTGTATTTATGTAACGATATATAAACCAACAAAGTCTTTGCATGTTTTATGATTTCATATGCACAGGTAACTTGAAGCACGATAATTAAAACTGCGGTACTCTAGTATAATGAAATAGCTTTAAAATTGTGATTATGGTCTGATGCAGTGAAACTTAGTGTTTATTTGTAAAACCTTTTTTTTAGACAGGATTAAATGTACCTACCGCACACTCCGCTGTCCGGGGAGATAACAGGGTAGTGTAGGGCTCTCACCCACGAAAACACGCCGTGCGAAGCTAAGATAGTCGTATTGAGTATGATTTCCAGTGCGAGGTCGAGACTTCGCAAGGCACTAACGTTTAGTAAGAAATTTCACTTATGCGCAATCCAATATTTCACCATGATAATAGATGTATGCATGGCCCAATAATACAGGCCTGCTCAAAAAAAATGCTGGTTAGAATGGAGAATAGAACGTTTAAATAGAAAATTTGAAAGCATGCTAGAGGCTAATTTATAAAGTGCCTTTATGATAAATTGGAGTATATTTAGATATTTTTTTATAATTTTGTACGCCGAATAAAAATTTATCCAAGTCATGGTTATAACTCACGACTCACCTTCAAATTTTTAATCCTTACTATAACATAAATGTGAAAGTGATTTTATTTTAAACACAAAGTGAAAAATGTGAAATCGAAAATAACAGTCAGGAGCAGGATTTGAACCTGCATCTTCTGGATACCGTCCAGATGCTTTACCAATTCAGCCATCCTGACAATTGCTCCTGACTGCTAATTTCGATAACACATCATACTTAACGTCTTTGGGTGACGCCTGCGCCATCTGTCGGACGTATTTTCATACATTATACCGACCAGGTAAACTTAATTTTACAATTAAGATTTTTACCTAATAATGACGCAAACCCTATAAATATTTATATATATTTGTAGCATTTGACATGCTTAGCACTATACATTAAACACAAAGTGAAAAAATAGTGCTAAGCATGTCAAATGCTACAAATATATATAAATATTTATAGGGTTTGCGTCATTATTAGGTAAAAATCTTAATTGTAAAATTAAGTTTACCTGGTCGGTATAATGTATGAAAATACGTCCGACAGATGGCGCAGGCGTCACCCAAAGACGTTAAGTATGATGTGTTATCGAAATTAGCAGTCAGGAGCAATTGTCAGGATGGCTGAATTGGTAAAGCATCTGGACGGTATCCAGAAGATGCAGGTTCAAATCCTGCTCCTGACTGTTATTTTCGATTTCACATTTTTCACTTTGTGTTTAATGTATAGTGCTAAGCATGTCAAATGCTACAAATATATATAAATAGTGATTTTATTTGTTAGTTTTTTTGTTACGCTTTCACGACGTAACTACTGAACCCCAGAGTACTCGAGCTCAGAAAAGGACACTGGCTACATTTCATCCCGGAAAAATGAATGATTTCTTCAGGTTAGCTATTTTTGCATAAAGCTAATTAAAGTGCAGCAGTGCGATATATTTATATTCTGAAACCACCCGGACGGAGTTGTGGGTAGAGTCTAGTTTAATATATTTTAGCTTTTATAGACAGTACCAATACTTTTTTATTTCGGACTTATAACCTTTAAGAGGTTTGTGGGTAAATTGTGGGGGAAAATATTTGAGAGCCAATGCTGCTGAGTAGTTGTTGATGACGTCATCAACAACTACTCAATTTTGCCGTGCATACGTATGCACGGCAAAATTTTGTATGTCACTTCGCGATTTGAGCAGGCCTGTATTATTGGGCCATGGATGTATGTACATTATATGCTACAATTTTTGCACATGCATGGCAAACAACACAGCTTGCTTTTCCACTTCACTGTCGTTTAGGTATTTTCAAGGAAATTTATTATGTTATCAGTAATAATTAAACTTTTTAGGTAGAGAAATTCGACGTCTTGAATCACCCGTGCAAATCTAGAGCTGATTGCTAGTATTCTCATAAAAAAACACCGCAATTTTTATCATTATCAACTAAGATTTTAAATATTACCGCGCAATCAAACATTTATAATTAGAAAACTGTCGCGTTGCTATGTCGCCGCGTGCTCTGAAAAATTGTTCCCAACTTTTCAATTTAGTTGAAATTGGATGTGGAGGAACTTTTGCAGGTTTTTTATTTAGTCGATTTTCTCAGTACCTATCGATAATAATGCGGAACAAAAAATATAATTATATTCTATTACCTAAACGTCAAACAAAAAAGGTCAAAGTCACAGAGAGCCGTTGGATGCAGGTAGCACAAGACCTTTCGTTTTTGCTTCTTCTTGGGAAATTCTATGGCCAGTTCTGTTAGTGCATGACAAAAGGCTGATAAATAAATATATTAGATAAAGAAATACTAAATAATAACATCAGTTAAATATTAACATTAAATACCTACTTACTTAGCTATAACTAGGGAATGTAACTTCATTTAAATAGAAAATTGTTAAAACTAAGGATATAATTATTACAAAGTTCATAGAGTCCCACATTAGTTCAATCCAAATATACTTGACCGTTAAAAATAACAAAAAAAAATGATCAAATGTTCTCCTTTGTATCAGATACCAATTCTGAGGTTCCTTGGTCACATCTCCAGGAATAAGCATTCGATGGCAAAACTTGTTGTGTTGAGCCTATAGGGTATTAACCGAAACGAAAGAGAGCTTGAGTCTGCTTACTAACGCGCTGGACTGACCTAATTATTATCCGTGTGGTGACCGACTAATAAAAAAAAAATACCCCGTAAATAGACCGTAGCCCATGAACTACGGTTACCACTAACCATCAGGTGGGAGCGTCTATAGTGCAGTGTTATCGCAACAAAAATAGCGTAATATCCCAAAGTCCACCAGAGGGACCCCAAATGAAGACGCATATGCGCATGCATGACCATCTGACAAGAGTCTCCGTTCCGCGCCACTCCGTTTAGAACAGTGCTTCTTTATTAAATAGTCTTAAAATTTTTAATCAAGTATGGGAGTTTAATTGATTCTGAAAAATGTTAAATGAAGTTCAAAACTTTGTCATAACAATGAATAAAAAGTGTGTCATTTTAAGGTACCTAAGGGATATAAGAAAGCCTTCATAAATATTTTAGAATGTATATTAGCTTCTTAAATCCTCACAACAATTTTAATCTCGTTGCGAATTCAAGAACACATAATGTATGTACTTTTTCAATCTTTCTTTACTTCCTTACTACTTTAACTTAATAAATGCGAAAGTGAGTTCATTTGTTTATTTTTTTTTATTGCATGTAGTGGCAGACGAGCCACGGTCCATCTGATGGTAAATGGTAACCGTCGCCCATAAACTCGACTATACCGAGAGTATTGTCTGCTGCTAACCAATTCATTTCACAGATATGAAATGAAATATAAAATCTCCTGCTACAGCCAAAAAGCAACGATGTGCTTCATGGCCGGTCACACGGGAGATGGTGGTACCAACCTGCTCGGGCCCAATACCCAGTGAATACTCCCACTTAGTGCCCAACCCTACCACCAGTCATGCAATGGATGATAATTGCTTACTTCCCTTAGTCGCCTGTATTCTTAGTCCATCGCCACACGGATAAAATTCATACCCTAACTATTAAACCAATACTCATGAAGACTAAGGGCCGGTTGTTTCAAACGATTGATTATCGTAACATACGTACGTCAAAAAATAACGATTACGAACGATATTTAACGTACGTTAAATACAAAGCGTTGTTTCATTGCCTAAAAGACCAGTCATCAAAGTTATTAGGGATGCCAGCACATAGCAACGTATTTTCGTAATAAAAATAGATGGGAGAATTTTCTAGTATGCCAACATTTGCCCGTATACGTCAGTTTATCTTTTTTTATCATAGACAGAGGATGTTATAGTCTATGATTTTTTGGTTTTTGTTATGGAAGTAATATGTAATGTATATACGTATATACTATATATACATATTACTTATTTATTTTATTATTTATGACGCGAATGACAAAACTTTGAATTATTCCTTTATTATTAGTTGTGAATGGTGACAACATTATTAGGTAATATAAAGAAAAATAAGCTATTATGCAGAATTGAATTCCGGTGAGACGTTCCGTTCCGGAGTTCCGGAGTTCCGGAGAGAAAGACGTCATTTATCGATAACCCGAGTCACTCGATGAATAATATGACCCACTGTTGATTTCTGCAAATCTGACACATGCGCAACACATACCATAAGCGATCCTTTTTTTTTTTTTTTTTTTTTTTTTATTTTAGGTGGGCAAAAATGTCCTAACGCACACCCCGCTGCCCGGGGAGACAACGGGGTAGTGTGGGGCTCTCACCCACTAAAAACCCACCGTGCGCCCTCACCCGCCCTTGCTACGGCGGATCACGGGAACCGCGTCGTTTCTCCGCGATCCGCAGGCGGCAGCCCCTTCGGGCACCCTCTCTTGTGCGACGCCCCGCGCACTTGGGCGTCACACCTTCGCGGTAGGCTTCCGCGGACGGCAGGGTACTCCCCGACCCCACCGTCCGCGGCCTCGGCTAGGGCGGCATCAGGCGCAGGTAAGCGCGCGCACGCCGCCCCGCGCGCCGGCGGCGAATCGGGTCCGCGAAGGAGGATTCCTCCCGGGCCCTCTCCGCCGCCTCCTTCCGCGAGATGACAGCCTCGCAGAAGGCGGCGACCGCGGTCCAGGCCCTGTCACTGCCAACCATCGCTCGCGCAACGGCCGGCAGCGACAGGTCCACGCCTATGACTGCAGCGAGTTCCCGGCGCTGCACATCCCAGGCCGGGCACGACTCGAGCGTGTGCTGCGCCGAGTCCTCGCCGCAGTCGCAGTGGTGACAGCCTGGGGTCGTCTCCCTCCTAGCGATCGTGTGCAGGTATTTGCCGAAGCAACCGTGCCCCGACAAAACCTGCACCAACCGGAAGGTGAGGACCCCGTGCTGCCGCCCTGCCCATTCTTCCAAGATCGGCCGGAGCGCCCCCACGGTCCAGAGACCAGCCCGGGGCGTCTCCAGCCGAGACCTCCACTTTAGGACGGTGGCGCGGCGGGCATCTTCCCGCCACGCAGAGATCGCGCTTGGCGAGGGGCGGCTGCCCCCCGCCCGCGCCGTCGACGCCCGCCGATAAACGTCGGCGAGCACTTCCGCCTCCAGATCCCACGGGGGGGTTCCGGCCAACGCGCAGGCTGCATCGCACGAGACCGTGCGGTACCCGCGTATTGCCCTGACCGCTACGACCCTCTGTGGACGCCACAGAAGGGCCCTATTGTGAGCGGCCAGGGACTCCGCCCACACGGGCGCGCCGTACAGTGCCATTGACCGTACTACCCCCGCGTAGAGTCGTCGACACGCGAGACTCGGTCCGCCCAAATTCGGCATCAGTCGCCCGAGGGCGGACGCCGTGCCGACGAGCTTTGGCGCAAGACGGCGGAAGTGCTCGTCGAAGTGCCACCGTCCATCCAATACCAGGCCCAGGTACTTGATGTGGGCCTGGATTGGAAAGCCCACACCGTTGACCGTTATCGAGGCGCCGGCGGGTGGGCCGCGTCGGGGCCCATGGAAGAGTAGGGCCTCCGACTTTTCAAGGGCCACCCTAAGCCCCAGCGCCTCGATCCGCCTGACCACCTCCGCGGTTCCTGAGGTGGCCAGCGTTGCCGCCTCCTCGAGGGTCCCGCCCCGGGCTGTGACGAGCGTATCGTCTGCGTAGCAAATTACGCCCAGCCCGGGGGGGAGCCGGCCACGGAGGACCCAGTCGTAGCCGATGTCCCACAAGAGCGGCCCTAGAACCGAACCCTGCGGGACGCCGCACGACATAGCCCTCCTTACAACGTCCCCTTCCCGGTCCACGAAGAGGACGCTGCGGCCGTCGAGGTAGTCCGCCACCAGCCGCCTTAGGTAGAGGGGCACTCCATGGTACCGGAGTGCCTCCTTGATGCAGCCGAATGGCAGACTATTGAAGGCGTTGGCGATGTCGAGCGACACCGCCAACAGCACTTCCCTCGAGGTGACGGCCTCCGCAGCCGCGGCCTTCAAGCGCAGGATGGCGTCGACCGTAGACCGACCCGCCCGAAATCCGAACTGGGCATCGGACAGGTCGGGGCCGACCGCACCTAGGTGCCGGACGATGCGGGCAGCGACTACCCGCTCGAGCAGTTTGCCCGCCTCGTCCAGCAACACGATGGGCCTGAAGGCCGCGACTGTATTCGGAGACCGTCCCGGCTTCGGCAGGAGCACGAGCTTCCCCTCCTTCCAGCAGTCAGGGAACCGTCCGGACACCAGGCAAGCGTCGAACAGTCCCCTGAGGCGGGGCTCTAGGTGGTCGAGGACCAGGGCCAGCACTCGGGCGGGAACCCCGTCCGGCCCGGGGGCGGCGCTTCTCCGCATACGCGCTGTCGCCGCCCCCATTTCCGTCGTCGTCACGGGCGGTACCTCCCCGTCGTCGGCCTCCCGGTCGTCATCTGGCGGAGCCATGACCGGGGGCGTGTGCACCGCCCGTGAAGGGAATAGTCAACCACCTCAGAGAGGAACCCCGGCTGGAGGGTCTCCGTAAGGGGGGGCCCTGGGCGCGGAGCTTGTTGAGCGCCGCGCGGTACGGGCGTCCCCAGGGGTCACGCTCGAGACCCTCCGGCATCTCCTGCCTTTTCGCTTCTTTGGCGCGACAGATGGCCAGCTTAAACGCGGCGCGCGCACTGTTGTACGCCGCATACAGCCGGCCCTCCCGCTCTTCATCGCGGATTCGGCGACGCCGGCTGCGGGTGTAGGACCTCCGGGCACGAATACAGGCCGCACGGAGGTCCGCCAGCTCCGGGGACCACCAGTAGACCCCCTTCCGTCGGGGCGGGCGCCGCACGCGGGGCATGGCCGCATCGCAGATCTGCGTAAGCATGCCGCGAATGCGGCCAGCCTCGGCGCCCACGTCTTCCGTCAGGGGGGGAGGCAACCAAGATTGAAAAATGGCCGCCTCCACCAGCAGCTCCCGGTCGAGCCTACCCACAGCCCATCGCGGAAAAGCGGGAGTTCTGTCCGCCACGTGACCCCTGCTGGCGCCCTGAAGGGTCCGGGAGACCTCTATCTGAATGTATCTGTGGTCAGATAGGGTCTCGACCTCCTCCAGGACTCGCCAGCTCCTTACACGTGCGGCGACACCGGGGCTAGCGAACGAAAGGTCCACTATCGACCCGCCCCCGCGCCGCACGCACGTTAGGGCGGACCCTCGGTTTAGCAACACGAGGTCCGCCGCTTCCGCCCACTCTTGGACCGCCGCACCTCGGGCGTCCGTCCTGGGGGACCCCCACGCCGTTGATTTGGCGTTAAAGTCCCCCAGCACGAGCACAGGGCTCGGTGCCATACGCCGTATCGAGGTCTCCAGGTTGTGCAGGAAGACCTCGTAGGCCGCCAGACTACGATTGGGGGAGAAGTACACGCCGTACAGCGTGACTCCTCCCCATTCGGCCGCCACATATCCCGTGCCCTTGTCTTTGACTGACAAGGGCGGGGAATGCGGCGCCGCCGACCCGACGACCGCCACGGAGCCATCCCCGCTACCCGCCCAATTGGGGCGATCGGGGACTATGTAGGGCTCCGCGGCTACGGCAACACCGATCGACCGCTCCGCCATGGATTGCAGGAAGAGGTCCTGCGCCCTGGCGGAGCGGCCGAGATTCCCTTGGAGGAGGATAGAGTCGTGGTCCATAAACTAGACCACGACATCCTCCTCCATGCGCTGCGGCGGTCCAGCCGCGCCGGGTTGGGCAGCCGGGGCCGATTGGCTGCCCACCCCCCTCTTAGGGCCTGACTTGGCCGGAGGCCTGCACCCCACCCGCCCCATGCAGTGGTTGGCGGGGCGGTTGCCCGCCGCACATGCGGGGCAGTGTGGAGTGGCAGTACAGGTCGCCGCCTGGTGCCCTGCCTGACCGCAGCGGAAGCAAAGCCCGCTGCAGTCAAAGCAGTTGGTGCACAGCGGCCGGGTGTGACCGACCGCCATGCACTTGTAGCACCTGGCAGGCCGGGGCTCCAACGCGGTTACCCGCGCGGCGCTCCAGCCCACCAGAAGTCTACCGGCGGCGACCAAATCTTTGGCCGCCGCGACAGGGCACGATACCCAGACGGCACCCACACCACCTGGACCTGGGCGAATGGTGCCCACCCGGACGGCGCTGCTGGGAGACCCGGTTTTCGAGGCGATTGCCTCCCGGATCTCTTCCGCCGTCACGGAATCGTCCAGCCCGGAAATGCGCAGTTCGGCGCACTTCACGGGTCTGGCGACCCGGACACCACTCTCAGCCGGGAACAGGCCCAGCAGCCTCGCGGCCATTGCATCGGCCGTCTTGGCGCCCTCTGGCCCCGGGTACTCGAATATCCGAGCACCTGTCCGGGCTTGCCGGGAGCGAGCGGAAACGTTCCCGAGGTCGGAGACGTTTATCTCCCGCCGGGCACGTTTCAAGACGGCCTCATATGTCAGGCCCTTTTCCTTGGCCTCAGGCAGCAGCGTGATAACAACCGCTGCTGTCTTCGGCACTTTCAATTTCCGCGACCTGCGCGACCTCTTTTTCTTATTTTGTCCGCCACCGGACTCACCCCTAGGAGGAGCATTAGGCGCCGCATCTCGGGCTGCGGCACCCTTGCGCTTCTTACCCCGGGAATTTCGCCCGCCGCCCACAGTCTGCCAGCCCTCGTCAGAGGGCACAGCGGTGCGGGGGGCAGAAGGTGCATCCCGGGACGCAGCTGCTTGAGCCTGTGAGGGCCCGGCAGTACCGGGCAGGGCCGGGAATTCTTCCCGACCCTGAGACTTCTTAGGCTTGGCGTTAGTTGGCTGCCCAGCCTTGGCGCCCTTTTTTAGTTTCGGGGTGCGTTCCAGTGGCGGCGCCGCCGCTGCCGCAGAGTATGAGGCCACGCGCCCACCCTGACATGGAAGCGGCGCTGGCGCCGAGGGTGCCGCAGCTCTCCTCTTATCTGCGGCGAGCGGCGGACGAACACGCGGCTCCGGTGGCAGCCGGGCGTTGAGGGCGCTGAACCGCGGGTCATAGACGGCTGCAACGCGGTCAATCACCCGGCGGAACAGCTCCTCTGACGCTTCGTCTGGTGGCGAGACAGCGCCCGAAGTGGCAGCCGAGGCCCTCGGGACAGCCTCAGGGAGCCCCAACTCGGCTCTCATACTGGCCATCCCAAGGCGCATTTCCTCCACAGTTGCCTCGAGGCGCAGATTCCGCGCCCCGAGCTCAGCCACCTCCGCCTCCAGGCGCTCATTTCGCGCCACCAGCCGCTCCACCACGTCGGACAGCTCCGTGGCGGCATTCTTTAGGCACCTTATGAAGGTGCCTTTTAAATTTCTAGAGCCCGTGGCCACCGTGGTTATGATGGCCACGCTGTCCGTGGCTCTCTCAGCGATTTGGGCCGCTGATGGTGGCCCATTCTGGTCAATTGGGAGGCGGAGCTTGTCCGAGAGAACCGCTAAACGTTCCTCAGCCGTTTGCTCCGCCTCTGTCCTTCTTAAATTCAGCGTCTCGGCTCTGTTTGCCGAGACAGCACGAGGGACCGGCGTAACCGGTCTGTTTTTGCCTCGACCCCTTAGTGAAGATGTTATCTTCGGGGGAGGCATCTCCGTCGAGCTCCCATCGGACTCCGACGCAGCGCCCCCCTGAGACAGGGTGCGCTTGCGCCAGAACCGCGATGGGAGCGGCTCCACCACAACCGCGGCCTCTACCAGCCGCGGTGTCAAAGTTGTGGCACCTTCATTTAGGCCACCCTCCTCGGCGGCAGACATCTCGGAAGCTGAATTAGCAGCCGAGCTATCCGTCGCCGAAGCTCCCTTCTTTTTCTTTCCACGTCCCTTGCGGGACCGAAACTTTCCCTTAGCGTCACGCAATGGTGGTTGTGACGCGACCAATGATGTTGCTGATGTTGTGGGGGCCGTATTTACAGCCGGACCCCTTTCGGCTGAGGCGTCAGGTGTATTACCCGACTCCGTCGAAGACATATTTAAATTTTCAGTGTCCATACGATTCCCACGAGTGTGGGAGAAAAGAGGTCCACCCGGGCAGAGCTCCCAATACCCGGGTAAGCGTACATTTGTAACCCAACACAGGGGGTCCGCAGGTACCCTGGCTGGGGCCGCGCTCGAGACTGAACTACCCATCAGCCATGCATCTCCTCGCCGCGCGCCAGAACTTGAGATTCGGGGTAATTTTTTATAGAGGTTGTCTTCCTCGCGGTCCGGGCGATTAAGCCAAGACCCTCGTTCCTGTATGCCCGCGAGACGTAACCACAGACACGCGCTCAGGTTTACGATTTGGGACGGGGGGGGCCGCTGTGGCCCCACTGTCCCCCCTCTCCAGAGCCCAGTGAGCCAGTCTGGCCCCACCGACTCCGACGCCTGGTCTATCCGCTGTGCCCTCTGCTGAGTCAGAGGGACACGCGGAGACCCGTCCTGTCCGGAATTTTAGCCGCCGGCGACTGCCGACGTTGCCCGGGGTGCACCACTAGGAGGTAAACCGGACAAATTAGCACCCCACCATAAGCGATCCTGAACCATAACATTGTAGAGTAGCAAGTACCTGATCTATAGGTAGTCTAGGTTTTACTGCCAAGTTTCTGAGATATTGTAGACAAATAAATTTTAAATCCAAGTATTCTTATGAGAAATTCTACTTTTGTGTAACATTTTATATCGTCTTCGATATGACGTGTCAACAATAGAGCTATTTCCTTTATTAGGTACACAATAGTCTCACGATACCTTGCAATGAATCCAACATATGAATTCCTGCTCATCCCAAAAATTTAGGTTGTTAACAGGTGTTTTAAAGATATTTTTCTTCCTTTCTACATTGTTTGTGTTATCGCCAGATGAACAACTATCGTAGAATAAAGACGAATACAAAAGAATCTCCATAATGTTGTAGGTACCTACTGTTTGTTAGACGCATCCATATAGTACCTATATGCTGACAGTATATATCTATGGCTAGACGCACCAAAAGTGACGTTAACCAATGGGCGGACATCTGTTACCGTAATCATTATTATTTAACGACAATTTCACGAAATGAGATCCTTAAGGACCTCATTTCGTGAAACAACGCTTTTTTTGGTTTGACGATGGTTAACTCCATTTTTGACGTTTACGGGTGCGTCAAGTATAGCTGACACAACCGGCCCTAAGATAGGATACTGGTTACTTTTTATTTCTTGTGGGATATATTTAAATAGAGATAATTGAAGTGTGGTAGGGTTACGTCTTTTAATATTGAATTCAACGCGGACGAAGACACGGGCAGAGTCTAGTAATATTATAAATTTGAAAGTGCGTTTGTTTGTTTGAATCTGACTTTTGTATTCTTTAGTCCACGTGGATAAAAATGAATGATATAATATCCATTATATTTTCACTTATTTTCATTATTAAGACATGATCAGTTAGTTACTAAAATAATGTGAAAATAGACCGACCGTTAAATAAAGAGGCTTAATTCTTGCTAAAATCAATAAATATTAACAACAACCAACTGCCAGGATATTTGACAATAGTGTTTAAAATTTCAACCAACATTATAGAAAACAATTCCATAATTTCGTCACTTTCTGGTAATACGCATACTCTTTGATCGTCACAAAACTATGTTTTTAATATAACTTTTTTTCATACCCAGTCTCTTTTTTATGTGCCAGTAACAAACTTTGGCTATTAAAACCTCTTTAGAACTAAAATATTGCCAATAATGTAGAAAAAACCAAACCTAACATTTTTGTATACTTTAATAACCGGTGTCCACACATACATGTAAACAGTACACACGACAAATTTAACAATAGCAGAGAATTTCTTGCATGTGGCAACTTTTTAAACTTCTAGAAAACTTATATTATAATTTCTTCAGATCGGAAGTAAGCTATCCACAGTCAACCTTAGCAATAAATAAGATACCTACATTGCGGTCGACTTTTAAATTGTGTACCTATTTAGTTTCACTTGTCTATTAATTAAGCTAACCGATTCGGTACTAACAAGTTATTGATGTACTAACAACAGGAACACAGAACTTGTGTATTGCCATATAAAAAAAAAATACTGCCTCTTTGTGAAATAGATACGATTTTGTAAATCACTGAAACACATTATTCTAAGATAAAGTTAAAATAAATTAAGATAAGAATCTTAATTTAATTCGCAATCCTAAATCCGAATGTTCCTATCCCTAAAAGTTTACACACAATTTCATCGCTCAGTTCCACCTCTCCGATTTTTTTTTAATTCTGTGTACCCCTCCTTCCTCAGAAACCATTACTATTGAAAAAAAATGTTTTTATCTTTTAATAGAAAAGGTAGGTAGCATACGACCAGCCAGTCTGAGTAACAAGGTCTTTAGGATTAATAATTTATTGTTTAGCTATGAAATTTGAACCTATGCATACCTTCCCCCAAACAAAATCAAATTGACACTGAGTTTAAACGCCAGCACATAAGCAGTCAGATAAATCGTAGGAATTAAATATTCCCAAGTTTAATCTTTATGCTTGGTCTGGGTAGTTACCAATAGTATTGAAATACTTTCATTGGCACTTGTATGTATTAAATATCCTATCTAATCGTAAAGTTATTACTAAAAATTTTAACAATATATTGGTAAACAAAATTCAAATCAGTACGCACTATAAGAAAAGTGAATAATACTTTTACTTAACTTTTAGCCTTGATATCTGATAATTGACTCCCGGCCTAGGTTATCGCGTATGCGAACATTAAAATATCACTATTCAATCCCAAAAAATTAAAAAATTTGTTACTCCGCGGCAAAAGTATGGTCTGGTGACCTGGGATCTTGGACTAAGATTTATATATAGCCTATCATTGTGTCCGATGACGTGTTTTTTCTACACACTGATTTTTACTAAGATAAATTCAGACGTTCTTGAATTTAAAAAGGCATACAGACAGACAGCCAAAAAAAATTTTGAAAATTTCAGTATAGCAATCAGCACCTAAGTCAACTTAACTCAAATATTTGAGAACAAAAAAAGTTATTACATATCGAGCTTCAAGATTTATTTTGTAACTAGCCTTTGCCCGTAATTCCGCCGCAGCCAAGTTTTTAGGTTATATCTCAGCTTCACGGTATAGTAGCGAGATAAAATGTAAACCAGTTTTTAAGTCTAATCAAGAGCTATCAAATAAAAAAAAGTAAAGTTGCATCAAAAATCAGCTGCAGTTACAGCTTTATAACAGTTAAAATATAAATAGACAATAGTTGTAATTCGGAGAGCGTGTAACCGGTTACAAGTTACTGTTGTTTTAGGACTAATGAGGTCCTTGAAATTTTCTCACAACAGCCCATCGATATAGAGGGCCTGCTAAGAAAACACAAATCACAAAGTTTGCGAATCTCTGTTTTGTTTGATTGTCATCAGTTTCTGTGATTTCAACTGAACCCTCTGCTGTTTATATTTTGTCGGGTAGGTTGTTTCTATACAGTAAGTTTTGGGACGTAGTAATACTTTATTTATAATTTATATTTGTATTCCAAAACAAATTGCAAATCACTGCTGTAGCTTTGTGATATTTTTGATACCTATCTACTTAAACATCTAATCACATTCTTATTTATTTTATATATTTTTTATAACACACGCGAGTGGCTTGTAATAAGCTGTAACCCTAACCTATAGACGCCGGCTCATTCATCCTAACGAATGCAGATTTTCCGTATTTTTCATATTCACAATGCAGTAAATGTAATTTACACAATGCTTAAAGAACTTGTAAATTTTAATACGATGTGCGCTGTGCTAAGCTCTTAGACTATTTGGCAACTAGCGAGGAATTCCTCTAGTTGCTCTTGAACTGACTGAAAATGGTGTCCAGAGCGTATATGACCGTCCTACGGCCAAGGCCGCAAACTCTACGCATTTGCAGTAGATATTGAACCCATTGCAGTGTAGTTGTTTGAAGCGAAGTTTACATAGACCGCAGTAAAACATAATGGCTAGGACAGACTACAGAGTACCACAACACTAACAAACGAGAACTCCAATTCGATGTCAAACTCTACTGACTCAGCGGATTGATTTTCTGCTGAACTTCGGTAGTTATGTCACCTCATGCAATATCTGTGACAATTAAAGGGATAAAGATGAATATTATTTTTAATCTGTCGCCACACGAAACATCTAGACTTTGACGCTAATGTCAATATAATTATACTTACTTACTTTGTAATTTTATTATAAATAACAATATTAAACTATGATAATAGTAATTACTTATCTAACCAACATATACTTATATGATTTTTTTTTCTTCTTGCTTTAGGTAACTCAACAGATTTCAGACTTATCTCTAAATTGATTACTTTATTTCCCTTCACAAAGCTTTCCAATCGTTATATTAGAAAATACCTACTGAGTTCTGACCATCACATAAATTTAGCAAAATAATCAAGAGAACATTGTCATTGGCGGAATTATCAGGATCGCCACAAGTCAATACAAGAAGAAGACAATATAATTATTTAATGCTAAATGTGACGCATAAAATATTTTATTACATATTTATTGACATTCTTAAATTATAGACCCAAAAGAGAAATGTATTATGTCATCTCAATCTACCGCCTCCAGCTAATTTACATTACCACGAATAAAGTAACTTGTAATAAAATATCGATAAGGATTCCCAATATTTACTGGGGACAGAACAAAGATATATCGATGGATATAGATTCAAAACATCTGTGGATGGAAAATGTATTTGCTTTGTAAAAATTAACTCCCAAATATGTCCCGCCGAGGCTCTTCGAGGAATCTTTAAATTAAAATGTATTTTTTTAGCACAACACCGGAAAAGCAACTTTATAAATAGGTTTAGCTATCATGCCAAGCAAACTTGCAAAGAACAAAGAGTGGATCCACAACTAATATTATTATTTTACTCATAACAGATTACAGTTATCAAAGTTTTATTGAATTGCACGTAATATACTACGCTCACAGTAGAATAAACTATGAAAAATACAGCTATAGTTACGTATACCAAAAAAAGTATATTTAAATTGGAAACGTATAAATGTGATACCAGTTTGAATATGAAGAGTATCATGGCATTCTAATATAAATTTCAGGTTAGTTTGATAATTTTATTTTATTGCAAAATTAGCACAGTTTCTTACGTGCGAATTCAATCATTCTATCCATACATCCATCAGCCTTTCGACGTCCACTGCTGGATATAGGCCTCCCCAAGAGAACGCCTCAACGAGCGATCCTGTGCCGACCGCATCCAACGGCTACCTGGCAGCTTTGACCAGATCGTCGGTCCATCTGGTGGGGGGCCGTTCTACGCTGCGCCATCCGATACATGGTCGCCACTCGAGAACCTTTCTTCTCCAACGGTTGTCGGTTTATCGAGCGATGTGGCCTGCCCATCGCCACTTCAGCATGGCAACCCGGCGGGCTATGTCGGTCACTCTCGTTCTCCTACGGATCTCCGTATTACGAATTCGATCACGTAGGGCAATACCAAGCATAGCCCGCTCCATGGCCCGCTGAGCGACTTTGAGCCTTGATACGAGGCCAACATTCAGAGTCGGACACGGGCCTCGTGGCGTAGTCGGTAGTGTAACCGACTTCCGTGCACGAGGTCGTGGGTTCGATTCCCACTCGGGACAATTATTTGTGTGATGAACACAGATATTTGTACTGCGTCTGGGTGTTTTCTATCTATTATATGTATGTATTTACAAAAAAAAAAAGTAGTATATGTATTATATCCGTAATCTGGTACCCATAGCACAAGCGTTAAGCTTAGTTTGGGACCAGAGGACGTTGTGTGAAAAATGTCCGTGAATATTTATATTTATATTTATTTATTTATTCAATCATTGCTCAATCAAAATATTTAATGCGATAATGTCTCTGGTCGACTCTATTCTTTGATAAACATTGTCGTCTATATAGTGCTTTTCTATTAAATACATAATTACTTTTTGTGTTATCCACAAATGATTTGTTGTTGAATAGACATACTAGATGTAATTTGTGTTGATACAAAAACTTTTCCTTATTGCAAATACATATATATATATATATGATTTACCGTTTCAATACAGCAGCAAATATTTTAAAATAATATTTACGCAATAATTCTCTAGAATACTTAAAATTGGATAAATTATATCTCGCGTTTTAAATTTATCAGATGACAGGATAAACCATAACAAATGCCCTCGTAAATCAACAAAAATGGAGCTATTTCACTCTCAACACTGACTCATATGGCCACACATATTGCGTATTGAAACACCACCAGTTTTTACCAGAGAGAGATCAACTAATCCATTATTCGTTGTCACCATATCGCAAACGCCGCAATAAGGATTAGCCATTAGATCCTGTTTTACTGCTTCTTTGCTTTACGATAGTATTCTTTCCGATAAATTAATGAAAGTGACCAGAAAGACACTTTATTCGTTTATATTTTTTCATTTGTAGGATGTATTCAACCTTAAAACGTTTTCGAGTGCAAACTATTTTTTAGTAGTGTGTTAATGAATGATATAATATACCTAATAATGAAGCACTTACCCAAACATAAGTTTATATAATCCATACAAAAACTGTCGGCTCGTACTTGGCTAACCTTTCATTATTTAGTGCATATTGGCTGGTCTAGCGGCACAATCTTTTAATTTTTAAATGCCAGGGTTGTCAGGTCATCTTGGGTCATGCAAAAAGTGTTAGGAACATAGAGTTAAATTATGTCAGTAAAATATATTAAATTGACAACAAAATCGCGCCTACTAAGTGGGACACAATTATATTGTGTACATGTGTTGTGTTACACTTGCGCACCGCATGTTTAAACAAACATGTTTTATACTTGTATTATACTTTATCACATATTTGAAATAAAATAAGGCTGAAATTGGCTTTATTTTACACTTAATATTCCCATCACGTTCATAGCGAAAAATACATTAAATGTATTTTCTCTATTTATCATGAACTCACGGTGAATTTAGCCCTCGACGATCTTAGCGGCACGTCTACGCCTCAGCTTACAGGAAAAAAATAAAAGATTCTTTAAAAGGGATGGTGATGAGAAGAATGAGAAAATAGAAAAGTACATCATGAAATTAAAAAAAAAAAGATATTTATATTCCTCCGCACAATTTAAGAATGCATTCCAGCGAAATTATACATTACCCTAGCAAGGTAAAAAAAATATATAAAAAACATTTGATGAATAATAATTATGCGTCACTGTAAAAACGAATTTGTAAACGGGCACAGATGGACCGAAAAAATTATAAAATAAAAAAAATATTAATAAGGAAGTTAGAATCTCCATATTATTATGTCTAAACGTTATGTAAAGCAAAAACATTGAATAAAAAATAAATAAACCTAAACTTGTCAGAAACATTAAACTCGCAACGTTTCCTCGTTGAAATTTTCCGCGGACTGAAAGTGTTTTTGATAGACTCATACATCCACACTCATACAGTACAGCTTAGTAAATATCTTATGTCCTTATTTTTCTAGTTAATAATCAAAAATAGGTGTGTCGGCTGCATCACTAAACAGAGTTTTTAAAAATTATGTAATGAAACATATTAAAATATTAAATATCAAAACCTTTTAATATCATCAGGTCGGTTATATGCATTTTTCCAAAGCCGTATAAAAAGTAACACTAACTTTATATATATAAATCTTCTGTGCGTGCGTATATGACTGAAATTCTCATCAAAATCGGTCCAACAGACTGATATGATGATTTTTTTTTTAAGCTTCTATAGAGCGTTCAGCATAAACTCATTTTTCTGCTTATGCAAAGTCAGTCAAATATTTGTTCTGTGTCCTCCCTTTGCATACCGCTTAAGAAATTGTTTAGATTTTACCACCCTAATCATTTTTAAGTTAGCGGTTAAGTAATGACCAGTGCGTCTCCTATAAGCTAAAACTCCTATCTCATCTTATGAAATACGCAACAGTTCTCAATATATCACATATTCATTTCCCTAGATGAAATTTTTTGGATTTTCGGACAGGATTTCTTTAAATTCTTTAATTAACGGCCTTGATCGCCAATTTAGTACGAATACTAGACGGCCAGATATTTTTATTACAAACAGGGAGGAGAACGTTTCATTGCACCTATTAATAGCACGGTACACAAACATTTAACTGATACTGAAGCGGATGAAGTGTTTAAAAAATTGCAATTAGCCATGCTTACTTACCCTTTGTAAAGCTATAACAGCAATTCGGTTCTCTTTATCACCCCAGTCCATTTAATCACAAGAATATTTAACTTGCCGCCAAAATGAGAAAACGCAATGATCTTTTTTTATTTATTCTACTCTTTGCACAATGAATATTCATTTAAGGATTCCATCCATCCATCCATCAGCCTTTTAACGTCCACTGCTGGACATAGGCCTCCCCAAGAATGGAGGATAGTGCCGTAATCGCCACGCTTGGCAGGCGGGTTGGCGATCGCAGTGGATGTTGTTAATACTCGAAGGAGTGCTGCTGCCCACTTCCCCGGAATTCCTTCAGTCGGCTCTTACGACTCATATGGATTGAGAGGGGTGGGACAATTCTAAAGCCGGCCCCACACGGCTATTTTTTAAGATTTAAGAATTACAGGTTCCAAATTCAAATGTAATTAAAATATATTTTTAATATAGCACAATATTTATGGTTTGACGATGTATATATATTTGGTATTCAATTATTAACTTTTTATTGAAAAGAATAACATATATACGCATTTTATATCATACCGGTAGTATCTAAATAATTAACATCATGTTATACTCGATACCGGTCTTAGCCTAACAAAAAATATTACTTGAATTATGTATGTGTACATTATGTAATATTAGTCTTTGCAATATCACGCTCATTTATTTATTTAATTTATATACACTTATAGCTCACTAATCTAATCCACTATTCCACAAAGGAAAATGCCCATGCATAGTTTCGTTTTATATCAGATTCAAAATTGGTCTCAATAATTATTTTTTTTATATCTACAATACCTTCTCAAATATCAAATCAAAATTTCGATGGATAAAAATCTGCAAATGAAAAAGTAATTTACATGCTTTGATCGTTCGAGTACTACCATGTTATAGTGGGCGGGCCTATTGCTATTTACCGGGCACATCTAAAACAAAATAAGTTTTAATACATTTAAAAACATTGTAATTACATTGTTTTTCTTTTCAGTATTTTTTTTTTCTTTAAAGTCATAACTATTTGTCACATCAAATACCTACCTACTTATAACTAAAAACTTGATGAAAACGCCAAATATTTGTATGATTATAGGTACACGCAAAAAATTACGTGCCCTAATTTGATGAATTTCATTAGTCTTTTTCTTGAAAATCTGGCGAATTAGGGATATTGTATTATTTATAATTGTATTTACAATTAAAATACTATAAACTAAGGCAAGTTTCATTAATGTACAACATGATACAGTATGAAACCAAAGCCCATACCTACTTTCGTGGGCATTCTCCTTTACCCTTTGATTTCAACACAGTGACCTTATATTATAGCAAAAGATCCTGTATTACAATCTGGTGCATCTGATCTGATCTGTTTTTCCTTAACTTCTACATTACGATGGTATTACCCTAAACACTTGTAGCGCTCTTTTGGGGAGACCTTTATCCAGCCGTAGTAGTTGAAAAGCCGATGAATAAATGAATGGATGGAACGATTGGATGGATAGATTTTTGCATTAAAATAATTAGTGTAGCGTATTTATACATTTTTTTATTGCTAATGATGGCAGACGATTCATGGCCCACCTGATGGCAAGTGGTAACCATCGCTCATGGACTCAACTATATCGAGAGTATTGTCAAGCCACTGCGCACAGTTTCATTTCTCAGACATGAAATGAAAAAATAAACGGCTATCTTCTGCTACATCCAAAACACACTGATGTGCTTCATGACCGGTCACACAGAAGACGGTGGTACCAACTCGTTCGGGCCTGATAGCAAGTGAGTACTCTCACTTGGTACCCAGCCCTACCACCAGTACAAAGGTCCAGGCAGACAAAGTCGCAAGCAACAGTTAGTGTAATATAAATTACCTACATAATACAACAAATACCCTGCCCCCTTAGAATGAAAAACGAAACGTTAGACGAACTTTTGTTTCGAGTCATTGTAATTGATCAACAATCCGATGCATGATTCCTGATTAGTCGAGATTTTGACGCGTGATTCAGACGACCAATCACAAATAATCACAATTAAGTGCAACGAAAGTTCGTTTAACGTTTCGTTTTTCATTCTAAGGGGGCTGTAGCTAATATGTAATATGTGAATAATTAATTCACAAATATAGTCAATATTTGCTAAAATTACATCCTACAACTACTTGTATGCCATAATTTTACAGGCTTTAATGTAATTTTAAAGTCTATACTTTTAATTGTAAACAAACCACATTAAAAGTTATATCTCATTTTACATAATACAACATGAGTTAATTTAAAAAGCGTAAATGTGAAATGTTTTAGAAGTTTTAGTTGTAAGGAAATAACTTTACAAGTCGCTATTACCTAATTTTCATATTTGCTTGAAAATATATATATATTGATCACAAGATACAGCCCACCTGATGGTAACTGGTTGCCGCCGCTCCTAAGAATACTGGCAAGCCGCTCACCATTCATCACAAATTAGATGGTTATATCCCGCTACAACTAAAATACAACGAGGTTTTTCACAGTCGGTCACAAGACAGACGGTGGTACCGACCTACTCGGACCCGACGAGAAACCAGTATTCCCATCCAATCCTATCACTAGTAACGTAATGGGTGATAATCGCTTGCTTCCCTTAATCGCCTAGCTTTACCACGGGAAACAATGGAGTGGTAATACTTGTATTCTTAATCCGTCACCACATAGGCACACGGAAAACAATAAAAAATTTAACAAAATTCAATAATACTCTAACAAGAATTGTTATGAGATTTTACCTCAAAATATATCCCATAAAATACTTGGTTAGAAAAATGCACACGTATGAAATGAGGGCGAGTCGCTAGTACATAAATTGCAATAGCAAATATTACAGTTACAAGTACATTGAGAAAACGTGTTTTCCAATTATTTTCTATTTTAACATTTTAGATTACTCATATAAAAATTTAGTAAAAATCGAAGTACACTAATAAATGTTGTGACAGAATTTACAATACTCGTCAAGCGTAATCTGATTTTATTTGATAACTAGCCTTTGCCCGCGGCTCCACCGCAGCCAAAAGCTAGGTTTTTGGGCTATATCTCAGGTTCCTGATATAGTAACGGGATAAAATGTATACCAGTTTTAAAGTCTAATCAAGAGCTATTAAATAAAAAGTTGCATCAAAATCCGTTCAGTAGTTTTTACGTGATGCGCGAACGAACAAACAGATAAACAGACAAAAAATCTAAAAAAAAAACCTTTTGTGTTTAGACATGCATATATAGCCTAATACAGTCATTTTTTCTCAAATATCGTAAATGTACAGACACAGCTCTTTTACAGCTTTTTAATCTAATATATAAAATTCTCGTGTCACAGTGTTCTCCTCCGAAACGGCTTGACCGATTTTTATAAAATTTTGTATGTATATTCAGTAGGTCTGAGAATAAATAAAATAAATAAATATTCACGGACATTTCACACAACGTCCTCTGGTTCCAAACTAAGCTTAACGCTTGTGCTATGGGTACCAGATTACGGATATAATACATATATTACTTTTTTTTGTAAATAAATACATATAAAAGATAGAAAACACCCAGACGCAGTACAAGTATATGTGTTCATCACACAAATAACTGTCCTAAGTGGGAATCGAACCCACGACCTCGTGCACGAAATGGAAGAATAGGATGTAAACTATTTTTCATATCCCTAAGTGATAAGGGTGGTCCACCCCAATATTTTTTTTATTTTGTGGACAAAATATTTTATTTCAATTTTTTTTATGATTCGCCATTAAAAATACATACAACCCTAAATTTTCATCCTTCTAATGCCAACCCCTATTTTTTAATAGCGTTATTAGTACTATAATTTTCATTGCAAAAATATGGCGGTACGAAGTTCGCCGGGTGAGCTAGTAGTATATAGATATATAAACTAAGTTAATGATTGTAATATTAATGAGGTCAGTATTATCCAAGTGGATGATTATTCTGTATTTTGTAGTTAAAGTCCTAATCCGGCTCAGGGTTGCCTCAATTTGTGTTTTTGTCAACAGTCACGTTGCTAGCGGTTGCTTAATCGTGAATGACACGTTTACGTATTCTGAAGGCTCGCTCCACCCGCTAACGAGAGACGAGATAAGTTTACAAACGTCGTAATCTTGTATTCCCGGAGATGTTCTGTCTCAGACACTTAGCGTTGATTATTCAGGATTTGAAATTAACATATTAGAAGTATTCAGTATATCCAATATACGAGATCTATCACAGAAGGCGCGTGGAAGAATATCAAGTAAATACATTCTAAATGCATTAAAACCTTTTGTTATGGAAATATTATATCTTGCCTGTATAGCTTTTAATTTTTGATCAACCATCATCCATCCATCCATCAGTCTTTCAACGTCCACTGCTGGACATAGGCCTCCCCAAGAGAACGCCACAATGAGCGGTCCCGTCATGGGGGATAATACCGTAATCGCCACGCTTGGCAGGCGGGTTGGCGATCGCAGTGGATGTTGTTAATAATCGAGGGAGTGCTGCTGCCCACTCCCCCGGTATTACCTTAGTCGGCTCTTACGACTCCCATGGGTAGAGAGGGGTGGGACAATTCTAAAGCCGGCCCCACACGGGCAATTTTTGATCACTATATTTATATAAAATATAATAATCAAACATATCTATATATATTATATTGCTATCCAGACAAGATATAAAAGTAAAATGAAAAAGGTTTCCGCTGATGTGGTTGAAGAAAATTCCATTCGTCTATCTACATTTTATCATCCTTTACTAAATACGTGTATAGGTTTCCGAGTATAGAGCTCTCAATAATACGTGGCAAGACTTTGTTACGAGTCTAAAATTTAAAGATTTCATCCTAATTATTTAGAATAGTCATCATTGGGAACACTATGGAGTAACGTACGAAAAGATTTTCTTAAGATTAGTGGCAGCGGCCCAGCCGAGCTGCATTTGATGATAAATATTTTTTGAAATTGGATTTACTAAGGTGGACGTTTACAAGTTATCATATTACTATCTACAAAAATATAATAGGTATACTAACTAACCCGGTGAACTTCGTAACGCCGTATTCTTTTTCGTGATTTTTTCTTAAATTTCTGAAACACGTGTTTTACTATTTATGCCCGCCTCGGCTTCATACGGGTGGTGTACAGTCGCGGACTAAGAGAATGCGATACTTCCGATAAATCCAATCAGTCGCATTATCAATAATTCCATATACTAAAACGTTTGATGTATCGAAAGGAATTAACCCGTCAAATTAAAAAGTACCTTAAATGTTTCACTTAAAAAATGAGAGAAAATCTGCCATTTTTATCTATATTTTTAGCACTTGACATGCTCAGTTACTTTTTAAAGTACAAATGATTATTTGTGAATGAGGAAAAAGAGAACTTTAGTACGAGCGGGAAGCGTACCTGCATCGTGTTTATCGCGTTTTTTCATAATACCTATAGATGAAAATGTTTAAAAAAATCATGCCAACAAATAGAATGAATTTTAATTGCAAAATTAAACTATATTGGATGAATGCATGTAAATGCGTTCCGATAGATGGCGTTGGTCGTTAAGACAAATGTGATGAGGAAATTGGGTACGACCGCAGGGGAATACGATATCTCAGTGGATTAGAGCACTTCCCCGGAAAGGAAGGGATGCAGGTTCGTTTCCCGCTCGTACTAAAGTTCTTTTTCCTCATTCACAAATAATAATTTGTACTTTAGAAAATCTTCCATTTACAATGTGACCATGTAATGAAATAAAATTACAATTAAACAATTCGACCATAATGTATATCCAGACTGTCAATATTTTTGAAGTTATCAACTGCTGGCTGAACAACAGAATGTCAATATGTCAATGTTTTGTCTATATATTGATGATCACTCACAGCCTTGTCATATTCAATTATCATATTAAGAGAATCGATAAAAAAAAATGTTCGCGTTTTTTTTTAATTTTCTTTTATACAAACGATGTCCGAGTTATTATAAGATTCTGACAATAACGAACACGACATAAAAAGAATTATCTAATTTAGTGCAGTCCTTTGGAAGTTAAGCGCGTACATACATTTAACCGATTCATTTTTATTTATATAGATTATAATGCACGAGTGTATACGTAACCACAAGCATACTCTTCGCTCCCTCCACTCTCATAGTCCGATGGGACGGCATTTTGTGAGAGAGAAGTCGCAGGACCATCGGCTTTACGTGCTTTCTGATTCACGAGGGGTCAATTATACTGCCGTGTGGGGCCGGCTTTAGAATTATCCTACCCCTCTCCACCCATGGAAGTCGTAAGAGCCGACTGGGGGAATACCGAGGAAGTGGGCAGCGGCACTCCTTCGAGTATTAACAACATCCACTGCGATCGCCAACCCAACTGCCAAGCGTGTGGATTACGGCACTATCCCCCATTCTTGGGGAAGCCTATATCCAGCAGTGGACGTTAAAAGGCTGATGGATGAATTATACTGTCAATGTAAGAAATAAATCTATTATCCTCCTCTAATCATAGCATTGTATCCACATTCCGTTGTAGGGGGTCCTGGTGACCTGTGTCTTATCAGAAGCACACTTTAGGCATCAATCTCTAACGTAGGTTTTGGATTTTAATCACCTATTGTTACTGTCATAATATATTAGTGAGTCAACCTTAATGGACAATATGTAGATTATTATTATAATCGTTTAATTACCCAGCTAATTACATTAAATACATTTTTAAATACACTAAACTAAACTTAAATACACTACACTACTGGTCCGTCTGGTGACGGATTAAGAATACATGTGTCACCACCCAATTCTTTCCCACGGGTATCGTACAAGGCGACTAAGGGAAGTAAGCAATTATCATCTATTGCATGACTGGTGGTAGGGCTGGGTACCAAGTGGGAGTACTCACTTGGTATTGGGCCCGAGCGGGTTGGTACCACCATCTCCCGTGTGACCGGCCATGAAGCACATCGTTTCGTTTTGGCTGTAGCAGGAGATAGCCGTTTATGCTTTCATTTACTCTCGGTATAGTTGAGTCCATGAGCGACGGTTAGCATTTACCATCAGATGGGCTGTGGCTCGTCCGCCACTAAATGCAATAAAACAAAAACTAGCTGACCCGGCAAACATTGTTTTGCCATATCAATAATTTCTAGAGTAGAAAAAAATAACTAACTTATTGTAAGTGTGTGAGGATGTGGTATATGAGTGAAAGAGACATGGAGTGCTGTGAACGATGACGGATTATAAAAACAACAATACTATTATCGCTATTAAAAAATAGGAGTTGGCAGTAGAAGGGTTAAAATTTTGGGTTATATGTATCTTTAAATGCAGTCATAAAAAAAATGAAAAAAATTAACCAAAAAATAAAAATTTGGGGTAGACCATGCTTATCACTATGGTATAAAAAGTAGTTTACATCCTATTCCCAGACGTACTGAATATACACACAAAATTTCATAAGAATCGGGCAAGCCATTTCGGAGGAGAATGGCGACAATTACTGTGACACGAGAACTTTACATATTAGATATACATATTAAAAAATAAAATATTTAAAAATATAAAAAGCGAATACGCCCACCGACAATAAGTAGGAGGACCAAACTGCCTGTGTTTAGGGCCACAGAGACAGGAACTTCCCCACATTGCGTTCCGTGTCCAAAAGCACCGCCTTCTGCATTAGATTGACCCAAACAACCAACACGAGCCTCTTAAGATGGCGGAGTGGCTTAGACACCGGCCTTCCGCCCGAGTGTTGTGGGTTCGATTCCCACACCGGACAACCCTTTGTTTGGTCCACAAATGGTTGTTCTGAGGTGTACTTTGTGTCCGCGAAATTGTATTCTATTAATTATTCTCGGCCTTCACGAGTTTCATGTGGAATGGCGATATCAATTTATCATTATCAATTATTATTATAGCATATAACGGCTTGGTCTTTGTATCGCTATGTACTGTTATTACAAATAGTTAACTAGCACGAACGTGATACACAGTCCATTGGGCGTCACGGCACGTATAGACAGACGAAAAACAAATAGCAGATACCAAACAACAGCTCAAGTACTCTGTTACACAAAAACATTCAAGAACAACGGAGAGACTTTCGTAGTCTCAAGTTGTTTTGTGGATTAAGTAAATTATCTGTGTCTGGGTAGTTACATAATTTCGTATCTGCGAATACTAAACTCTAGACGAAATATAACATGACGTAAATTCAAATTTTAAAAGCGTTTCAGCACCAGCCGTGACAAATGAATAACTAGTCCTAAACTAATATTAACTAGGTCTGCAGCGTACTTGTTAGGATCTTTACTCGCACCCTCTCATTTCACTCCAAACATTTTCTAATGGGTCGCCATTAAGGTAGTGTTTGCTGAGAAACACAGATATTTACATTGCAAGGAGAAGGGATAAGGGTGCCGCACAGCTGAAAATGATTGCTTTCTAAGATTCAACATCTAAAGTGATTTGTCATTCAATATATTACTAGCTCTACCCAATAGCTTCCACCATTTAAATTTTAATTAATTATTTGTTTTCTTAACACTATTTTTCAAAAACTAATCCGCTTGTAAGTGTTACAGCTCCACCTTTTATATACATCTACACAAATAAATACAGTTTAAATGTCTGTCTGTCTGTCATATCTAAATAACAGCTTATTATTAAATGCATTTATGAAAGTATATACTGATAAATAAACGGCACTCCTTATATAAAACTTGTGAAAACGTGAGACCATAAAAAATATTGTTAGATACTAACCTCATTTTCCAATTATTCTAACAGCTATGACCATGAGTACTGTAAAAGATAAAGAACATAAAATCCATATCTACCTATATATACATTCATTTTATAACAATATACAGATAAATAGCGATGTTATGGAAATGAGTACATAACACTACATTAACTGCGGCCGTTATGTCTAGTATTCTGCTAAAATTCCACCAGAAAACACAAGGATAATAACGGTACTTAAAAGCAAAAGAGATCCCCAACGACTATATAGAGATATAGAGCTAGCAAATTTTGGAACGTATTCCATATTTATTTTGTTGTGTTGGTGACTATCGATGTTAATGGTAAATTAGTTTGATAATTTAATTGTTGTTTATAAATTACTTGTATTTATTTTTCCCGTGGCTCTACCCGTAGCACATCATTATTATCCTTCCTCTCCTCATGTCCCAGTCTAGTCGAGGCCCCACAAGGCCCCCTTCGAAGGTACAATGCTCTCGTATATGGAAGCTCAGAGAGAGCACCTGAAAGGGTAAGCTGCTAGCGGATATCTGATGTAATGTCACATAGTCCTAGTGGCCCACCAGCTCTAGTGGAGAGACGCATGGGAAAATATGGGATACACCTACTCGTACACTACACGAGTCTATTTTTTACTTACCTTTTGAAGTTTAAATATATTTAAAAAAAAATAGCCTAAGGAGTTTAGACTTTTTTATGTGAACAATGACAGTCGTATCGTAGCGTAAATAAAAAGTTTGGTAAATTAGTAATTTGTGCTCATAATATATACCTCATCTATACTATTATTATAAAACTGTAACAGAGCTGTGTCTGTACATTCAAGATATTTGAGAAAAAATAACTGTAAAAGGCTATATAGGCGTGTCTAAGCACAAAACATTTTTTTTTAGAATTTTTGTCTGTTTGTTTGTTGGCGCATCACACAAAAACTACAGAACGGATTTTGATGCAACTTTTTTTATTTGAAAGGCCTTGATTATACTTACAAACTGGTATACATATAATTCCGCTACTATATCGGGAACCTGAGATATAACCAAAAAACTTGAAAATTATTTAAACTAGAATTTTTTGTAGACTTTATTTAAAAGAACTACTAGATGGATTTTGATGCAACTTTTTTTATTTAGGAGGCCTTGATTTGACTTAAAAACTGGCACATATTTTATCCCTACTACTATATCGGGAACCCAGTGGCAGCCCGCAACGCAGCTCTTATTTTAGTGGCATTGATTGTTGGGTCGCGGGCAGTCAGCAGTCTGATGTAACGTTTCTTGGCAGCAGTAAGAACAGTTGGGCGACCACTGCGAGGTTGATCAGCAAAGTTATCCATGCCGCGATACCTCCGTAACGTGTTCACGACACAGGATTGGGATACAGCAACTCGGCGAGCTATTCGTCTCATAGAATATCTTTCTTCCCCCAAAGTAACAATTCTTGCTCGTAAAGCTTCAGGCAATCTATTTAGATATTTTTATATATATTTTTAGCATTTGACATGCTTAGCACTATACATTAAACACAAAGTGAAAAATGTGAAATCGAAAATAACAGTCACGAGCAGGATTTGAACCTGCAATAACAATTGTTTTTGACGTCATGTTTATGATATTGTTTTTTTTTGTCAAATATCACATTTTTGAATGAAGAGTCATAGACATAAAATAAAAAAAGTTTCACCATACTGCCAACAAAAATATTTATTTTTTTCAAAGTGATCTCAAACTTTTTTGATGTGTATATGCCACATGTGTGGTAACGAATTAAACTGTATAAGTGTCACCACCCATTCCTTCCCGTGGATGTCATATGTTGCATTCATGTGTTAGGGTTGGGTACTAAGTGGAAGCTCTCACTTGTTATCAGCATGGGAGATATTTATTTTACCGCTTACAACTTACAATTGAGTATGATAAATGCTTTTAAGTCTGAGAAGCATAGCCAGAGTGACTCTGATGGACAAAGGGAGAATGCTGTGATGTGAAAGAAGATGAAGAAGATGTAGTGAGAAAAATAGAGAAAGGAATGCTTAGGTGGTTCGGACGCGTAGAGAGGATGGATAAAAGAAGATTAACGAAACAGATATACAAGGCGACTGTGAATGGGTAAGTTGGTAGAGGTCGACGACCTAGGTGAACGTATTTTGACCAGATTGGAGACGTTCTTAAGGAAGGCCAGGTTAAGAGTACTCGAAACCAACGAGCATGCATGAAAGCGCTGATAAAAGTAGATGAAGCAAAAGATGTGTGCCAGGATCGTAGCAAGTGCTCTCAGCCTACCCCTACGGAATAAATGCGTGTCAATATGTATGTATGTATGTACAACTTACATGATGTATCGAGAGCAAATCTTGATTATAATTTATAACATAGCTTATAATAATATAACAAAGTAAAACAAAGGAAATGATGTTACTATAATTGTGATTTATAAGCACAACATAAAAATGTTTATAACAATTTTAAAAACATTTTTATTTGATTAGTCTTGATTTTTAAAAGGATTGATGTATTATCATGAGAGTCAATATTAAATCGATACCAAATTGGAAATAATAGGATATCAAAATCATTCATCAAATTTGAGTTAGGTATATGTTTTGAGATCACAATGTAATCTTTGTTTATTATAATATATGTACTTCAATAAATATCATGTTTTTGAAAAGATAACTAAAAATATAGTAGCCAGAATAATGATATATATAATAATATATGTAACATAACGATCCAAAGATACTTAATTTGAGAGCTGCCAAATTATATATGGTTTCAATAAAATCTTTATTAGATTTATATTGACTGGGTGTTTTATGTTTCACAATTTTCCTAAATCATAAAAGTGGATAGAAATGTATAAAATTCCTACATATGCCTGAAAAAAGATATCTTACGTCATAATTCCGCAATGAAAGTGTGCTTCGAGAATAGCGCTGTTACAAAAACACTTTATTTCTTATAAGAATAACCTGGAATAATACTTTACAAACGTATTATGTTCTTTAAATACCATAATTATACGTGTTACTATTGGGTGCAAAAGTCCTTCTAAAAATATGGTTTCTGACCTAGTTCTGACCTTTTGGCATAGTAGGTATAAGGTTTAATTGAAAATTTGCCTGCTCACGCAATGGTGATTCCATGCACTTACTTAATATATCATGGTGATTTGAAAAAAAAAACCGGAAACGATTGAAAAGTTTCACTCCTTATCAAACCTTGTCACTTATGTATTTGCATTAGCAAAATTTTATTTTGTTCTGCGTAATTTTTTTATATTGAATGGTCACTGCTCTACTTGTATTACAACCATGCAGATTTTTATATTTCACCCTTAATTAAAAAAAAAACAAAAGCTTATATTATTTTATTGCCTGAAAGAAGGTCGCAAGTTAAATTAATACACATAGGAAACTAGACACTCATTTTATAAATTTCTCATTAATTCAGTAAGTATAATTGCAAAACTTTCACCGCAAAACGAGGATAACACACAAATAACTATAAAATTAAAGTTGTTGGCTATACTAGTAGAGCGAATTGTCAATACCATTATTCTGAAATACGATTTAATGGATTGGGATCATTAAAACCGTTCTTGTTTGAAGTTTCTAATATGAAAGTATGTTAAGAATAAAAAAATTAAACCGTAGCTATAATATCTAGAATTTTGGCAATAAATTTACAGTGAATGGCTTTTATAGGATTGTTTCACAATAAATCTTTGTAAATGGGCCCCGCGTATTAATTTCGTTTCTTGACTACGAATGTATTTTGCTTTATCACTAATAATACAAAATATTATTTACAAAGTATACTAATTTACCAAACACTAGATTCTGCTCGCGATTCCATCCACATGGACTTCAGAATATAAATACTCTAGGGTAAATTAAACTTACTTTCGTATTTATAGTACCTATTAGTAAGTAATTAAAGACTAGTAGCTACTCGCGACTTCATCCGCGTGGAGTTTAGTTATAATGTTTTGTTAATATATTATTAATGGTTTTTTTTTATGGTAATGTATACGCTTTTATATGCATTTAGTAAAAAGCTGGTACTCCGAGATTACAGACACTTCAATTTAATTTACTTGTATAGATAAATGCTTAATAAAATATATTTTAATTCATGAAAAGCCTATTTTTATCACAATAGCTTTGAATTCCAAGAATAAAGACTTTATATCCTGTTGACGTCACAACGCATACGGTTTGTTGCGAAAAAGGTAGCAAAATTTGGAAAAGTTTCTTTTTATTACATTTATGTGGTACCCAATGGTTAAATATATTCATATGGCCGTGTGAGGCCGGCTATAGAATTATCTCACCCCTCTCTACCCACGGGAGTCGTAAGAGCCACTGAGGGAATACCGGGGGAGTGGGCAGCAGCACTCCCTCGAGTATTAACAACATCCACTGCGATCGCCAAGCCGCCTGCCAAGCGTAGCGATTACGGCATTATCCCCTCATATAAGCGCACAGAACCGCTCGTTGTGGCGTTCTCTTGGGGAGGCCTATGTCCAGCAGTGGACGTTGAAAAGCTGATGGATGGATGGAACGGTTAAATGTGCCTATGTTCACCTGTTTCCGCATCTTTTTGACATAACCGTCCAAATATGGTTGTTCGAAACGTCTTGATTGTGTGCTAGTAATAGTCTATGTAACGTCATACTAAATGCAGTATATCTTTACCTGGAAGCCATTTTGATATCGTATAAAATGGCCTAGTTAGAGCATTTCAAATATACTTACATGTATATGCGTAGTCGGGTTTTAGTTTTCAAACTTATCTCGTAACTGTATTTACTTATTATTATCATAATTATGTTAGTTCGCGATTAAGTATATTTAATGTTTATGGAAACATTTAATTGACCTAATGAAATCCGAGCGCTTTGACAGACGGGTAGTTGGAGACCGTCTTATCATCCGCTAGTTGCTTTGTATAATATCGGAGGAAAAATATGTAGGGGACACAAAAATCTAAGTTGTTGAAGAAATGGAGCTTTAAGTTATTTTAATAATATATATTTTAAATTATGACATAGCTTTAAAGATATGCTATAAATAACATACTTGGTTATGGATGTTTTTGTTATTCTCGCCATGCCTCGGAAGCCAAAAAGGACCAACATCCTGCATCTGATCTCTTTCCAGTCCTGTCGGAATGCATCCCTGCGTACAGAATAGCTTGGTGCAAAATTAAAAAGAACGCAACATGACGACCCATGGCCCATCTAAAGATAAGTGAAGATCTCCAGTCACGTTTTTACTTAGGAGAAGATTTAAAATCGATTATGCTACCAAGGCTTTCAACCAACATTATGATACGCAGCTAGCTACAACTGTATTAGTAACAGTGCTTACACTTTCAGATCTACATATAATCCCTCCCACAAAGGTGCGTTGCTCAGTAGAGAGTGCCTGAAAGTGTAAGCCGACGGCGTACCACTGAAGTAGTGTCACACAGTTTCAGGGGTCTGCCAATACAGGGAGTGAGACGGCGGGTTTATTTAGTGGGTGAGGACCCTACACTACCCCGTTCGTAGCTCCAAACGAAGGAATGTGTGGCTAGGTGAATTTTTTCCCGCCTTAGCTTTCGCTATAGAAAGATTATTTATTGAAATGCCACAAACCAAATCGTATTGGCTTACTAATAACAATTTCGTTTTTGATGCTTAAGATTTATTGTTGTCTATAGCTAAGCTTATAGGTAGATAACAATAATAAAATTTCAAGTAGAAAATCATTGATGTTGGAATAAATTTAACAAATTAAAGCATTGAAAGCCTAGTGGTAAAACATAACTGCCAAGACTTAAGTATACACTTCAATCTTCATTTTGAGGCCTGCGTCCCTTCAAATCCAGGGAAGTGCCGCTCGCAGTAAAGTTATCTTTTTCCACATTCACAAATAATTTGTTCTTTAATGTAGCTGAGCATGTCGAGTGCTAAAATACAGATCAAAATCTATCAACTCATTAAAGTAGCATAGTAGACTAACGCCTTTTAGTCCTGAAAGAATGGCGGTGCGAAAATGTAAAAGATAGATCACTTTACTGAAAAAATATTTAAGAAGTAAAAGTGTGCGTCACATATCGCTTAGACCCGCTATTTGCACATAAATTGCAATTTTTCGCGTATGTAAGTTTCTCTATCAGAAATAATATGGGCGAGATAGTGAAAATTCTAAAAAGCCTATTTCTGATTTCAGATAGGTATATAGATTTCAGATGCTATTTACTTTCCTTACCTATTTTTGTAGAAAATAAATTATATAGATACGAAAAACCATGTATTTTTGGGTGCTCTATATTTCATCGTTTTAATACCTACATATCTACATACAACAACTTCTAACAGAAGTTTTGGAAACATGTAATCACATACAACATAGCATCACGCCTGTAATCCCCGAAGGGGTAAGCACAAGTGTATCACACACCCACGGTTCGCCAGCTATGTTTAGGTCCCACGTAATAGGTAATAATAACATGTAATCTGAGTATAAAATTTGCCATTTTGTACAACTACAATAAAACTGGTAACAGTTTTATTTTAATAGGGACTGTTAAGTCTGTGCAATAAAAATATTGCCAACTCTGAGGAAAGGGATAGGGAGTGGAGAGGAAGGATAACAAGAAATGGTTAAGGAAGGGCCTTGGGCCTCTCACTCACTCACCATACAATACACAGCAAAAGGGGAACCTACCGTTGCTACACGCTGATTCTCCGTGAGAGGGTGGTAGGGGCTTCCTCAGTCGTGACGGTTTATGCTGGAACCAGCAAGGCTCTACCTAGTATAAAGGCATATTTAAATACAAAATATTTTTTACAACTTCTCGTTTGTTACTCCGATTTTTTGTGTGTGTAATTTTTTCTGATAGCTCTTGATTATACTTAAAAACTGGTATACGTATAACTTTGCTACAATATCGGGAACCTGAGATACAACTTTAAAGCCAGTAACTCGTAGACAAAGACTACGTGTAGCAATTTAATAAAATGAAACTTAATAATATTCCTACATAAAGGTAAAGACTATAAAGCAAGAAGATTTTTTTTTATAATAACTAGCAGACTTGGCCGTTCGTTGCTGTCACACACTTAATTCGTTCAATTATTATTTATTAAAATACCTACACTAAAAGTAGGCAGCAGAAGGGCGCTTCATGATAAGTAAAAATTTGTTTCCTTTGCCTCTGGGAAACAGGCGTAAGTCTATATCTATCCCACTCCCCCGGTATTCCCTCAGTCGGCTCTTACGACTCCCATGGGTGGAGAGGGGTGGGACAATTCTAAAGCCGGCCACACACGGCAAATGTATGTATGTAGAATAGTTACTATCGTTAATTTTGCAATAAAAAAGGAAATAATTGCGGAAAAAAAATATCTTATTTTTTGCTCTTATGGAGGAACAAATTACACTATTTGAAAAAAAAATATAGTTCTGATAAGTAGTTTCGGAGTCCATCACGTACAAACACTATGACAGCGAATTTTATATACATAGATGTACACACTGTGTTTTAAATAATTATCGACAACCCTACTAACGTGGCATGCGCAATATTCGTTAATCAGTGTCGGAATGCCAATCAGAGCGCTACTCGTGCTACTCGTCGACGGGGTCATTTTCCGCACTATTCCATTTCCATTAAATATTACCGGACAGTGTACATTTTTGTTATACCAGTACATTTTTTTAAATTAATAATTAGGTATGTAAAATGAGTATGATAAATGCTGTGGAGATGAGAAGCCTGAGAAGCATAGCCGGAGTGACTCTGATGGACAAAGTGAGAAATAGTGTGATACGAGAATGCTGTCGTGTGAAAGAAGATGTAGTGACAAAAATAGACAAAGGAATCTTAGGTGGTTCGGACACGTAGAGAGGATGGATGAAAGAAGATTAACGAAAATATGTTAAGACTTGATGGATTAGAAATTTGAAATCTACGCAGACGCAGTTACGGGCAGAAGCTAGTCTATGAGTTGCTACTACCTATCAATTAGGTCACTGATTACTTTAACCCCATCCCTACTGATCTCTTTGTGATTAGGTAATATTATAATAATTAGGTAGATATGTGTAATGAAGGCACTAAAAGTAATCCCGAAGTAAAGATTTTTTTTAATATTTAGTTAAAAAATACTATAAAAAATTGCACTTTTAGATAAGCTATGCTTGAAGAGCCTGTCATCAATCTTTAGTAATTACCTACTGTAATAAATTACGAAGCACTCAGTACATCACAAATGTCTCCACCAAGTTTTTGTTGTATAAAAATTTATGAGCAAAATAAATCTAACGAGTACATATTTATGAACTTCTGAAATCAAAAAAGCTTTTACCAGTTTCTTAACTTTTACTCGTATAGAAACTCACATTCACGAAAATTTGTAATTTGTGTGTAAATTGTGGGTAACAGCTAACATACAGTGACTGTTAACGAGTTTGATTTATAGGTAAGTGCTGCTACTTATGTAGGTATAAGTGGTTTGTATAAACTTTGGCAAAAGGAATACACACACATAATTAACGGAATATAAAAAAAAGTCAAGAAATCTTTTAAAATTGTTAATATTTCAAAATAAAATAACAAGACCTTTTTTACTTAAAATTACATCTTTATACATTTTGATCTGTATTTTAGCACTTAACATGCTCAGCTACTTTTAAAGAACAAATTATTTGTTAATGTGGAAAAAGAGAACTTTTTTTATTTTTTTAACTTATTTTAACTGCCTCGGTGGTGCAGCTGCAACTGCTAATCATGAGGGGATCGAACCCGAGAGGATCGATCCCCGGGTCGGGCAATGTTATTGAGCTTTTTCCTAAAACGGACGAGACGACGGTGACGGGCCTCGTGGCGTGGTCGGTAGTGTAACGGACTTACGTGCACGAGGTCGTGGGTTCGATTCCCACTCAGGACAATTATTTGTGTGATGAACACAGATAATTGTACTGCGTCTGGGTGTTTTCTATCTATGATATGTATGTATTTACAAAAAAAAAGTAGTATATGTATTATATCCGTAATCTGGTCCCCATAGCACAAGCGTTAAGCTTAGTTTGGAACCAGAGGACGTTGTGTGAAAATTTCCGTGAATATTTATTTATTATTTATTTATTTTTCCTAAAAAGAAAAATTCTCAGTAGCAGCCCGGAGTTTGGAAATGTGACGTCAATAGTCTCGCCCCCTATTACGTGGGACTTAAACATAGCTGGCGAGTCGTGGGTGTTGTCTAATACACCTCTGCCTAACCCTTCGGGGAATACAGGCGTGATGCTATGTTTTTCTATGCTTTATTTTTTTTATTTATCCCGCTCGCACAAGTTATTTTTTACCACATTCTCTAATAATTTGTTCTTTACACTGTTAAAGTTCAGAACATGATGAAATACATCGCACATAGAATTTTTTTTGTGAAAAATGTACATTTTTGACTCTTAGAAAAATTAAAAAACATGTTTGTTGAAAAAAGATTTTAACCTATTTTCAACCTTTTTCATATTCCACTAATTGTGCCGCTGTGTGTATTACCGGGATTAAACCCAAAAAGAAAGTAAGCTGTACATAACTGATAAGAGCAGGCAAACCAACGTTCACGCATTACCCTGTTCGTTGCCCCGAACGACAGGGTGCGCGGTTAGGTACATATTTCCCTCCGCGAAGGTGTGACGCTTCGTGTGCGGATACCTCGCTCAGTTGAGGGTACCCGAAAGGGTAAGCCGCCGGCGGACCAGTGAAGGACAGTAATATGTTTCCGGTGGCCCGCCAATAAAGGCGGAGAGATGGCACACGGGGGGTTGATTTAGTAGGTGAGGGCCCCACACTACCCTGTTCGTTACCCCACGAACGACGGGATGTGCGGTTAGGTACATTTTTTCCCGCCTAAACAAAAAAATGGTACATATTTCCCACCAAAGCAAACAAAAGCCAAGACGACCTTCAAACAAAAACGTCTGCCGAGTCCGCCTAGTATCTATTTATCTAATAACAGGTCTAAATTAGTTGACATATTAAACACAAAGTGAATCCTGCTCGTAACTGTTATTTTCGATTTCACATTTTTCACTTTGTGTTTAATGTATAGTGATAAGCATGTCAAATGCTAAATATATATATAAAAATATCTAAATATTTAGTGGAATTATTTTAAAGCTACTGACTTTAATTTATTATCAAGGTTTTAGATCAGAGGATGGATGTGGATAACTGACAAAAGACTCTGTGGCTATCTTAGAGCTGCGGTGACGTAGATTTACTGCAAGACAATCTTTCCAAGTTTCCATTAAATTTAACCGTTAAAAGCCATTTATTACAAACACTGCAGATACTTTCAAAGAAGAGGCATCGACATTAAAATGGAAATTTACGATGTTCCTCGTGGATGTGTGTGTGGCCTCGTGGCGTAGTCGGTAGTGTAACCGACTTCCGTACACGAGGTCGTGGGTTCGATTCCCACTCGGGACAATTATTTGTGTGATGAACACAGATATTTGTACTGCGTCTGGGTGTTTTCTATCTATTATATGTATGTATTTACAAAAAAAAAAGTAGTATATATATTATATCCGTAATCTGGTACCCATAGCACAAGCGTTAAGCTTAGTTTGGGACCAGAGGACGTTGTGTGAAAAATGTCCGTGAATATTTATATTTATTTATATTTATTTTAAGATTAAAACTACTTTGAAATATTTACTAATTTTCCTTTACAGAGAAGTAATAATTTGTAAACAAATACACATATATTTTAGAGATTTGTGCCTCTCATCTAAAAAAATATCAATGCAAATAACATAGCAACACGCCTATATTCCCAAAAGGGGTAGGCAGAGGTGTATTACACACCCACGGTTCGCCAACTACGTTTAAGTCCCACGTAATAGGGGGCGAACCTATTGCCGTCTAACGGGCACATTTCCAAACTCGGGCTGCTACTGAGAATTTTTCCTTTTACGGAAAAGCCCAATAAGACTGCCTGACTCGGGGATCGAACCCGAGACCAGAGGAAATCAAATTTTCAATTTTCAAAGTTTCAATCAATGCAAATTCTTGTTACAGTTATCCAAAATGCCACAAGATACCAAATATATTAACAACTTATAAACGATATCTATGATGTGAAACTAAAGTGTTACTTTTGCGCAATGAACGATAAAACAGACATTATATAAGATCATTTGTAATAAGTAAATTAACGAAGAACAATTCCACTTAAGGAGGTTCTGCCGTTAATGTCGCCGAGGAACAGGACCACTCAATTAAATTGTATTTTAGGATAATTGGAATTCGGGAATCCTTCTACTTCTCTAAACTAAATACCTACCTACCATTTAGTAGTTTAACCCTCTTTCTCATTTTTATACTAATTAATACATTTATTTTTGTGAAAAACCAATTCTTTCTAGTTAACCTGCTTTTTGGTGACTCACCGAAAATAATAGTGCCTACCATATAATGCGTAAGAGATTTCGATTGCACAGATAGCAGAGTGGCTTAGATACCGGCCATGCACCCGAGTATCATGGGTTCGATTCCCGCACAGGACAACTCTTTGTGTATCCACAAATAGTTGTTCTGAGTCTGGGTGTACTTTGTGTCCGTGAAATTATATGTTCGTAAAGTCCCCTGCGATACAAGGATTATGCCTTAATGCAGGATGTTGTCTTTTTAAAAAATCCCAAACTCCATTCCTCAAATTTTACCTACTATCTTTAGTAAACTGAAAGTACTTATTAAAAATTATTATATTTCAGATAGAAAGCAAAATGCTTTTAACCCTCAAGCCGTCTCTTCAAAACATAATTCTAAGCTTTACTAGAGTATTCCAAAATTTCAAAGTGATATTTTACTCTTTAAGGATACTGCAATGCAGACGAAAAAGTTCAATGTAAAAACAAGATCTTCTAAAACATCCCAAGAATATACAGCGGCGTTCAAATCACGATCTTTTACGTAGCTTGGGGATATTTTTATATCTTAGACTAAAGCCGAAATCGACATTTCCATGTACGAATATACCGTGTAGATATAGCATTATTCTCGCGAGAAACAAAATCATTTCATAACGTTACCAGTCTTTCCGCTCACCCTTTTTTATAGCTGAGATGAATTATGATATAAAATATTTACCTCCTTTTGGGGATATGTTACAGCTCCGTTTCCTTTTGGATATTTTACTTAATCCCTTTATATTGTACGCAGAGATCGACAAGTTGTTAAAAATATCTTGTCGCTAAAGGGTTACTGATATACTACTACCTACATAAGCCAAATAGGCATAGATGTATCATTGCAAACATTTGTTTCAATTATTACAAATCCTATATATTATAAAGCTGTAACAGAGCTATGTCTGTACATTTAAGATATTTGAGAAAAAGTACTATATTAGGCAATATAGGCGTGTGTAAGGTGTTTGAACATAAAACTATTTTTTTAGTTGTTTTGTTTGTTTGTCTGTTTGTTTGTTCGCGCATCACGCATAAACTACTGAACGGATTTTGATGAAACTTTTTTATTTGAGCACTTGATTAGACTTAAAAAATAGTATACATTTTATCTCGCTACTATATCGGAAACCTAAGATATAATTTAAAAACTAAAACAAACTATCATAATTGGCTTATCTATATAAATACAATTATAGACATCTGCCGTTGGGTACATCCATCCATCCATTCATCCATCAGCCTTTCAACGTCCACTGCTGGACACAGGCCTCTCCAAGAGGACGCCACAACGAGCGGTCCCGTCATGGGGGATAATGCCGTAATCGCCACGCTTGGCAGGCGGGTTGGCGATCGCAGTGGACGTTGTTAATACTCGAGGGAGTGCGGTGGCTCTTAAGATTCCCGTGGGTAGAGAGAGTGGGGCAATTTTAAAGCCGGCCCCACACGGCTTGGTACACATCACTGCAAAACACTGGGACCTTATCTAAAAAAATATTCAAAGATCTTCTTTTTTGTTTTAAGAAACGACAATTTTATTTTTATAAGCACTATGTATTTGGTGATGTAATATGTTTTCAGAGTGACAGCTAGCTAAAAATTAAGTTTGCGTAACCCAATATTCGTGGGCAACCTAATTGCAATCAAAGTTATTATACAATTATACTAAAACCCTATTACGAGTACTTCTGTATTTTACTTTACCATAATTACAATTTATGTTATAACTCGATACTGCCAATGACTTCGTTAATGCGCACTTTTAAATTATGACAGGAAGAAATCAAAAATGTGTCAATGCTAAGAAAATTGTAGATACGAGTTTATTAATTATTTAGCAAATACCCCGTGCTGCTGTATCAAAAATAAAAATAAAGTTGTGTGTGCTCCAAATATCTTTCAAATCCGTTCAAATGTTTTTATGTAATGAATAGCCTTTGCGCCGCGGCTTCGCCGCAGCCATAAGCTACTTTTTCGGTTATATCTCAAGTTCTTGATATAGTAGTGGGATAAAATGTAAACCAGTTTTTAAGTCTAATCAAGGTCTTTCAAATAAAAAAAGTTTCGTCAAAATCTGTCTAGTAGTTTTTTTTTAAATATATTCTAATAAAATCTAGTTTAAATAATTTTCTAGTTTTTCGGTTACCTCTCCGGTTCCTGATATAATAGTGGGATCAAATGTATACCAGTTTTGAAGTCTAATCAAGGCCTTTCCAATAAAAAAAGTTGAATCAAAATTCGTCTAGTAGTTTTTGCGTGATGCGCGAACAAACAAACAGACAAACAGATAAACAGACAAAAATTCTAAAAAAAATTGTTCTGGGTATAGACACGCCTATATAGCCTATTACAGCCATTTTCAAATATCTTGAATGTACAGACACAGGGCTGTTACAGCTTTATAATAGTATAGAAGTAACCAACCTTATCATACTGACTTTTTCGTTTCTCCATTTTAGTACCTTCTTCGTTATTTTATTAAGGCGGGAAATATGTCCTTAACCATACACCCCGTCGTTCGGGGCAAGGAACAGGGTAGTTGTGGGCCCTCACCCACAAAAAAAAACCAATCGTGTGCTGTCTCTCCACCTGTACTGGTGACCTCTGGACCATTGTTACATTACTTCAGTGGCTTCATTTTAGTACCTAGACTGACAAGAGATTACCACAGATTATATTACTTTAACAGAATTGTTTGATATTTTTTCTCAATCTATTAACTTTTCTTCAACTATCCCTAATCAAGAGATGACGTGAGCAAGTAACATACCAAATGGAGCAGCTTATTGTACGAAGTAACAGAAAACATAAAAACTTGGAAGCGAGCGAGGGACGTAACAGCTGCATGTCTTAGTAAATATACGTGCGGTTCCACAGACACACAATAAGCTCAGTACAAGTACCTAAGCAATACAAAATTATACTATCTACTGGGAAATTCCTTGAATCAATAAAAATAGACTTAAAGAAAAAATCTTCTAGAAAAGTCAATTGAAACCGATCTGATTGAAAGGCTAAAATCTATTATATAAAAATATTGTGTTGAATTAGAAAGTAAGTTGAGCCGGAAGGCCAGCATTTGACTAAATTGATAGGAGATTGAAAATGTACCACAAGATAGAAGAAGCTTCGTAACGGCAGTTGAATTTGAATTAATATAAAATTACAATTAGTGTTAGAAAGGAAACAAAGGAATAGCTTTTATTTCGCTTAATACGCAAAAGTAGTCATTATTCTCCACACCCCCAGAACTCTCAAGATTAGCTAGGTTTCTGAGAGAGCGCAATAAATTGTAAGGCGTCTGCGGGAGTATTTGTTACAAGTCAGTAATTTGCGGTAATGTGTGGTTTTCTTCATATTCCCTTGGAATAATCCTCAAGTGTAATTTGTCAAAATTTCTACATTCTGTCGGCGCGACGCGTGCTCCCCCACCCCGACCTTAAGCCTCTGTGATAAACTCAAAAGTATTATTTTATGTCACCACGACGCTTAAACCAAAAAATCCGTGACATATTATAATAAATTTTTTTTTATCTTAACTTTGATAATTGCGTTTACAACATATTTTACCTTATATTATTATACATTTCTAAGACTCACTAAAATACGCCAATTAATATGTAAATATTCTTTTATTTATTTTCATGTAGGGATAGTCTGAGAATACGGAGAATGTTCCCGCCAAAAGACGGGACGAATGAATGATTGAGTGACGTATGTACAGCGCCACCATTCATACAAAGACGGTTGAACATTCGAGTTGAAATTCGTGTCGCGTATACGGGTCGGAGATACTATGGTCTCCCGATTCATTATAAATCAGCCCTTTTTTTTTTTGTTTAGGCGGGAAAAAATGTACCTAACCGCACACCCTGTCGTTCGGGGCAACGAACAGGGTAGTTTGGGGCCCTCACCCACTAAAGAAACCCGCCGTGTGCCGTCTCTCCGCCTTTATTGGCGGGCCACTGGAACTATGTTACATTCCTTCGGTGGTCCGCCGGTGGCTTACCCTTTCGTGTACCCTCTACGAGCGACGCACCCACACACGGAGCATCGCACCTTCGCGGGAGGCCTTGCGGGTGGCGGACGTTCCCCGGTCCAACCACCCGCAGCCTCAGCTAGGGCGGCATTAGGCGCAAATACTCACGCCTGCGCCGCCCCAGTCGCTGGTGGCGGTTCGGATCTGCGGAAGGATCAGCCTCCCTGGCCCTCTCCGCCGCTTCCTTCCGCGAGATGACCTAGTCGCAGAAGGCAGCGACCGCGGCCCAATTCCTGTCGCTGCCAAGCATCGCTCTAACGACGCTCGGCAGCGACAGGTCCCCCCTATTGCCGCGACGAGATCACGGCGCTGCCCGCCCCAAGCCGGGCACGACTCGAGCGTGTGCTGCGCCGTGTCCTCGTCGCAGCCACATTGGTGACAGCCCGGAGTCGCTTCCCTCCTTGCAACTATGTGCAGATATCTGCCGAAGCAACCGTGCCCCGACAGCACCTGCACCAGTCGGAAGGTAAGGACTCCGTGCTGTCGCCCCGTCCACTCCTCCAGCACAGGCTGGAGCGCCCCTACGGTCCAGAGACCGGCTCGGGGCGCTTCCAGCCGTGTCCTCCATCTGGCCATGGCAGCTCGGCGGGCATCGCCATGCCACCTGGCCACCTCCCTGGGTGGGGGACGACCACCCCCCTCTCGCTCTTGCGACGTCCGCCGATACACTTCGGCGAGCAACCCCGCCTCCAAGTCCCACGGGGGGGTTCCGGCCAACGTGCAGGCCGCTTCCGTCGACACCGTGCGGTATCCACGTATGAGCCTGGACGCGACGACTCTTTGTGGTCTCCACAGAAGAGCCCTGTTCGGCACGTCCAGGCACCCCGCCCACACAGGTGCACCGTACAGCGCCATCGACCGGACTACCCCCGCATAAAGCCGTCGGCACGCATTGTTGGGTCCGCCTATATTCGGCAGAAGCCGTGCAAGGGCGGACACTGCGCCGACTAGCCTCGGGGACAGTTGGCGGAAGTGCTCGCGAAAGCGCCACCGCCCATCCAGCACCAGGCCCAGATACTTGATCTGGGCCTTCACCCCAATTTGGACCCCGTCCACCGTGATTGAGGCGCCAGCAGGTGGCCGACGTCGGGGCCCATGGAAAAGTAGGGCCTCCGACTTGTCCAGGGCCACCCAATGCCCCAGCGCCCCGATCCTCCTGACCACCTCCGAGGTCCCTAAGGTGGCCAGGAACGCCGCTTCCTCGAAGTTTCCGCCCCGGGCCACGACCAGCGTGTCATCCGCATAGCAGATGACCTCAAGCCCGGGTGGGAGCCGACAGCGTAGCACCCAGTCGTAACCGATGTCCCACAGGAGCGGCCCTAGAACCAAACCCTGTGGGACACCGCACGACATGGGTCTCCTCACAACGTCCCCTATGCGGCTCTCATAGAGAACGCTGCGGCCCTCAAGATAGTCCGCCACCAGCCGCCTCAGGTATGCAGGCACCCCGTGATACTGGAGCGCCTCCCTGATGCAGCTGAATGGCAGACTATTGAATGCGTTGGCGATGTCGAGCGACACCGCCAACAGCACTCCACCGCCAGCGACGACCGCCGCGGACGCGGCCCTCAGGCGCATAATCGCGCCGACCGTCGAACGACCAGCCCGAAAGCCGAACTGGGCATCCGACAAGTTGGGTTCGACGTCGCGCAGGTGCTGGACAATGCGGGCAGCGAGGATTCTCTCCAGCAGCTTACCCGCCTCGTCCAGCAGCACGATGGGCCTGAAGGCCCCGACCGAATCCGGTGTTCGCCCCGGCTTCGGCAGGAGTACCAGCCTCCCCTCCTTCCAGCAGTCAGGGAACCGTCCGGACGCCAGGCACGCGTTGAACAGTCCCCTGAGGCGGGGCTTCAGGTGGTCCCGAGCCAGGGCAAGCACCCGGGCAGGTATCCCGTCCGGGCCGGGGCCGGTGTTCTTCGCACGAATCCGCAAAACAGCCGCCCCCATTTCCGACGCAGTGACGGGCGGTACACTGAGGTTGGCCTCCCGGTCGCTACCTGGCGATGCCATGACAGGGGGCGTGTGCTCCGCCCGTTGTGGGAATAGGCCCTCGACCAACTCGGTGAGGAGGCTGGGCTGAAGGGTCTGCGTGAGGGGGAGGCCCTGAGTGCGGAGCTTGTTCAGCGCCGCACGGTACGGCCGACCCCAGGGGTCACGGTTGAGACCATCCAGCATCTCCTGCCTTTTCTCAGTTTTGGCGCGGCAGATGGCCAACTTGAACGCGGCTCGCGAAGTGCGGTACGCCTCGTACAGCTGGCCCTCCCGCTCCCCACCGCGGTTGCGCCGCCGACTGCGGGTGTAGGACCTCCGGGCACGAATGCATGCCGCACGGAGGTCCGCCAGCTCCTGGGACCACCAGTAGAGCCCCTTCCTCGGAGGAGGACGTTGCACTCGGGGCATGGCCGAGTCACACACCTGCGTAATCGCAGCGCGAAATTGGCCAGCCTCAACGTCCAACCCCTCAGTTAGGGCTGGTGAGGACAGCCACGACTGAACGATAGCTGCCTCCACCAGTAGGTCCCTATCCAGCCTGCCCACAGCCCACCGCGGGAACACGGTAGTTCTGCGCGCCGTGTGACCCCTACTGGAGCCCTGAAGGGACCGGGAGACCTCAATCCGGATGTACCGATGATCGGACAAGGTCTCAACCTCCTCCAGGACACGCCAGTTCCTCACTCGTGCTGCGACGTCGGAGCTAGCGAACGAAAGGTCCACTATCGACCCGCCCCATTGCCGCACGCACGTGTTGTCGGAGCCTCTGTTTAGCAAACAGAGGCCCGTTGACGCCGCCCACTCTACCACCGCCGCTCCACGGGCGTCCGTCGCAGGGGATCCCCACGCCGTAGATTTGGCGTTGAAGTCCCCCACGACCAGGACGTGGCTAGGTGCCAGTCGCCGTATCGAGGTCTCCAGGCTGTTAAGCCAGACCTCGAAATCAGCCAGACTCCGGTTAGGGGAGAAGTACACGCCATACAGCGTAACTCCCCCCCAGTCGGTTGCTACGTATCCCGTGCCCCTGTCTCTGATCGACAAGGGCGGGGAGCGCAGCGCCGTGGAGCTGACGATTGCCACGGAACCATCGCGGCTGCCCGCCGTATGAGGACGGTCAGGAACGCAATAAGGCTCCGCAGCTACGGCTACACCAATCAACCGCTCCACCATGGTTTGCAGGAGAAGATCCTGCGCCCTGGCGGAGTGGTTGAGATTCGCCTGGAGGAGGATAGTGTCACGGTTGAATTTTAAGCCGTAACCATATCCTCCTCCACCCGCGACGGTGGCGAAGCCACGCTAGGGGGGGCAGCCTGGGCCGATTGGCTGGTCCCCCCCTTTTTTGGGCCTGACGTCGGGGGTCTACATCCCTCCCGCCCCATGCAGTGCTTGGCAGGCCTATTGCCTGCCACGCATGCGGGGCAGTGAGGGGCAGCGGTGCAGGTTGCCGCCCGATGCCCTGCCTGACAGCAGCGGAAACAGAGATCGCTGCAGTCAAAACAGTTAGTGCACGTCGGCCGGGTATGTCCTACCGCCATACACTTATAGCACCTTGCGGGCCAGGGCTCCAGCACGGTGACCCGTGCAGAACTCCAACCCACAAGGAGCCTGCCTGCGGCAGCCAAGGTACTGGCCGCCGTGACAGGGCATCTCGCCCAGATGGCACCTACACCGCCGGGACCGGTCCTAATGGAGCCCACTCTGACGGCTTCCGAGCATCCGGTTTTGGAGGCAATGGCCTCCCGGACGTCATCAGCCGTCACCGAGTCGTCCAGACCGGAAACGCGCAGTTCAGCGCACTTCACGGGTCTGGCGATGCGGACTCCACTACCCTCGCCATACAGACCCCGTAGCCTTTCGGCTACCGTGTCGGCCATCTTGGGGCCCTCTGCCCCAGGGAACTCCAAAATGCGAATTCCTGTCCGGGCTTGGCGGGTCCGGGCAGCGATAACTCCGAGGTCAGAGACGTCAATCTCGTCACGGGCTCTCCTCAAGATGGCCTGATATGTCAGGCCCGCTTCCGCCTCCGGCAGCATGGTGATTGCCACCGCTGCCGTTTTCGGCGCTCGAAGCTTACGTGACTTTTTAGGGCCAGGGTTGCTCCCAGGCGCAGCGGGTTCCGCAGCCCGGGCAGCAGCCCCAGTCGCTACCCCCTTTTTTCTCTTGCCCCGGGACTTCTTCCTCCCGCCATCCACTGTCTGCCATCCCTCATCAGAGGGTGCAGGGTTAGACCGTGCGGGAGGTGAGCCCCGCGAGGTCGCCCCGAAGGCCTCGCGACGCATTAGCCACCGTTGAAACGATGGCCAGAGCGTCGGAAACCCTCTGGGCAACCTGGTCCGCTGTAGGTGGACCATCCTCGTTCGGAGGCTCCTCTCGGAGCCTCGATATGAGGAGGGTTACCCTCTCCTCCACCGAGAGCTCCGCTCCCAATCCCCTAACTGCGGTCTCGTCCGCTTGCGATATGGATCGCGGCACCGAACCCAGGCTCCTACCAGCCCCTCGGCCTCTTTTAGCCGTTCTACTCGGTCTGCCCAGTGGGGGCATCGACGTAGAGCTGCCCTCGGACTCCGAAGCGTTGCCCTCGCGCGCAATCGAGCGCTTCAAGAGCCGCGAAGGCCGCTTCACCACACCGGCTGCGTCCGCACGTGACCCCGACGGCTCCGGCAGACAGACATCTGCGACCGCAGCCAGAGCGCTACCAGCATCCGACGTCTCCACTGTGTCAGCGGCAGAACCACTCCCCTTAGGACTTGCAGCGGGAGTGCTTTTTCTCCCACGGGTCCTCCTCTTTTTTGTTTTCTCCGTCTTTTTTTCTTCATTGGCGTAGGTTGCCCCCCTCAGATACATGGGGCTGACGGAGCCGGTTTTGGTACGCGGCTCCGTGAGGGATTCTCCAGGTGCATTGCACCCGGTACCCTCCTGAGGAATAATTGTATTTTTACTGTCCGCCATTTTTAAGCTTGGAGTCCTTCGACTATTGTGCCGCCCTCGTGACTGGATACCCTCCAGCCATTCATCCCTCGCCGGGCGGCAGAGCTTGGATTGGGGTGATTTTTTGTAGGGGTTTTCTTCCCCGCGGTCCGAAGACCCCCGGTCCTGTCCGTTCAGGGTTACGGGTCGGGCCGAACGGTGGTCTGCATCAGACCGTGCCCACCGCTCGCAAAGCAAGCAGTGAGCCCGTCGCCCCTCAGGCTTAAAAGCCTCGTTTACGTCTCCCAGGGCCAGGGGAGCCACTATGGCCCCGCTGGCCCTCCACGGCAGACGTTCGGCCTACTGTAAGCAGTGAGCCCGTCGCCACTTGGGCTAAAAGCCCCGTCTCCAGGGACGGAGAGGTCACTGTGACCCCGCTGTCCCCCTCCCAGAGTCGGGGGGGCCACTATGGCCCCGCTGACCCTCCCCGGCGGACGTCCGGCCTATCCACTGTGCCCTCTGCTAGTCAGAGGGACACGCGGAGACCCGTCCCCTGCCGGGATTCAGCCGCCAGCACCAGAGTGCCGACGTTGCCCGGGGTGCACCAACGCGGAGGTATCCCGACCCGCACCCTATTATAAATCAGCCCTAGTGTCCGCGCTAAACCTATAAAAGTATTAAGTGTGTGTTGTATGTACCTAGCGCCTTAGTGCTGTGTCCATCAAGTGTAAATACGCTCATAGACATCTGTGTAGGGCAATACCGGACATTGAACTCAACCCCCTGGCCAGGGTATCGCGTGTGTCTGTGTGTCTTGCACCCCCGTTCAGCTCAAGGAAATTGGTGGTACCGTTTGCCATCAACTCAGCGCACGTCAATGTTGTAGGCAGCTCTGGTGAACCGCAGGAAAGTCAGGTGAGTTCTCCAGCCTATCCTTCTTGCCACCCCAGAGCGCCACAACATATTCTGGACCTTCGAGCCGTCAACTTTCCAGAAACCTTTCGTATACAGTCCACTTTTACTCTTTCTGCACAATTTTTTTCACCCACATATACAACTACCTCCTATCTAGAAAAATAAAAGTCCCGATTACTGCCCATTTACTGCGTTATTTCACGTATTATCCATTTCATTCTGCACATATAACCATATACATTCGACCCCATAATTGGTTTTTAAGCCAATTATCTAAAATATTGCAAAATAAATAATTTTTCTATCGTACGATACCGGCTCGATTGTGCGAGATACTTTTAACTTTGTTCGATAATATTACTATAGACTACTACTTGTTTCATAAAACATAATCAGCTTTTTTTGATCTATATTTTTTAGCATTTGACAAAAAAAAAATAGATCATAAATGTATAAAAAATCGCGCCATCAAATAGTATGAATCTTAATTGCAAAATTAAACTTACTATATCGGTTTAATGCATGTAAATGCTTCCGATAGATGGCGTTGGTCGTAAAGACAAATGTGATAAGGAGATTGGGATGGTCGAAAGACCTGTACTATAGCTCAGTGGCTTAAAGCACTTCCCCGGATTGGAAAAGACGCGGGTTTGATTCCCGCTAGTACAAAAAATCTCTTTTTCCTTATTCGCAAATAATTTGTACATAATCAGCTGTTCCTGTGCTTAACTTATATTATAAGGTAACTGTTTCATATTGCGTCATCATTTGATATCACAAGTAGACATTACACTCTCTGCTCACACCTGTATCCCATCCTAATGGGGTAAATTATACGTTGTTTTGTAATAAATAAGGTTAGCAATTAATATACATCCTACTACTTTCTGATAAATTTATGCACATTCCATTCGGCTGTTATAATATAGGTATGTTAAGTGTACGTTTATTATTGGAACAATAGACTCCGCTCATTAGCCGTTATCATTTGTTTACTTTGTAGTTTTACTTTTACTTTATATAAATATCATCAAGCCATTGAATTTTAGGGGTAAGCAGTTAATTTTATTTATTCAAAAACTTCATGCACTATTTGTACAAAGGCGGACTTAATGCTAAAAGCATTCTCTGCCAGTCAACCTTTAGGTCGTGCAGAAAATATCTTAGGTAGGTGCCAAATGGATCAAATGTGAAAGAAATGCTACTATAATAATAATATATATAATAAGAAGATAATATAATATATATACATACATATATACATAGAACATAGATAGTATCTATAAATATATACATATACACTATAAATATAATACAATTAAATGAGAGTTTTTATTGATTCATCAACTATCATTAGGTCAATGTAAAAATGGAAAGCCTTCGACTTAAATATGTTACGACTTCCTGACAACCTGATTTCGAGAGGGAGAGCGTTCCAAAGAAGAATAGATTGTATAAAGAATGAAGAATGTACAAGGTGTGAAGTATGCGAAGGGCATTGTAGGAGAAGATAGTGTGAGGATCGAAGATTTTTATTATGTCTGGAACAAACAAAAACAAAATGAGTGGACAGATAGCCGGGTGCGTACGGTAAGTTTAACAACGTGTAAAGCGTTGTTAACGCATGCAAGCTTCGACGCTGCCGAATACGTAGCCATTATAGCTCAGAGCGATAGTTAAAGACATGGTCATATTTACGAAGGTTATAAACGAACCGAATGCAATTATTGAGAAGCCGATCCAGTTTATTGAGCAAGTCTGCATTCAGGTCGAGATAGCACACATCACCATAGTCGACAATAGGAAAAATTAAAGCTTGCACAAGCATTTTCTTTGTTTTGGAAGGGAAAAAGTTCTTGAGTCGATAAAGAGTCCGTAGGATGCCGGTAACTTTCCTACTAACATTTGCAACTTGGGGTCACCAATTAAATGTTGTGTCAATATATAGACCCAGATCCTTCACGCTGGAAGATAATGGAATTATACTGCCATTATAACTCACAGGCGGTATTGATGCCCTGTCAATCCTATTTATTAGGCGTGAACTACCGATTAGGATGGATTGGCATATGGATGGATTCACAGCAATACCAAATCGGTCAGACCATCGTTTTAGAGAGGCCAGGTTACGGTTCATCAAAACAATTGCTGTTGATAGATCATCAACACTGGCCTGAGTGTAGAGCTGCAAGTCATCAGCATACGCCACTTTGATAGAATATCGTCGTTGCGAACGGACTGCTGGCGGCCTTGAAGATAGGAAGAGAACCATTCCAGAGCCTCAGGTGAAATCGAAACATAAGAGAGGATAGAAAGAAGGATGTCGTGGTTGACTGCATTGAAAGCATTCGAAAAGTCAACTAATACTAATAAAACAATCTTAGTGTCCTCTATTGCAGCCCTTACGTCTCCTGTAACTTTAAGCAGTGCCGAAATAGTGCTGCGCCCAGATCTAAAGCCTGATTGGTGTGGGCACAGTATATTATTGTTTTGCACGAAAGAAGATAGTTGTTTGTGGACACATTTTTCCAGAACTTTTGATAGGAAGAGATCGGTCGAAAATGTTCAGGAAGTGAAGGATTAGAAGTTTTAGGTAAGGGGCGAATGAAAGCTTTACGCCACAGGGATGGAAAATAGCCAGAAGAGAGTGAAAAATTAAGAATATGAGTTAAAAGTGGTAACAATTGGTCCAACACAATGGTGATCATGTGACGACTTATATTGTCACATCCCATCGCTTTGGATTTTATAGAAAGAATGTTTTTTTTTATTTTACCTGAGCCAATAGGGGAGAAATTAAAATATTCATAGTTAAGAAGTGATAAACTTCCCACATAGTCAATTTTCTGGCGCTGGATTTCTAAATCAAGGCTATTGGTTGTAGTAAAATGAGCATTAATTTCATCTAAACTAATAGCTTTAGGAAAGTCTGGGTAATGTTGTCTGCCAATACCAAGACCCCTGAGAAAGTTCCAAACGCCAGCAGGAGAAGCAGAAGAAATATTATCAAGGATACGTCGGCGTTTAGCGTTACGTATCACCTGGTTACAGCGATTCCTTATCTGCTTATAATTGATCCAATTGTTTTCACAGCGATCCCTTTTGAACTTGAGGAAAGCCCGGTTTCTATGCCTCATCACTGCCCGAATCTCGTCCGTCATCCATGGTGCTGGTGGTCGTCTCAACTTGACAATTTTGATGGGAGCATGCACATCGTAGAGTCCTATAACTGCATCATTAAAAATGTTTACTTTTTCATCTATAGTAGTTGCGGCCATCAGGGGCTCCCAATCAATAGTTGCCGCGTCCATTTGGAGCTTTGCAGGATCCACCCGTTTAAAACAACGCAAGTGCATAACTTTAGGGTGAGATTGAGGAGGTTTTAGGACGTAGGACAGGAAAATCTGGTCATTATGGGAGAAGCCTGGTACAGGATGTTGGCCATGGGAAGATACTAAAGAAGGAGCAGAGGTGAGGATTAAATCCAAGCCAAGTGTCCTGCCCATTGAGGTTGTGGTGAGTGGGTAGAAGGGCCAAGACGTGAAGGCTGGCAGAATCAATAATATTGAGCAATTTCAAGGATCGAGAGGATTGGGATAAGAGGTTGGTGTTAAAGTCTCCCATGATGATGTGATGAGCATAGTCAGACCCTAAAGGTTCTAAGACTGATTGGAATTCAGTGAAGTAATCAGTGGAAGGAGGACAATACACTACTCCAAGAGCCATTTTAGCTCCTCTGACCCAAACCTCTATAAAAAGATATTCAACAGAAGCGTGGTAGTGAAAAGGAGATGTGGCAATAATTTTGAAAATTAAATTACTACGAAGATAAATGGAAACTTCTCCCCCCCCCCCGCGCCTGTCAACACGGTCGTTCCGGATCAAAACAAACCCAGGGAGAGAATAGGAAGTTGAGAGAAGGTGAGGTTTGAGCCAGCTTTCAGAAATCAGGATGGCATGAACATCGCCATCTGCGAAAGCCTCCAGTAATTCATTATAGTGTCTAGGCAGACTTTGTGCGTTGATATGACACACGTTTAATAATTTACTGGAATGTTTGAAAAATGCACTTAAAGTTTCACCTAACGTGTTACTCACAGAACAAATCTATCATTTGAAGATAAATCAAAAGAGCTATTAGCAGAATGAAAACTACTATCATCGTTGGATGATATAAATATTATATAAACATATACCTACATATATATAAAAATTATAAAAATACAAAATAAAAAGAAATATGTAAACAAATAATAATAATAATATAATAAAGCCTCGTTTATTCCTTTATAAATACAATTTCAATAACATATAGGTATACAATCGGTTTCATGCACTTATTATAAATTACTTATATATTTAATTCAATTTAATGTAAAAAAAAATATAATTGATTTTTGTATATTCAAATTTAATTTATATTTAAGTATTGTTTTAAAATTGAATATATATATATACTTTCAAATACACAATTCAATTACACATTTTACTTATATAACTATCATTGCATTAGTTAATTATTTAATTTATTTTCTGTCTTCACTACTATTATAAAGGACCTCTCTACTGAGTAAAGGCCTCCTCCATTGTTTTCCACCTGTCTCTGTCTATCGCTTTTTCTGTCCATTTGTTTCCCGCTATCTTGGAAATTTCATCTGACCATCTTTCCATTGGTCTACCTCTACTTCGTTTGCCGGGTGGACCGTTCCATGTGGTAATCCTTTTTGTCCATCTATCATCATCTATGCGTGAAACATGACCGGCCCATTTCCATTTAAGCATTTACAGTGATGTAGAGCGTCTATGACTTTTGTTGTATTCCTGATATCTTTATTTGTTCTTTTGTGTTTTAATTTTAATTTGAGTGTGCTCCGTTCCATGGCCCTTTGAGTTGTTACTATCTTGTTTCTTGTGAATTTGTTGAATATCCATGTTTGTGATGCATAAGATAGAGATGGTAGGATACAAGAGTCTAGGATTTGTTTCTTTAGTCTCACTGGAAGATTTGATTTTAGGACTTCCTTTAAGCTCCAAAACTGATTCCAGGCTATGCTTACTCGTCTACTTAGTTCATCTCGGTGTCTAGATTTTTTGAATGATGTTTTTTTACCTAAATAAATATACTCATGGACATATTCTATTGGAGCATTTGCAACAACTATCGGAACTGCTTTACTATTTGTCATGATTTTTGTTTTAATGCAAACAAATAGTATAATTAAATAAATTTGAAATAAAATCAACCAAATAGTTTTGTACAGTTTTCCTATTCTGCACCACCCGCCAACCGACACACACACAGAGAAACATATACACGAAATACTAATTAACACAGAAGAAAACCAGAAAAACACTACAAAAACGATGATCCGTGAAACAACTGTGAACGGAATCACTCTCTATATTGTGCAATAAAATACACACATATCGTTTCCGAACGCTACATCTTATCTTCAAAATGAAATGTCAATGTCACAGGAACGTGAACTTGACAAAACCATAATTATTATTATCCCTTAGTAATCTGTGTATTATATTTATTAATAATTATTATTAATATGGTTGATTGAGACTGATAAGTTCATTATATTTACATTTACAAATTGAAGGTGTAAATCTATTTCTTGGTAAAAAACATACAAATAAATCGTATTGGGATGATTCCACACATAGAAAGTTACAAATTTAAAATGATAAACTATGAATTTGTTTGATTGAAAGTCAAACTTTAGTCAAGACAACATAGTAAGTATAAGTATTAAGGGACATCAGATTAATTACAAAAGAGTACAAAAATCTAATTTATCCCTTCCCAAAAAGAAAAAAAAGAAAAATACAGAGAGATGACTGTGCTACAATATGCAAGGTAAAAATAATAATAACTACTATTACAGACAACATGATAAGAAACAAACCATAATATACCATCAACCCACAAATAATGGTTACTTTTAAATGATGTGACGATAACTGATAGCAAATAAGCACTAAAAAAATCAGGTAAAAGCATAATTATATATAAGTAAGCACTAAAAAAACAGGTAAAAGCATAAATTTTAGTATCTACATTTTGGGTTTTTGCATTATTTTTTTTTTGTTCCGCCCGGCAAGCCGCTAGCCATTATATAAATATTATGGCACGTTTCTAGTTTTATTTTGGACACCACTAGGGTTGTCACTCAGCGCTGTTATGGTTGTCACTCTGCATATAACACATTTATCATTCTTATTTTTTAAATTTTGTTTTCGTTTTAATTTTAGTAATATATACAACGTGTAATGGGGTTCTGCCGTGTGGGGCCGGCTTTAGAATTGTCCCACCCCTCTCCACCCATGGGAGTCGTATGAGCCGACTGAGGGAATACCGGGAGAATGGGCAGCAGCATTCCCTCGAGTATTAACAACATCCACTGCGATCGCCAATCCGCCTGCCAAGCGTGGCGATTACGGCACTATCCCCCATATGAGCGAAACACATGTTGTGGCGTTCTCTTGGGGAGGCCCATGTCCAGCAGTGGACTTCGAAGGGCTGATGGATGGATGGAATGGGGTTGCCACTTGTTAATGGGGTTGTCGCCTTTCGGCACATACCTAAATATAATTTTGTTTAAATTTCCGCCCAAATAAAACCATGCCTTCTAAGTCCCAGGCTGCATCATTTAGGGAGACCGTTAAGGCGATCAGTCTGTTGAAAGAAATAACCTTAGCGATCGAGTCTGGTGATTTTACTAAATATAAAGTCGCTGACCTTAGTGCCCGTTTTCCTAAATTAGAGGGGCTTAAAACCACACTCGAAAGGGTGCCTGCCTCACAGGGGAGTCACTAAGCATGGTGGCACATTTAAAAATTACAAACGACAACTATTCTGTCGCCATAGATATATTAACCCCGGCGATATGAAAATCGTCGTGTGCTCATCGACCGTTTTGTCGACATTATTTAAGTCTGCCCTTTATCCACTCGCGATCGGATATTCGTACACTCTTTCTCACGCCTTTAATATCAGCTCAATCTGCACTGCTTAATTTAGATCTGCCTATGAAAGACAGTGACTCCGCACACTGTTCGAGCGTAAATACGGATCGAGCACTACTCTGCCCACACTTAAAGATTTAATATATTTTTTAGAAGAACACGCCCGCTGCGTGGGGACCGAGTGGGCCACCTCAAACCCGGTGTCTCCTAATCAACCTACGTCTTCGCCTGGCACTTCACGCCGCCCATCGCCTACGTCACTCTCTCCGTCCGCCCACTATTCAGCGTTTTAAGCCGATCGCCCCAGCTAATTTCCACGAGGTGCACCCGCGTACACCACCAGCTCAAAGACGGGCTGTATTCTCAGCCCAACCATCTCAACCTATTTGGTACTGCCCATACAGTCGTTCAAGGGAGCACAAACTCATAGCCTGTCCTCAATACAACAATCAGCCTGTGCGTTGGGACTTTATTAAGTCCTGCGACCGTTGCCAACGATGCCTGGGGCCTCATTATGAAAATGAGTGCAAGTCCACAGGCGTTTGCCGAGAGTATGGCAGTGTTAATCGCCACACTTCTTTGCATCGCCCGAGTGCACCGTCTCCGCCCTTCTCGTCATCTCCCCTCCTCCCTAAGCATCTACGGGATCAGCCCAAGCGCCGCCCAGTGCATCGCCCGCAACCACCCTCGAAGCATGCCGTAAGATTGTCACCACCCTTAGGCGAAATGCCCTGTGTGACACTAGCGCCGCGGCCCTCATGCTCACGCGTTACATCTCGATCCAATTCACAATGACAATTTCCATCAGTTCAGCTCACCGCTAATCCCACACAGTATGTATTAGACATTGCACATTACGTAATGTCAAGCTCTTGAAAGTATACTTCTGCATATTTGTTTGTTTATCAACAAAGGCATGTATTTAGAGCTTGTCTCCTCTCTCAGCACTGAAGCCTTTCTCGCGGCACTACAACGGTTTGTTTCGCGCTGCGGTACACCGGTTCTTATCCGCTCCGACTTTGGTACAAATTACGTAGGCGCTAGGAATCACCTTATCGAGATTCAGAACTTTTTATCAGCCAATAATGACACAATTACTCATAAATTATCAAATCAGCACATAACGTGGTGGCTTAACCCACCAGCGGCGCCGTGGTTTGGCGGGATACATGAAATAGCGGTTAAATCTACGAAACAGTTACTTTATCGTGTTATTGGTGAACAGCATTTCACTTTTGAAGAATTCTATACACTTTTAACAAGAGTCGAGGCTGTATTAAATTCCAGACCTCTCTGTCGTCACTCATCAAATCCGTCAGACTTTGAGCTACTAACACCCGGCCATTTCCTAATAGGCCGTCCGCTCACAGCTCTACCCGAGCAGTCATTAGATGATCGACCACTATCCGCTCTCAGACGATTTCAGCTCATCCAGGGTATGTGTCAGCGCTTCTGGACCCTATGGACCCAATCCTACCTGCATACCCTTCAAACCCGCTCCAAATAGCTCTCTCCATCCTCTCCTCCTCAAGTTGGAGAACTCGTACTCATCAAGGAGGACAATCTGCCTCCGCTCCACTGGAAGTTGGGAAGAATCATCCGCACATTGCCTGGCAAGGATGGAGTACTACGTGTTGTGGACTTAGACACAGCACATGGAAGTCTGCGAAGACCCGTTATCAAGCTCGCCAGGCTCCCTTTGGATTCAGCTCAAGAGGACACCTCTACAATCTGCACTACTGCCCCGGCCCAGGATGTTCCCGCCAAAAGGCGGGACGAATGAATAATTGAGTGACGTATGTACAGCGCCACCATTCATACAAAGACGGTTGAACATTCGAGTTGAAATTCGTGTCGCGTACGGGTCGGAGATACTATGTTCTCCCGATTCATTATAAATCAGCCCTAGTGTCCGCGCTAAACCTATAAAAGTATTTAGTGTGTGTTGTATGTACCTAGCGCCCTAGTGTTGTGTCCATCAAGTGTAAATACGCTCATAGACATCTGTGTAGGGCAATACCGGACATTACACTCAACCCCCTGGCCAGGGTATCGCGTGTGTCTGTGTGCCTTGCACCCCCGTTCAGCTCAAGGAAATTGGTGGTACCGTTTGCCATCAACTCAGCGCACGTCAATGTTGTAGGCAGATCTGGTGAACCGCAGGAAAGTCAGGTGAGTTCTCCAGCCTATCCTTCTTGCCACCCCAGAGCGCCACAACAGAGAATTACCACCCGATTTTATTCCAAGGGTGTAGAAACCGTGTACCCGAAAGAGTAGGCCCCTGGTGGACCACTAAAGTAATACAACAAAGCACCAGTGGCCCGTCTACACAGGCGGAGAGACGGAACACATATTTATTCTGAGTTTTAAGCTCTATCTGCCTTACTAAAAAACGTTGTAAACCTCTAAATAGTTATTCGGTGTTTTCTTTTTGTCACTAATATGACAGTTTGACTTTGAAAGAACGGAACAAAACACTGAATAACTACTCGCTTAAACAATGTTTATTAGTAAAGGGATAAAAAAATAAGTGCGGCATTATACAACTTCAAAGAACCTTTATAATTTTACGTTGACTGCCAAAACAAAGTTGAAAAGAACTATTTTTCTATCAGTAACTAAGACTTCAAAAAGCTATTTCAAAATGTTAACAGGCTTCCATTACTTATTCTGTTTTGAATATAAGCCTTTGCTTATTATTAGTAAATTTAATATGATGTGTTTGTGTATAATAATTATATTTGTATTATATATAGACGATTAACTTCACTGTTGTCAGATAACGAATGGCTTAATGAGCCATGAAGGGTGTTTATCTATATCCATGGCAATTAAATTGAGCTAAAAAATTTCCTAAATAAATTTGGTTTTGTATTTGTACACATAAAATTATAACCCGTTTTATATTATTTTGTTAGTTGAATGCTTCGTAAGGGTACAATTAATAAAGTCAATATTTCAGTGCTAGTCTTTGTCCGTGACTCCGCCGCAAACAAAAGCTTGTTTCCGTTACAGTAGCAGGAAAAACTCTATACCAGTTTTTAAGACTTATCAAGAGCTTTTAAACAAAAAAAGTCATCAAATGCCATTCAGTAGTTTTTGTGTGATGTGCGAACAAACAAACATTATATAAAAGTACTAAAAAACATTTTGTTTTCAGGCCTAAATAGCCTAATACAGTCATGTCTACATCATTTTTTCTCAAATATCATACATGTACAGACATAGTTCTGTTACAGCTTTATAATAGTAAGGATATCTAGAGAACTTTAGTTTAAAACATTTAATTTCTCTACCCAAACAAATAATTAGAATATATAATACATATCCTTCCTTGGAAAATTATCTAAACGACAGTAAAAACCGTTACAAAATCATTTGAATGATGGAGAATAAACGGGAGAAAGACAGACACGGATAATAACTTTATACTATATACGAGTATAAATAGATATAAAATGTAGTACTGCTATTGGTGCGATAAAAGCCTAGAAGGGTCAACTGGCTAACTGAGATTTGGATTTAAATCCCCAATTTGTGGTCATTTCTCAATGCACATGACTGATCTTACACAAACTTTCACTATCCAAAACCTCCATGAGCTACAAACGAAACTAAGGTCTCCAAATTCACATCGAACCAGCATGGTAGCAGCTCAGGTCAATTGCTTTCATAAAAACATAGCATCACGCCGTATTAAATATCTGTCATATTTGTATATCTACATACAAAAATACAAATCTGTCCTCTTTATCATATTAGTAATAAATAATATAACTTATATTACTCAAAGATAAGAATTAAATCAGTCTAGTAGTGTTTAAGTTTATTCGTAATACAAAAATACAATTCTTTTCACTTTATAATATTAGTTTAGATGGCAAATTATATTATAAGAATCACAATTATGTAAAATTAGGGGATATGTTGTCCCACACATATACTCGTATAACCATACTTTTATAACTATTACTATATTACAAATCGATAACTAACATCAGATAAATTGCCAACGCAATTTATTACTCGTGAATCGTGAGCAACACAAGAGGGAAAATAGGTTTGCAATTTATACGACATTTTTTAGCAATTTCCCCTTGGTATAAACTAGAGGTTATTGCTCTACATTGTAAATGTTCATTCCACTGTAATTTAAATATAGTACTACATCGTGCTTAATTGAGTGTAATGTTTTTATTTGCATACTTTTATCAATGCCTTTTGGCACTCGAACCTAATTACTAACTGAAGAGGTTTTATGTCTACAATGAATAAAATAAATTACATTTAAAAGTATATATTTATGGTTATTAGAGTTTTTCTTTGTATTAGAAAAGTTATTATAAAGTACTAGACTTTGCTTGCGGCTCCGCCGCAACCAAAAGCTAGTTTTTCGGGTATATCTCAGGTTCCCGATATAGTAGCGGGATAAAATATATACCAATTTTAAGTCTAATCAAGATCTATCAAATAAAAAAGTTGCATCAAAATCCGTTCAGTAGTTTTTGCATGATGCGCGAACAAACAAACAGACAAACAGATATACAGACAAACAGACAAAAAATCTAAAAAATTGTTTTGTGTTTAGACACGCCTATATAGTCAATTACCTACAGTAATTTTTTCTCAAATATCTTAAATGTACAGATACAGCTCTGTTACAGTTTTATAATAGTATAGATGACGTCTAGTATTTTAGTAAATTTACGACACGATATTGAATTTAGGACAAGAACAAGGTAATTTGATTAGTCCACGTAATGAATTATCCCGCGTATATACAGATGATGCACGGTCAGTCAATAGGCAAAGTCACGGATCACAGCTGTATACTTATTTATTTATTATTATTATTCTAGCCTTTGCTCGTAGCTCCGAGGCAGCCAATAGCTAGATTTTAGGTTATTTCTCAGGTTCCCTATATGGTAGCGGGATAAAATGTATACCAGTTTTAAGTCTAATCCAGAGCTCTCAAATTTAAAAATGCATTGGAATCCGTTCAGTAATTTTAGCGTGATGCGCGAACGAACTAACAGAAAAAGAAATCTAACAAAATTTGTTTTGTGTTCAGATTCATACACGCCTATATTATAGCCAAATACAGTTTATTATTATTTATTTAAGCTTATTACATTTTTTCTCAAATATCTTAAATGTACAGACACCGCTCTGTTACAGCTTTATAATTGTATAGATGCCATTCCGTATAATGTATTAGAAATTGATGCATGATATAAAGTGAAGATAATAAATGTGATATTCTTTTATAACATAAAAAATACGTGAGATAAATGCACAGAAGTGAATATTACTAAGAACAAGTTAAGTAAGGTACCTTACGTTATGCAGCTGAAGGCTGAAGGATGAATTTATTTTTGGATATTTCTAACATAATTATCTTAACCACCGTCCTATATTCAGTAAAAGATATCAACCCATCTATAAGAAGTTGGGTATTATTGTTTTCAGACAAACTCTTCTAAAGGAATCTAAGGAAATATTATTATCATAAAAACAAATCTTATAAACATAAATTTCGTAGAGGCTTCACTAGATATAATCCGACCCTCCTCTGAGAAAGCCTATTAAAAACTTGAGGCTAGTATTCGCATTGAAACCGCAAGTCGCATAAAATTCATGAACATCCAAAAACATCCTAAAGTTTCCAATTAAACAGTAAGCCATTTTACTCGACTTCCACAACATTTTCTTATAACCGAATTGTTTTAAATTATATTTGTAAATTGTTTGTTAATTTATAAATTACTATTTAATTCAAGCCACGGACTTCTTTGGAAAGATGGATGTAATTAGCAGAAAATGAGTAAAGCAGGTTCTCAAATTTTGTTTACAGATTGATAGATTTCACTTAATATAGGTATATAAATTCCTTATTGTATATGAGTATTTCATAGCCTGATTAATTAATAATGTGGCCGACCATTACATAGAAGCTAATCTAACTTAACATTTCATGAAATGGTCGGCCACAACGTAAAGTGATGAATTCTAAGAAGTAGCCATCTTGACATTTCCATAATATATATAGATACATTATCATTTTAGTGATATTAATGCATAATAACTTATATTAAAATTATTTATATGCACGTCAATAATTAAAACCATAGGTATGTATGTACCTAAACGGTAGATATTATTAATATTTTTTTGTGTGAGGGTATTCATCCCATTTACTTATAGCCTTCAATGTTAAAACAAGCCCAGATCTGGTTTTAGATTTCTGGGGTTGAAAGAAATCAAATATAGTAAAATTAACTAGATCTAAATAAATAAAATAATGGCTTATGAACTTCATTAGACTTTTGTTATTGCTGCAGGCAAACCACTAGAGTAATATCACATAGTTCCAGTGGTGGTGGTTTATTTAGTGGGTGAGGGCCGCCCCACACTACCCTATCTGTTGCCCCTAACGACAGTGTGGCGTTAGGTATATTCTTTGCCACCTTTAAAAAAAGGCGTGGTGACGGACTAAGAATACAAGTGTCAGCACCCCATCCCTTCCCGCGCTTGTCGTACAAGGCGACTAAGGGAAGTAAGCAATTATCACCCATTGCATTACTGGTGGTAGGGCCGGATACCAAATGAGAGTACTCACTTGCTATCGGACCCAAACTGGTCGGTACCACCGTCTCCTCTGTGACCGGTCATGAAGCACGTCAGTGTGTATTGACTGCAGCAGAAGATAGCCGTTTATTCTTTTATTTCATATCTTAGAAATGAAATGGTGCGCAGCGGCTTGACAATACTCTCGGTATAGTTGAGTCCATGAGCGATGGTTATCACTTACCATCAGGTGGGTCTTGGCTCATCTGCCATCATTAGCAACAAAAAAAAAGCCTTTTGTCATTCATGAAATATTGGCCTATTATAGAAGAATTCAATACGTGGGCAATAATCTACCTATTTGTGAATGAGAAAAAAAATATCTGTAAAATATGACTGTTTTTCTTTAATTTCACAATCCATTCAATGTTTAATATGCTTGCTATTCGAGTCAAAACAACCGAATCAAACCTGTTTATTATCATTACCAACGTAACAGCAGACTCCATAAACATAAAACTTGGTGCACATTCTTTATCTATGCTGACATAAATTCGCTAGCAGCACATTGTTTTACGAGGTTCCTGGTAACTATATTAACTTATAGCTCAAACTCAAAAACTCCAATAATCTAATAAGAAATAAACTTTTGAAACTCTTTACAGTCCCAGAGGGGCGCTTGGTATAAATTCGGCGAAATAAGTCATTACAAAGAACTTAAATGATAACTCTGTACTCTATTTCTATTAGTTTATGATGGCAAATGAACTAATATTTGCTATAAAACTCTTGATCATATTTATGCCAAAAAACGAACCTACTGCATAATATCAATTTCTAATAAATACCCCCTGTTGTTGTATTAAGCTTGATAATCGTACGGCAACACTTTTTGCTGAATGAAATACGTGTATCTACTTCTATCGTTTATTGGACACTGATGTAAAGAAAATAATATATTGCTACCGTGCGAATGAATTTAGTCGCGAGTACAGCTGATGCATTGATATTATATATATATAGGTAGGTACTACAGTATAAACATAAACGTAAAATTTAAAGGTACAATATTACTTATATGAGTATTTAATCGAACATACCGCCCACCAAAAGGTATTTAAGACCTTTTCTAAATTACAAACAACTAGGTACTTACAATACAATATGATTTGAACAAAAGTTTAAAACATTTGGCAAGCAGGCATACAACTCTAATAATAACTTATATTTATTTCTACTATAAATGAAAATATGTAAAATATGTTACATATATGTATTTTACTGAATGAAATGTAACTAAACTCAAATGTTAATACATTAGCCCTTTGTGGAAATCGGTAAGGCACATAAATTCGAGATTGACCTACGACTTAATTTACCATTATAACGCACGGTATAAACTCGTGTTATGTTGTCGTATCCGGGATGTTTTTCCATTATTCGTGCTAACGCCCATTTACTGGGAGGCATTTTTTCATCCTTAAGCAACACAATATCACCAATATCAAATTCTGGTGTCCTACTCAACCATTTAGGACGTTGATTAAGTCGAGATAAATATTCTGTCTGCCAGCGTTTCCAAAATGTCTGAACCAGTCGCTGTGTATGTTGCCATCTGGATCGTAAACTAATCTTGTCAGAAGTATAGTCGCGATCAGGTACAGTGATCAGGGGTTCTCCTATAATAAAGTGACCAGGGGTTAGCACTTGTATGTCGTCAATTTGGTCGACCTCTGTTAGTAAAGGTGTCAAAGGACGAGAATTAAGACAGGCTTCTATTTGTGTTAGCACTGTGGCGAATTCTTCAAATGTCAAATTCATATTCAAGACTTTTCGTAAATGCTGTTTTACGGATTTTACTCCGGCCTCCCATAGCCCACCGAAGTTCGGACTGTAAGGCGGTGTGAAATACCACTGCGTGCCATCATTTGCCAGTTGATCTGCTACAGGGCCAGGTATTTCAAGTCCAGCTTCTCTCCACATTGTAGTTAATTCCTTGTTAGATGCCACAAAATTAGTACCGTTGTCGCTATACATTTCATAACATCTCCCTCTTCTGGCTACAAACCGTTTAAATGCAGCAATGAATGCATCGGATGTCAAGTCGCTCACCAATTCTAAGTGTATAGCCTTCACAGCCATGCAGATGAAAATGCAAATGTATGCTTTGCTAGTTTTAGCACCTCTCCCTTTTGAGTTTAAAACATATACAGGGCCTGCAAAATCTACACCACTGCGAGAAAATGTACGCGAAGGATTCACCCGAGGCTCAGGTAAGTCACCCATTATTTGTTGTCTAATAGTAGCTCGTTGTCGCGCACAGGTAAGACATCTATGTATGTATTGTTTAACCAAGTTCTTGCAGCCGACGATCCAGTATTTACTCATCAGGTAAGTAATCATTATTTTTATTCCACCATGCATTGTCTTTAAGTGTGCATCAGCCAACAATAATGGAATAAATTTGTTTCTCTTCCCCAGTATTACAGGATGTTTCAAGTTCTCATCAACAGCTGCGTTTCTTAATCTACCGCCCACCCTGAGGATATTGCGATCATCAATGAAAGGGTTTAAGGTTTTCAAAATACTATTTCTTCTTATGTTTTTGTTTTCTTTTAATCTTTTTATTTCATCTGAAAATTCTTCATATTGTACTCTCCTTATACAAATATCTAAAGCCGTTTGCATTTCCTTTACAGTTATTATTTGTTCTATTTTATTCGGATCTCTTTTCATATTTAAAAATCTTTTGCAATATACTATTACTCTCAATAGCTCAGTAAGTGAATCAAATTCTTCAAATTTAACATTATATTCTTCACTCTCTTTTGTGTTAACGTAGGACTGTATAGTTTTCTCTATTTTATTTCTTTCTATATCTGTGCTAATTGTTGAGGGTCGTGTATTTTTAATGTGTTCAGTTGCAAGCCAGGTAGGTCCATCCCACCATAAATTAATCTTGAGTAATTCTGATATAGATGTACCTCTTGAAGCAATATCAGCTGGGTTGTGTTTAGACTGAACATGAAACCACTGACTACTACTTATTTGTTCTAGTATCTCTACCACGCGGTTCGCAACAAATGGCTTCCACCGATTTGGTTCTCCAATGAGCCATGCTAGAACAATTGTGGAATTAGTCCATGCAAATACTTGTTGTGATGGAATTCTCATGGCTTCTCTAACCTTGTATAATAATTTGGCTACTAGGACTGCCCCACATAGCTCGAGCCGTGGTAAAGAAATGGTTTTAACAGGGGCTACCTTTGTTCTCGCTGCAATAAGGTGAGTCTTTATTTCACCGTGCTTTGTTTGCACGCGGCAGTAAACTACAGCTGCATATGCCTTGATAGATGCATCGCAGAAGCCATGCAGTGTTATTTTATCTTTTTCCAAGCTATAAGTATTCAACCAACGTTTGATTCTTATCTTGTTTACATTTTCTAAATCATTTCTAACAAATACCCATTGGTCTCTCAAGTCCTCACTTATTTCATCGTCCCAACTAACTCCCTCCAGCCATAATCTTTGAACTAGAATTTTTGCTGTAATAATAGCCGGTGATATCCACCCTAATGGGTCAAATAGCTTTTGTAGGTCTGACAGTATAATCCTCTTGCTGATATTTCTTGATAAGGGTAATAGCTTAAGTTGGTAATTAAATTCATCTTCTCCAAGGTTCCATGATACTCCGAGAGCTTTAATCATGCCATCTAGTTTTAGATTTAAACTAGCTCTTGTTGTAATTTTAGCCATGTCCATAGATTTCAGAAATTCCGGTTCATTAGAGGCCCATTTCTGAAGTTCAAAGCCTCCTCGTTGTAGGATACTGATCACCTGTTTGCTGACAAGGATTGCTTGATCTACTGTATCATGTCCTGAAACCAAATCGTCGACAAAAAAATCTTCTCGTATAATTCTAGAAGCTTCAGGATATTCTTTGCCTTCATCGTCAGCAAGCTTCATTAATGTTTTGATGGCAAGATAAGGCGCGGGTGTTGTACCAAAAGTAACTGTTTTTAATCTATAATCTTTAATCTCTCTTAGTATGTTGTTTGCTTCGTTAGTAGTATTGCCACGCCAGAGAAGTCTATGAAAGTCCGTGTCTCTTTTATCCAATAAAATCATTCTATACATCTTCATGACATCGCTTGTGAAGCATACCTTATGCATACGCCATCTCATTATTATGCTTCGCATATCTTCTTGTAAAACTGGTCCGTTCATAAGCTCGTCATTCAAGGATACTCCGTTGTAGCCTTTGCATGAAGCATCAAATACCACTCTGAGCTTAGTTGTCTCCTTATCCCTTCGTATAACAGCGTGATGTGGTAAATAAACACAATGATTGTTTAATTCATTGTCTGGAACTTGTTCCATATGTCCCATTACTAAGTACTCTTCTAGCACGAGTACAGCTGATGCATTGATATTATATATATATAGGTAGGTACTACAGTATAAATATAAACGTAAAATTTAAAGGTACAATATTACTTATATGAGTATTTAATCGAACACCCCCTTTTTTTTTTTTTTTTTTTGTTTAGACGGGAAAAAATGTACCTAACCGCACGCCCCGTCGTTCGGGGCAACGAACAGGGTAGTGTGGGGCCCTCACCCACTAAAGAAACCCGCCGTGTGCCGTCTCTCCGCCTTTATTGGCGGGCCACTGGAACTATGTTACATTCCTTCGGTGGTCTAATAAATACCCCTGAGTTTTAGTTTTTTCTATATATCCACACGTGTGAGCTAGTTCATTTTAGAAGTTAGTGGTGCATGAATATATCCGATAGGTTGCATGGATCTTAAAGCCTTCTAAAACAAATGTGAAGTGTAGATTGGGTGTCACCATTATGTGACTGCGATAGCTTAGTGATCCAGAGCACTTCCCCGGATTGGACGGGACGCAGATTCGAATCCTTCTCGCGGTAAAGCTCTTTTTTCTACTTTCACAAATAATTTGTTCTTTAATATAGCTGAGCATGTCAAATGCTAATATACAGATCACAATATTTAAAAACTCGCAACGTCGGTTAGTATGCATTTTAATTGTAATAATGAAACTTACTATATTGGAATAAAATGTATACAAATACACCTGATAGATGGCGTGGGTCTTAAAGACTTCTAAAACAAATGTTTAACATTTGAGTGTTTTTTAAGTGTAGATCGGGTGTCCCCGTTAGGTGACTGGGTTAGCGATCCAGAGCACTTCCCCGGATTGGAAGGGACGCAGATTCAAATCCTTCTCACAGTAGAGCTCTCTTTTTCTACTTTCACAAATATTTTTTTCTTTAATGTAGCTGAGCATATCAAATGCACTTCACAAAATGTTTTTATTCTCAAATATGGATAGATTATGACCTGCTTTTTCTGAACAGTATGGCCACATCTTAGAATTGATCGTTTTGTCATCCTCAAGTCAATCACCGCAGTGATGACACGGGGCTAACTCTTCCCGACCTATGCCTGTACAGGTATTTTGTAAAGCAACCATGTCCGGAGAGCACCTCCGTCAGCCGGTAAGAGAAGACGTCATTGCGTTTCTCCAGCCACTGCTCCATAACGGGACTTATCGTCTCTATAAAGGCGTACCCACTATCCTAAGAGATACCTTCGAATATCTTACGTAAATGTATCTCATATCTCGTTAGCGAGTGTAATTCAAAGTTAAGCCATTCGGCAATAAGATATTCGTTATCAATAGTGTATAATTGCCTAATTATGTACATTATAATATTAAACTGTCATATAATAGTATAATCAATTATACAATCATTTTAATCCGGGCTTATCTTAACAGCCTAATTAATTGTGCATTTGTCTTTCTAAGCTAATTATCTTATAAATTAATAGACATAACACATACTCGTACATGCCACATAAATGCACAGATTGCAATAGGATTGTAATAGGAGTTCATTAATAGGTACTATATCATAATTCCATTACACGGAAGTGCGCTGATTATTTCAATTTTGGTTAACCCAACAATATTTTACTTTAAGATACTGAATTCGACTCATAAAACATTAATTCCTTTGAGGCACTGTATATTCTTTGCAAAAAACGTGGATTAAATTATAGTAATCTTTCTGTATTCGTGTATAAACGATTATACGCTCATCCAACTGAGCTATCGTAGCAGTTGTACCTTACAAATAAGTCTATCGCATTATTTCTTAACATCTATATAATAACATGTTCTCCCACACCATTGCCTATTATTACTCTAACATATTGTGTTCTGGCTTCTACTCTTTTATATGCCAATATTTTTTCAATTTCTTAATATAACTATCTGGTTGACCTTACTCAACATCATTGAAAAAAATCCAGCTAACTTCTTATTCCAGAACCGAAAAGCCTTTTTAACTATGCAGTGGTTTGTCTTTACATCATTCGGTCGTACCGTTAGGCTGTCACTACTGCCAATAAGAACACCTCATGATAAAAAAAAAACCTTTGCTGTGATTAAGATATTTTTTCTATGCTAAAATCCAACCTTAGCATAGACAACGCGGTACCCGTGATCCCCCGTAGTAAGGGTGGGCGAGGGCGCACGGTGGGTTTTTAGTGGGTGAGAGCCCCACACTACCTCGTTGTCTCCCCGGGCAGCAGGGTGTGCGGTAGGACACTTTTACCCACCTAAGAAAAGAAAAAAGAACGACCTACTATTTCAACACTGTGTTATCTGGGGAGCGTATTCATACACCACTGAAGTAATGTCACACAGTTCCAGTGCTCCAACACAGGCGGAGACAACACAATGGGTTTATTTGGCGAGCAAGGGTTCCACACTTCACTGTTAGTTGCCTCGTGGTTACGAACATTTTTCCCTCCGTAACGAAAAAAATAAGTATTAAAAAGCATGTTTACTGAGGCGAGGGTTGATGGCTTATACGCCATATTACGTAAGCGGCTTACCTCCTTAATAAGTCGAGTTCGGTGCAGGACTAATAGTATCCTACAGGTCATTGCGGGTAAACAAGATTCAATTTTTTCTTTTCTTAAAAGAAAATTTAATTATTGTATGCTTTTCTTAAAAGAAAAAATATCAAAAAGCGTTTATTTGTGCCCATGTCACGTAATTTGTAATTTACATGTACATAAATAATAATTAATATCACAATATATGAACTCAGTTCGAGATAAAAATTATTATTTTTTAAATAATGAGAATTTATTTTCTAGTTTTAGTGCGATGATATTTAGTTTATTGTATGCTATTATATTCTTTCATTATGCATTGATGGATAAAGTCAAAGGTAAGTTATAGGGATATAAATAAACCAAACAAAAGCATATAGCCCAAAATTCTAACAAAAAATCTTTCTTATGGGGTTTTCGTTGTTAAAGAGTTCTACACATAATTTTGAAGAAATCTCATTATAAGAAGACCAAGTGCGTGAAAGTTAGGATAATTTTCAAAGTTGTAAAGTGTCATGAGAGACTCTACGGAATTTTTATCAGTTTGATAACTTTCAGTGCTTGGCCACATGTTGACTATAAACGACCTTTATAAAAACATTCGTTTATGTAGGTATTGGTGATTTTTTGCAAAATGACGTACGTCGTAGACTACTCGTATATATAGGTAAACCGCCATAAGCTTATCCCTCCTGATAGTCTGCGGGACGCAGGACGGGTGATATTTGCAGCTATACATGATACAACGTAATTACTCAATATCTTAAGATTTATACATGTATTAAAAGTGAGTCATGTGTGTTACTTATTTTTGAACGTTAAGCAGTGAGCCTAGGCTCTCAAATATTTATTTATTTATTTATAGACTTACGCCTTTTTTCCAGAGGGATAGGCAGAGACAGCGGATTTCCACTTGTCACGATCCTTGCTCACCTTTTTTGCCTCATTCACTGTCATTATATTCCTCATACATGCACGTCGCTTAAGGGTACTTCTGACCTGACCTTTCTCGAGAACTTCTCTGATTTGATCAGAGAACGTTCGACGAGGTCTACCCCTCCCAACTGCACCATTCACACTCGCCAAATGTATCTTTTTTGTTATCCTGCTTTCATTCATCCTCTCTACGTGTCCAAAGCATCTTAACATTCCTTTCTCAATATTTGGCACTATATCTTCTTTAACACCACATCGTCCTCTCACTACACTGTTTCTTACTCTTATCTTTCAGTTATACCACACATACTTCTTAGAGCTCTCATCTCCAATGCTACTCTCGTTCTTCTTCTGCCATACCCAACTTTCACTTCCGTACATTAGTTGGTACTAACACCCCATTGTGCACGGCGAGTCGTGCCTTTTCAGACACTTTCCGACTACTTGTAAAGGAGTGTAGTGCCCCATTCACCTGATTACCTGCATTCACTCTCCTTTCAATGTCCTTGTCATACTTCCCATCTCTCGTAAACAATGTTCCTAGATACACAAACTCTTTTGTCTCTTTTTTTTTGCTCTCAAATATCACCATTTTTTTCTTTTTTTTTGGTTAGGCGGGAAAATGTGTACCTAACCGCACACCCCGTCGTTCAGAGCAATGAACAGGTTAGGGTGGGGCCCTGACCCACTAAAAAACCCGCCGTGTGCCGTCTCTCCTCCTTAATTGGCGGGCCAACGGAACTATATTAAATTCCTTCAGTGGTTCTCATATATCACCCTTTTTTTTTGTTAAGGCGGGAAATAATGTTCCTAACCGTACACCACGTCGTTTGGGGCAACGAACAGGGTAGTGTGGGGCCTGCACCCACTAAAGAAACCCGCCGTGTGCCGTCTCTTCGCCTTTATTTAGAGCCACTGGAACTATTTTACATTCCTTCAGTGGTCCGCCGCCAGCTTACCCTTTCGGGTACCCTCTACTGAGCGACGCATCCGCACACGGAGCGTCGCACCTTCGCGGGAGGTCTTGCGGGTGGCGGACGTTCCCCGGTCCATCCACCCGCAGCCTCAACTAGGGCGGCATGAGGCGCACGATTGAACGATGGTTGCCTCCGCCTGTAGATCCCTATCCAGCCTACCCACAGCCCACCGCGAGAACGCGGGTGTTCTGCGCGCCGCGTGACCCCTGCTGGGGCCCTGGAGGGACTGGGAGACCTCAATCCGGATATACTGATGGTCGGACAAGGTCTCAACCACCTCCAAGACACACCAGTTCCTCACTCGTGCTGCGACGTCAGGGCTAGCGTACGAAAGGTCCACTATCGACCCACCCCGTCGCCGCACGCACGTGTTGACTGAGCCTCTGTTTAATAGACAGAGGCCCGTCGACGCCGCCCACTCAACAACCGCCACCCCGCGAGCATCCGTCGCAGGGGACCCCCACGCTGTGGATTTGGCGTTGAAGTCCCCCACAACTAGGACGTGGCTAGGTGCCAAGCGCCGCAACGAGGTCTCTAGGCTGTTAAACCAGACCCCGAAATCAGCCAGACTCCGGTTAGGGGAGAAGTACACGCCGTACAGCGTAACTCCACCTCAGTGGACTGCGACGTATCCCGTACCCCTGTCTCTGACCGACAAGGGCGGAGAACGAAGCGCCGTGGAGCTGACGATTGCCACGGAGTCATCGCGGCTGCCTACCCAATTAGGGCGATCAGGATCGCAATAAGGCTCCACAGCTACGGCTACACCAATCAACCGCTCCACCATGGTTTGCAGTAGAAGATCCTGCGCCCTGGCGGAGTGGTTGAGATTCACCTGGAGGAGGACAGCTTACAGTTGAACGTTAAGCCGTAACCATATCCTCCTCCACCTGGGACGGCGGCGGAGCCGCACTAGAGGGGGCAGCCTGGGCTGATTGGCTGGTCCCCCCCTTTTTTGGGCCTGTGGTGGCTGGAGGTCTACACCCCTCCCGCCCAATGCAGAGCTTCGCAGGCCTATTGCCTGCAGCACACGCGGGGCAGTGAGGGGGGGCGGTGCAGGTTGCCGCCTTATGCCCTGCCTGACCGCAGCGGAAACAAAGACCGCCACAATCAAAGCAGTTAGTGCACGTCGGTCGAGTGTGTCCAACCGCCATGCACTTATAGCACCTTGCAGGTCGGGGATCCAGCATGGAAACCCGCGCGGAACTCCAGCCCACGAGGAGCCTGCCTGCGTCAGCCAGGATTTTGGCCGACGCGATAGGGCACTCACCCAGACGGTACCCACACCGCCGGGTCTGGTCCTAATGGAGCCCACTCTGACGGCATCCGAGCATCCGGTTTTCGACGCAATAGCCTCCCGGACGTCGTCAGCCGTCACCGAGTCGTCCAGACCGGAAATGCGCAGTTCAGCGCATTTCACCGGTCTGGCGATGCGGACTCCACTTCCTTCACCAAATAGACCTCGCAGCCTCGTGGCTATCGTATCGGCCATTTTGGGACCTTCCGCCCCAGGGAACTCGAGGATTCGAGCCCCTGTCCGGGCTTGGCAGGTCCGGGCGGCGACGCCTCCGAGGTCGGAGACGTCGATCTCCGCCCGGGCCTTCCTTAAAATCTCAAATATCACCCTAGCAGTCGTTACAGGTTGTCAGGATCCTGAATAAAATCTGACTCATAACTTAACACTATGTGCGAAAATGTGAATGTGTCAGATGTATTTACACATGTATCAAATAAGCTTAATTATTTGTACAAGATAAGGTTAGTTATTACAATTAAGTTCGATCAATCGTTAAGAATAATTGTAGTAAATGGTAGTGTATAAATACACTCATGGACTTATTTAGAGGAACGCTTCATCTATAGAAAAAAAAAATTAAAGTATATACAAAAGTTCTTAGTACAAACTGGCCACATATACCTTAATAGTGGTGCTTACACATCAATGAATATCTGAAGGTAAAAGCTGGATCTTAGCGTTGTTCAGGCTTCCAAAGCTGTTACTTTAATTGAAAATGGTCGCAGTTATAAAGATGTAGCTCGGGCATTACAAGTTTCCAAATCCGTCATTTTTTCGAATTGTTAGATGTTATCGGCAGACTAGAGAGTACATGAAATATGCAGGGCAAGGTCGCAGGAGAGTCACTTTAGCGAGATTCGATCGATTTATTGTGAGGAGTGTTCTAAGAAATCGCACTTTGACTTCTTGTGAGGTCAGATCTACGCTCCAGGACGTTCGAAAGGAGACATTTAGCACTAAAACCGTAAGAAGAGGATTAAAGAAGCTGGAATAAAGTCGTACTTGCTAGCTAGAAGACCTTACCACAGATCATCGAGTAGCTCAGTACCAAAACTGGAATGATGATGACTGGGAAAAAATCTTATTCACTGACGATTCTAGGTTTTGTCTTAAGCCAGATGATAGAAGGGTTAAAGTTTAGAGACGACCTGGAGAAAGATACGCTCAGTGTAACATTGTCGGAAAAGAGCCATATGGTGGGTCAGTAATGGTATGAAAAATACTGCCTGTATTTGCGTATGGAGTTGCACAACATTGAAAATAGATCCCTGACTACGGCTCGGCACGTAAATGATATCTTAGAACCCATTGTCATGCCCTTTGCCTCATACATTAGGGAGAATTTTCAATAAATGCAGGACAATGCGCGGCCCCACACTGCAGCAATAGCTTGGGGTTATCTTCGAGAGGTCGAAATTGATGTTTTGCCATGGCCAGCACGCTTGCCAGATTTAAACCCCATCGAACATGTTTGGAATAAGCTCGGAAAACAAATAAAACAGTGGTATCCAACACCAACAAACATAGGAGATCTCAAAAATGCACTGGAAGAAGAGTGGAATCACGAGATTTCATAATATATTCATCAAAAGCATGCTGAGAAGATTGCAGGTAGTTTTAACAGCAAATAACAACAAATAAAAAGAAACACTAAATACAGAATGTGCCCAAAAACTCGACAAAAATCCCCTTAATATCATAACACAATTACTTTTTAATGTGATGATTAAAGGATTAATTCTTCAAAACACAATTTTTGAGATTTGTGTTGATTAATCTAATGTTTTTTTACTGAACTAAGTGTTATTTTCATTCAAAATGGTAAAATTAATAAAGTGCTAATATACTAACGTACAAAAAAAATCGTTAGTGCCGAAATGTCCCTTTTTTGTTCCATTCCTTTAATTATGTACACGAGTATAGTAGCGAATGATATTGAACAGAGTTCAAATAAATATCCCTACATTATAGTAGGGAATGGTAGTAACTTATAGAAGGAATTGTTATCAAATGGTAGTGAATAATAGTACCAAAGAGAGAATCAGTAACCGTAGACAATAGAAGCTAGCAACAAAGGAGGCATCACTAGCGTGTCGCCATCTCCAAGGAAAGGGATAGTAGTTGGGGAGGATGTAAAATAAGCAGAAAATAGGAAGGATACTAAGGAGAGGAAGACGATGGCTAGCGGTCTAGAGCACTTCCCGGGATTGAAAGGCAGCAGTAAAGCTCTCTTTTCTACTTTCACAAATAAATTGTTAAAGATAGGAAGGTTAATAAGGGGAGAATAGGGAGGAGTAACATAATTAATTTAGTGGCATTTTAATTACAAAGCATCCTTCCATTACAAGACTTAAATAAATAGGAATTTATAAGACTTAATTACAAAGCTTTTAATTACAAGTTAAGGCATCACCGTGTAATCAAGTTCCTAACTCTACTTTGCGTATACGTAATTTTACTTGTGTTGAAATAATAATGTGGATATCATTTTTTATAAGTAATTGTGTGGTTGATTTATGTTTTCATGAATATCAAATTTACTACGGAGGTAACCTCTCGGTTAATACATAGGTACCAAGGTACATACAAATAGACTCAGTCGCCTGTTTCCCAGAAGAGTAGCCAGACACAATAGATTGCTACTTATCATAAAGCGGCCGTCTGTTGCCTACTTTTCGTTAAATATTATAGTTATTCCTACAAATAATATACCCACATACAAAAAGTTTTGAAAATATTAATTGTATGCCTAAACAACTAAGCGGATTTGAATATCATTTGGTTTGACGGTACTTTTTATATCAAATAATGAATACTTTCTATAGAATAACTGCCTCTGTAGTGCAACGGTAGTGTGAGTGACTGCTGATCATGAGGTCTCAGGTTCGTTCCCCGGGTCGGGCAATGTTATTAAGCTTTTTCGTAAAAAATAAAAATTGTCAGTAGCTGTCCGGAGTTTGGAAATGTGCATGGTAGACGACAATAGGCTTGCCTTGCTTATTACATGGGACTTAAAATATAGCTGGCAAATCGTGGGTGTGTAATATACCTCTGCCTACCCCTTCAACAGGCGTGATGCTATGTTTAGAATATTTATTTTACGCTTATAGGTGTAACGGTTTTAAATGTACACACTCATTTTTTTTTTTAATTATGTATATTCCTGTGAGTTACGCCTTAACAATATTTTGGATTCGAGTTTTGAGATTCGTGCAAACGTAATCGCAAGCCAAAGCTATTCTAGCTTGACACCGTTATTGATTTTGTAAAAGCTGATAAAACCTTTGTCTATTTTAGTTAAAATTTATCTCTTCAAATCATAAATGAAAATTTCTGTCTAAATAATTACTCAATTACCTTAAGAGCGACATTCAACTTTGATAATTTACACAATTTTACTTGTTTTGCGCAATGCGTACCTACAATTAGTACTTACATAATAATGTCATAACTTTTTTTTTGTAAAAAATATTACTCTTATCCATCCATCAATCAGCCTTTCAACGTCCACTGCTGGACATAGGCCTCCCCAAGAGAACGCCACAACGAGCGGTCCCGTCATGGGGGATAATACTCTTATAACCTAAAAATAAAATATATTATTCTTTATATGATAAGTATTCGTAAAATCAAAGAACTACTTGAATACCTCCTTGGTGTTGATTAGTTTGTATCACTAAGGCATTTCGCAACATCACGAGGTTTCTTCGAAAATTTTAAGAATAGGTACAAAGTATGAGATTTTGCCCAGTAGGCAACCAACACGCCCGGGACTGAGTTTGGTACCTCAGCTTACCTTCAGATATAAAAGTGTGATATTCTTGGTAACAAATATACATATTTATAGTAGGTGCGCGTGATAGAAGTACAAATTATATACCGTAAGTCCTTTTTTAATATTTGGTAAGGCGGAGAAATGGAGGAGCGGGAATGTACAAAACCACATTACCAATTTGTCGTGACAACTAGCAAGGTAATGTAGAGAAGGCCCTCGCCCACTAAATAAACGTGCTGTATGCCATCTCTCTACCTGGAACTGTGTGATATTACATCAGTGATCCACTGGCGGCCCTCTCTTTCTCCCTCTCTCTGTTTTTAGTGCGACGCTTCCGAGCTCTAGTACTTCATTCGTTCAAATATAACTTCCATTCATCCATCCATCCATCGGCCTTTTAAAGCCTACTGCTGGACTTAGGTCTCCCCAAGAATGCGGGATAGTGCCGTAATCCCACGCTTGGCAGGCGGGTTGGCGGTCGCAGTGGATGTTGTTAATACTTGAAGGAGTACTACTGCCCACTCCCCCGGTATTCCCTCAGTCGGCTCTTACGACTCCCATGGGTGGAGAGGGGTGGAAAAATTATAAAGCCGGCCCCACACGACACATAAAACTTAGTCGTATGCAATGATATTGTATATAAAAATCATTGGTCGTATGTAAAAACGCCTAATCGAACTTTACTTCATAAATAATAAATTAAACGCAGAATTCAAAATTTTATTATCTCTATAACATTAAGTCTCAAAGCAGCTTTCAATATTACTCAAAGAAAACCGCTAACTACTCACAAATTGCGCTTATTTAGATCTACTTACTACCTCAATGAGATCTTCGATTGAAGAACGTTAATCAGATTTCTAAGGTTTCAATCTGTGGCTGCAACGTTTTTAAGTTCAATCAAGTTTCAACCTCAGTCAACAAGTCTTAATTAAATTAATTTGGGTCACTTTATTATTTATAGGTAGGTATATAAAAGAATAACTCACTGATCGACAGACGTATCAACGCAAAGCCTAAACTCCTGGGGCTAAGACCGTGATTTACATACGGGTTTCCTTGATACCCATGTGGGTTTCATTAATCTATACTATTATAAAGCTGTAACAGAGCTGTGTCTATACATTTAAGATATTTGAGAAAAAAATGACTGTACTAGGCTATTTTAGTCAAAACACAAAACCATTTTTTTTAGCTTTTTTGTCTGTTTATCAAAAACTACTGAACCTTGATATCTCTTGATGAGACTTAAAAATAATATATATTTTATCCCGCTACTATGTCGGGAACCTGAGATATAACCTAAAAACTATCTTTAAAAGAGGCAAAGGCTAGTCTCATCTAAACTAGATTTTTCATTTATTTGATCACTATACGATGAGTGAAGTTGCAGGTGATGCGTTAATTTAAATATATTTAAAGATATTTCTTTAAATATATTTAGGCTTATTAGCCTTTTATAAAATAACCACTAATGACCAAGGCCAGGTCTATAAGGTCTGCTGTACAACAAATTTCTTGTTAAAGTAAATACTAATAGTATTGCGAAGTTTATTGCGGTAGGATCTCTCTAACATAGGAAATACGAAACGTTTCTAATATGTAAATTTCAAATTCTGGATAATCAACAACAAGAGGCTGCTGACATGGAATGCCTTAGGGAATTGGAGAATACGATGTTTGTAAACTTATCTCGTCTCTCGTTAGCGGGTGGGGTAAACCTTTAGGAAATTTATACTTGTCATTCATTATTAGAGAATAATGTTCAAGGGTGGTTGAAATACAAGAAATAAGGTAACATGATGCGGTATGATACCAAATATAATTAAGTTTATAGATTACTAGTAAATCATGAACCTAATCCTAGTAAAATATTATTTGGTATGTCGGTCTACAAGACGTTGAAAATTAATGAAAATAGCTATTCTACAGGAACTGTCGATTTTTTCCGAAAGAAAAAACTATATCCTTTTCAGCAAGCAGCAGTTTTCGCTCATAGCATTACTGCTAGTAGGTTCGGGTACCAAGGGGACTACTCACTTGTTATCGGCGGGTTGGAAATGCCGCCTGGGGTGTGACAATGAGAAGTACCTTGGTGTGTTTCCGCCGTCCATACATTGATTCTAAAAGTTATCTTTTTCCGCATTCACAAATAATTTGTTCATCATAAGGTACTTTTTATCTCCGATAAATGTGTTCCTGTGAGGTATTTTTTTTACAAAGAGGCATTAAGGTACCATAGAGTACTTAATATTAAAATGACCCAATTTTGAGGTCCACGCAGTTGAAGTCGCGAGCTACAGCTAGTAGTATTCTTTATATTGTAAACAATATTCGTATTGAGAGCTTAGTCACATTGTGTTGAGATCACAGAAAAGATACAAGCAATCCTTTTGTTGTTGAATTCTCTATTGTGTTCCAAATAAAAGCAAACATATCTTAGGTAACCATGTATAAAACTTATCATCCATGTATTTTCAGTTCACCCTTTTCTTCAAGGTTGCGGAATTGAACTGAAGGTAAAACCCTTTTCATTTAATATCGTCCTTGATAATTGTCATTACAAATAATATTCTGCCCGCAATTTTGTCCACGTGAACTCCAGAATTTAGTAATCTATATAAATATATATATATATATATATATGTCGCATCCGGTCAATAAAAGGAAGTCCTTCAATTGACTACGACAGAGTCGTGACGCCATAAAATCGAGCGCAGTCTGCGCGTAGAGGCGGATTCCGATCTCGGAGCTTAGTATGGAAACATCACGGAACGGTCCCTCCGTTTCGTATCGGCTCAGATCAAATAAAAAAGTTAAGATGGAACTCTACGAACAAAGAAGTGAGGCCGGTTAAAACTACGCCTTACCATGTACATACACAATTACCCGCACACGCGTATAACGAAACTACGCCTTGAATTGTCAGTCGAGCTATCGCAGCGCTTCGATTAAAACGTCATCAAAAATATCATAATGTACAAAGTAAAAAAGCCGAATTGTTTTGTGAAATTGTGTAAAAACCAAACTTCAAGAGATAAAAAACAGGATGGAATCACATTTCACACTGAAGTAAACTTGGAAACCAATATTTTCAATAAATCAAAATAAAAATGGAGTTTATTGCTTGAAACATACAAGTGTTGCCATTATAAACTATTATAGTTTACCCTATTTTTGGGCAATGTGACTCGTTTTTTTTACCCCCACACAAAAAGGGGGGTGTTATGTTATAAGTTTGACCTGTCTGTTTGGTGTCTGAGTGCGTGAGTGTCTGTTTGTGGTATCTTGACACCTAAACGAATGGACCGATTTTGATGCAGTTTTTTTTTTGTTTAAAAGCTGACGTGATCGACTCGAACGATTGGTCTTCATATAGAAAAAATGTCAGTGGTGACTCAAAATTTTGATTTGTGTTATTACTTCAAATAATGTATTTTTTTTTATTGCGTATGGTAAATGGTAACCCTCGCTCATGGACCTATACCTGAAGTATTGTGAAGCCGCTGCTCACCATTTCATGTCACGGATAGGAAATGAAAGAATAAACGGCATCTTCTGCTACAACCAAAACACTCTGATGTGCTTTTTACCTACTCGTTCGCGCGGGCCCGATAGCAATTACGGGTACTCCCAATTATTACCCAGCCCTACCACCAGTCATGTAATGGATGATAATTGCTTAATTCCCTTAGTCGCCTCATACGACACCCGTGGGAAAGAATAGGGTGGTGACACTTGTATTCTTAGTCCGTCACCACACCCTGTGGAGCGGCAAAACACGTATAGAGAGAAGTAACGGTATAAATGTGTAATTGGTGTGTGTTGTTCCACCGCTTCTGCATATTGCATTAAATAACAGGGGAACGGGCGATGCACTTGACTGTCTTGCAAAGCATACCATCATTTGTGTGAAACAACAGGGCAACAACCAGGTTTTTATTAATTTAGAGATAAACACGAATATGCTGGGCATGAACATAAAATTAATTTAATACGGTGTGTTACTGGGAAATATCTAAGCATTAGGTTCCACCATATTTCTAAGTTAGAAACAATTTCCAAATCGATTGAAAGTAAGAGGCAATCTTACAAGAATTAATTCAGCATAAAGGTTTTTAGGGTTACGTACCCGAAGGGTCAAAACGGGACCCTATTACTAAGATTTCGCTGTCTGTCTGTTCGTCCGTCTGTCACCAGGCTGTATTTCAGCGGCGATAGCTAGACAGTTGAAATTTTCACAAATGATGTATTTCTGTTGCCGCTATAACAGCAAATACTAAAAATAAAAAAAATAATAATATTTAAGGGGGGCTCCCATACAACGTTTGTCTGTCCATCCGTCTGTCGCCAGGCTGTATCTCAAGAACGGTGATAGCTAGACAGTTGAAATTTTCACAAATTATGTATTTCTGTTGCCGCTATAACAAAAAAATACTAAAAATAAAAAAATAATAATATTTAAGGGGGGCTCCCATACAACGTCTGTCTGTCCGTCCGTCTATCACCAGGCTGTATCTCAAGAACGGCGATAGCTAGACAGTTGAAAAGTTCACAAATGATGTATTTTTGTTGCCGCTATAACAAGAAATACTAAAAATAAAATATTTAAGGGGGGCTCACATACAACAAACGTAATTTTATGGCCCTATTTTGCTCGCTATTGATAACGGCAACAGGTAGACGCTTGAAATGTTTACAGAATATTAAGTTATATATTAACTTTAAAAATAAATAATTAAATGAAAATAAAATTAAAATTTAAGGGGGGGCTCCCATACAACAAACGTGATTTTTTTTACTCGTTTTTGCTCGATTATTGATAACGGCAACAGTTAAACGCTTGAAATATTCACAGAATATTTAGTTAAGTATATATTCACTTTAATAATAAATAATTAAATTAAAATAAAACAAATATTTAAGGGGGGCTCCCATACACAAACGTGTTTCTTTACTCGTTGCGCATCTAAGTCTAAGTTGAAAACCACGAAATGAGTCAAATTTTACTTGCAAAATTTGGTAACAGCCAAACATCATGGTTACAGAGAGTTACAATTAAATAGTATAATATTGTTTACCTAGTCAATGGTACGGAACCCTTCGTGCACGAGTCCGACTCGCACTTGGCCGGTTTTTAAATAAATAATAATGCACAAAATTAAATACTCAGTAATTTAATTTTTAAAATATTCTTCATCCCATATCCTTTTCACTTTTCTTTTTACATACACTTCGCGTCCGAAGCTGATAGAACACTTGTTCTATTGTGTTTTAACATTTAAGAATTAGTAACATTATTTTTGTAATATTGGGGTAATTTGAATTATGATTGCAACACCGGCCCGTGCACTACATCTTTACAAAACCGGCCTCACTTCGTTGTTCGCAAAGTTCCATCTTAACTTTTTTATTTGATCTGAGCGTGTCGGAACTACCCACGTTTGATTTTTGATATCATCATACTTTGTACATTCAATAGTCTGACCGCATCCAACGGCTCCCAGCGACTTTGACCAGATCGTCGGTCCACCTTGTGGAGGGCCGTCCTACGCTGCGCCGTCTGATACATGGTCGCCACTCGAGAACCTTTCTTCCCCAACGGTTGTCGGTTCGTCGAGGGATGTGGCCTGCCCATTGCCACTCCAGCATGGCAGCTCGGCGGGCTATGTCGGTCACTCTCGTTCTCCTATGGATCTCCGTATTACGGATGCGATCACGTAGGGAAATACCAAGCATAGCCCGCTCCATGGCCCGCTGAGCGACTTAGAGCCTTGAAACGAGGCCAACATTCAGAGACCACGTCTCTGTTCCGTATTTCATCATTGGTAACACATACTGGTATATATATATATATATATATATATATATATATATATATAAAAGGACAACTAACTGACTGGCATATCAATGCATATGCATGCTCTTGGAGCTAGCACCGAGGAGATTTACGTGTGGGTTTCTTGGATACTGTAGGTGAGCACTAAGATTTTACCCAAATACTTTTGATTTTTTTACTGAAAGCCGATGGACGTCTAACGTCTGATTCGGTGGTATAAACACACAATAGGAGATCGCTATAACGTGAGCAAAGCCGTGGATAATGCGCTAGCTTTATATAAATACTTCTTAACTCATTTTGATCTGTGTTTTAGCACTTGACATTCTCAGCTACTTTAAATTGAACCTGCATCCCTTCCAATTCATGGATGTGCTCTAGACCGCTAAGTCATCGCACTGACCGATGGCCGTTCCCAATCTCCATATCACATTTGTCTTTACGACCCCTGCGATTTTTGAAACATAATTTACACAAATAACTTGTACTTCTTAACTCGTTACATACGCTCTTCGTTACATTAATTAATTATATTCAAATTGTTTGCTATGTCCTTTTCTGAGCTCTGGATAATTTTACGATGATTGATTAAATCTCAATCTCTACTACATTGATATACGGCAGAAGTAAAATTAATGGGTTCACAAAAAGGCAGGCTCTTATTGTTTTAGGGCAACAGTAATAAATCGGGGCTGATTCTTAAAGCCCTTATTCGCCTTTTATGTTTACTAGCAATCAAGAAGGATCGTCACATCAGAGACGCGCTCGCTCATAGTATACATTCTGGAACGTATTAAATTGTTGGTGTGAATACTATATGCATAGATAACGTGAATGAGGTATGCCTCTCTAGGTTTTATAAATAAATCTCTTAATTTCTTTCATTCTTCATCAAACTTTGGCCATTAAATTAATAATATCCTTGAAACCTTGTACGTAAAAATAAAGATTATTACAAAAACAAAAATGTCAAGGCACAGTAGCTCAATGATTCAATACTTCCCTTACTCTACAAGGGAGTTCTAGTCGTAGTTCGAGTCCAACTCTGGTCTTAGATAACGGGGAATTTCGGAGAGAATTTCTTAATTCGTGTCTATAGTAATAGCTCTTCCTCACTAGGATACTATGACAACACCGCCGTACGTATCTTAACAGTTATTGGTAGCTAACACTTGGCAAGGGTGTGGCAAAGTCACTAATCTGGAAGCGTGGCCACTAGCTACGGCTCCCTGCGTGGCAGCTGCATCTCGGCAGGTACCAGATACGAGAAATCGTCGATGGCGCCTACCTGATGACGTCCGTGACTTGCTGAGGCAGAAGAACTCCGCTATCCGTGCCTATGACCATTATCCATGCAAGGATAACCGCATCATAATGCGCTCACTTTGTAGTGAGCTGTTAAGAAATCAATTGACTCTCTACGTCAATCAGAGTGGGAAACCAACCTGAGAGACCTAGAACCGACCCATCAAGCCTTTTGGCAACTGTCCCGCACTTTCAAAAACGACAGTGTGTCTACCATGCCCCCACTTAACAGACCCAACCTTCCACCAGCCTTCGAGGATGAGGAGAAGTCCGAGTACCTAGCCGAAAGTCTGGAGCGACAATGTAAAGAAAGAAAGAAAGAAAGAAAACTATATTTTATTATCACTTGAGAATAATACATATCTTAGGGTTAACACTTTTAGTACAAGAATTAATATTACATATTTACAGTCTAACTAAACAGGTACACAAAATAAAATAAAAAATATTCAAGTGACAACAAGGCCCCCATTCAGCTATGATGCTGCAATGTTACAATATCACACTGCAGCGCTGGTTTTCAATGGAAGCCCTGGTGACGCACGGACGTACAAAGTAAAGTAATTAGAGGCATGTAGGAACATAACTAAACCTATGTGTAAAATAAAGAAAGAAATACTTAACGTTAAAACAAAAAAATAAATAAAAATAAAATATCTTTATCTCCCTGCATTATAAAATAGCCAACACATAATAAGAAAGATTCTACCGTACATAGAGAAGCATCAGACTAATCACCATGCATTCAAGGTAAGTAATTCTCTTTTTGTTTTGTAAGTAGGTAGCATTTAAAACTTAATTTAAAGGAAAATTTATTTTTAGATTGGCAGGGTGGTGGAATGTTATTCCAACACTTGGTGGCAGCATATTTGAAACTTCCCCTGAATGCGGATGTTTTAAACTGAGGAATGGATAACGAATTCGTCACCGTCCGGGGACAGTACCTAGCATAGTCTCGACGCCAACGTAATTTATCAAATAGATATTTTGGCTTTTTATTTGTAATGAGACCAAACAGTAGCGTAGCAAAATGAAGTTTTCGTCTATTTTTCATTTTCAACATATTGGCTTCATTAAGATATGGCGTGACATGGCTACGACGCGGAATTTGGAAACAGAACCTAGCGCAGGCATTTTGTACACGTTGAATAAGCTTTTCGGTTCGCGATAATAGACACGGACCATACACGATGTCACAGTAATTAAATTTTGATAGTATAAGGCTATCAACTAGGCTTTTTCTTATTTCTACGCTGAGATATTGCCTGAAATTATATAATAATTTTAACCTATAAAAACAATTTTTGACTATGTTACTAATGTGTTCCTCGAAACGTACGTTCCTCGAATGTACGCCGAGCACATTACACGTAGATGATACACACCACGCCTTCATTGATAGGGAAGTGGAGTCGAGGGCCTCTCTCTCGGCCCCACCGGTAGACACCTTAGGAAAACAACCTTTTCACAGGTGCACTTTTCTTCGATGTAGCGAAAGCTTTTGATAAAGTCTGGCACAACGGCCTAGTATACAAACTACTCCACTTAGGAGTACCGCGGTATCTCGTACTCATCATACGAGACTTTCTATCTAACCGCAGTTTCCGCTGTAGGGTGGAAGGGACACTATCCCCCCCCCCACCCCCTACTCACCGGGGTCCCACAGGGCTCCGTCCTGTCACCAATCCTCTTCTCGCTGTGCACCAGCGACATGCCTCAGCATCGGCAAGTGCAGACAGCACTTTTTGCAGACGATACAGCTATTTATTATGCAAGGTTTAACCCTATCACAGTGCATAGGAAACTCCAATCAAGTACTTAGGTGTAATTCTAGATAACAGACTCACATTCGCCCGTCACATTCAGGTGGTACGCTCGCACGCAGCCTTTGTCATGGGACGTTTGCACTATCTGTTAAACTCTAAGTCAAAACTCTCGCTTAGGAATAAGGTCAGACTCTACACTGCCTGCATACGTCCTGTCATGACGTACGCCAGTGTAGTATTTTCACACGCCAAGGCACACAGGATCCATAGATTACAAACATTACAGAATAGATTCATGAGCTACGGGTGCACCGTGGTTCATACGCAATGTCGAACTTCACATAGACTTGCAATTGCCTACCATCAAGCAATTTATGAAACGGTGTTCACGTAGTTTCTTTGACTCCGCCATTACTCACGCCAACCCTCTAGTGGTTGAGTCAACTAGGTACAACCCCTCTAATATATCGCGCGTACGCAGACCGCGAAATAGCCTCGACGAAGTCGACGACGACAGAACTCACGCTCAGATCAGAGCATACACAGCTCGCGCAGCTAATACAAGTAATTACCCACGGTTTCGTCCCCGCCGACGGGGGCGAAATACGTGTCGCGGTCAAATCATAAACGTGGGAAATCCCACTTTGCCAGCAACAGCCCGAGTCGAGGTCCTTACCCCACAGGGGGTGCCCTCGGGTAGCGTTGCTTAAATGTCGGGTTGAGAGCCCTCTGCGCTCACCAATTGTCCGGGTAAGGTTGTCATAGCGATCTGAGGCTAACAACCAAAGTCACAAAAGTGTCAGTCAAAAAAAATACCCAAGAGATAATGTACAAAGAAATATCTAACGTTATTTTGTAGTAAACAAGTGACGGTTATCTAACAGGCGCGCTTAAGGGGTAAAATAAAGAACACTGCATAAGTACAATTCCAACAAACTTAAACTTATCTGCGAAAAGTAAAAATAACAGTTACAATATCGCGCATTGTTTGTCAGTATTTTTCGGTAGTGCCGTTGACAATAGACCCCCTTTTATCAGGAAAGTTTACTGAGATATAACAAAAGATAAAAAATACAGTTTAGCTATAGCTATCATAACATTTGGGACTTTTTGCATACTGATTTTTATTAACAATTCAGTGTTAAATAACGTAAACAAATTAACATAAAGTGCGAAAATTTGAAATCGAAAATAACAGTCACGAGCAGGATTCAAACCAGCACATCCTGGAATACTATCCCAGATGCTTTGCCAATTCTAAGGCGGCATTCCAAGAGATGCAGGTCCCAGATGTTCTGCCAATTCTGGGATAGTATTCCAGGAACATCTCCTGGAATACTATATATATATTATATGAAATATAGCTTTGAATCCGGCACCAGTTTTCGATTACATATTTTCGCACTTTGTGTTGATTTATATGGCTAAACATGTCAAATGCTTAAAAAATATCAAAATAACTTAACTAATACAAGATGGTGGGTCTGGCTTGGGTCCAATAACATGTCAGTACTCCCACTATATTAAAACCTACTACCAGTAATGCCATATGAGATAATTCCTTACTTAGTCGTTTCGTACAACACGTACGAGAAAGTTTATGAATATTTTTTTAATATTACTTGGGTGGCAAGCAAGCGTACGGCCCCAAATGATGATAAGCGGTAACTGACGTCACTTTAGCCTATAGACGCTAACAACATCAGAGGTACTCATGTCACTCGCGCGTTGCCATCTCTAAGAAAAGGGATAGTAATTGGATAGCAAGGATAATAAGGAGAGGATAGATAGGATATTATGAAGAGGATAGGGAAGGGGTTTGGTCCCCCGGCGCTCACACTCACCATACTATACATAGGAGTATCTACCGTTGTTTCACGATGATCTTCTGTGAGAGGGTGGTACTTCCCCGATCGAGCCAGCCAATTCATGTTGTCATAAGCAAGGATCTACCACTAGAATTTATGATTATTTTAATAATATGACAGAAACAAAATATAGTGAAAGCTATATTACATACAAAAATACGTTTAGGGGACAATAACCCTTGCCCCTTTTCTTTGTTATATAAATATCAGTCCCGCGTAGGTTTGCCAACAAATATTCCCTCAGTGTCGACCCATTACAGAATGAAAGAACATTTGCTTGAAATGAAACAAGAGTTCATGAACGCCGCTCTACTGACGATTACAAAAGTCGGTACGACGAAACACACTGTTTGTATAACGCGTACTAATATTAGCTTAGGACTAATGATCAATTTGATACGGTTAGAATTACTAGTTTTTTATAGTCAGTATAGAGTTTAATTTCTACGCTTCTCGAACTTCGAAGAACAAACTTCCAAAGTATATATTTTTTTTTAAAGAATTTACACCCTACACTAAGGAATAATCCTTGTATAGCGGGGGACTTTACAAATATACAATTTCACGGACACAAAGTACACCCAGACTCAGAACAATCATTTGTGGATCACACAAAGAGTTGTCCTGTGTGGAAATCGAACCAACAACACTCGGCCGGTGTCTAAACCACTCCGCCATCTGTGCATATCCAAGTATAAAATGACTTTCCTAGTTAATTAATAATTTGTAAAATCTAATATTGTGTTAAAATGTTTTACGTCAGTTATATTGTGTATTTTTTTCACCATCTGTTACTGGGCACGGGTGAGCCCACGCTGGCCCAATGTAGCTTGGCTGATTATGCAAGCCACCACTCTTATCGGGCAGTAAACATTTATTATCAAACACGTAGGTACACAAAAAATCTAATCGTTCTAGACACCAAAAACAAAATCTGAAGTGGAGATTTGGATTCGTTGGTAACTGCAATAGCTTAGCGGTCCAGACCACTTCTCCGGATTGGATGGGGAGCAGGTTCGAATCCTGCTTGCAGTAAAGTTCTCTTTTTGCACTTTCACAAATAATTTGTTCTTTGTAGACTCCCTAAATGATTTTTTACATTATATTAACAACAAAACTAGAATCCACTTAACATAGCCACAGTTTAAGCCGTTATTATTTATATTTTATAATCAATTAATATTATTCTGATAAATATTAACTTAAACTATAAAACTTAATTACTGATATAGAGCTACTAACTTAACGAAATAAATTCCCATCGCTTATTTCTAGGTAAAATATTTCACAAGTATCTCAAGGGACTCGTAAAATACGTAAAGTAGAACCATACAACATTATACATATAATATAATTATACACTTTAGATATTATAGTTGTTTCACAAGTAGATATAGCGATCGGCGCGTAGGCGAGGGAATTGTTGAATGCGTATCGTTAATACATAACGAGATGGGTAAACCAACACTACAGAGAAATCTAAATCGATTACTTCAACATTATATTTTGTAAAGAACAATAATTAGCGATACAAATTATTTGTGAATAAGGAAAAAGAGATTTTTAGTACGAGCCCGCGTCTTTTCCAATCCGGGGGAGAGCTCTAAGCCACTGAGCTATCGTACCATTCTTTCGATCATCCCAATCTCCTTATCACATTTGTCTTTACGACCAACGCCATCTATCGAAATGCATTTACATGCATTAAACCAATATAGTAAGTTTAATTTTGCAATTAAAATTCATACTATTTGATGGCGCGATTTTTTAAACATTTTTAATCTATATTTTTTAGGATTTGACATGCTCCGCTGTGGAGTTTATTTTGTCGCTCGTGTTAAAAATCTCTTTTTCCTTATTCACAAATAATTTGTACTTAAAAAGTAGCGGAGTATATCAAATGCTAAAAAATATAGATTGAAAATAATTAGCGATGTTTGTAAATGGAATAATATGATGACTCCACCCGTAGGTTCAGTAATATTTTACTATAATGTTGTACGGGTGCTCTGCGGGGTGGGTACTATCTCTGCCTATACCCCACAGTCTCTATGATTATACTTTAAGGTGCCTTACGTCACAACCTAATTCCTAATAACCTACGTATGTAACGTGGAATGTAATGTGCGTATTCTCCTGACTGTAGTGAGCGTGGGGATCCTAATTGCACTGTGAGCTACTGCACCTGGCCCTACGCGAATAAAGAAAACCAATTAGTCCCAAATAACAACTAATTTATTCAATAAAATATTAACTAAGTTCCCCAAATCTAACACACAAGTTTACGGGCTGGCCAGTGCGCAGTAACTGGCCGAGCGCCTAACCGCCTAACATACTTCTCACTCACACGCTAAACTGCTGACATGACTAACCTCATTCGTACTTACATGATCCCTACAATGTATTATTAAAATGTATTCATTAAAATGTAGACCCTATAAATATATAATATTTTATATATTTTTGACGTGATGTCTTATAAGTCGACGAATGCCGGCTGCACACACGAAAAAGTGTCACGTTCCGAAAAATGTATGGCGACCGATGCATTGTTTGTGAAACTCTGAAAATATATATGACGTTATCACGTAAAAATATCTTCCGTAAACAGACTTTACAGACAACCATAGTGTTTTATATACAATGTGGGTGCAAACAAGCATAACTGATGGTCAGTAGCTACCGTAGTTATAGATGCTAGCGACAGTAGAGGCATCACTCGCGCGATGCCATCTCCAATGAAAGGGATAGGAGATGGAATAGCCAGACATTCATGCTAAGATAAGCGAGTCTCTACCACTAAATTAGATTCAAATATTCCCCGTATTATTTACTCCCTTTTTGGTGCTATATATTAATATAAATAAAATAAATAATAAATATTCCCAGACATTTCACACAACGTCCTCTAGTCCCAAACTAAGCTTAACGCTTGTGCTATGGGTACCAGATTACGGATATAATACATATAATACTTTTTTTTTTGTAAATACATACATATAATAGATGAAAACACCCAGACGCAGTACAAATATCTGTGTTCATTACACAAATAATTGTCCTGAGTGGGAATCGAACCCACGACCTCGTGCACGGGATTCGGTTATGCTACCGACTATGCTACGAGGCCCGTAATATGTAATATTATTACTATGTATTTTTACAAAATAAAATTTTATAATAATACTCTCAGCTTAAGTTACTCTGCCAGTGGAAGTCCTGTTCAAATCGGTCTAGCCTTTAAGAAGATTAGCTGAAACAAACGAACAGACAAAACTGTAAAAAATAATATTTTATTATCGGTAAAATATATACTTTCATATGCATTTACTAAAAAGTTGTTATTTAGTCGTTACAAACAGATATTTCAATTTTTTTTTTTATAGATGTTGTATAGCCGAAAACCACTTAAATAAATCTAATAGTCAATAAAATTTAAAATCTCACAAGTTTTGCTACAGACGGGAATAATTCTAGTTGCTTAAATATTTCTAAAAAAACAGTAAAGCTACCTTTGAGCTTCCGATTCAATAGGCATAAAGTATTATAGACTTTGTACTAAATTCGATTACTAAACTCGATTAAAATTTCACGTTTAGTTCGTAATTTCCACCTTTGTCTAACTTATGTTAGAGTTTTTATTAACACAAAGTGCGGAAATGTGACATGGAAATTAATACAGTATTTTTTTCGATTTTTCATGTTCGCACTTTGTGCTAATTTGGCTAAGCAAGTCAAATGCTTAAAAATATACAAATGTATTTTTTTTAAACTAAACCCATTCTTTATTTTCATAAATTAGCCTTTCAACGTCCACTGCTAGACAGGCGTCCCCAAAAGAGCGCCACAACGAGAGTCCTGTGCAGACTACAACCAACAGCTCCCAGCGGCGTTCTTAGATATTTTTGTTAAAGCAAATAAAATGTTTCGAACTGCACACTTTCGTTCGGAGCAACGAGCAGAGATGTAGGCCCTTCACCCATTCCTTAATATCCCGATGTGTGCCGGCTCTCCACCTGTAGGTATTGGCTTACCACTGGAAGTATTTAACATTACTTCAGTGGTCACATAGAGTATTTTTTCTTAGCGATAAATTAATCTACCATAGAGTACAAATTATTATTTGTAAATAAGGAAAACGAGAACTTTAGTATGAGCGAGAATCGAACCTGCGTCGCTTCCTATGCGGGGAAGTGCTCTAATCCACTGAGCTACCGTACTACCTTGCGGTCATACCCAATTTCCTTTCCAGTTCTCTTTTTCCTCATTCACAAATAATAATTTCTACTCTAAAAGTAGCTGAGCATGTCAAGTGCTAAAAATATAGATAAAAAAATCTACCATAGAGTTCACTCTTATAATAATTTCAATTATCTATTATAAGTATATTAAAATACTTTGTAAATATCTTTAACATAATGAAATAATCGGTATAAAAGCTATCTTATCTCTAAGAACAAATCACATATTTTGAAAAAAATGTTAAGATCGGATTCATCGCGGACAAACAACATGACACGATTTTTTTGTGTATAGAGATTTAGTGCCCCATGTATGGTTTATTATCTATCTGAAACTGAGATGACTGTAAATGACTATGCTTTTTCTGATTATCGATTAATATTATACATTGTATATAATATCTTAAAATTAGGCACGCTTAAAATAATTTAATAACGTTTCTGCTGTTTTTATGGTGATTGAACTTCCTGGTTTTACGAAATTAATTTAAGTATTATTTCTTATATAGCTTTTTATGATAAACCATTTGATTAACTATAAAGGATTATCAATAAATCATAATTAGCAAACATAAACTACGATTAGGGTATAGCAAGACTGCTGCGTCCGCTAGTAAACTATATATTATATTACATGACTATCCTATGCCCGCGGCTTCGCCGCAGTCAAAAGTTAGTTTTTAGGTTATAATTCAGGTTCCCTATATAGTTATCGAGAAAAAATGTGTACCAGTTTTGAATTTTAATAAAAATAATAGCACAAAATTCATTCAGTAGTTTTTGCGCGATACACGAACGAACAAACAGATAAAAAAAATAAAAAAAATAGTTTTGTGTTAAGACACGCCTATATAGGCTAATCTATTACAGTATTTTTTTCTCAAATGTGTGTTAAATGTTACAGCCGTATAACTGTATAGATTATGCCCGCGACTTCGGCTACATAGACTTCTGAATATAATTAAGTAACTCTACAGCATATTCATAAACTCTATGCAAAAAGCTTTCCTACAGGAACCATGCATTTTTCCATAAAAACCTGTCCTTTCCCAGGCTCCGGACTTCATTTATATGCAAAATTTCATGATTATTCGTTAAGTAGCTACAGTTTGAAAGCATAACAAACAAACGACCACTCTCATTCACATTTATAATATACTAGATACGGTTCACTCCATCCACGTTGACTTCAGCATATACCTAAATATATCTCTACGGCACACTAATTATCTCAAAATAAAAATATCTGTCCCACGGGAACCATTCATTTTACCAGGATAAAACATAGCCTGGGCTCCAGACTTTAAGTATATATGCAAATTAAATGATGAATAATACAGTAGTTACAGAGTAAAAGCGCAGCAAATAAACTCATTATCACATATATAATACTAGTAAGGAAGTCAGTATTAGGGATTAATATATACTTTATATACTACTAGAATCTGCCCGCGACTCCATCTGCATGCACTTCAAAACATAAATACGTCGTTCTACGGCATATTCATTATACTTATCATCACGCCATCTCCCTTGCGGGGTAGGCAGAGAGAACAGACTGCCAAAAGTCTCTATTCTTGCTTACATCTTTCGCTTCCTCAACATTCATAATTCTCTTCGTACACGCTCGCCGGTTTCGCAGACTTCTGACTCCACCTTCCTTCAATACATGACCGACTTGGTCTAGGTAGGTGAGTCTCGGTCTGCCCCTGTACCTACATCCTTCCACTTTCGCATTGCATATCTTCTTAACCAGTCGCTCGTCCGGCATTCTTTCACATATCCGACATTGGAGCATTCCCTTTTCGCATCTTTACACTAATACTCTCTTTCAAACCTACTCGCTCTCTTACGTGGTCGTTACGAATGCAGTCAACCTCACTCCAGAGATTCTCCGCAGAGTTCGCATTTTAATCGCATTGATTTTACTTCCATGCTCCTTTTTGCATACCAAATTCTACTCCACTCTAACTCTATTCAACTCTCGCCTCCACTACGTAAAAATTGCTATCCCAAGGGAACTATTCTTTTTTTCCGAGATGAAAGGTACCCTATGTAGTTTTCTAGTCGCCAAACTAAATGTGTGCAAAATTTCATGATGATTGGTTTTGTAATATTCAAGGACCATCTATCCATCAGCTTTTTATCGTCCATTGCTGGACATGGGCCTCTCCATAGGAGCGCCGCGACTGTCTTTTGTTTTAAATTAAAATGTCTATTATAACTAGGTTTCAAGCCTAATTAACTATCCTTTATATACAAACATATAATAATATATTACAAAAGTTGGTGTATAGGTCATATTTTTATAGTTCGCCAATAAAGGCGGAGAGACGGCACACGGCGGGTTTATTTAGTGGGTGAGGGCCCCACACTACCCTGTTTGTTGCCCCGAACAACGGGGTGTGCGGTTAGGAACATTTTTTCCCGCCTAAACAAAAAAAAAAAAAAAAAAAAAAAAAAAGGTCATATACTTATGTAAGTATGTACCTATGTATTGTGGATTTATAGGTTACTAGCCTTTGCCCGCGGCTCAGCCGCAGCCGAAAGCTAGTTAATAGCTGATATAATAGCGGGATCAAATTTATACTAGTTTTTAAGTCTAATCAAGAGCTACCAAATAGAAAAAGTTGTATTAAAATCCGTTCAGTAGTTTTTGCATGATGCACGAACAACAGGCAAACAGATAAACACAAAATATCTAAAAATAAGTGTTGTGTTTAGACACGCCTATATTATAGCCTAATACAGACATTTTTTTCTCAAATATCTTAAATGTACAGACACAGCTCTGTCACAGCTTTATAATAGTATAGATATACATAGGTTATACATAATAGATAACTACAGCTGCGCTTGAATCTCCTTTATAAGCTTTAACAATGACCCACGAGAGATATGCTATTACTGCACTTGGCAACCGCTCCACAACTGCACTTGATTTTATCAATTTACAGGTAAGACTCACAGAGGTCTATTGATATAATAAAAACATTGGTTATCTGTGTTCTGAGAAATAAGCTAAAATGTATAAGATGAACAAAACAATTGTTTAAGTATGTCGTTTATTTGCACGGACCAACCAACCTTGGGTAATTCGTGCTTATTGGTAAGTATATGTCGCAGTAAGATGTTTAAAGCCGTGGTATTATATCCCTAGGCATATACCTAACTATATCACTCGTTATTTATACTCTAAGATATCACAGCTGTAACCTGTGTTGTATATACGGCGAAACATATTATATATCTATATTATATATAATTCTCGTGTCATGTTGTTGCTCACGATGAACTCCGAAACTAATATCTAACCGATTTTCACGTATTTTTTAAATGTGTGTTTTGCTGGCGTGCCTAAGATGAGATAGTTTTTATCACGTATTTTTCATTAATTAATTGCAAAATATTCACGAAAAAAAATATGGCGGTACGAAGTTCGCCGGGTCAACTATTGACATTATACAATTAAATAATTTATTTATTTATTATATACTTTATTGTACACCAATACTACAGTAGAGAAGTACAGAAACAATTCTTACATTATGTGGTACAATGGGCGGCCTTATTACTAAAAGTAATTTCAGGCAGGCAACCTTTGGATGGACACGATTGAGAGAGAGAGAATTATGTTTGTTTTAAATTTGTACAATTTTAAATATCCATTCATCTTCTTAGCCTTATTTCAAACTTTGGTATAGTCACCGTTATTTACTGTCTGTATATCCTCCACGGCTCAACTAAGGAGCAACTGTTGACATCAGAATAGTCTTCTTCTCTGATTCAGATTTTTATCAAGCACTCTGACACCTGGAATTCATTTGATAGCCAGGACCCACTACCTCAAGTGCCTTTCCAAGCAGGGAGGAGATCAAGTGTTCACAAATAGGTGCTAATTTTTAGCCGCCCATCTCATGACGCCCGAGCGAAAGTTGCTTAACCCTTCCAATCATTTAGCGGCAAGTGCACAACATGGTTACAACCTCCTCTAATTTTCATATTCATTAAAGTTAACGAATAAAATCTTTTTGACGACTGAATTTTATTAGGTAGTAGATTTGCTAAAAAAACAAAAATTTCGAGCAGGATTCGAACCCGTGACCGGTACCATACAAAACGCTAAGTTAACACATAATGTATCCGCAGATATTAATTTATGTATAACATGGTATTATTACTGTTTTATTAAAACATGTCAAGTGCTTTAATATGTAAGTTTGTTTGTTACACTTTCACGCAAAAACTACTAAACCGATCACCATGAAATTTTGTACAAATATTCATGAAGGTATTAAAAATAACATAGGATACTTTATATTCATAAAAAAAATAAAGAAATTGTTTGTCATTTCAATGGTTGCTTTATTTATTTTTATGAAATTCCTCGCGGACGAAGTCGCGGGTAACAGCTAGTGTAATAATAAAATAAACTACCAAGAGCACATTATTTATAATACAAAATGGTGCTAATGAGCTGTATCATTTTTTACTTTATAAATTGGATTATCTGTAGCAAAGATCGCGTACCTTCAAAGCCGTTTGCTTTACATCTGTTTATTTTTAAAGTATGATTTGTGGCCAGTGCTAGATAATCCTGTGCCCGCCTCACTTATCTCCAGACAACAAGAGCAACTCACTAATTTATTAGTCAACTTGTGCAATACGGACGGATGGTCTACCGCTGGAGAATCACATTTACATAAAACTTTCACGTTTGTAGCCAAGGGTCACGTTTAAATGTCTAAACATTGTTCTGTCTTAATGATACACACGAGACGTTGTTAATAAAAGGTAAAAACGTTACAATTGCATGCGATGGAGATTCGAGTAGTATTATATTGTAAAACTTTTGTGTAGCGTATTTTTTGTTTAAACCGACTATGGCGAAGATATCCAAAGAGGTTTGTGATTTCAGCCCATATGCATGTAGTGTATGGGTGCGTTTCCATAATGCAGAGCTGGGCGGAATGGAGTGAAGAAGAGCAGTAATTAGTAGCAAGTGTTTCCATTAAAGCGGAGCGAGCTAAAATAAAATGCAACGCACGAGTCAAATGCTTAAAAAGCACCCTCCCGCTGCCCTCCGCTCAGCACAGCAGCTCGCCTCCGGTCTGTCTAACTCGGGCCGCGTGTTCGTATACCTATTTTATTTGAAAGTCCGCTCCGCTCCACTCACACTGTGTGGATGGAGATTTCGAGCACTGTGATTGGCCAATTCAGGGTCCGTCTCTCCACTCCGCCCAGCTGTCAGTGGAAACGCACCCTATAGATGATATTCTGTTTCGTTATTTCTAAACTACTTAATATAGGTAGCTCGACAAATAAAGTATTGTTAGAAGTACAAAAATAAGAATTGTGTTATTATTTAGAGTTCTGTGGTAAGAAGTAATTTAAATGTCCGTTAGTTAGAGGCTATTGTGACATCACAATAAGTTCAGCTCCATCTCTAGGACCGCCTTGCCGCACAAATACCTATGGGAATTACTTGCATATAAATTTGAAAATATAGAATTTTAATAAAACATCATCCACCTGTAGTGAATGGACGCCGCTCGTGGGACTCAAAGGCACAACCATACCAGTGCTTACCATGAAGATGGTACAGTCATTAACCTCCTTTAAAGACGTGACAGTTACCACCACACTCAAAGAAAAATACAGGTAGCTCATTCCAACGCTTGCACGTACACAGTACGCGGACTAAATCGGTTTTAGATGATGTACGGATGAATTTATTGCAGTCCATGATAAAAGATTTCAAGTTTCCTGAGTAAATTTTAAAATGAGAGTTGAGTCATTCTGAAAAAGAGAATTAATAAATGTTCAAAGTTTATATTCAACACTAGCCTTTGCCAGCGGCTTCGCCGCAGCCAAAAGCTAGTTTTGTCTGTTATATCTCAGGTTCCCGATGTAGTGGCGGGATAAAGTGTCTACCAGTTTTTAAGCCAAATCAAGGCCTTTCAAATAAAAAATGTTGCATCAAAATCCGTTCAGTAGGTTTTGTGTGATGCGCGAACAAACAAACAGACAAACAGACAAAAATTCTAAAAAAAAATGTTTTGTGTTTAGACATGCCTATATAGCCTATTACAGTTATTTTTGCTCAAATATCTTAAATGTACAGACACAGCTCTGTTACAGTTTTATTATAGTATAGATAATATATAGATAAAGGACAAATTATTTCTGAATGTGGAAAAAGAGAAGTTTAGTGTGTGCGGGATTCGAACCTGCGTCCCTTCCAATCCGGGGAAGTGATAAAATACATAGATTTTCTATAAATAATACACCTTGTATTATTGACTCGGAAAGTAGTAAATAATTAGGACCTCATTACTTACAGGTAGTACCGAGTCAATAATAAGGATCAATTTAATTAAATCCAATTTAACCTTTATATAATACCTGGATCCTATGAACCCATATCATAGAATAACGAATAGTACAAGCATATAGGCCGTGTGGGGCCGGCTTTTGAATTGCCCCACCGCTCTCCACCCATGGGAGTCGTAAGAGCCGACTGAGGGAATACCAGGGGGAGTGGGCAGCAGTACTCCCTCGAGTATTAACAACATCCACTGCGATCGCCAACCCAACTGGCAATCGTGGCGATTACGGCACTATAACCCCAATTTGGGGAGGCCTATGTCCAGCAGTGGACGTCGAAATGCTGATGGATGGATGGATGGACAAGAATACCCATATTATCTACTTTTTAGTAAGTATTTAGGTTAAGCAGGTATTTTATGTTATTTAGTAACAGTCTTATAAGATAGGTACATAAAATTTTGTTATGAATCAACATGGATTGGGCAGACTTAATGTAGTGCACATTGAAAAGATGACGCTTTCCGATATAATAATAGATTAAGGCTAAAAAATGTGATGAGAGCGGAGATGAAGCTAAACACCTACAGATCACATCCATATCTGAAGATTTTATTATTTTATTTTTAGAATAAAATTATAACTATTGCGATTCTTACGGAACTATCATAAAGGGCAAAAATGTGAAATATAAAATTGTATAATACTTTCTAGTATTTACGCAAATATCACGCATTCATTCATTACGTCCCGACATTTCGATAATTTAATAATGATTATTGGTCTCCTCTCCACGGTAGATATTCCTGGACCACGACTATAAGAATAAATCCTAAGATCCTTTTCGTGACTGTCATGCTTCATGCAGCACTCTAGGTGCTGAGTCTACACTGCCTCTTTATACCAAAAAATGTACAATTCCTGTGGGATGGCTGATGTGCATAAATATATACAGTTAAGTAGAGTAACGTGGTGGACCACTGAAGTAATGCAACATACTTTCAGAGGCCCGTCAACACAGGTGTAGAGACGGCACACGGCGGGTTTATTTAGTGGGTGACGGCTCCACACTACCCTGTTCGTTGCCCCAAACGACGAGATATACGGTTAGGTAATTTTTTGCCCGCCTAAAAAAAAGATTGAGTATTTATACTATATTGACCGTGCAGAATCTAGTAGGTTAATAATATCATTAAAAATTCTATTATGATTATATTACGTTTTTTTTATGTTTCCAAGCTAAGTTATTATAATTATTTCAGTGTAAGATCAATATAGATCAATAAAATGTGTAATTAAAAAAAAACGGGGTTTAGGGTTGCTAATAGTTCCTTTGTAAGTTTCACCTCGATTTTCTCTTCATAACTATGTGAATAGATACGCCAAAAGCTCAAACATGTCGTTATTTATTAGGGGTTAAAGCATGAAATTGCCGATTTGTACTGAAAAATTGAAATTCGTATTTTTTTTCATTTAACATATTTATTTAATCAAAATATCTACCATTATTATCTATACATTGCTCAACGAAGGTCATTTATGCCTTTGCGATAGAACTCTGGTGATCTAGATTCTACAAACTGTGTGAAAGCATTTTCTACTGCCTCCTGGGAAGAAAACTTTTTATCACGTAGAAAATTGTCCAAATCACGAAAGAAATGGTAGTCCGTTGGAGCAAGGTCTGGTGAATACGGAGGGTGACGAATGGTTTCTAATTGCAGTTCCTGTAGAGTTAAAACGGTTTCTCGTGCTGTATGAGGTCTCGCGTTATCATGGAGCAATAATGGTGAAGATCGATTCATGAGTCGGGGCTGTTTCTCTGCAAGTTTTGCCATCACTGTTCGGAGTTCGGCACAGTAGAAATCTGCCGTTATTGCTTGATCAGATCGGAGAAAGCTATAGTGAATAACGCCATGCTAAGACAACCAAACAGTTACCATTAACTTTTTATTGGTAAGCTTTGCTTTAAACAACAGTTTAAGCAACAGTGTCCGTTGCGGCGTTGGGCCTGGGGTCAGCCATTGCATTTTTCACTTACGGTTATTGTAAAGAATCCACTTTTCATCACATGTCACAATTAGATCCAATATTCCTTCACTTCTGTATCGATTCAACAAGGCAACACAAGTTTCAACACGCGTTTCTTTCCGCAGATCAGTCAAATCATGAGGCACCCATTTTTCATATTTTTTTATTTTATTGATTTGACGCAAATTAGTCAATATTGTTGGTAAAGTAACGTTAAACCATGCTGCAAATTCCTGGGTAGTTTGGCTTGGATCAGCTTCCACCATCTCTTTCAATTCATTTTTATTCACATGTGTGGGCGGTCTTCCACGTGGGCGGTCTTCGTTCTACAAATCAAAATTTCCATCACGAAAGCGTTTAAACCAAAATTGTGCGTTCATAAGCAGTCCCCTCTTCAAACGCAACATTGATATTGCGAGCTGTTTCTGCAGCGTTAGATCCGCGTCGGAACTCGTATTCAAAAATCACTCGAATTTTCGAAGTATCCATCTTTCTTGTCTAAGCTGAATAAAAAAAACAACTAAAAGTCGATAATCGGATGTTGCACATTTTTTAAAAGAAGAGCCTCATAGGTACCATTTGTAAAAAGTTTCACTCAAAAATCTCAAATGATGAAGGTTCTGTGTCAATTCGAATAGGTACCTATTACAATAAAATGGCATATTCATACTTTAACCCCTATTATTTACTCCCTGTAAATGTATTTCAAACTTTTATGTCTCTATTTACAAAGTACAAAGATTTTCATAGAAATTTCCCCCTGCCATTTCCTCCATTTAAAGTTGCAATATACATTCCAAATTTAAGCTCTGTAGACTTATGGTCTTATTCATAACAAAATGCTTATCGAAGGTATAAACCTAAATTAGTTAAAACGTCTATTAAGCCTATCAAACGTTCGATAAAAATCTTTATTCATAATCGTTTGATAAACCTCCGATAACTAAAATGTCTTTAAGGTACATAATGTTGCAATTTCGTAGAAAAAATTGTGAAATGTGAATGGTAGAAAATTATTTTCATAAGTTTATCTATTGATTGTTACTTGTCATTGTCAAATGTTTTAATTTTTGATGGTGTCACTTTAACAAAAATAATAAAATTCTTTAGTATATACGCCGATTGATGACGTGATTTTCAATCACTGCAATACTTTGCAGGGTTTGTAAAGCTTAGTCGGCGCAGCGTCCGCCCTTGCACGGCTCATGGGCGGACCCAACAATGCGTGCCGACGGCTTTACGTGGGGGTGCTCCGGTCGATGGCGCTGTACGGCGCACCCGTATGGGCGGGGTCCCTGGACGCACTGAAAAGGGCTCTTCTGTGGAGACCACAGAGAGTCGTTGTGTCCAGGGTCATACGTGGATACCGCACGGTATCGACGGAGGCGGCCTGCGCGTTGGCTGGAATCCCCCCGTGAGACTTGGAGGCGAAGGTGCTCGCCGAGGTGTATCGGCGGGCGTCGCAAGAGCGGGAGGGGGGTGTACGCCCTCTACCCAGAGAGGTGGCCAGGAGCTGCCATGCCCAAGTGGAGGGCACGGTTGGAGACGCCCCGGCCCGGTCTTTGGACCGAAGGGGCGCTCCAGCTGGTGCTGGAGGAGTGGGCGGGACGTACCTTCCGACTGGTGCAAGTGCTGTCGGGGCACGGTTGCTTCGGCAGATATTTGCACATAGTCGCAAGAAGGGAAGCGACTCCGGGCTGTCACCACTGCGGCTGTGACGCGGACACGGCGCGGCACACGCTCGAGTCGTGCCCGGCTTAGGTCGAGCAGCGCCGTGAACTCGTCGCGAAAATAGGGGGGGACCTCTCGCTGCCCAGCGTCGTAAGAGCGATGCTTAGCAGTGACAGGAACTGGGCCGCGGTCGCTGCCTTCTGCGAGGAGGTTATCTCGCGGAAAGAAGCGGCGGAGAGGGCCAGGGAGGAGGATTCTTCCGCTGACCCAAAGGAAGGTGCGGCACTCCGTGTGCGGATGCGTCGCTTAATAGAGGGTACCCGAAAGGGTAAGCCGCCGGCAGACTACTGAAGGAATGTAACATAGTTCCAGTGGCCCGCCAATAAAGGCGGAGAGACGGCACACGGCGGGTTTCTTTAGTGGGTGAAGGCCCCACACTACCCTGTTCGTTGCCCTGAACGACAGGGTGTGCCGTTAGGAAAAAATTTTCCCGCCTTAACAAAAAAAATGGGTTTGTAAAGCTTGCATATTTAAGAAAATTAACGTCGTAAACGTAAACTTCTTATAACAATAAAAATTAGATTATGCGTGTCGCATGTACCTATTAGATATCAATGTCAATACACAATCAAATAGTATATACACAATAAATTGTCATTTCAAAAATAATAATCAGCTGACCAAAATCAGCCATGTTTTTTTGCTAATATACGCTTATCAAAGGTTTATAGTAGGCTACTAGCTTGTATAAATCAAAGAGAATATATCGGAGAGTTAATGAAAGTTTTAGCGTTATCGAACGATTATGAATAACACTTTTTGACAATCTACTTTTAGCGAGTTTTTAAACCTCCTATAAGTTATTATGAATAAGACCATTAGAATCTCTGGCTTTGCGTTTTTGTCCTAGATTTTAAAACTATTTTGCATAAGTTAATTTTATATTCATTGAATATTTAATCAGGATCTTATGATAAATAAATATAAAAAGCCTGAACGTGTTTGTAAGGTCATAATTTTATAAAGATATCAACTACGAAGTTCTCGTGTATATGAATACAAATAGTGTTTATAATGTCTTATGACATCATAAACATTGTAGTATTATTAAAATATATAACATAAATAAATTAAGAAAACCAGCTTTAATTTCAAGGAAGTGCCCTTACAATACAATATTGTAATTTGCTCTCGTCATCCGTACATTTTAGGTTACGTGAATAAGCTTGATTCATTGGTGAATCCAGTTTGGTTATTACTCATTTGGAGATCCATAAATATAGAAATAATAACGTGTGCATATCTAACGGTATGAATGTCCTAATTCATGATTTCGTTAAAATATGTAAAAATATCTCGCAACGTGTCATACAGGACGACATCCAGCAATGAATGGGGACAGCCTAATAGATGACTGGATATGTCTATGACATAAATATTATAATTTAGCATTTGCCCGCGCAGCTAAAAGCTAGTTTTTAGGTTATATCTCAGGTTCCCGATATACTTAGTAATTTTTTCTCAAATATCTTAAATGTACAGACATAGCTCTGTTACGGCTTTATAATTGTATAGATAGAAGATGATATCCAACTGACATTATAAAGGCGAAAATACATAATATTTGGTTGTTTATATTTCAAATATTTATTTAGATATTTTTATATATATATTTAGCATTTGACATGCTTAGCACTATACATTAAACACAAAGTGAAAAATGTGAAATCGAAAATAACAGTCAGGAGGTATCTAAATATTTAAAGGGTTTGCGTCATTATTAGGTAAAATCTTAATTGTAAAATTAAGTTTACCTGGTCGGTATAATGTATGAAAATACTTCCAACAGATGGCGCAGGCGTCACCCAAAGACGTTAAGTATGATGTGTTATCGAAATTAGCAGTCAGGAGCAATTGTCAGGATTGCTGAATTGGTAAAGCATCTGGACGGTATCCAGAAGATGCAGGTTCAAATCCTGCTCCTGACTGTTATTTTTGATTTCACATTTTTCACTTTGTGTTTAATGTATAGTGCTAAGCATGTCAAATGCTAAAAATATATATAAAATATTTAAATATTTAAAGGATTTGCGTCATTATTAGGTAAAATCTTAATTGTAAAATTAAGTTTACCTGGTCGGTATAATGTATGAAAATACTTCCGACAGATGGCGCAGGCGTCACCCAAAGACGTTAAGTATGATGTGTTATCGAAATTAGCATACAGGAGCAATTGTCAGGATGCTGAATTGGTAAAGCATCTGGACGGCATCCAGAAGATGCAGGTTCAAATCCTGCTCCTGACTGTTATTTTCGATTTCACATTTTTCACTTTGTGTTTAATTTTAAATATTTGTCCGTCAGTGTCCAAACCATATTGTTTAACTTTCAAGTCATCTTCTCTTTTCATGCCTAATTTCTTACATAATTAACGTGTAGTAGATTTTAGACCTGGCAGAGCTATTCTAAAGACCAACTCCACACTGCAATTACTCTATTAAGTACAAATAAATCTAACAAAAATGTAATAGAATAATTTCATACCACTCATTAATAAAGAGCACACAGAAAGCAAGCGATGTATCAATTTAAGGCTTCGTTTAAATATTAAGTTTAACAAGAGGGTTGCGTCGCCAAAAAAGTTTGAGATCCTTACTTAATTCAGTAGGGAGTTACTAAGGCTAAAACCCTTTAAAACTCATTATAACCAAGTTTGTGTTCATCAAATACTTTTTCAATAGCTGTTTCACTCAACTTTTGTATAAGAGATACTAAATAAACCACAGATTTTAGAATGCAAAGGTGTTCGATTTTAAAATAAAATTAAACTTCCACAAAACCAATTTATGTTGATCTATACAGGAGCCCGTAAACGGTGATAAGTGTTACCATTTGTCACGTCTAACATGAACAATCCAGCGCTAACAATGGTTTAACTCCATTTGGGATCAAAGTTGTCTCTGTGTTTTATTACCTATTGCAAATCTTGGTCGTGCTTTCTACACAATTGAGCACGAAATACTGGAATTCATTTAAACAAATTGCTAAATAACTTTTATGAAGCTTTTTATATACAGTATAAAAGAAGAAGTAATTTTTTTAATGTTATACTTAATGGCATTACATTTGATTGGTACTAGTAATTTATGTTCTTTTTCACACCGTTTATCAGAGAGGTTGGCAGAGACAACGGATTGTGATTTATCATAAAACAGCTTTCCACTGATAGATTTTTGCCCTTGCGGAAACTCACAGATTACTTATATTAAGTTGTCTTTGCTGCTGACACTACACGTGACGGGTTCAGATATTTCTTTTTAATTTAGTAATTGAATTCCTACCTGTTTTTTTTGGGGCGTGGAAATACGTTTACGCATCCTCCCTGCCCGGGAGAGACCGGATAATGTCATATTATCGGAACGAATGTGCTTTACTGCCTAATTTATTACTTAAGTGCGTGTTGGTAGACTTCTGAAATCATCGAGGTAATTTAGCAAACATACTTTACAATGCTTACCTTAATTTACCCCAAAGTAGGAGTATTCAAAAAAACGCACTAATTAAATTTATTAACAATTATTTATTTAGATATTTTTATATATATTTTTAGCATTTCACATGCTTAGCACCATACATTAAACACAAAGTGCACTCACCAATTCATTGGTAAAGCATCTGGACGGTATCCAGGAGATGCAGGTTCAAATCCTGCTCCTGACTGTTATTTTCGATTTCACATTTTTCACTTTGTGTTTAACAATTATTTAAATAACAACTCCATTATTCTGAGCCTATGTTTTAAATTAAATATCCTGTTACTTTTTAAATTAGTTGGTATGTAGACTTTTTTATCATAGATTTCTAGTCTATCTTTAGTCATTGGAACAAGATCGGTGGTGTTGCCTAGTGGTAGAGCTTTGCTTATCCCACCACGAATGGGCCGGCTCGATCGGGGAAGTAGGTAGCTCCCTCTTACAAAAGATCAGCATGTAACAATGGTAGTTACGCCTACCGTTGTGTTTCGTATGGTGAGTGAAAGCGCAGGAGGTCCAATCCCTCTTCCTATCCTCTCCTTATTATCCTTACTATCGACCTTTTTTTTAGCTATTGATGGCATACAAGCCACGGCCCACCGAGCCATGGTAAGTGGTAACCCTTGCTCATGGACTCAACTATACCGAGAGTATTGTTAAGCCGTTGCGCACCATTAATTAATAAACGGATATCTTCTGCTACAGACAAAACACACTGATGTACTTCATGACCGGCCACACAGGAGACGCTGGTACCAACCCGTTTGGGCTTGATAGCAATTGACTACTCTCACTTGGTACCCAGCCCTACCACTAGTAATGCAATAAGTGATAATTGCTTACTTCCCTTAGTCGGCTTATACGACATCCGCGGGAAAGGATGGGGTGGTAACACATTCTTAATCCGTACCACACGGACAAACCTTCTATTCCTTTCTTTGGAGATGGCGACGCGCGAGTGATACCTCTATAAGTGTTGCTAGCGTCTATAGTCTACGGTAACCGCTTACTCTCAGGTGGATCGTATGCTTGTTCGCCACCCATGAAGTCTATAAAAACAAAGGATAGAAACCCCATGAAGAGTGCTTTAAGGAGCTGTTCAACTTGGGACCGTCATCACCATTTAAATTCAAATTTAAAAATAACTTTATTTCATAGGCTTGTTATAATAGCACCTAAAATCGTCAAAGTTACTTACTAATAACTAACACGAGGCAAGTGCATCCGCAATGGAGCGATTGCAATCGCCACAAGCAGCCGGATTCCGTAGTAAGGCTTTTCATGAGAAGAACCCGGCAAGAAACTCATGAGCCACAATTCAAAAACCAAATTCTATTACCGTACTAATCACTGCCACACAAGGCTTCATCTGTTTCACGAGGAAGCGGCGCAAAACAGTTTTCGACGATTCTTCCTAACATATACTTGCATTCTCTGAGACAATTTGCCTGCTGCAGTATTTCCTGGACACTGTAACATGGGGTTCGAGAAGAACAATTTTAAACTATTGTGGTGTGGTGTGTTACACTTTATTTCCACTATAGGCATAAAAAAATGACACGAAAATAGCGTATATAAAATTATTATGCAAATAGTTGCGTGTTCGCGATTTGATACCTTTGGGGTTAAAATAATAGACATTATAATGTAGGTATATTTTCAATGATAATTTTTCGCATGAATTAGTGGATTCAACTACTAATTAACCTAAATTTATACGAACAACGACCTCGGTTATTCACCCAGTAAAGTAATTCTGGAGCCAATGTGGTTAAGTTGGCACTCTTCCCCAAAGCCTAATTAATAAGTACTTTAAATTCAGCGTAACCATAAATAGCTACTATATAATAGACTGAAAAGATGAGCTGTTTTTGTTATATTTTTAATTATACCTCCAATTATAAAGCTGTACTGTTGTGTGTTATAAGTCTGTACTTACATACAATCAAGATGTTTGAGAAAAGCAATTAATATATTAAGTTATTTAAGCTCTGAACACAAAACATAATGTTTTCGTAACTTTGACTGTTTGTTTTTTTTGGGCATCGGGATTTTGAAAAATGTTTAGTTTTATCGCGCTAATATATCGGGAATCTGAAAAAATAACTTTAAAACCAGCTATTGGTCGTGGCGAAGCCGCGAGCAAAGGCTGGTTGTAGATAAAATATTGCTCATTTGTTTGGATAATTATCTTAAACTAAATTCGCCTTCATTAATCTAGATCAGTCACATAAATTCTGAACTTCCTGATGATAGAAAATTTAACATAATTATCGCATGACATAACATCAATCTGTTATAGGTCTATAGATATAGTAAAAAATACTCCACGCTTTTTTAAAAGTATAAGGAAGCGGTACGTTAAACCTGTGGGCCTAGCCAAGTTGCATTATACGATCGTTAACGCTATAGAAAACTATTACAATGTATGGAAATTAAATTTGGCCTTGGACGTCTATCATCTAAGTCCACCCGTGATCATGAATGCTGTAAAGTATTCGAAACGTCGGGATAGTAGAAAAATCAAGTAAGCGCGATAGAATCCGTAAACGTAGTTTTATTTCAAAATGTGTAACATTCGCGTATATATCAGAAAGTGTTACAGATTTCGTTAAAAATGTCAAATTCCCATACATCCTAATAGTTTTCTATAGCGTCAGCGATCATAGATTGCAATTTGGTTCACTCCCTGGCTAGTTATCGCAAATGCAACTGCAGTCACAAATAGTTATTATATAGACAACTAGTTATTATATCGATTTAGGTTTTATATACGAACTAGCCTTCGCCCGCGGCACCGTCGCAGCCAAAAGCTAGTTTTCCGGATATAGTAGCGGGATAAAATGGACCTACACCAGTTTTTAATTCTAATCAAGTGCTATCAAATAAAAAAAGTTGCATCAAAATCCGTTCAGTAGTTTTTGCATGATTCGCAAACGAACAAACAGATAAACAGACAGACAAAAATTTAAAAACAAAAAAAAATATCTTAAATGTACAGCGACAGCTCTGTTACAGCTTTATAATAGTATAGATGTAAAGTAAAAAATGAAAATACTACTGTATTAGAAAAATTATTCCGCCCTGGCACTTTTAAAATGAGTAGATATTGCCATCATCTCCCAAGTTAATCTTAAAATTCAACCTTTTCAGGAAATACCAGGTAGGTGTTTTGTTGACAGATAAGCGAGAGCCAGCCAAGCCGGGATCTGTAATTCAAAGGCTTTGCGCTGTATAGTATACGCGCCCACAACCAACAGATAAACCCTTGTTTTATACTTATCTCACGTCGTACGCTGCCCGTCTAAAGCCTTAAAAATACTATCTTGCATTAGCCGCCCTTCACCTAAAGATATAGATGGCTGATAAAGCATTATATTTATATGTTTTGGGGAACAACAATTTTCAGAATAAATAGAAAATAACTTAGTTTTCATGAACTACTGATTATAAATACATCTTTCTATGGTACACTAATGATCTGTATGTTAAAATTGCTATCCTTCAGGGACTAACTATATTTCCGAGATAAAATGCCTGTGTCCTTTTCTGGGTCCTGAACTATATGTTTGCAAAATTTCATGATTTTCGTTTGAGAAGTTATGGCGTTAAACACGAAGTGGAAAATGTGAAATCGAAAATAACAGTCACGTGCAGGATATTTTCGATTTCATATTTTCCACTTTGTGTTTAATGTATTTGGCTAAGCATATCAAATGCTAAATATATATATATAAAAATATATAAGAGTTATGGTGTGTTAGTGCAATAAATAAACGCACTTTTGCATGCACAATATTAAGTGCCTAAGGATTATTACGGGTCCAATTTTTTGATTTCAATAATCAAAAACACAACACATGCTTAGAAGGCCGGTATCAAAACCAATCGGCCATATGTACATATTATAATTACGTTCAAATCAATCTGACAAAAAGATTAATTTTGACCGGCATTGATGTTTTTGGCATATAAACTCAGGGTCATAGTCAACATAGCCAAACCAGCTATACTAAACGACATGAATTTAATAATAAAGCATTTTCGAGACTAGGCATCATAACTCGTTTTTACACACGAACGCAAAGACGTGTGTTGATTGTACTCGTAGCGTAGTGTGTTGTTGCATCATTATGAAGTATTTCTTTATATTAATACTCGCGTCAGTTCATTTTACAAATGGCGGAGTTTTGAGTCCTGATTACGATGACGATTCTGTATCTGATGATAGTGCAGTTTTTGCAGACGCTGAAGATATAAAGGAAACACCAAAACCTATATACAAATTAGAAGAAGCGCCTAAATTATTTGAGGAATTCATGAAAAACTACAGTAAAACATACAAAAATGAAGAAGATAAAGAAAAGCATTATAATGTATTTATTAAAAATTTAAAACAAATTAATTTAATCAATAGTGATGCGGAGTTTAGTTCCATAGTCGACATCAACTTATTTACAGATTTAACGCCAGAAGAGAGGCAAATATTGACTGGGATAGCACCATTGGGTAAGCATTTGTGTTTAAGATGAATAATATTTTGTTTATATAAAAGTCGCTCAGGGAGCTATGCTCAGTATTTCTTTACGTGATCGAATCCGTAATACGGAGAACGAGCATTCGATGGGCCAACAACCGTTGGGGAAAAAAGGTTCTCGAGTAACGACCACGTATCGGACGGCAAACTCCCTCCAAATACTGACGATCTGGTCAAAGCCGCATAGAGGAGGGCCTATATCCTGTAGTGGACGTCGAAAAGCTGATGAATGGATGGATATGAACGAGTGAAATGACCGTACATGATTGCTAGTACTGAGTGAGTTTTTTACATGATACTGTACCATATCGGGAATCTGTCTCGTCTGGTTCACCCTGTCATTAAGCGTTTTTGTACATTTTGGTATGTTGGGGAAGATGACCTTTTCTTCATAATCACTGTTCTTCTCAAAATAGTGATAGAGCTTTACAGTAAGCAGCAACTTGACTGTACTCAAATTTACAAAGTTGCTGAGCGGTTGTTTACACTTATCACCAGAAGAGGATCTGCCTGATCCTTCATCATTAGCAACGGTGATAAAAATTTTATAAGTTCTCATTCCTCGTCCCACGTTTTATAATCAATTTTGTTGCCGTAAAGGCGGCTCTTTTCATATAATTTATTTGTTGGTTCCGTTAATGGAGTGTTCCTAACGGCAGCGGCTTAGCTCTCGACTACCCCGCAGTAATACATTTGTCAAGTACAACTCAATCTACAAGAAGACTACCACGCGAAACATAAATCATTGTCACTTCGAGTGGAATTACTTATAAACAATAAAATAAAATAGAAACAGAGTAGGTACATTAAAAATAGGAACATCTATTTGGTCACAAGAGATACTAAACCAATCATCGTGAAATTTTGGATACATTATAGCCAATTCCTAACCGCACACCCGGTCGTTCAGGGCAACGAACAGGGTAAAAAAATAACCTAAATAAACCCACCGTGTGCCGTCTCTGAGCCTTTATTCGCGGGCCACTGGAACTATGTTACATTGCTTCAGTGGTGGATACATTATAGCCAGAAATTTACATAGATGTTTTATCTCGGAAAATGGACGGTTCTTTTGGGATAGCTATGTTTACATAGATATAATGAATGTGCCGTAGAGTGGTGTATTTATAGTCTGGTGTCCACGCGAACGAAGAGGCGGGCCAAACCTGCTTTTTTTTCTAAAATATCTTCAATACACAGACACAGCTCTGATCTCTCTCTCTCTCTCTCTCTAGCTTTATAATATGATCGTGACTCCGTCGCAGGTAAATACTAGTTTTTTTGGTTCTTTATATGTTAGTTCGTCGTTATAGTAATGAGTACCTACGTTACTATACCTTAATAAGCTGTTGTAGATGTACTGTTTAACAAAGTTTCAAAATTCATTGACCCGATTGCATAAATTAACCGCAAGGCGCAAATATGTGCAGTGGTTTAGATGCTTGTACCACTGATTAGGAAGTAATCTGTGACTTGAGCAGTATTGGCAAATACTAATAATATTTGTATAGTATAGGTACGTACCCTATACAAGATCCTCTTGTATAGGGTACGTAGCGTATAAACTATTACAAAGCTGTAACAGAGCGTGTCTGTACACTTAAGAAATTTAAGAAAAAATACTGTATTATGCATGGAGCAAATAGGTACAAAGGTATTATGCTATATAGACATGTCTCAACACAAAACATGTTATTTAGATTTTTTGTTTATTTGTGTGTTTGTTCGTTCGCACATCACAAAACTACTGAACGGATTATGATGCAACTTTTTTTATTTGATAGCTCTTGATTAGACATTTTGATCTATATTTTTAGCATACACTGCTTTTGACATGCTCAGCTACTTTTAGAGTACAAATTATTATTTGTAAATGAGGAAAAACAGAACATTAGTACGAGCGGGAATCAAACCTGAAGGTGAATCGAAACAAATAATAATTTGAGCTCTTGGTTAGACTTAAAAACTCGTAGGTATACATTTTATTTCGCAACTATATCGGGACCTTGAAATATAATCTGATAACTAGCTTTTGACTGCGGCGGAGCCACTGGCAAAAGCTAGTAACCTATATAATAACTAGTGAACATACATAGTGTTGTCTGGGTTTTATCTAATAAATTTATTAGAATAAGCTAGGTTTATTAAAAAAAACAAGTCAGATACATTACAATAAAAAGGATAGTTTTTAGGTTCATAATTCATGGTTCGTATGGAAATGTTCGTTGAACATAGACACATTATTAATCCTGGTTAAAGAATGTTACATGAGGATATTTTCTCTTTGTCGTGAAAGGGTCGACACAAGGCAAGCATAATGAATTAAATTAGGTTCCACTGATAACCCCTCCGCCCAATCTCAAAATTGGGAATAGGGTTAAACAAAGAATTAAAAATTCGTGAAAAGTTGATAAATATTACTGAACATTATATTAAAAGGTGCCGATGTCTAGTCTTACAGTTATTTTTAGTAGGTAAATACTACAAACATCATTATCATAAATTATGATAACTTCTTATAGTTCTTATGCATAGGTGCATGTGTGTACGTATGTTTGTTATACAATCACCAAACAACGACCAAAAAAATTTGGCACAAACGAGTATCATTCTCACATAAAATAGGTACCTTTTCTTTTTGTTAAGGCAGGAAAAAATGTACCTAATCGCACACCCTGTCGTTCGGGGCAACGAACAGGGTAGTGTGGGGCTCTAACCTACAAAATAAATTCGCTGTGTGCATCTCTGTACCTACTGGCGGGCGACAGAAACTGGAAGACATTACTCCAGTGGTCTGCCGGCGGCTTATCCTTCTGGGTACCCTCTCTGAGCGACTCTTCCAGGAATGAAACCTTTGCGAAAGGCATTGCGTGTGGCTATCCCGGCCCATACACGTACGTAGATGCATCGGCCTCAACTTGGGCGACATCAGGCGCAGGTACTCGCGCCGGCACTGCCCGAGTCGCTAAAGGTGTTTCGGGTCAGCGAAGGGATCTACCTCCCCGGCCTCTCCTCTCCGCCAGTTCCTTCTGCAAGTGAACTTCCTCCCAGAAGCTACTATAATACCTACTATTCGAATAAATTACGTCAAAAACTACGGCTACTAAACTTATACCTAATATTTATTATTGGCATAAAACTAATCGATGTAAATTATAGTAGGTTTTGTCGTAAATATTCTTAAATTAGCAAAGATACCTGATCAGAGATGTATAATTATTTAAATAGATAAATACATAAATCTTCCTAGTCGCTTAAAAAGCGAGTAGGCATTCAACGATATTTTTTTAAGCAATCAAAACACTCAAACATAAATCTATCCGAAAATATATAAGTATAAAAAACGTAACCTATTATCTAAACTTACCTATACCAGTTTTACTTCATTACATCATCTATAAATAGCATATAGGTAGGTACATCATATAAAATATAGGCTCCCTCCACTTTTGTAAGTTTCTCTTCATTCGCTTGGTTCTTCTAAACAAGGATTTAAAACATTTTATATTGTCGTTTATTATAAAGTCAGTACCTAGTCAAGATAAAGCTTTGAAACATTGCCTGCATCAAAATAATGCACTAGATAATGCCAAAATGTTTTTGTTCGTCTCGGCCTCGAAAACTTTTGAGTATTGACTTTATAAAGAACTGAATTGCATTCAGATAATAAGTTAAAACAAAATTTATTGATTCTGAGGCGATCCGAAGTTCACCGGGTCACCTAGTAATATACCTATTCTTTTTAATTCATAATTGTGGTCTAATCTATACTATTATAAAGCTGTAACAGAGCTGTGTCTGTACATTTAAGATATTTGAGAAAAAAATACTATATTAGGCTATATAAACGTGTCTAAACACAAAACATTTTTTTTTGTTTGTTTGTCGCGCGAACAAACAAATAGTTTGTTCGCGCATCATGCAAAAACTACTGAACGGATTTTGATGCACCTTTTTTTATTTGATAGCTCTTGATTAGACTTAAAAACTGGTATACACTTTATCCCGCTACTATATCGGGAACCTGAGATATATCCTAAAAATTAGCTTATGCCTGCGGCGGAGCTGCAGGTAAAGGCTAGTGTTATATGATAAGAATGACCAAACTGTGTCGATTCCATAGATTTAATATATCTCCACCACCACTCCATCCTCCATCAGCCTTTTAGCGTCCACTGCTGGACATAGGCCTCCCCAAGAAATGGGGGATAGTGCCGTAATCGCCACGCTTGGTAGGCGGGTTGGCGATCGCAGTGGATGTTGTTAATACTCGAGGGAGTGCTGCTGCCCACTCCCCCGGTATTCCCTCAGTCGGCTCTTACGACTCCCGTGGGTAGAAAGGGGTGGGACAATTCTAAAGCCGGCCCCACACGGCAAATTTAAAAATTTAAAAGATTTAATATATATGTCGACTCAATTATGGTTACTATAATCAGTTTTTTACTATATTGTAAGTATAACAATACTGTCAAGCCATGACTTACTTATTTGTCGTACTTCCACTTATCTGTGCCAACCACGTAAGTACCAATGGTTGGTTACTGTTCATCTATTCGTACTCTTGAGAGAAATTTGGCCAATTCAGTTTTTGATAAAAATAGGGCTCCTAATTTTACTGCCGTGCCATGACAAAACACTGTAACTTCAGATACAGTGTTTTGTGCTAACATGAATAAATCGTATTTTCGCACATGTTTTCATAGTATAGCATTTAATTTTTTTTATTATGTCTCGAAAATACTGAGAAAACCGAAGAGAATAAACACTGTATTTCAAAAATTATAAGGATCAAATTTGATAAAACATCAATTACAGTCTTTTGTAAAACACAGCTAACGGTACAGTCGCCTGCTATCTATAAGATACAGTGTTTTGTCTTAACAATCGGTTGGGTTGAAGTCAAATGTCGTTTATTATACTAATAGGTATTGTATCTCCATCATCCCCTTCAATATCAAAAAAAGAAACGAGATAGAGAATCTCAAGAAACTTTGAAACGTTTGAACAGCAACGGCAGAAGCATTCTGTATTGCAATCATGCAATTGCAGCAAACTAAAATCATTTGAAAAAATTAAAGACGATAGAAAAAATAATTTTCGCCACACCTCAAAGATATAAAAAATTTATGCAGTAATTATTTATCCTGACAAAGTATTATTTACAGCTGTTATGCAAAAATAAATTTGTATTATTTTTCTAGAAAATTTATTTTATTTGATGAAACTTTTGCTCAGCCCAGCAAAAATAAACTAGCTGTTGGTATTTTATGGCACAAAGCAGAAAGTGGACAAAAAGCCTTTAATATTGCTACTTTTTGCTGAAGTTTTGCAGAGATCTCAAATAAGTTTATTTTATCAATTGCAAGATGCAACGCCCAAAATTTTTTTTTATTCTCTGCTTTAGTCAATCTGGTAAACGATTCCTCCACTTCCATTGAAGACATGACGATGACTATGATTTTACAGAAATTAAGTTTTTATGATCAATAATAGTTGATGTCTTCAGTGTAATGATGATGGTGACGATGATAGGCTACTTTGTATTTCTGGAAAATATTTTTCTATATATACAGTTTTATCTATAGTAAGCTTAGGTTACATTTCTTACGTTTAGTTTAGTTTCGAATCATATTTGTGTTGACATATCACTGTAACTATAAATACAGTGTTCTGTAATAACAAATTTTCTCTTTTTGTGAACATAGAGATTTTGACAAAACACGTTTGTAGGTTTAGACATAAAAAATAGCGTAAAATGTATATTTTTTTTTACATGGCCGATTAGAATCTAATCTCATGATGAATATATCCAAAATTCAAAGAATTCAGACATATATTAAAGATTATTTAATAAATTTAAAAAAAAAAACAGAAAAACGCGATTTCTGAGCTCTTGAGCGACGCCGCGCCGTCGCACCTTCGCGGTAGGCTTCCGCGGACAGCAGGGTACTTCCCGACCCCACCGTCCGCAGCCTCGGCTAGGGCGGCATCAGGCGCAGGTAAGCGCGCGCACGCCACACCGCGCGCCGGCGGCGGATCGGGTCCGCGAAGGAGGATTCCTCCTGGGCCCTCTCCGCCACCTCCTTCCGCAAGATGACAGCCTCGCAGAAGGCGGCGACCGCGGTCCAGGCCCTGTCACTGCCAACCATCGCTCGCGCAACGGCCGGCAGCGACAGGTCCACGCCTATGACTGCAACGAGTTCCCAGCGCTGCACATCCCAGGCCGGGCACGACTCTAGCGTGTGCTGCGCCGAGTCCTCGTCGCAGCCGCAGTGGTGACAGCCTGGGGTCGTCTCCCTCCTAGCGATCATGTGCAGGTATTTGCCGAAGCAACCATGTCCCGACATAACCTTTTTTTTTTTTTTTTTTTTATTTTAGGTGGGCAAAAATGTCCTACCGCACACCCCGCTGCCCGGGGAGAAAACGAGGTAGTGTGGGGCTCTCACCCACTAAAACCCACCGTGCGCCCTCACCCGCCCTTGCTACGGCGGATCACGGGAACCGCGTCGTTTCTCCGGGATCCGCAGGCGGCAGCCCCTTCGGGCACCCTCTCTTGTGCGACGCCCCGCGCACTTGGGCGTCACACCTTCGCGGTAGGCTTCCGCGGACGGCAGGGTACTCCCCGACCCCACCGTCCGCAGCCTCGGCTAGGGCGGCATCAGGCGCAGGTAAGCGCGCGCACGCCGCCCCGCGCGCCGGCGGCGAATCGGGTCCGCGAAGGAGGATTCCTCCCGGGCCCTCTCCGCCGCCTCCTTCCGCGAGATGACAGCCTCTCAGAAGGCGGCGACCGCGGTCCAGGCCCTGTCACTGCCAACCATCGCTCGCGCAACGGCCGGCAGCGATAGGTCCACGCCTATGACTGCAGCGAGTTCCCGGCGCTGCACATCCCAGGCCGGGCACGACTCGAGCGTGTGCTGCGCCGAGTCCTCGCCGCAGTCGCAGTGGTGACAGCCTGGAGTCGTCTCCCTCCTAGCGATCGTGTGCAGATATTTGCCGAAGCAACCGTGCCCCGACAAAACCTGCACCAACCGGAAGGTGAGGACAACGTGCTGCCGCCCTGCCCATTCTTCCAATATCGGCTGGAGCGCCCCCACGGTCCAGAGACCAGCCCGGGGCGTCTCCAGCCGAGACCTCCACTTTAGGACGGTGGCGCGGCGGGCATCTTCCCGCCACGCTGAGATTGCGCTTGACGAGGGGCGGCTGCCCCCCGCCCGCGCCGTCGACGCCCGCCGATAAACGTCGGCGAGCACTTCCGCCTCCAGATCCCACGGGGGGGTTCCGGCCAACGCGCAGGCTGCATCGCACGAGACCGTGCAGTACCCGCGTATTGCCCTGACCGCTACGACCCTCTGTGGACGCCACAGAAGGGCCCTATTGCGAGCGGCCAGGGACTCCGCCCACACGGGCGCGCCGTACAGTGCCATTGACCGTACTACCCCCGCGTAGAGTCGTCGACACGCGAGACTCGGTCCGCCCAAATTCGGCATCAGTCGCCCGAGGGCGGACGCCGTGCCGATGAGCTTTGGCGCAAGACGGCGGAAGTGCTCGTCAAAGTGCCACCGTCCATCCAATACCAGGCCCAGATATTTGATGTGGGCCTGGATTGGAAAGCCCACACCGTTGACCGTTATCGAGGCGCCGGCGGGTGGGCCGCGTCGGGGCCCATGGAACAGTAGGGCCTCCGACTTTTCAAGGGCCACCCTAAGCCCCAGCGCCTCGATCCGCCTGACCACCTCCGCGGTTCCTGAGGTGGCCAGCGTTGCCGCCTCCTCGAGGGTCCCGCCCCGGGCTGTGACGAGCGTATCGTCTGCGTAGCAAATTACGCCCAGCCCGGGGGGGAGCCGGCCACGGAGGACCCAGTCGTAACCGATGTCCCACAGGAGCGGCCCTAGAACCGAACCCTGCGGGACGCCGCACGACATAGCCCTCCTTACAACGTCCCCTTCCCGGTCCACGAAGAGGACGCTGCGGCCGTCGAGGTAGTCCGCCACCAGCCGCCTTAGGTAGAGGGGCACTCCATGGTACCGGAGTGCCTCCTTGATGCAGCCGAATGGCAGACTATTGAAGGCGTTGGCGATGTCGAGCGACACCGCCAACAGCACTTCCCTCGAGGTGACGGCCTCCACAGTCGCGGCCCTCAAGCGCAGGATGGCGTCGACCGTAGACCGACCTGCCCGAAATCCGAACTGGGCATCGGACAGGTCGGGGCCGACCGCACCTAGGTGCCGGACGATGCGGGCAGCGACTACCCGCTCGAGAAGTTTGCCCGCCTCGTCCAGCAACACGATGGGCCTGAAGGCCGCGACTGTATTCGGAGACCGTCCCGGCTTCGGCAGGAGCACGAGCTTCCCCTCCTTCCAGCAGTCAGGGAACCGTCCGGACACCAGGCAAGCGTCGAACAGTCCCCTGAGGCGGGGCTCTAGGTGGTCGAGGACCAGGGCCAGCACTCGGGCGGGAACCCCGTCCGGCCCGGGGGCGGCGCTTCTCCGCATACGCGCTGCCGCCGCCCCCATTCCCCATTTCCGTCGTCGTCACGGGCGGTACCTCCCCGTCGTCGGCCTCCCGGTCGTCATCTGGCGGAGCCATGACCAGGGGCGTGTGCACCGCCCGTGAAGGGAATAGTCCCTCAACCACCTCAGAGAGGAAGCCCGGCCGGAGGGTCTCCGTAAGGGGGGGGCCCTGGGCGCGGAGCTTGTTGAGCGCCGCGCGGTACGGGCGTCCCCAGGGGTCACGCTCGAGACCCTCCAGCATCTCCTGCCTTTTCGCTTCTTTGGCGCGACAGATGGCCAGCTTAAACGCGGCGTGCGCACTGTTGTACGCCGCGTACAGCTGGCCCTCCCACTCTTCATCGCGGATTCGGCGACGTCGGCTGCGGGTGTAGGACCTCCGGGCACGAATACAGGCCGCACGGAGGTCCGCCAGCTCCGGGGACCACCAGTAGACCCCCTTCCGTCGGGGCGGGCGCCGCACGCGGGGCATGGCCGCATCGCAGATCTGCGTAAGCATGCCGCGAATGCGGCCAGCCTCGGCGCCCACGTCTTCCGTCAGGGGGGGAGGCAGCCAAGATTGCAAAATGGCCGCCTCCACCAGCAGCTCCCGGTCGAGCCTACCCACAGCCCATCGCGGAAAAGCGGGAGTTCTGTCCGCCTGCTGGCGCCCTGAAGGGTCCGGGAGACCTCTATCTGAATGTATCTGTGGTCAGATAGGGTCTCGACCTCCTCCAGGACTCGCCAGCTCCTTACACGTGCGGCGACACTGGGGCTAGCGAACGAAAGGTCCACTATCGACCCGCCCCCGCGCCGCACGCACGTTAGGGCGGACCCTCGGTTTAGCAACACGAGGTCCGCCGCTTCCGCCCACTCTTGGACCGCCGCACCTCGGGCGTCCGTCCTGGGGGACCCCCACGCCGTTGATTTGGCGTTGAAGTCCCCCAGCACCAGCACAGGGCTCGGTGCCATCCGCCGTATCGAGGTCTCCAGGTTGTGCAGGAAGACCTCGAAAGCCGCCAGACTACGATTGGGGGAGAAGTACACGCCATACAGCGTGACCCCTCCCCATTCAGCCGCCACATATCCCGTGCCCTTGTCTTTGACTGACAAGGGCAGGGAATGCGGCGCCGCCGACCCGACGACCGCCACGGAGCCATCCCCGCTACCCGCCCAATTGGGGCGATCGGGGACTATGTAGGGCTCCGCAGCTACGGCAACACCGATCGACCGCTCCGCCATGGATTGCAGGAAGAGGTCCTGCGCCCTGGCGGAACGGCCGAGATTCCCTTGGAGGAGGATAGAATCGTGGTCCATAAACTAGACCACGACATCCTCCTCCATGCGCTGCGGCGGTCCAGCCGCGCTGGGTTGAGCAGCCGGGGCCGATTGGCTGCCCACCCCCCTCTTAGGGCCTGACTTGGCCGGAGGCCTGCACCCCACCCGCCCCATGCAGTGGTTGGCGGGGCGGTTGCCCGCCGCGCATGCGGGGCAGTGTGGAGTGGCAGTACAGGTCGCCGCCTGGTGCCCTGCCTGACCGCAGCGGAAGCAAAGCCCGCTGCAGTCGAAGCAGTTGGTGCACAGCGGCCGGGTGTGACCGACCGCCATGCACTTGTAACACCTGGCAGGCCGGGGCTCCAACGCGGTTACCCGCGCGGCGCTCCAGCCCACCAGAAGTCTACCGGCGGCGACCAAATCTTTGGCCGCCGCGACAGGGCACGATGCCCAGACGGCACCCACACCACCTGGACCTGGCGAATGGTGCCCACCCGGACGGCGCTGCTGGGAGACCCGGTTTTCGAGGCGATTGCCTCCCGGATCTCTTCCGCCGTCACGGAATCGTCCAGCCCGGAAATGCGCAGTTCGGCGCACTTCACGGGTCTGGCGACCCGGACACCACTCTCAGCTGGGAACAGGCCCAGCAGCCTCGCGGCCATCGCGTCGGCCGTCTTGGCGCCCTCTGGCCCCAGGTACTCGAAAATCCGAGCACCTGTCCGGGCTTGGCGGGAGCGAGCGGAGACGTCCCCGAGATCGGAGACGTTTATCTCCCGCCGGGCACGCTTCAAGACGGCCTCGTACGTCAGGCCCTTTTCCTTGGCCTCAGGCAGCAGTGTGATGACAACCGCTGCTGTCTTCGGCACCTTGAGTTTACGCGACTTCTTTTTGGCTCTTGGCTTCGGGGCTTCCCCTCTGTGATTAATTGGCGCCGCCTCGCGCTCCGCGGCAGCGCCGCGACCCTTGGCCCGAGATCGCCGGGGCCCAACCACCTGCCAGTCCCCGTCTGAGGACGCAGCAGTGGCAGGGGCAGGGGCAGGAGCCCGGGGTGTGACCACCGCGGCCCGTGAGGGTGCGACCGTTTGTCGCGGCGCAGCAGAACGCGGAGCCGCGGCGGCGCTTGGCAGAGGCGGGAACTCCTCTCGGGGCTGACCCCTCGAGGCTTGCCCCGCCTTACTCTGTTTCTTTGATTTCTTCTGGGCCTTAGTTTCAGCCACAGAAGCCGGAGTTTTCTTCGCCGATGACTTGGCCGCCGCCGCAGCAAAGGACACTTGTCCTTCCTGGTATGGCAGGGGTGCCGGGACTGCAGGCGTAGTGCTCCTTCTCTTATCAGCTGCTAGTGGCGGCCACAGGCGCGGTTCCGGCGGCAGTCTCGCAGCCAGAGCGTCTATCCGCGGACCAAAGACCGCAGCAATGCGGTCAATAATCGCGCGGACCGTTTCGTCCTCCAGCTCCTGCCCAACGCTGGACTGGGTGGAGGACGGGACCGGGGCAGCCGCGGGGAGCCAAGCTCAACCCGTAACCCGGCCTGACCCTGCTCCAATTCTGCCATCCGTGCCTCGAGGCAGCGGTTAGCCTCGTCGAGGCGCTGATTTTGCGCCTCAAGACGAGCATTCTGCGCCTCGAGGCGCTTGTTCGTCTCTGCCAAGCGTTGGACCGACAGCGTGATTTTGTGTGCGGCATCTTTGAGGCCACGCACGAAATTTCCCTTCAGGTTCCGCGAACCCGCAGCCACCGTCTCTACTATGGCCACACTATTCAGGGCCCTTTCCTCGACCTGGGCCGTCCCTATCTGGCCCTCGTCTGGGAGGCGGAGCTTTTCCGTTAGAAGCGCCAGGCGCTCCTCGGCGTTCTGCTCCGCTTCCAATCTTTTAAGGCCTAAGGCCTCTGCCCTGCTAGCAGATAGGGCACGTAGTGGAGGTGCCACAGGTCGACTGATGCCTCGACCCCTACCGCTGTACTGCGCCTTCGGGGGAGGCGTCTCGGCAGAGCAGCCCGCTGAAACCGGCGCCCCGCCACCCCGGGAGATGGTGCGTTTTCGAGATGGGTGGTCCACCTCCATCTGCCCCGCACCGATGTCCACAGCAGCCAAGGACGTCGAGCTGCCTGTCCTTCTACTATTTGCCCTGCTTAGGGCACCATCACCTTCTTCAGCGGCGGACATCTCGGAAGCTGAATTAGCAGCCGAGCTATCCGTCGCCGAAGCTCCCTCCTTTTTCTTTCCACGTCCCTTGCGGGACCGAAATTTTCCCTTAGCATCACGCAATGGTGGTTGTGACGCGACCAATGGTGTTGCTGATGTTGTGGGGGCCGTATTTACAGCCGGACCCCTTTCGGCTGAGGCGTCAGGTGTATTACCCGACTCCGTCGAAGATATATTTAAATTTTCAGTGTCCATACGATTCCCACGAGTGTGGGAGAAAAGAGGTCCACCCGGGCAGAGCTCCCAATACCCGGGTAAGCGTACATTTGTAACCCAACACAGGGGGTCCGCAGGTACCCTGGCTGGGGCCGCGCTCGAGACTGAACTACCCATCAGCCATGCATCTCCTCGCCGCGCGCCAGAACTTGAGATTCGGGGTAATTTTTTATAGAGGTTGTCTTCCTCGCGGTCCGGGCGATTAAGCCAAGACCCTCGTTCCTGTATGCCCGCGAGACGTAACCACAGACACGCGCTCAGGTTTACGATTTGGGACGGGGGGGGCCGCTGTGGCCCCACTGTCCCCCCTCTCCAGAGCCCGGTGAGCCAGTCTGGCCCCACCGACTCCGACGCCTGGTCTATCCGCCGTGCCCTCTGCTGAGTCAGAGGGACACGCGGAGACCCGTCCTGTCCGGAATTTTAGCCGCCGGCGACTGCCGACGTTGCCCGGGGTGCACCACTAGGAGGTAAATCGGACAAATTAGCACCCCACCCCGACATAACCTGCACCAACCGGAAGGTGACGATCCCGTGCTGCCGCCCTGCCCATTCTTCCAAGATCGGCTGGAGCGCCCCCACGGTCCAGAGACCAGCCCGGAGCGTCTCCAGCCGAGACTTCCACCTTAGGACGGTGACGCGGCGGGCATCTTCCCGCCACGATGACATTGCGCTTGGCGAGGGGCGGCTGCCCCCCGCCCGCGCAATCGACACCCGCTGATAAACGTCGGCGAGCACCTCCGCCTCCAGATCCCACGGGGGGGTTCCGGCCAACGCGCAGGCTGCATCGGTCGAGACCGTGCGGTACCCGTGTATTGCCCCGACCGCTACGACCCGTCCGTGTGGCGTCCACAGCCACAGAAGGGCCCTATTGCGAGCGGCCAGGGACTCCGCCCACACGGGCGCGCCGCACAGTGCCATCGACCGTACTACCCCCGCGTAGAGTCGTCGACACGCGAGACTCGGTCCACCCAAATTTGGCATCAGTCGCCCGAGGGCGGGCGCTGTGCCGACGAGTTTTGGCGCAAGACGGCGGAAGTGCTCGTCAAAGTGCCACCGTCCATCCAATACCAGGCCCAGATATTTGATGTGGGCCAGGATTGGGAAGCCCACACCGTTGACCGTTATCGAAGCGCTGGCGGGCGGGCCCCGTCGGCGCCCATGGAAGAGTAGGGCCTCCGACTTTTCAAGGGCCACCCTAAGCCCCAGCGCCTCGATCCGCCTGACAACCTCCGCGGTACCTGAGGTGGCTAGCGTTGCCGCCTCCTCGAGGGTCCAGCCCCGGGCTGTGACAAGCGTATCGTCTGCGTAGCAAATTACGCCCAACCCGGGGGGGAGCCGGCCACGGAGGACCCAGTCGTAGCCGATGTAACACAGGAGCGGCCCAAGAACCCAACCCTGCGGGACGCCGCAGACATAGCCCTCCTTACAACGTCCCCTTCCCGGTCCAACTTTTTCACCAACCATCCTCAAGTGTTTTAGGTGAAAGTGTGTGTATGTAAGTTAACTTAGTTTATGCACTATTTTCTCTAGTAATATATTTACCTCAAAACCGTATCCAAAAAGAAGGTGCCATAAGCCAAATAGTACTTCCTCCTCGGCGGATAGAGACGTGCAATTAAAAAATAACTGTAAATATTTCTGTGTGACGTTATATAATATGTAGTTCCGAGTTTCGCCTAATAAAAAAAAAATTAATCCATTGTATTACAAAATGTACATATTTCTATGTATCTCGATGTTTATTTTGAAACAATCCCCGGGTGATATATTATTATCTGTATGGTGCTACTGATGAATAACTATAAATATTTTATATTTCTAGTGAAAAGCTCTACTCAAGCTCTTCTAGTCACAAAAGGACTCCATAATTCTTTGACAGGGGACAAGGCCTTGGTAATGTCAAGTGGCCCGAGTCCGAAGCCGAGAGTTATGTGCATAACGCTTGTTCTGTGATTTATCTCTTTTGTGATTCAACCTATATATTTTATATGTGAATAATGGAATAATGTGTAGATATATATGCTCATTATGGAACTACTTATGCATATTAACTCACGCTAAAATGCGTGAGTTAATATGCATAACAACCAGTTTTCTAGTGCTAGATCCTTGCTTATCCCAGCACGAATGGGCTGGCTCGATCGGGGAAGTACCACCCTCTCACATAAGATCAGCGTGTAACAACGGTAGGTTTTCCTACCTTTGTGTTTCTGATGGTGAGTGAGAGCGGCGGAGGGCCAAACCCACTCCCTATCCTCTCCTTACTATCCTTCCCATCCTCTCTTTAGTATCCTACCTATACTCTCCTTATTATTCTTCATATCCACCTCCTATCCCTTTCCTTAGAGATGGCGATGCGGGAGTGATGCCTCTGTTGTTGCCTACGGTAACCGCTTATTTTCAAGTGAGCCGTATGCTTGTTCGCCACCCATGTAGTATAAAAAAGAGCTTTATGAAATTTTCGTGACTTTTTATATTTATGTACGTGATATATTTTTCAGATGCCTGAATTTCGTTTATTACTAAACAAATCTTCGGAAATACGCATGGATGGATATATATTGGACGGAATATGCAACAAGTAGGTAAAAAAAAATTTAAATTAATATATAGTACTTTGACAAAATACGAAACTGTTGTTTTATTACATTTCAAATCATAAATTTATTATTAGGATTTTATAGGTATCAAGTGCTTCTACCCAAAAGACATACAAAATTTAAACAAAACATAGCACATTGAGAAAATACGTAATTAAATTATAACAATAGTCAACCCACATATTCAAATTATCTAAAGGATCTTATTAAATTTTAATTAGAGACCAAAGGATATAGAAATATATTTACCACACGGAATTTCATTTCTTTTATACCACTTATGACTAAAGCCTATATACCAGAATTTCCTATAGTAAATATAGCCCATATAACCTTTATAGTTTAACTGTTTAATATAAGTCACCGTCTACCCACATAGCTGGGTGATATATTTTATTAATATAGGTACTACTCCCTGCTGCACACAAGCATACGATTCGCCTAGAAGTAAGTGGTTACAAAAGAGTATTTCATATTTAAAAGGTAGTCATTACCATAGCTTATGGACGCTTGCACCAGGGACATTACTCGCACGTTGACAACCCTCGGGTGGGGATAGGAAGCTGGAGAGGGAAATATGAAGTAAAGAGGCTTGGTTCACAAATAGAGAGCGACCATGCCGTCCTCATAAGGCTACAGAATATAGATTAACTTATAAAACTAAACAATATATACTGTTAACGCTATACCGACTTTAACTAATTTATATACCCCTTTCTACCCACGGGAGTCGTATGAGCCGACTGAGGGAATACCGGGAGAGTGGGCAGCAGCACTCCCTCGAGTATTAACAACACCCACTGCGATCGCCAACCCGCCTGCCAAGCGTGGCGATTACGGCACTATCCCCCATTTCTTGGGGAGGCCTATGTCCAACAGTGGACGTTGATAGGCTGATGGATGGATGGATGGATATAAAACTTTGGCACTGCTAGACATGGGATCAGATAGCACAGTATTACATCCTCCTATGCCACTAAATATAGATTTATCACATATGCGTTTCCCGAATGAATCGTTCCGGACATATTCCACCAGGATGTGATGGACATATTCAATAACATCACATTGAGAACAATTTGGAGATGAAATCTTCTTCCTTTAAAAATGCATACTTATTAAGTGGAACGTGACCGGATCGTATCCTAAATGCCATTACCAGCATAATTCGACTAAAATTGCTAGAACCAAACCAAGGGCTACGAAATGGCTCAGATCGCAGAGTCCGGTACCAGATACCTTTATCAACAGATACACACTTAAAATATGTAGACCAGCGTCTGAAAACATTTTCTTTTAGAATGGGTAACACATCAGTGTAAAAAGGAACAATATGGTAGGGTTTTCCATCTGTAGCAGCTTCATTGGCTAAACAATCAGCTACTTCATTATCACTCAGACACCACGTTTTTTTTTTCTTATTGCTTTTGGTGGCAGACGAGCCACGGCCCATCTGATGGTAAATGGTAACTGTCACTCATGGACTCAATTATACCGAGAGTATTGTCAAGCCGCTGCTCACCATTTCATTTCACAGATATGAAATGAAAGAATAAACGGCTATCTCCTGCTACAGCCAAAACGCAACGATGTGCTTCATGGCCGGTCACACGGAAGATGGTGGTACCAACCCGCTCGGGCCTGATACCAAGTGAGTACTCCCACTTGGTACCCACCCCTACCACCAGTCATGCAATGAATGATAATTGCTTACTTCCCTTAGTCGCTTCACACGACACCCATGAGAAAGAATGGGGTGGTGACACTTGTATTCTTAGTCCGTCACCACACGGATAACCACGGACAACGTGAGATGGAATCTATTGGAGATGAACAATCACTCTTGATTTTTCTAATCTTTGTATAGTGTCAAGAATTGAATAAGCTATCGGTACTCCTCGAAAGTTCGAGGTGCATCGAGCTATGTGTTGTAGAGCGCTTCTGGAATCCGCGAAAAATTATTATAATTTTAATTTTGATTTTTGTATTTGTCTGGGGGTCAAAAACTGTAGCGCCTAAACCATCTTTGCCTTTAGAGCCATCTGTATAGATACTATAAAACCAAATCGTAACATTTGTCTTTTAAATACGTAGTATCTAGTAACCTTTTAGAGCTGGAAATTTCATTAATAAAGCATGATACTGAATTATATATATTCATATTTTGCACCCAAGTATTTAGGCTAAACATTTCTAGCTTTGGCGAGGCATGAACTGGGGTCGATTTGAAGGTGTTATGAACTTCAGGAAGCAGGTTTCTTTTTATGAGTCCAGTAGCCTGGGCTATTACATCTTATGGAAAGCTGGTCGATAAGCCGCATACTCACATTGTTTTTAAAACTACAGCATCTCAACCAATACTTTCCACCTAGATAAAACCTGCGTAGATGTAACGTGGATCGGAGTGCTCTTTATGAACACCCAATAACACGCATACACTCATTTTGCACCTTTGCGACCTTATAGAGATGTGATTTAACGCTTGTGTCATACAAAAAACTTGCATAATCTAATCAACTACGTATCAGGGAGATATAGAACTTTCTCAGATGGTTAAGAGGCACGCCTCAGCCAGATCCAACCAACACTTTATGTATGTTAATAAATTTTTAATCAACTTAAGTTTTTTGAGTAATTTTATTTATGTGCTTACCCCATCTAAGTGATCTATCAATCCAAATGCCTAAATACTTAATACTATCCATCCACTAATTGTAATTTAGCACCTTTTAAATACACGTTTATCTCCTGTCTATTAAATCCTTTACTGAATAAGCAAACTCATGTTTTTCTCTCTGATAACTCTAAACCAAGATTTTCAAGTAATTTAGATATACCATTTAGTGCGGACTCTATATTTTGACAACCATCTCTTATTAGTTTGTATGATCAGCATATTGGGAAACAAAAACATTAAGATTGCTTTTACAAATATGCATGGTCACTACGTTAAACAGTATCGGTGAAAAAGGATCACCCTGAGCCAGCCCACGTCCCGTCATTCTAGATAATTTGGAGTCGGAACAGTTTATACTTAGTTGCCTTGAAAGAAAGAGAAAAAAGAGTTAAGAGAATATAAACAAGCGGATAGGAAGGATGATAAAGAGGCGAGCCTTCGAGGAAGATTGGGGCTCTGACCGTTCCTTCGCCTATACTAGTGGGCCACTGGATGTGCTAGACATTACTTCAATGGTGCCTCTGGCACCCTAACTCAACAAAACACAACAGTAAGGATACCTACCATTTACATTATAAGCCAAGCCCTGACCTTAGCAACTAAAGTACTAAGTGCCTACTCAATTTACATACACAAGTGATAGGTAAGTAGGTATAGTAGTCACAACGAATCTTTGTGTCTCTGAAGTTAGACACAGAGCGCAAAGTGCGAACTTTGACAGAATCATAGGATAAAGTGCTGACCATTCAAATGTTATTATTACTCAATTAACAAAACAATCGAAAGAGATCATAAATGTCTAAGTATTTTAGGTTCTATTTTTTTTATATTCAATAAAAAGTATACGAGCGATTTGAGCGAATAAGCTTTAATCTAGATTTAGAAGAGTCCACATCTTTTAGTACGATCGATAAATTATATAATTATCGATTACAGTTGTTAAATTATAATCGAATAGTTTTTCGATTAATGTAAACTGTAGAAGACGCACATGCCTTGCGTCACAAAACTGCGCAGCGTCTTGAAGCTTCAGAGACACGAAGATCCGTTGTGACTAGTGTCATTATATCCTACTGGACTGGTGTACCTACTGGACTAAGTAACATTCTGAAAACTTACAAAGAGTTCTTACACTACCTACTAATGTGTATTATCAATATCGGGACAAGATGTATTACAAAAACTTTTTTTGTTTCTAAATGGTCTATAAAACTATCCCGAATTTACACAATCATCTCCCTAGCCTTAACCAAGATATTTCTCCGGGTCAACTTCTAATCTGATCGGCTTTAGCCGATCCATCTTATTTACAAGGATTGTATGCCTAACTCCACGACACAACTGGCGACTTTAGATCAAGACCGGAGTAATTGTTTTTTAATAAGGAGTTTCAGCATTAACAACCTTTAGCGACTGCCAGGATGTTATTTGACAGTAAAGACCCACTGTTTAACGTGCCTTAGGAAGCACGGAGGAGGTCAAGTGTCCACAAATAGGTGTCACTTGTTGGTCACTCATCTGATTGCAGCCGAGCAAAAGTTGTGCCTTGCCGATAATAAAGTGAGTGGCTTAGCATAAAGATAATATCACGGAATACCATACCACGTTGCATCGCCGGTTTGTCACAGAAAGTGCGAAAAGAATACATTATGTAGATTTGTACTTTATCATTTAAAATAAGTGTGCAGGATCAGGTTTGTTCCCGTCGTTGAATGAAACCTTAGACAGTTTTCACGATTAATAGACGTTTAATACTCGATTTTACATGAAATAATTAGGTACAATTACAATTGTTATGTTGCCGGTATAACGTATGTGCGGTAAGTATATTTTTCATGTCATTCGCGTTGGTTCTGCATGCTATAATAGATGTCGTTAGAATGAATCATTTATAACGGTTGGTTGCGCAATGACATCGATAGATGGCGTAAACATCCCCCGGGCCTTGGAACCACCGGATTCCAAAAATCAGGCATTGTCGTTTTCTTCCATCGGTTGCAATGGTAGGGGGCAGATCTTGGAAACGCACGTCGAATGGTCCCGGTACTGGTACGAATATCTGCAGCTCGAGCGACGCCGTCATTGCCACGATACAAACGTATGATGCAACCCAGTCGCCAATTCAAGGGTGGTAAGTTGTCCTCTTTAATAAGTTGCTGCTGTCCAACTCTATATCATCCTTCCTGATCTTCCACTTAGTCCGCAACTGCAGCTCCGATATATATTATGTAGACCAGCGTCGCCAGAAGTGCTGATGCAGTTGTTCGATGCGCTCATAGCGAGACAACCTCGATGTCACCTTTTCATTCAAGTCTTCAGAAGCTGTAGCTGTCAACGGTCGACCCAATAGAAAGTGGGCAGGGGTAAGAGGAGTCAAGTTGGTAGGATCTGTAGAGAGGTGATAAAGGACGTGAATTCAGAACAGCCTCGATTTGAGCCAAAATCGTGCTGAACTCCTCGTATGTTAATCTCGCGTTACCTACTATACGTTTCAAGTGATACTTACACGACCCCGCGCCCCGCTCTCCCATAAACCGCCAAAATGCGGAGCATAAGGAGGAATAAATCGAAACTCAATGCCATCATTGGCTGCGTAATCTTTAATTGATTTAAAATGGGTTTCTAAAAACAAAGGGAAATCCTTTTCGGCACCGGCAAAATTTTTGCCGTTGTCTGAAAATATGACACTTGATTTACCTCTTCTGCTAATAAAACGTTTTAAGGCCAAAATGTAATCATTGGTGGAAAGGCTTGTAACGAGTTCTAAGTGTATGGCTCGTGTTGTAAAACAAATAAATAAGCATATGTATGCCTTAACAAGATATGCTCCTCTGCCTTTACGAATCAATACGAACACTGGCCCGGCGTAGTCTACACCTGAACGTATAAACGGAAAGCTAGATTCCAACCGCTCACAAGGTAAATCACCCATGATAGGTACCAAAGCCTTACCTTTCATACGCGTACATATCACACACTCACGTATTACCTTTTTTGCAAGGTTTTTAGCATTTAGTGGCCACCAACATTCACGTATGGTAGCCAACATTTGCTGAGGGCCTGCATGCAACAATCGCCTATGCTCATATCTATATAAGCTAACGGTAAAGTGATGACTACTACATAACAAATCGGATGTTTTTTATCAAAGTTAAAATGCGGTGCATTACTTAATCTGCCACCAACACGTATTATTTTATATTCGTCCATAAAAACATTTAAACTAGAAATACGATTATATTGTTTAAAATTAGTTCTAATAGGAATCTTATTAATTAAGTTATTATAAACGTCCGGAAATGATTTTATTTGCACAATTTTAACAAGCATTCGCTGCGATGCATTTATCTCACTGATAGACAACGGACCGGTTTGACGACAGTCTTTATTCATTGTATTGACGCGCGCATTCTTTATAAATCGTAGTATGTATGCACCTATTCTTTTTAGTTTTGTAAATGAATGGTATCGTTCGAAATTAATTATATCGTCGCAACATATCACAGAAGTTAAGCCTATATTTCAACTCTGGTAAATATTGAGAGTTTGGAATATCCGAATTATCATATTTTATTAAATATGAGTTACGTAAAAATGGAGGACCGTGCCACCATAAATCACAGTCTTTTAATAAATCTAAACTATGACCTCTCTATAACAAGTCTGCTGGGTTTGTTTTTGCTTTTAATGTGTGACCACACCGAATCGCCAGTGAGCTCGTTTATTTCACTCACTCGATTCTGGACAAACGTTCTAAGCAAATGTGGTGAAGGACGTTGCGGCCGTCGAGGTAGTCCGCCACCAGCCGCCTCAGGTAGAGGGGCACTCCATGGTACCGGAGTGCCTCCTTGATGCAGCCGAATGGCAGACTATTGAAGGCGTTGGCGATGTCGAGCGACACCGCCAACAGCACTTCCCTCGAGGTGACGGCCTCCGCAGCCGCGGCCTTCAAGCGCAGGATGGCGTCGACCGTAGACCGACCCACCCGAAATCCGAACTGGGCATCGGACAGGTCAGGGCCGACCGCACCTAGGTGCCGGACGATGCGGGCAGCGACTACCCGCTCGAGCAGTTTGCCGGCCTCGTCCAGCAACACGATGGGCCTGAAGGCCGCGACTGTATTCGGAGACCGTCCCAGCTTCGGCAGGAGCACGAGCTTCCCCTCCTTCCAGCAGTCAGGGAACCGTCCGGACACCAGGCAAGCGTCGAACAGTCCCTCTCAGGGCGGGAACCCCTTCCGGCCCGGGGGCGGCGCTTCTCCGCATACGCGCTGCCGCCGCTCCCATTTCCTTCATCGTCACGGGCGGTACCTCCCCGTCGTCGGCCTCCCGGTCGTCATCTGGCGGAGCCATGACCGGGGGCGTGTGCACCGCCCGTGAAGGGAATAGTCCCCCAACCACCTCAGAGAGGAAGCCCGGCTGGAGGGTCTCTGTAAGGGGGGAGCCCTGGGCGCGGAGCTTGTTAAGCGCCGCGCGGTACGGGCGTCCCCAGGGGTCACGCTCGAGACCCTCCAGCATCTCCTGCCTTTTCACGTCTTTGGCGCGACAGATGGCCAGCTTTAACGCGGCGCGCGCACTGCTGTACGCCGCATACAGCCGGCCCTCCCGCTCTTCGTCACGGATTCGGCGACGGCGGCTGCGGGTGCAGGACCTCCGGGCACGAATACAGGCCGCACGGAGGTCCGCCAGCTCCGGGGACCACCAGTAGACCCCCTTCCGTCGGGGCGGGCGCCGCACGCGGGGCATGGCCGCATCGCAGATCTGCGTGAGCATGCCGCGTATGCGGCCAGCCTCGGCGCCCACATCTTCCGTCAGGAGGGGAGGCAGCCAAGATTGAATGATGGCCGCCTCCACCAGCAGCGCCCGGTCGAGCCTACCCACAGCCCATCGCGGAAAAGCGGGAGTTCTGTCCGCCACGTGACCCCTGCTGGCGCCCTGAAGGGTCCGGGAGACCTCTATCTGGATATAGCGGTGATCAGATAGGGTCTCGACCTCCTCCAGGACTCGCCAGCTCCTTACGCGTGCGGCGACACTGGGGCTAGCGAACGAAAGGTCCACTATCGACCCGCCCCCGCGCCGCACGCACGTTAGGGCGGACCCTTGGTTGAGCAACACGAGGTCCGCCGCTGCCGCCCACTCCTGGACCGCCACACCAAGGGCGTCCGTCCTGGGGGACCCCCACGCCGTGGATTTGGCGTTAAAGTCCCCCAGCACAAGCACAGGGCTCGGTGCCATACGCCGTATCGAGGTCTCCAGGTTGTGCAGGAAGACCTCGTAGGCCGCCAGACTACGATTGGGGGAGAAGTACACGCCGTACAACGTGACTCCTCCCCATTCGGCCGCCACATATCCCGTGCCCTTGTCTTTGACTGACAAGGGCGGGGAATGCGGCGCCGCCAACCCGACGACCGCCACGGAGCCATCCCCGCTACCCGCCCAATTGGGGCGATCGGGGACTATGTAGGGCTCCGCGGCTACGGCAACACCGATCAACCGCGGCTGGACCGCCATGGATTGCAGGAAGAGGTCCTGCGCCCTGGCGGAGCGGCCGAGATTCCCTTGGAGGAGGATAGAGTCGTGGTCCATAAACTAGACCACGATATCCTCCTCCATGCGCTGCGGCGGTCCAGCCGCGCTGGGTCGGGCAGCCGGGGCCGATTGGCTGCCCACCCCTCTCTTAGGGCCTGACTTGGCCGGAGGCCTGCACCCCACTCGCCCCATGCAGTGGTTGGCGGGGCGGTTGCCCGCCGCACATGCGGGGCAGTGTGGGGTGGCACTACAGGTCGCCGCCTGGTGCCCTGCCTGACCGCAGCGGAAGCAAAGCCCGCTGCAGTTGAAGCAGTTGGTGCACAGCGGCCGGGTGTGACCGACCGCCATACACTTGTAGCACCTGGCAGGCCGGGGCTCCAACGCGGTTACCCGCGCGGCGCTCCAGCCCACCAGGAGCCTACCGGCGGCGACCAAATCCTTGGCCGCCGCGACAGGGCACGATGCCCAGACGGCACCCACACCACCTGGACCTGGGCGAATGGTGCCCACCCGGACGGCGCTACTGGGAGACCCGGTTTTCGAGGCGATTGCCTCCCGGATCTCTTCCGCCGTCACGGAATCGTCCAGCCCGGAAATGCGCAGTTCGGCGCACTTCACGGGTCTGGCGACCCGGACACCACTCTCAGCCGGGAACAGGCCCAGCAGCCTCGCGGCCATCACGTCGGCCGTCTTGGCACCCTCTGGCCCCAGGTACTCGAAGATTCGAGCACCTGTCCGGGCTTGGCGGGAGCGAGCGGAAACGTCCCCGATGTCGGAGACGTTTATTTCCCGCCGCGCACGCTTCAAGACGGCCTCGTACGTCAGGCCCTTTTCTTTTGCCTCGGGCAGCAGCGTGATGACAACCGCTGCTGTCTTCGGCACTTTTAACTTGCGCGACCTCTTCTTTTTATTCTGTCCGCCGCCGGACCCCTAGAAGGTGCAGCAGGCGGGGGGCAGAAGGTGGGTCCCGGGATGCAGCTGCTTGAGCCTGCGAGGGCCTGGCAGTACCGGGCAGGGCCGGGAATTCTTCCCGACCCTGAGACTTCTTAGGCTTGGCGTTAGTTTGCTGCCCAGCCTTGGCGCCCTTTTTCGGTTTCGGGATGCGTTCCAGTGGTGGCGCCACCGCTGCCGCAGAGTATGAGGCCACGCGCCCACCCTGACATGGAAGCGGCGCTGGCGCCGAGGGTGCCGCGGCTCTCCTCTTGTCTGCGGCGAGCGGCGGACGAACACGGAGCTCAGGTGGAAGCCGTGCGTCAAGGGCGCTGATCCGTGGATTGAAGACCGCTGCGACACGGTCAGTCACCTGACGGATCAGCTCCTCAGACAGTCCGGCAGGCGGTGCAGAAGCACCCGAAGCAGCAGCCGAAGCCCTCGGGACAGCTTCAGGGAGCCCTAACTCGGCTCTCATATTGGCCATCCCAAGGCGCATTTCTTCCACATTGGCCTCGAGGCGCTGATTTCGCACCCCGAGTTCGGCCACCTCCACCTCCAGACGCTCATTGCGCGCCACCAGCCGCTCCACCACGTCGGACAGCTCCACGGCGGCGTTCTTTAGGCACCTAATAAAGGTGCCTTTTAAATTTCGAGAGCCCGTGGCCACCGTGGTTATGATGGCCACACTGTCCGAGGCTCTCTCGGCAATCTGGGCCGCCGTGGGCGGCCCATTCTGGTCTATCGGGAGGCGGAGCTTATTAGAGAGGTCCGCCAAGCGTTCCTCCGCTGTTTGCTCCGCCTCCATCCTCTTTAAATTTATTGTCTCGGCCTTGTTGGCCGAGATGTTGCGTGGGATCGGTGTCCCAGGCCAGCTGACTCCTCGACCCCTAACCGCTGTCGGTATTTTAGGGGGAGGCATCTCCGCCGAGCTGCCGTCTGACTCCGACGCAGCGCCACCCTGAGACAGGGTGCGCTTGCCAAAACCGCGACGGGAGCGGCTTCAATAGCACCGCAACCTCTGCCGGCCGCGGTGACTGTACTCGAGCAGCCTGGATATGGCCGCTCTCCTCGGTGGCGGACATCTCGGCAGCTGAAGTACAAACCGAGCTGCCCGTCGCCGAGCCATCCCTTGAAGATTGGGACTCTCCCATCTTCTTGCCCTTGCGGGCCTTTCTGCCGCCGCGCGATTTACGCGTGGATGCATTGGTAGGGGCAGTAGTTTTTGCCGGACGCCTATCGGCTGAGGTGTTAGGTGTCGCACCCGACTCCGTCGAAGTTATTTGTTTTAAATTTTTAAAATCCATAAGATTCCCACGAGTGTGGGAGAAAAGAGGTCCACCCGGGCAGAGCTCCCAGTACCCGGGTAAGCGTACATTTGTAACCCAACACAGGGGGTCTGCAGGTACCCTGGCTGTGGCCGCGCTCGAGACTGAACTACCCATCAGCCATGCATCTCCTCGCCGCGCGCCAGAGCTTGAGATTCGGGGTAATTTTTTATAGAGGTTGTCTTCCTCGCGGTCCGGGCGATTAAGCCAAGACCCTCGTTCCTGTATGCCCGCGCGACGTAACCACAGACACGCGCTCAGGTTTACGATTTGGGACGGGGGGGGCCGCTGTGGCCCCACTGTCCCCCCTCTCCAGAGCCCGGTGAGCCAGTCTGGCCCCACCGACTCCGACGCCTGGTCTATCCGCTGTGCCCTCTGCTGAGTCAGAGGGACATGCGGAGACCCGTCCTGTCCGGAATTTTAGCCGCCGGCGACTGCCGACGTTGCCCGGGGTGCACCACTAGGAGGTAAACCGGACAAATTAGCACCCCATTGCGATCAAACCTTTTTTTTTTTTTTTTTTATTTTAGGTGGGCAAAAATGTCCTACCGCACACCCCGCTGCCCGGGGAGACAACGGGGTAGTGTGGGGCTCTCACCCACTAAAAACCCACCGTGCGCCCTCACCCGCCCTTGCTACGGCGGATCACGGGAACCGCGTCCTTTCTCCGCGATCCGCAGGCGGCAGCCCCTTCGGGCACCCTCTCTTGTGCGACGCCCCGCGCACTTGGGCGTCACACCTTCGCGGTAGGCTTCCGCGGACGGCAGGGTACTCCCCGATCCCTCCGTCCGCAGTCTCGGCTAGGGCGGCATCAGGCGCAGGTAAGCGCGCGCACGCCGCCCCGCGCGCCGGCGGCGAATCGGGTCCGCGAAGGAGGATTCCTCCCGGGCCCTCTCCGCCACCTCCTTCCGCGAGATGACAGCCTCGCAGAAGGCGGCGACCGCGGTCCAGGCCCTGTCACTGCCAACCATCGTGGTGGGTATTCCACGTACCTGCCACGTGGTCCTTGGAACTTTACGTACACCGAGCCTAGCAGGAAGCCAAGCCGGCGTTCGCGCTCTACAAAGACCGCCACTACCGTCTCCGGTACACTAACAACAGCAAACGTGTCCGTCTCCTGTCGTTCCGTCTTGTGGAGTAGCCACTGGTCAATCTGCGCCCAGGGGTTCTGGTACCGAAGTGTTCGCGCTACGGCGCGGAAATCTTCCCAGACCCCCGGGAACAGTACGCCACAGCGTACTCTACGCTGTAGCTCACTCTGGCGTTTCACGGTGACCTTGTCTCCTGTAGACAGGGTCATAGCCGCCGTGCACCGCCTGAGCAATGCCAACGTAGCCTAATCCTCACACCATAGCCGTAGGGCACCGTTGGATAACAACGGCTTTCCCCGGAATAGTGGGCCAGAGGATTGGCTATTGCTAGGCTGCATGGCTTCCTGCATCAGCAGTGCCTGCAGCTGTTTCTGGACCTCCTCAGACAGCTGCGGAGTGAGGTGACCTGAGGTCACCGTGGTAAAAGCAACCAGCAGGTCCGCCTTCAAAGCATCCGCGTAAGCCATCTTCGGAGTATCCCCCGTAGGCTCGAGTCTCAGCCTCTTGGTCTCACCTCGAGGAGAGATGGTCTCATCCAGGTGATTCCTTTTGGCCGAAGCTCGAGATTCCGGGATTGTGGTCGTTGCAGGCCTGTTCCTAGCCCTTTTCCTTGCACGGCCGGCGCGGCGTGCTACTGGGTTTCCAGCGGCTGCCTTCGCCGGCTCTTGCTTGGAAGCACCTGGTTGTTGTTGAGGCACTGAGGCTGTTGTGTTGTCCAATGCAGCTCGCCTCTGCCTGGACTTGTGACGCTGTTTTATATTATGCTGTATCGAGCAGCGCGGATGTAGCGTCCGTTGGGGGTACCGCTGGTGTCCGCTCCGGTTCAACGGATTTCTCCATTGACGGAGCGTCCTCCTTAACGGCTTCCTCGGTACTAGATGTTGGCTGGGTACGGTCATGAACCTGCCCCGAGCCCGTCGGTGTCGTCAACGTGCCGGGTGTTCGAGGCGCCGGGATCCCAGCAGCCTTTTACCCGGCACGGACTGTTTTTTACGGGGGGGCACTGTGGAAACAGCACCGCCACTGTGCTTAGTGTATCGAGGCACTGTGGAAACAGCACCTTCTTTGTGAGCAGTGTTAGTGTGAGCAGTGTTAGTGAGTGCAGTGTTAGTGAGTGCAGTGTTAGTGAGTGCAGTATTTGTGTGTGTCTTGTTTGTGTGTGTCTTGTTTGTGTGTGTCTTGTTTGTGTTCTGTTGTGATGTGTTCGCGCCTTTCCGGGCCACTTTCGCGTCCCTCAAGGCATGTGTGAGTAGGGGAGGCACTGTGGGAACAGCACCTCCCATTTGTATGGGGAATGTGGAGGTGTCGGGCACAGCGTGAGCCGCACCGTCTCCTCCGTATGTTTGGGTGCCTGTGGGGTTAACCTCAGGCACCCGTGGGGTTTGGGTTCTGGTTTTATCCATACCAAGTGATTGTTTTTATTTCGTCTCACGAGCTTCCCACCCTCCACGGAGCCCGCACCTTTGGGGATGTCACTTTGGACACCAGGACTACCCGAGAGATATAGACACGGTTGGTTGTGATTCATGCACGACATCGAGAGCTGCAGACATATGGCCGGGGGCACCGATCCTAGTACCCCCAGTGGTTCCACACGCCCTTGCCCCGTCAGCATGGCCGAACCCCATGTCCCCCCAGAGGACCCCCCCGTGTCTCGCCTGAGGCCCGTACCCGTCTCAACCATACGGGACGCGTGTCCATTCCCCTATAGTGGCTAGCTACAGGGGTACCGTTTAGCCAGAAATCCGGACCAAAGAGGGCGTGTTGTCTCCCGGAAGTATCAACCCCGACCCCGTTCGACTCAGCCCTCCAGGACTCCATCTTCCTCGCGTACGGCGATCAACTGCGCAGGACCAACACAGGTGGGTGTTGTGTGCTTGTATGAGCGTAGTAACTATATAAACTGCATAGATAAAGGGGCAATATTTGTGGTTGGTGCCTGCCCTTAGCACATTAAACACATTAAAATATATACCTAAAGATATACTATATCTGTATAAATACCATAATAAACCGTCTTCGCACCCACACAAAGGCGGCTTTCTCTATACATAACGGAAGAAATAGAAAAGAAGGGACCATGTATACAGAGATATAATACTAATGGATAAACTACATAAATATGATACATATAAAGACCCTCCCTATTTACCCGGGCTTAGGACCGGCAAGGCTTCGCAAACGGACGGTCCGTTTGCTCTGTGGTCTGTCTGAAAAGCCCCGGCTAGGTTTCATCAAAATAAAGTCATAATTATGAAACGAAAATAGCAGCAACAGTTCTAGTATACAATAGATGAGAACAAATACAAATGAGGACAGTAGTCTTGAATTTGAGCAAATAAAAAAAAAACAAAAGAAAAAGAGGCAAAAATTTATCCAAAACTAAGAAGAAGATGAAGTATTTTGAAGTATTTTTTTTTATTGCATGTAGTGGCAGACGAGCCACGGCCCATCTGATGGTAAATGGTAACAGTCGCTCATGGACTCTTCTATACCGAGAGTATTGTCAAACCGCTGCTCACCATTTCATTTCACCGATATGAAATGAAAGAATAAATGGCTATCTCCTGCTATAGCCAAAACGCAACGATGTGCTTCATGGCCGGTCACACGGGAGATGGTGTTACCAACCCGCTCGGGCCCGATACTAAGTGAGTACTCTCACTTGGTACCCGGCCCTACCACCAGTCATGAAATGGATGATAATTGGTTACTTCCCTTAGTCGCCTCATACGACACCCGTGGGAAAGAATGGGGTGGTGACACTTGTATTCTTAGTCCATCACGACACGGTGAAAATATATATGATTAGAATTTAGATAAGGATCATTGCTAGGAAAGTTTTGACTATTATAATAACAATGGTGGAGCCTTGCTTATCCCAGCACGAATGGGGCGGCTCGATTGGGTAAGTACCACCCTCTCACAAAAGATCAGCGTATAACAACGGTAGTAAGACCTACCGTTGTGTTTCGTATGATGAGTGAGAGCGCCAGAGGTCCAAATCCCCTCCCTATCCTCTCCTTAATATCCTTCCTATCCAACTCCTATCCCAATTCCTTGGAAATGGCGACGCGCGAGTGATACCTTGGTAATATCCTAGTTGAAGTGTGAGGGTACAATACTTATATTTTATAATAATTTCGAAACACTGCACGGATTAAAATAATTAACTCAGGTAGTGTGTTTGGATATTTTTATATATATTTTTAGCATTTGACATGCTTAGCAACATACATTAAACACAAAGTGAAAAATGTGAAATCGCAAATAACAGTGACGAACAGGATTCGAACCTGCATCTTTTGGATACCGTCCAGGTGCTTTGCCAATACCGACCACGTAAACTTAATTTTACAATTAAGATTTTACCTAATAATGACGCAATCCCTATAAATATTTAGATATTTTTATATATATTTTTAGCATTTGACATGCTTAGCAACATACATTAAACACAAAGTGAAAAATGTGAAAACGAAAATAACAGTCACGAGCAGGATTCAAACCTGCATCTCCTGGATACCGTCCAGATGCTTTGCCAATTCAGCCAACGTGACCCTTGCTCCCGACTGCTAATCTCGATAACACATTCACACTTAACGCCTTGGGGTGACGCCTGCACCATCTGTCGGAAGTATTTTCATACATTATACCGACCAGGTAAACTTAATTTTACAATTAAGATTTTACCTAATAATTACGCAAACCCTATAAATATTTAGATATTTTTATATATATATTTAGCATTTGACATGCTTAGCAACATACATTAAACACAAAGTGAAAAATGTGAAATCGAAAATAACAGTCACGAGCAGGATTCGAACCTGCATCTACTGGATACCGTCCAGATGCTTTGCGAATTCAGCCATCGTGACCCTTGCTCCTGACTGCTAATCTCGATAACAAATTCACACTTAACGTCTTTTGTGTTTAATCAGGTAGTGTGCTAAATACCTAACCCATCCGAGTGCCGTGGGTTCAATTCCCACACAGCGCAGCTCCTTGCGCGATCCAGTAATTGTTCTGAGAGTGTATGTAATTTGTGTTTCTTTAATTGTGTGTTTTAAAGTACCCTCCAATATAGGGATTTACTCCCTAGTATACGCTGATGTCTCTACCTTCCTGTGTGAAAAGAAACATGTAGACATAAGACAGGAGGTCACCTAGCTGTAATGCTCATAAAAGTGATTCGAGATACGAGTAATACGGACTCGAGATAGTGGTTGCTTATATGTAAAAGGTTACATTTAAACTAAGGTCTAGGTCAAACTTTTGAGGGTTGACCTTGGGCTCCGGGCCCTATCTAGGGTGTACAAGGGGGCCCAAAATTTGGTTATTTTTGAGCTACGGTTAGCCGTTTTCGATATACAACGGACTTTGTTTTTACACCAAAGTAACCACGTCGTCACAGGTTTTAGTATCATTTTGTCATTTTATTAAGTGGCTAAGGACCTTTCACTAGAAAATAGACCTCCATCATCTCTTAGAAATATTTTTGGATTGCTACATAGTTGATATTTTAAAGTTCCAGAGCAATGGAGCACAATAAGTCTCCCCTGCGACGGCTGAGGACGCCTAGTGGGAGCAGCGTAGTTTCGGTATCGGATAGAGGCCGTAGCCGGACCCGAAGAGAGAGCCGAGGCAGTCGCAGCCGAAATCGTGCACTCACACCTAAGCCAGTAGGTAGACGCAGCAGGGACCTCGAGCGTGAGGTTAGTCAGCAGCGCAAACGTCTGCGAGTTCTTGAGAGCGGTCCCTACTTGGACCGCAGCCAAAGACACCGTAGTTCACGTAGGAGTTCCCGGGCTGATGATGGATGTCACATTCATCATCACTCCAAGAAACACGAAGGGGATGCTCGCGATAGGAGCCCTCTTCGGGCTTGCTGCCTTGAGGCGAGACCGAGGCACACCCCGGAGGTTCCATGGCCTCGTAGAACACCAGATGCTGTGAACCGTGCATCTTCTATTCAATGGCTTAAAGGATCGGATAGTCCTACGCTTACTCCTAAAGATATTTGTTATCTTTTAAACTTATTTAGTAAGAAGCAGTGGCAAAACCAATCGTCTCCAGTGGCCTCAACAAGTAATAGTAGTAATATTAACCACAAAAATATTTTACCTGATTTTGACCCTTCTTCGAAGAGTCAACGAGTGGATATCTGGATTAAAAAGGTTAACGAATGTGCCAGTGTCTACGAATGGGACGAAAAGACCACTATTCATTTTGCTATGCAAAAACTGCAAGGACTGGCTAAGACTTGGTATGAGAGCTTAAATTCTATACTATTTAATTGGAGTGAGTGGCAACAAAAACTAATAAGCGCTTTCCCATTTGAACAAAATTATGGCCAGTCCTTGGAGGATATTCTTAGGCGTAAAAGCAAATTTAATGCCATTAGAAATCTATTACTACGAGAAATTGGCTTTGTTAAACCTATGTGACATTGACGGCAAGCGCGCTGTTGAGTGTATAATACACGGTCTAGGTGATAAAACTATCAGATCAAGTGCTAATGCGATACGATGTACTCAACCTGATCAACTATTAGAGTTTCTTATGAGTATCAAAGAACCCTCACTATCGTTTGATCGTATAAATTTTAAAAATAGGCCGTTATCTTTACATAACTCGACAAACAGTAGCTTGGGTGGTTCAAATAATCGATTAGCTAAATCAAATAATGGTACACGCAATGACTTGTATTATTTTAACTGTAGAGAAAAGGGACACCCTTATCTCAAGTGCCCAAAGCCCTTGGTTCAGTGTGGAAAGTGTCGTAGGTTTGGTCACAAGACTGAGCTTTGCTATATTGGCCAGGACGATGGTAAACGTGAAAGTACACAAAAGACAATGCGTATAATAACGTCGGGATCACATTCAAAATTTATTAAGCAAGGTATCATAAATGGCGTCTTACTAGAATGTTTTGTGGATTTCGGTAGTCAGGTTACGTTGATGACGGAGTCGGCAGCCTCTTCATTGGGTGTGGCACATGACGATACACCTGTACCCTTGAAGGGTTTTGGTAATTCAATAATATTGTCTAATAGTATCAATAAATTATATCAATGCCAACGCTACCCCGTTGGCATTGATATAAGTATTGATGACGTCAGGCCTCATGTCAGATGTCATGTGGTAGAAGATAGATTTTTGGATACTCCGTTTCTGATAGGACAGACCTATACGGAACAGTCACATATTGCCGTTTATAAAGACGCAGAAGATTTAAAGTTCTTTGACATAAACAGCGACCATACATTGCCTCAAATCAACGAGTCTCCGAATATGTCTGTCATCGTATTAGTTTTTACAAACATTGCCATTCAGGGCCATTGCTGAAGAAGATATTCTGCTTTATGGTAGAGTCATAGGGAAGCCAGGTCAGCAATTAGTAGTTAGTGGTGGTATATATCATGTCAGGAATAGCCTCGTTTATATTTATATTACTCCGATGTGTGGATCGTGTTCATTGCCAGCGGGGAAAATTTTGGGCAGGGGTGTAAAAGTACAAGTGGTGAAGCAGCTACATGAACGACCAGATGTCTCTTGGACACAGCGATGCATTAATTGGGAACAAGTCCATGTAGGAGACTCTATTAAAGTTTCATAACGACAACAGTTTTTAGCATTGCTGAAAAGGTATAGCCATTGCTTTGCCTCAACTTTACAAGATTTAGGGTGGTAGTGTTGGGTGGTGCACACGCCCCCGGTCATGGCTCCGCCAGATGAAGACTGGTAGGCCGACGATGGGGAGGTACCGCCCGTGATGACGACGGAAATGGGGGCGGCGGCAGCGCGTATGCGCAGAAGCGGACAGGGTTCCCACCCGAGTGCTGGCCCTGGTCCTCGACCATCTAGAGCCCCGCCTCAGGGGACTGTTCGACGCTTGCCTGGTGTCCGGACGGTTCCCTGACTGCTGGAAGGAGGGGAAGCTCGTGCTCCTGCCGAAGCCGAGACGGTCTCCGAACACAGTCGCGGCCTTCAGGCCCATAGTGTTGCTGGACGAGGCGGGCAAACTTCTCGAGCGGGTAGTCGCTGCCCGCATCGTTCGGCGTTTAGGTGAGGTCGGCTCCGACCTGCCCGATGCCCAGTTCGGATTTCGGGTGGGTCGGTCTACGGTCGATGCCATCCTGCGCTTGAGGGCCGCGGCTGCGGAGGCCGTCACATTGAGGGAATTACTGTTGGCGGTGTCGCTCGACATCGCCAATGCCTTCACTTCCGCCGTCTTGCGCCAAAGCTTGTCGGCACGGCGTCCGCCCTCGGGTGACTGATGCCGAATTTGGGCGGACCTAGTCTCGCGTGTCGACGACTCTACGCAGGGGTAGTACGGTCAATGGCACTGTACGGCGCGCGCGTGTGGGCGGAGTCCCTGGCCGCTCGCAATAGGGCCTTTCTGTGGCGTCCACAGAGGGTCGTAGTGGTCAGGGCAATACGCGGGTACCGCACGGTCTCGTGCGATGCAGTCTGCGCGTTGGCCGGTACCCCCCCGTGGGATCTGGAGGCGGAAGTGCTCGCCGACGTTTATCGGCGGGCGTCGATGGCGCGGGCGGGGGGCAGCCACCCCTCGCCAAGCGCAATCTCAGCGTGGCGGGAAGATGCCCGCCGCGCCACCGTCCTAAAGTGGAGGTCTCGGCTGGAGACGCCCCGGGCTGGTTTCTGGACTGTAGGGGCGCTCCAGCCGATCTTGGGAGAATGGGCAGGGCGGCAGCACGGGGTCCTCACCTTTCGGTTGGTGCAGGTTTTATCGGGGCACGGTTGCATCGGCAAATACCTGCACACGATCGCTAGGAGGGAGACGACCCCAGGCTGTCACCACTGCGACTGCGGCGAGGACTCGGCGCAGCACACGCTTGAGTCGGGCCGGCCTGGGATGTGCAGCGCCGGGAACTCGCTGCAGTCATAGGCGTGGACCTGTCGCTGCCGGCCGTTGTGCGAGCGATGGTTGGCAGTGACAGGGTCTGGACCGCGGTCGCCGCCTTCTGCGAGGCTGTCATCTCGCGGAAGGAGGCGGCAGTGAGGGCCCGCGAGGAATCCTCCTTCGTGGACCCGATTCGCCACTGGCGAGTGGGGCGGCGTGCGCGCGCTTACCTGCGCCTGATGCCGCCCTAGCCGAGGCTGCGGACGGTGGGATCGGAGAGTACCCTGCCGTCCGCGGAAGCCTACTGCGAAGGTGCGACGCCCAAGTGCGCGGGGTGTCGCACAAGAGAGGGTGCCCGTAAGGGATGCCGCCTGTGGATTACGGTGAAAGGACGCGTTACCCGTGATCCGCCGTAGTAAGGGCGGGTGAGGGCGCACGGTGGGTTTTTAGTGTGTGAGAGCCCCACACTACCCCGTTGTCTCCCTGGGCAGTTGGGTGTGCGGTAGGACATTTTTGCCCACCTAAAATAAAATTTAAAAAAAAGGGTGTACCAGTGTGACCGAAATCAATATTAAACTAAAGAGCAGTCGTCCCATTGTGTATCGCCCCTATAGACTAGCACATAAAGAACGCGAGCAGGTGAGGAGTATGGTGACGGAAATTTTAGAAGCTGGGATAATTAGGGAATCCGTTTCCGAGTTTGCTAGCCCAATTATACTGGTACGAAAAAAGGATGGTAAGCAAAGGTTGTGTGTTGATTATAGGCTTTTAAATTCAATCACTATAAAAGAGCGATACCCGATGCCTGTCATTGAAGACGAGATTGCTAGACTTTCAGGACAGGCATATTTCAGAACTACGTCTTATACGTGATATACTTGAGTCGGATATGTCTTCAGGCTACTATCAGGTACCAATATCTGAAGATTCAAAACCTCTCACATCTTTTGTAACACCGGATGGACAGTACGAATTTAATCGTATGCCGTTCGGATTGACGTACGTACTGATGATTCCGTCTTTCAGAGGATGATGAACAAGGTTTTAGGATCAGCTAGGTTCACTGAAGCAATGGTGTACATTGATGATGTGCTTATCTATGGGAGGACCGTAACTGAGTGTCTGAAGAGGTTTGAGCGCGTGATGCAGTTGCTAGATAAGGCAAACTTAACTTTAAACCTAACTAAATGTACATTTTTACAAAATAGGATTTTGTATCTGGGATACGAAATTAGCGTTGATGGAGTACGACCAGGTAGACAGAAAATACCCAGTCTGTTTTAGATTTCCCCAGGCCTACCGGTGTTCACTCAGTGCGCCAGTTCTTAGGTTTGGTTGGATACTTTCGAAAATTTATAAGAAATTTTGCTGTGCTGGCTCCTCCGATGAGCATGTTGTTGAAGAAAAATGCCGATTGGGCGTGGGGTAAAGAACAAGAGACTTCGTTTAGGTTATTCAAGGATAGATTAGTTGATAGACCAATACTAAACATTTACGACCCAGAAGCTGACACAGAATTACACACCGACGCTAGTAAGATTGGAGTCGGTGGAATACTACTACAACGGTTACGAGCTAGTGAATCGTTTCAGCCTGTAGCATATTATAGCCGCCAGACATCTCCAGAGAAGAAGAACTTTCACGCTTTTGATCTGGAGACCCTAGCCGTAGTGTGTTCGCTAAGGAAATTCCGTGTTTACTTGTTAGGTAAGAATTTCAAAATTGTTACGGATTGTAGTGCTCTGCGCTCTACATTTTCGAAGCGTGATATGATTCCACGAATAGCACGCTGGTGGTTGCAGTAACAAGAGTTTCAATGTACCATAGAATATCGTGCAGGTACAAAAATGACACACGTAGATGCACTATCGCGAAACCCAACAGATGTTCAGGACGACTCAGTTGAGTTGGACTTATACCCTAGTGTGTTATCAATTAGTAGTGAAGACTGGCTACATACCCTCCAATTAGGAGATTCTGAACTACGTCTTATACGTGATATACTTGAGTCGGATATTGACGCTGACAGTTTGAAACATATTAGGGACACTTATACTATTAAGGACAACAAACTCTTTAAATGTCTAAACGGAGATAAAGAAAATGGGTGATGGGTGGTACCAAAAGGGGCTAGGTGGCAACTTTGCCGCATCAACCATGATGATATCGGGCACTTTGGCGCAGAAAAAACCTTAGAGCGAATAAAGAAACTTAGAGCGAATAAAGAAAACATACAGGTTTCCTAAAATGTCCAGGTTTATAAAAAAATATGTAAAAGCTTGTATTGAGTGTGCTTATACAAAACGGGTTACAAATAATTAAGGTCACTTGCATCCTATTGATAAAGTAGAGGTGCCTTTTCACACTATTCACGTGGACCACCTGGGACCTTTTGTACGCTCAAAGCGCGGAAATTCTTATTTATTAGTGATTGTTGATGGATTTACTAAATTTGTTGTCATTAGACCGGTGCGTAATACTAAAACTCTTACAGCACTCATGATATTAGAAGATACCATATTCGTGTTTAGGAACCCCGATCGTATTATTAGTGACGTGGTACGTGTTTCACGTCACACGCGTTTAAACGATTTTGTCAAGATAAAGGTATTAGACATATCCTCAATGCAGTCGCTTGTCCACGTTCGAACGGACAGGTTGATTGGTATAACCGCACTATTTTGAATTGCCTTAAAGCACAAAATCTTAATTACGATGACAAAGATTGGGATGATAAAGTGGGGATGATTCAATGGGCCATTAATAATACCCTCCATAAAACCACAGGAAGGACGCCGTCTGAAGTCATGTTTGGGGCCAAAATGAATGCCGAAGTTGATCTTAGGTTTACGTCACACTAATGAAAATTTAGATACAGAAATTTTCTTTCTTTCTTTCTTAAAGACAATATTGATGAGGAACAGGAAAAATGAAAACAGACTTATGACAGAAAACGGCGTCCAGCCCGTGTTTACGCGGAAGGGGAACTTGTCAAAATTACCGGGACTGCGTTTCAAAACGACGGGCAAAGTAAAAAACTTATTTCATCATACGTGGGCCCCTATCGAGTAGTTCGTGTATTGGGCAACGACCGCTATGTAATTGCCCCTATACCAGGGTTAAAAAAAGCAAACGTAAAACCACGGTAGCTGCCGATCGAATGTTGCCGTGGGTTCATGTAGCCGCCTTGAATGTAAATGATAGTGATGACGAAGTTATGAATAAGAGTTCTAGCGATGATAATGATGAAGCCTAAATGAGTGATGTAATAATGAATTAATTATATGATTATACAAACAGCCTGTGTGTAGTAAATAATCGTTGTCATAAAACTTGGGCCCCATACTACCATTGCAGTGTCATCTGCATAAGTAAAGATCTCTGTGAAAGGAAGAGACATTATGCAAAGATCATTTATATATAACTGAAATAGTATAGGACCCAGTATACTCCCTTGCGGGAAACCAAAAGAGACTGGAAGCTCTTCACTCATCTATTCACCAATACATAGACATCTATTATTGCTGTCCAGATTCTTCACCACGACATCAGCACCACCTCTGCCTACCCCTTCGGGGAATACAGGCGTGATGCTATGTGTGTGTGACATCAGTGAAGTCTATAACATAGAAACAATTTTGGTTTATTGCTAGAATACTAAATTTATCAAAAAAATTATTGAGTAAATTGCTTATGATTCCTTTCAGTATTTTTGATAATGAGGATAGTATTGATATAGAGTCTCTCCGTCGTAACAGGTCGTGACACTATTTAAAAAAAAAACATTTGAAAGAAATGAAGAAAGGAAAATTGGTTTTCGAATGCAAACCACATCATTGGTTAACTTGCGCGTGTTAATTCTAGCCAGTAGTTACTACTTATCCGCTCCTAATTTCCATAATTACCATATGACGGCAACATGGGTGGTAAACAAGCATTCAACCCACATGATGGCAAGCCGTTACTGTAGCCTATAGACGCTAGCAACACCAGAGGTATAACTCGTACGCTGCCATCTACAAGGAAAGGGATAGGAGGTGGAGAGGAAGGATAATAAGGATACCAAGAAGAGGATAGGAAGGACACTAAGGAGAGCTTAAAATGAGACAATAGGAAGGATGATAAAGAAAGGATAGAACGGATAATAAGGAGAGAATAGGGAGGGGGGTTTGGGCATCTGGCACTCACACTCACCATACGAAACACAATAGGATAAGTAAAGCTCGAATTAGAGGACGGGCAAAAATAAATGGTTTATATATAATAGCTTTGACTGTGAACTTGTATTATTGTCGGAGACCAGCATGATCTGCAACAATACCTTAAATACCTATCACTGCCCAGTGTAGGTATGTCGCGGATAAAATTATAAATAATATAAGATATTATATAATATAAGAGCTGTAAAGTTTTCGCCTTCATTCGGACAATTAAGGGCAGCAGAGGAAGCAGCCACCCTCTTAATACCTACTGGGGAATTTAAATATGACATAGGTGTGGACTGGAAGCTACCACTGCTACACATCCTAAGATCGTAACTGTCACTAATGTGTATGGTCTGTTGTAAACGGCATAATACTATTGATAAGCTATACTTACATTATTTCATAACGTCCTGCAATCTTCAAAAATTTAATTTGAATGATATTGTTTGATGCCAGTGACGAGACCCACCATGACTTCAATAAGTACCTACCAGACAAGAGGATAAAATTTTAAGTAGATGACTGAGAGTTATGAGTGAGTAACATTTAAATGTCGTTGGTAGGTACATAAAAATACTACTCAGCCAAACATATCAAGACTTACAATTCAAAATTCACCATCCCAATCGATAAACTTTTTTTAAATAGTGACCAATTTTTGATCTATATTTTTAGCACTTGACATGCTCAGCCAATTTTTAAGTACAAATTATTATTTGTGAATGAGGAAAAAAAGAACTTAAGTACACGAGGGAATCGAACCTGCGTCCGTTCCTATCTGGTGAAGTGCTCTAATCCACTGAGCTACCGTACTACCTTGCGGTCATACTCGATTTCCTCATCACATTTGTCTTAACGACTAACACCATCTATCGGACGCAGGTTCAATTCCCGCTCGTACTAAAGTTCTCTTTTTCCTCATTCGCAAATAATAATTTGTACTCTAAAAGTAGCTGAGCATGTCAAGTGCTAAAAATATAGATCCATTTATCCATCCATCCATCAGCCTTTCATCGTCCACTGCTGGACATAGGTCTCCCCAAGAGAACGTCACAGCGAACGGTCCAGTGCCGCCTGCATCCAACGACTGCTTGCGACTTTGACCAGGTCATCGGTCCACCTGGTGGGAGGCCGTCCTACACTGCGCCGTCCGTTACGCGGTCGCCACTCGAGAACCTTTCTTCCCCAACGGTTATCGGTTCGTTGAGCGATGTGGCTCGCCCATTGCCACTTCATCATGCTGATCCGGCGGGCTATGTCAGTCACTCCCGTTCTCCTACGGATTTCCGTATTACGGATCTTACCACGTAGAGAGATCCCAAGCATAGCCCGCTCCATAGGACGCTGAGCGACTTTGAGCCTTGATATAAGGCTAACATTCAGAGACCACGCTTCTGTGCCGTAAGTCATCACTGGTAACACACACTGGTCATAGACCTTCGTCTTCAGACACTGTGGAATATTGAGCAAGAAGATATAAAAATAAAATATAGATCTAAATGTTTAAAAAAATCACGCCATCAAATAGTATGAATTTTAATTGCATAATAAAATTAAACTTACTATATTGGATTAATGGATGTAAATGGCGTTGGTCGTTAAGACAAATGTGATAAGGAAATTGGGTATGACTGCAAGGTAGATAGCTCAGTGTATTAGAGTACTTCCCCGGATAGGAAGGGACGCAGGTTCGATTCCCGCTCATACTAAAGATCTCTATTTCCTCACTTACAAATCATAATTTGTACTCTAATAGTGACCAATTACTTAAAATGGCGAAAGATGAGAATAATTCGGTGCGAATACAAACAAGTTATTTACTACTTTAATCTACGCTTACTCTGTTCTATTTTTGTATAAAAGTAAGTACCTTACTCTCTATGTACTCTTAATGTCGTGATCTCTCTTATTCTCTCGTATACCAAGGGCAGAAATGCCTGACCGGTTTCAAAGCATAGGTTAGTTGTCTTGCAGCCTCCTTTAGTAGATTCGTGTTAGATCTTTTTCCCCATATTGCACAACGAAGAAATTTTCGCGATTTTCTATAAGGTTCAGTATCGCATAGCCAAAAGGGGTGGGTCGCACGCGCGGCCGTACAAAAACTTCGGCACTAAGATTTCGTTCGTACTCTAAAACCCCCAAAGCTAAATACTCTAAGAATTTTTTACAGCTCAGTGTGTTCATTCTTCACACTATGCACATCACTGCCTAAGCCTACATTAACTATGTCAATAAAAAATAAATCTCAAATGTTTCTACTCTTTGATGTCAACGTTAACCAGTCGTTTCTGGTTATACGTATTACTCTTTGACCAGTCGCGTCAATGGACTCGAACTCTACAGTAATTAAGTCGAGATTTCAACGCGAAGACTGAAATAAAATTAAAGTTTGTAGAAATTTTACGCTTTATACCGTCAGTTTTGTGTATTGTGTATATAATTAGTGGATAGTGTTTTTAAGTGTTTTAGTGCATAAAATAGTTATTATCAAAATCCTTCTAGCAGTAAAAAGTATTTTACAGCGTAATAGAGCAAATTTTTCTCTTTTTATCACTACGGCGTTACAAGCAAAACAGTTTGTTCCAGAACATTCTATATGCGTTAAGATGGCTGGACCATGTGTATACCAATATTATAAACAGGAAAGATTTGATTGTTGGTCTGCATTGAATAGGCTCCGAAACTAATGGACCGATTTAAAAAATTCAAGTCTATAAAGAACTACAATTCTATATATAAAACCGACGCCGCAGGCGCGCACTGTCCGCAGAGGGTGAGGAATTACGCGGCCTCTTAGACCGGGGCCAATTGTGTCGGAGGCTGCCGCTCGTAGAGCGAAGCGCGCCGAAGGTGAGCTGCAAGCCGAAGTCAAGCAGCTCTCTCTGAAGATCCACGAGTCCAAGGAGGACGTTAAGTCCCTGTGAGTTACGGATCTGAAAAAGAGAGCCTAGGACATCCCTAACAGGGTGGCCACAGAGTCCACAAACATCAAGGGAACCTTCGTGCGCACCGCAAAGGAGGTGGTCGCTGACAACAAGAAGGTGGGGCGCTGGCCAGGTGATCCACCAATGAGGAGACACACCGTCTACAGGCGGCTAACGACCACCTCGCCGCGAGGTCCTCGCGGCAGAAGTGACAGAAATGCGGGCAAAAAATTGCTGCCTCAATTTTCAGGTGACGGAGCTGGAAGCCAAGTTCACGCGGATTGAAGTGGCTATGCTGCTGGTGGGGATCGGACCAACTGGACCAGCCCGTATGAAAGCGGCTGCAGGGTCCACTGTGGCTGCCCCGATCGTTTCACGGACCTCTGCTGGCCTGCCGGAGGGGACAGCGCGCGTCGCTACGCTCGTTTCCTCCCACCGCCTTGATGACAACAGGGCATGGCCAGTAGGCCACCCGCCTGGGTCGTCGGAGTAGAATGTCGAAAGATGACCCTCCGGCGCCCCGCTAATAGGCGTGGAAAGGGCCTCTGTGGTTTAAGTGGGTATTCCGGGTGCAACTAAGGTCCGAGCGCTTGGCGAGCTCTACATACCCCCACGTTCTCACCGGGGAGGATGCGTAAATGCATATCCACAGCGAAAACTAAAAACAAAAGGGACGACTTCCACCGCTGACGGGCATCTTGGTGCTTGGGATTTGGCACAATTTCCGTCATGCAGTCCTAACGTATTCATGCGTTTCTAATTTCGGTATAAACCGGGAATCTAAAATAATAACAAATAACAAGAAGAAAAAAAAAATTTTACAAATAACATGTCTAATATATTCAATGATGGGTTTGCTGGTACGACGTAAACTCTTTTGTTATCAATTATATATTAATATTTTAATAAAAAAATTAAAATAAATTTACTTATTTGTGCCGAATTCTTATAATATGCTTTTATAATATTAAAATGACGATATCGGTGAGTTGTGGTCAGAACGCAACTTTCCGACGACAGATGTTTCTTTGTAATGAAACAAGAAAATGTGTTTGAGAATGCATATATTTACAAATTTAAACTACTGACACATAAAATGTTATGCCATTTTGTTTTAAGTTTGATCCTGAGCCAATTCTACACCCATCAAGAGCGCACTTCATGTTTAAAATAATTTAAACGTAAGATGGGTCCGAACCGAACGCAATGACGGTTCACTCGAAAATGCGGTTTGAGGCCCCGCCCACTGTGACGTCACTGACCTACTTGAAGGCGACATGACCTAGTCGGCTTGCGGCATCTCCGCTATTTTTCCGTACTCCGTGGTTATCAATTTTCTATTCTACTTAGTAAATAGTCAATATGGTTTATGCACCTGCACTATAATATTATTTATTCTATAGCAATATCAAAACGGAGTGCTTTGTCAATGACATTTACTGACAATGACAACATTGACAACAGCACATTAGTTGTCAAGTTTGTCAACATTGCGTTTAGACGTGATGCATAGAGTAATCATACTAAAACGTGATGTCGTTACATGTTGTACCGTAATTTTTAAATACTTTTATAGAATAACTGTGTGAAAGTTGATAAAATGAATTAACTAAAATGTTCATAAACTGGCACTAATCCTAAAAAAGTTCTATTGCAACACATAATACAGCGGTAAGTTTGATTTTGAATGATTTATCCATAGAATATTATTGTAAAAATAACAATCAGAAAAACAATAAATAATAATACTAATATTCCCATACGGGCGTTTGGATGAGTATTCATAGAAGCTAAATCTTACAGGTTTACTTTTAATGCACTTCAATTTTAATGGGAATGTTACTTATCTCGTATATAATCTACCATACGGTTTATCTGACGCGGGTGTATTATACTGACTGCTAAAAATTCGGAAAATATTTTGTCCATAAGTAACTATGTTATTATTACTATCAGTAGTTAAATAAATGCAAAAGGGAATGCTCCGATGGTTAGGACATGTGGAAAGAATGCCGGAAGTGCGACTGCTTAAGAAGATATACAATGCGAAAGTAGAAGGATGTAGGTACAAGGCGAGACTGAGACTCACCTACCTAGACCAAATCCGTCATGTATTGAAGGAAGGTGGAGTCATAAGTGTTAGAAGTCTCCGAAACAGGCGAGCATGTATGAAAAAAATTATGAATGTTGAGGAAGCAAGAGATGTATGCAAGAATAGAGCCTATTGGCACTCTGTTCTCCCTGCCTACCCCGAAAGGGAGATGGCGGGATGATAAGTAAGTAAGTATTTAAATCACTTTGTCATTTACAGGAAGGATGACCATACATATTTTACCATTAACCAACATCTTATCTAAAGTGTTGTTTTGTGGTTGGTTTTTAGTGAATTACTGTTTAAAAAATAGGTTTATAAAGTAATAACTTAGGCAACATACATGGGTGTAATTTGTGTCAGCCGAATGGTATACTCATAAAGGCCCATGCAATGTAGGAATAAATTGGCGAATTAGTGCAGCATGCCGTCTTTAAAAAAAATTGCAATCTACTTATTTATCGAAAGAAATGTATTCTACTGCAAGACACCAATTTTAATTTGATTAAAATCCTATTTGCAAACTAAGTTTCCTCAACCAAGTGAGTTCTCTAGTGATTAAATACGTAAGTTATATAAATTTGTTAAAATTAGTATTTTAACTAAAAATACACACTGTAATCACAACAACTCTGAATTGTGTTTATCATCAGCTAAACCTAACAAAATCGAACTAAGCAAACAATATCAATACAAGAGACCAAAGTCTTCAACACAAAACTCCCAACCCTCGGCCCATCTCGCCAGTGGTAGTATAAGCCAATTTTCTTCCATAAATGATATAGAACCTCGGGCCCAATAAAATATTCGTCAATTTCATTTGGTATCATTTAACTATAAAATATTCCAGTATAAATATTAACAATCAGAAACATCATGTACTATCATGACTACCGAACAATAGAAGTGTTAAAAGTACCAAAAATTTGTGTTACTTATTTGATTTTATGTCTAAAATAATTTATTAATGAATACACCTGTCTGAAGGTTTTTGGTCTATCGTTCAATAATAACATAGAGTTTTTGATCTGTATTTTAGCACTTGACATGCTCAGTTACATTAAAGAACAATTTATTTGTGAAATATGGAAAAAAGAAAACTTTAGTGGGAGCGGGAATCGAACCTGTGTACCAACAGTTCCCAAGGTTCAATTCCCACTCACACTAAAGTTCTCTTTTTCCACATTTCACAAATAATTTGTTCAACATTTAGAGTTATTCAGTTACTTTTCTAGTTAAAAACAATCAAATCACTTTGCAGTAAGTTTTAGACCAATGTAAAAAGTGGCATAATTGTTGTGTAATGTATTACAAAATAATCAATATTATAACAGCTAATATAAACATAGCCGTATGGGGCCGGCTTAAGAATTGTCCAACCCCTCTCTACCCACGGGAGTCGTAAGAACCTACTGAGGGAATACCGGCAGAGTGGGCAGTAGCACTCCCTCGAGTATTAACAACATCCACTGCAATCGCCAACCCGCCTGCCAAGCGTGGCGATTACGGCATTATCCCCCATTGTGGCATTCCCTTGGGGAGGCCTATGTCCAGCAGTAGACGTCGAAAGGCTGATGTATGGATGGGATGGATATAAACATTTAAATTGTTCACATGTTAAATAATTAAGTGTTGAAAGGTCTTCTGGTTTCTCCACAGAAGCTAATTATATTGTTATTGGGATTACCCTTAAACTAATTTTCTCTGAGATCATATCATCAGGTCTTAGTAAACGAGTATTTGCAGTGGTCAGTAATATAGACATAGAGGCTGCATTTATCTAAATAATTATTAATTATGAAAATTCCCTAATATTTAGTATTATAAAGCTGTAACAGGGCTATGTCTGTACATTTAAGGTATTTGAGAAAAAAAATACTGTACCTAAATAGGCTACATATGCGTGTCTAAACACAAAACAATTTTTTTTAGATTTTTGGCTGTTTGTCTGTTTGTTTGTTTGTTTGCGCATGGCGCAAAAACTACTGAATGGATTTGGATGCAACATTTTTTATTTGATAGCTCTTGATTAGACTTAAAAACTGGTATACCTTTTATCCCGCTACTTTTTCGGGAACCTGAGATATAACCTAAAAATTAACTTTTTGGCTGTGGCGGAGCCGCTGGCAAAGGCTAGTTAGTATTAGTCTAACTCTATAGTATATAGCTATCAAATAAAAAAAGGTGAATCAAAATCCGTTTAGTAGCTTTTGCCTTATGCGCAAACAGATAAAATGACAGACAAAAAATAGAAAAAAAAAACTCTCAATAACTGTGTTTGGATTTCGATAAAACTTTTTTCTTTAGATTGGACTTTTTATCCCGTTATTATAGGTATCGGTAACTTGAGATATAACTTATAAAGAATTTATTAGCTGAGGCGGAGCCGCTAGCAAAGTCTAGCATCTCATAACTACAGACATCGGTCTGTTATAATTTTGTTAAAGTATATACTAGCCTTTGCGCCGCGGCTTCGCCACAGCCAAAAACTAGTTTTTCGGTTATATCTCAAGTTCCCGATGTAGTTGCGGGATAAAATGTATACCAGTTTTTAAGTCTAATCAAAGTATTTCAAATAAAAAAAGTTGCATCAAAATCCGTCCAGTAGTTTCTTTTAAATAGCTTCTAAAAAAATCTAGTATAAATAATTTTCTAGTTCTTCGGTTATATCTCAGGTTCCCGATATAGTAGCGGGATAAAATGTATACCAGTTTTAAGTCTAATCAAGGCCTTTCAAATAAAAAAGATGCATCAAAATCTGTCCAGTAGTTTTTGCGTGATGCGCGAACAAACAAACAGACAAACAGGTAAACAGACAAACAGTCAATAATTCTAAAAAAAATTGTTTTGAGTCTAGACTCGTCTATTTAGCCTATTACAGTCATTTTTTCTGAAATATCTTCAATGTACAGACACAGCTATGTTACAATTTTATAATAGTATAGATTTAATGTTATAAATACTATACCGATAATAATGTGTAATGATGCAATCTAATACTTTCGATATTCATTGTGTTGCGTGATAATTGGATTAAAACATTTACTTCCGTACATCGGATATGGTACTTAACAGAAAAACTATTTTTTGTTCGTGTTTTTTTCGTTATTTAAATATAGCAATGCAGTAAGCATTAGTACATTATGTTATATATCTACCTATTACTTACTTACATTTAATTTTCCATTAAAGTCGTGGGACTTAAACATAGCTGGCGAACTGTGGACGTGTAATACACCTCTGCATAGCCCTTTGGGGATACAGGCGTGATGCTACGTTTTTTGTTTTTTGTTATGTGAAAATTGTAGCTATACATAAATAACAATAATATTATAAACAAATATCAGATTTTGAGTAAAAACCACATTATACATACCAGCCACGCAGTAGGCTTTTAAAATTCGCGTTTTACATACAATCATTCGGCCCACCTGATGGTAAGCGTTTACCGTAGACTAAAGACAGAACACCAGAGGTATCACTCGCACGTCGCCGACTCCAAAGAAAAGGACAGGAGGTGGAAGAATAATAAGGAAAAGATAAGGGGGCTATTTGGGCCTCCGGCGCTCTCGCTCACACTACGAAACACAACTAGGAATACCTACGATTATTTCACGCTGAACTTCTTTGAGAGGGTGGTAGGTACCCCGTTGAGTAATTCATGCAGGGACAGCAAGGCTCTACAACTAGTTCAAATAAACAACATAGGTAATCAACATATTTAAAGTGTATCCTTCGTGTTTAGTAAATAGTTTCGACGTATACAATTATAATAACTAACAATACCAAGTTTCTAATGCTTGTGTTAATTTATAAAATCGACTATCGATTCGTATATCGAGTCAATAAATTAAACATCGTGAAATATTGTGATATGATGATATGCTTAGCCATATAAATTAACAAAAGTGAGAAAATGTGAAATCGAAACTAGCAGTCACGATCACGAGCAGGATTTGAACCTGCATCTGCTGGAATGCCGTCCCAGTTTCTTTGCCAATTTAGCCGGTGTGACAATTAATGCTCGGGACTGCTTGAATTTATGGAGTTTAATATCGAAAGTACAATCATCTATATCGATATATTTATATCTGACACATCTCTGACACTTCTCGTTATTCGGGTTCTGTTACGGGGTTGTGTATAGCCTTGTAACATTTATTTAATTACTATTAAATTCTTGGGGATACAACATCATTAATTAAATGCTATCAGTACTTCAATAAATCTGTTACAGAGCTTTGTCTGTACTGTACATATAAGACGAAAATATTGTATTGGGCTATTTGGCCGTCTATGAACACAAAACAAATTCTTATAATTTCTAGCTATTTGCCTTATATTTGTGTGTTTGTGCGCATATCATGCAAAAACGATTGACCTGGTTTTAATAAAACCTTTTTTGATAGCACTTGATTACACTTAAAAAATCTAAGTACTTTTTGTTTATTATTCGTATTAAGTACCTATATCGGAAAAATCCATTATTTCTAAGCATTACTAACAGTTCCCTAAATACACTTGCAGCATTAGGAATAAATTGATTTTAAAAAGGCCTTGCGTTTTTTTATCTCGGTGAGGTTAAGAATTTTAAATCCATATATAATGACGGAACTTACATTGGCACGTAATCACGCATCTATCAACATTCGTATAGATGCGGCGCAACTGTTTAGTGGACGAACGCTAATGCTGTGTGCTTGCGCGAGCTTTCCTATAATTATTTTACAGTGAGATTTGATTTTTTCGTTAATTTCGTGATATATTTTCAAATTCGGGTGAGTTACCATGCTCTCTATATTGTAGTAGATTCTATACCTAATTGACATTTATGTATTTGAGGTCAGTGCTTTCACTTTTGGCTTATTTTTTAAATATTTTTATGAATATTTGAATACTGACTATAACGTAAATAGTTAAACATATCAGCAAAACTCACTTGAATAGCTTTTCCTAAACATTAAAAACTTACGTATCTTAAAAGTGAAGCCAGCATACAAGATATAAGTAATAAGAGAATTTGTATAAAATTGTTGACTTGATGCATACCAATATTGTAAGTACCTACTTATCAAAACAACAAAGGGTGCCTCACGTTCGTTACCTACTAGCAAAATCTTTTAGCAATTGTGCAAAATTAGGAAATACTGAACTGGTATTAATAGAAGGAAAACTCACTATTTGCTTCGATCATCAATACCAACAATTGCATTGTTGATCGAAGACTATTCGTCTCGAACTCACGATTATGTTAACTCATCATACAATACTAACTTATACACACTTATATAGAACCGATAACGTTGGTCCATCCTGATGATAACCATCGGATATGTTTGAAATCTGGGTCAACATAATCTATCCTAACCGTGAAATATTCAACATTTATAAAATCATATGATATCTACGTAAATTACGCCGGTTAAACTGTCTTAATTTGCGTCTGGTCTATGGTAATTATTTTATCGCGAACCACTGAAACGACACTCAAATCCTTTTGCCGAAAATAAAATTATTTGCTATTAATTATAGGCTACGCATAAAAGTTTCAGTATTGGGCTGTTATTGATCCACATAAAACTTCTGACACAATCTTTCAAGTCACTGAGAAATATTTCATTATCAATGGGTCTACGATTAGTATGTACGTGCCAAGGCATGCTAAAGCCTGCCGCAGCAGCCCGCGAGACGCCGCGGGATGCCACAGCATCTCGCGGTATTTTCAGTTTGCTTGTAACGACATCTACAAAATGTGTGTGTTAATGGTATTAAAATAAGATTCAAATTCATTTCCTCTTACAAAAATCCTTTGCCGCCAAAAGCTTGTTTTTAGATTATATCGTAAGAGCCGACTGAGGGAATACCGTGGGAGTGGGCAGCAGCACTCCCTCGAGTATTAACAACATCCACTGCGATCGCCAACCCGCCTGCCAAGCGTGGCGATTACGGCATTATCCCCCATGATGGGACTGCTCGTTGTGGCGTTCTCTTGGGGAGGCCTATGTCCAGCAGTGGACGTTGAAAGGCTGATGGATGGATGGATGGAGCGGGATAAAATGTATACCAGTTTTTAAGTCTAATCAAGATCTATCAAATAAAAAAAGTTGCATCAAAATCCGTTCAGTAGTTTTTGCGTGATGCGCGAACGAACAAACAGACTAAATGTAATACAAATAGTTTCGTGTTTAGACTCGCCTATATAGTCTACAGACAGCTCTATTACAGCTTTAAAGGCCAGTGCCGAAGCCTTTGAAAATGGTAAAAAGTGAAAAAAAAATTAGAACAGGAAGGTACCCATTAGAAAAGTATGAAAATATATCAAAAATAAAAGGAAAAATTATTTACTGGTGATTTGAGGTCGGGAAGGGGGTGGGGGTGAGATTTTATGGGTGGCAAACGGTTTATCACGATTTCCGGCAAAACTAAGTCTCATCGAAAAAAGTTAAATGGCAAAATTGTAAGTAGTAAAAAGATCTACAACATTTGTATTCACTTTTTTTCACATAACCTCAAAATTTATGCGAAAAATCCAAAAAGCCGACTACAGTAAAATCCTTTTATTATGACTCCGCCTATATTTGGTCAATATCCGCTTATTATGACATAATTACACAGCGAAGTTTGGTTTTCATATAAAATTCTTTTATAACTTAGTCGGATATAATGACTTCGCTTATAGTGACATGTCGCTTATAGTGACCCATTTTTAATAAAATGCGTCCAGTTATAGTGACCGGCATGATTCCTAACACCTTCGGCAGTGTTCGCGAGAGTCGACTGATACCCGACGACGTTCGGCGCGTGCATGGCTTTTTTGTTTGGAGTCTCGGTGGGTAATTGATTTTGTTTCTTTCTATTAAATAAAATACATACTAACATAAATAGGAGATTGTTTATTTTCTACAAAATGCTTTGTATGACGTCCGCTTAGTATGACGTGTTTGTTATGTCCTTGCGATGTCATTATAAACGGATTCCACTGTATTTGGTTTTTTACTTATAACTGCCACAAAAAAAAAATCTCATATTATCTTACTTTTCCAATGGGTATCATCCTGTTCTAAAATTTTTTGGTTTCGAAAATTATCGACCCTGGGGGTTTAGACGGAATCTCATATCTCACAATCGACATCGCATCGTCTCGCTTGTGATTGGTAGAGAAACCGACGCGTGATGTGACGATAATCCGTTGGCCAATCACGGTGATCTCTTAACTAATCACAGTGACCACGATACGATGTCGATTGTGAGATATGAGATTCTGTCTAACCCCTCTGGCCTATTAATTTGTTCTTTAAAGCATGTCAAGTGCTAAAATACAGATCAAAAATAATATTTAAATTGCTTATTTTTGGCGCCAAAAACAAAACTAACAAAAATAACATTAAAGGCCCCTTTACCTTAATCGGATTTTTCATTGTCATGATTGATAAATCTAATAAAATTATTGCTTAATTAAAAAATGTAATTAATTGTCTCTAAAAATAACCTTGATCATTGAGTTTTCATATAATCAGTAAAACGTTGGATAACCCAATGACCTGCATTGCATAATATACATCTAGTTGTGATTCGAGACAAGCACCCTTGAGTCCAAAGATTCACGTTCGTTGCATATTAGTGAACCAGCTATTATTATTATATGAATGTTGAACGAAACGTGAAGTACGAAAACTCTCAGACGGGTTGACGCTCAAGGTAGGTATTTTATAGGCAGAATCAAAACTTCCCCTTCCTTGAACTTATAAGCTCTTTATATATTTTTAGCATTTGACATGCTTAGCACTATACATTAAACACAAAGTGAAAAATGTTAAATCGAAAATAACAGTCAGGAGCAGGATTTGAACCTGCATCTCCTGGATACCGTCCAGATGCTTTGCCAATTCAGCCATCCTGACAATTGCTCCTGACTGCTAATTTCGATAACACATCATACTTAACGTCTTTGGGTGACGCCTGCGCCATCTGTCGGAAGTATTTTCATACATTATACAGACCAGGTAAACTTAATTTTACAATTAAGATTTTTACCTAATAATGACGCAAACCCTATACTTAAATATTTAGATATTTTTATATATATATATTTTAGCATTTGACATGCTTAGCACTATACATTAAACACAAAGTGAAAAATGTGATATCGAAAATAACATTTAGGAGCAGGATTTGAACCTGCATCTCCTGGATACCGTCCAGATGCTTTGCCAATTCAGCCATCCTGACAATTGCTCCTGACTGCTAATTTCGATAACACATCATACTTAAAGTCTTTGGGTGACGCCTGCGCCATCTGTCGGAAGTATTTTCATACATTATACAGACCAGGTAAACTTAATTTTACAATTAAGATTTTTACCTAATAATGACGCAAACCCTATAAATATTCAGATATTTTTATATATATTTTTAGCATTTGACATGCTTAGCACTATACATTAAACACAAAGTGAAAAATGTGAAATCGAAAATAACAGTCAGGAGCAGGATTTGAACCTGCATCTCCTGGATACTGGCCAGATGCTTTGCCAATTCAGCCATCCTGACAATTGCTCCTGACTGCTAATTTCGATAACACATCATACTTAACGTCTTTGGGTGACGCCTGCGCCATCTGTCGGAAGTATTTTCATACATTATACAGACCAGGTAAACTTAATTTTACAATTAAGATTTTTACCTAATAATGACGCAAACCCTATAAATATTTAGATATTTTTATATATATTTTTAGCATTTGACATGCTTAGCACTATACATTAAACACAAAGTGAAAAATGTGAAATCGAAAATAACAGTCAGGAGCAGGATTTGAACCTGCATCTCCTGGATACCGTCCAGATGCTTTGCCTATTCAGCCATCCTGACAATTGCTCCTGACTGCTAATTTCGATAACACATTCATACTTAACGTCTATATACATTAAACACATGTCATGTGTAACATTTGGTCGCCTTTCTTCAATGCATAGATGAAGCCCGCCGTACGTCGTATCAAAGGAAATAGAGGGATATGGATGCCTATCATAGTTGAAATGCGTCGTTACTTTTTCTACCACGTGAAAAGGCTATGTTACTCTTTCCCGTGTTAAGTTATTGTGATGACTATTGAGCCTTAAGATTTTTACGTAACTACTGAGTAATACAGCTAGGTATTGAATAAATATTCGTTGCCCCGATCGACAGGGTGTGGGGTTAGGAACATATTTTCCCGCCTAAAAAAACAACCTAGGCGTCGCGGGACGTCTACCAGATGTGAAAACATCGAAATTATTTTGTAGAAATAAAATGTACTCCTCAAGACGAATCAAACGAGTATAAACTCAATGGGGTTGTGTCGTTTCATTACAGAATTACTGTGACCACCTTCCAGCTCCATCGTCAGACCCTGGATAAAATCTAAGTTCTCGTCAAGACGAATCCTACGAACCCGAATTCGATGGGGTTGCGCCTTTTCATTATAGAGTTCCTATGTCCACCTTCCAGCTCCATCATCAGATCAGCTCCATGTCATCATAATATTGCATTGTCACGCGATATACAGATGCGCGTAAAACACACCTCAATCGGAAACCGCGAAGTGTGTCAAATATAACTTGCAATATTTGAACGGGACAAGTAAAATAAAAGCGTCGCCACGCTAACAGCCGATTTTACTCTCCTTCTGCATTAGATGTTTCACATCAAAAAAAAAAAGGTATTGAATAAATATGTAGATCAGGGTCACGAGAACACTCCCAAGAAAAATAGCTTGATAGAGCAGAGACTTTTCTAGTGGTAGAGCCTTGCTTATCCCTACACGCATGTGCCGGCTCGATCGGGAATTACTACCCTATCATAAAAGATCAGCGTATAACAACGGTAGTTACTCCTACCGTTGTGTTACGTATAGTGAGTGAGGGCGCCGGAGGCCCAAACCCCATCCCTATCCTCTCCTTACTATCCTTCCTATCCTGTCCTTATTATCCTCCCTATTATATCCTTATTTTCCATCCTATGCACTCCTATCCCTTTCCTTGCAGATAGCGACGCGCGAGTGATACCTCTGGTGTTGATAGCGTCTATAGGCTACGGTAACCGCTTACCATCAGGTGGGCCGTATGCTTGTTCGCCACTCATCTAGTATAAAAAAAAGGCGATTTAGCTACGTATTGAAACAGACTTATTTAAAACATGTAGGTACTAACAATTAATTATAATAATATGACAATAAATTCGCCTGTACATGTGCACAATATTATCCTTAAACGCTCGTTATTACTCTGGCATAGCTCGATGTGGTGTAATTAAATCTAATCAGTGTTTTTATTTCTCAGTAATAATTTGGAGCACTAAAGTTTATAAGTACCAACCTATCGTATGTTTTATCACACTTTACCTTTATAACCTTCCTAGGTTTACGTTAAATTGTGTGTTGTGTCATTTTGATAGGTACTACGAGGATAACAGCCGTGTACAGATTCGCATCTTTATATTAAGTAACTTTAAATGTCCTGGCATGAGAATTAAATTTGCCACAATATGTGTGCAAAATTACGTATTAATCTATTACTGTAAGATAGCATTTGCTCTATTTTTTCCTCATTTATTTACTGACGATTAATTTTCGATCACACATACCAAAGTAATATAACTAAGTAAGTGTGGTGAATTAAGAATACAAGTTTACCACTCAATTCCTTCCCGCGGTTGTCGTACCCTCGTGCGAGCAAGGAAGGTAAGCAATTGTTACCCACTGTAATGTTTGAGTACCAAGGCCGTACTCACTTGTTACTCGAGCAGGTCGGTACCGCCATGTGCCGTGTGCCAGGTTTTGAACCACTTAGGTGTGTTTTAGTTATCTACCCTGTGCGTTACACTACCCTTTTCGTTGCCCTGAACAACGGGGTGTGCGGTTAAGTACATTTTTTCGCGCCTTACAAAAAAATAAAGCGGTCTGTCTTCCATATAAGGACAACTGAATAGGAAACCGGAGTCTTTGAGGTGAAAACTTCTATAGGAAGGTTTGGATGGGTATAAATTCATCTAAGTCGTCATCGACATGGTCACGTGACGTGTTAACTATAACACTATATCTGTTCCTATTCATAGAGCAAAGCGGACCCCCGGCGACTCTGGGCTCTATAGCGTTCTCTGGCGTTGCTCTATAGTTCCTATTCGTATAACTTGTTGCACTGGGCCAGCTGTGAATGGAGAAATGAATATTTTGAATATTTTTGATGTGAAACATCTAATGCGGAGGGAGGGTAAAATCTGCTGTTAGCATGGCGACGCTTTTTTACTTGTTCCGTTCAAATCTTGCAAGTTAAATTAGACACACTTCCCGATTTCCTATTGAGCTGAAATTTTGCAAGCGTGTGTATATTGCGTAATAATCCAATATTATGATGACATGGAGCTGATCTGATGATGGAGCTGGAAGGTGGATATAGGAACTTTTAGATATTTTTATATATATTTTTAGCATTTGACATTCACTTTGTGTTTAATATATAGGAACTTCATAATGAAACGGCGCAACACTATCGAGTTTGGACTCGTTTGATTCGTCTTGACGAGTACTTTGTCTTTAGATAGTATCCAGGATCTGACGATGGAGCTAGAAGGTGGCCATAGGAACTCCAATATAAAACGACATAACCCCATCGAGTTTGGGCTCGTATGATTAATCTTGACGAGCACTTTGTCTCTAGATAGTATCCAGGGTCTGACGATGGAGCTAGAAGATGGCCATAGTAACTCTGTAATGAAACGACGCAACCCCATCGTGTTTATACTCGTTTGATTAGTCTTGACGAGTAGTTTGTCTCTAGATAGTATCCAGGGTCTGATGATGGAGCTGGAAGGTGGCCACAGTAACTCTGTAATGAAACGACTCAACCTTATCGAGTTTGAAATTGTTTGTTTTGTCTTGACGAGTACTTTGATCCTAGATGATTTCCAGGGCCTGATGATGAGATGATTTATATCCATTTTCGCTATTTTACACATGTCATAATTTTATGCAAGCACACATTGAAAAAGTTATGATCATTTTATTTCTACTCGTTATTCTTACAAAATAATTTCGATGTTTCACATCTGGTAGACGTCCCGCGACGTCTATTTTTCTTTTAACGAATGAATGAATAATTTTGATTTACAAGTTTTAATTTAAAATCATACAATTCATTTTGATAGGTATCCAAAAATAATAACTGTTTGTTTATAGTTTCAAGTTTTCACTTCTGTCGGCAGTCCTCGTCACTGCTTTTAATTATTTTTTTATTCAGATCTCTGATAACCTGTAACGACTGGCAAGATGTTATTTGATAGCCCACTGCTTAACGTGCTTTCCAAAGCACGGGGGAGGTCAGGGGGGTTAGGCAGAATCTCATATCTCACATGTCGATCGTATCGTGATCACTGTGATTGGTTGAGAAACCGACGCACGATGTCGCAATAATCCGTTGTCCAATCACGGTGATCTCAACCAATCATAATGATCACGATACGATCGACATGTGAGATATGAGATTCTGCCTAACCCCCCTGGTGTCTACGAATTATGTCACCTGTCTGATGCCGGCTGAATTGCCAACTAGGTTTTGGCTCGTCTGCCACTATACGCATTAAAAAATAGATATCTTTATGTATGTAATGTACTTAATGTATGTATTTTTAATTCGACGGGCCTCGTGGCTTAGTCGGTAGTGTAACCAACTTCCGTGCATGAGGTCGTGGGTTCGATTCCCACTCAGGACAGTTATTTGTGTGATGAACACAGATATTTGTACTGCTCTGGGTGTTTTCTATCTATTTTATGTAGGTATTTACAAAAAGAAGTAATATATGTATTATATCCGTAATCTGGCACTCATAGCACAAGCGTTAAGCTTAGTTTGGGACCAGAGGATGTTGTGTGAAATATAGTGTATATTTTATTTAAATGTGATCCACGAGACGAGTATCTCTTATGAATTGTATTAGAAAATATCTAAGGCTGTTGGAATTCGCAATGGGATCAAAGTACACGCAGGAACGCAAATTATAGTTGCGTTTACCAAGTCGAAAGTCACGTATCAAGTGACAGTTGGCGGAATGTTCATACCACTAGTGAAACTGACACCAATAGGATGTGGCTCCATAATAAAATTCTTTTTCGCTTTGTTGCGAATTTTATATCAACCAATATACCTTACGACGTGAGAATAAACGAATGGCTTTTGTTATAGCAGTGAATATTTCAAAGCGTAAAGGCTTCTTTCTTTTTTCCTTATACATAATATATTGGGGCGAAAATACGTTGTAAAATCACAACACGTAATACATGAAATAGTTATATTTCTTTGTGAAAGTAGGCTTTTGTAGCATCACAATGAACCAAACTCGATGAAATACTTTAATATAGAAACATTCATTATGTACCTACTGTCTAGTGATTGTATAGTAATAAATTAACTGTTCAAATTACTTTATTTTCGTCGGCATAAATAAATAAAGTAATATATATAGTCGTGGGTGTGTAATATACCTCTGCCTACCCCTTCGGGGAATACAGGCGTGATGCTATGTTTTTTATGTTGGCATAAATATTGCACGCCTTATGAGCGAAGCTTTGAAAAAAAATAGTGAATATTTACACTCGATTCGATGTGGTACACTACACTAAAACCAGCGCTATACCTTATTTCGTGAGAACTACTTCTATAGGCCAATATTGTAGTAAGTACTTACTTTTGAAAATTAGCGCTAGATGGCATATAAGACATGGAAACCACATTAGTACTTTTTGGAAATTATCGCTATCTATGTGATTTATTGAAAACTACTTAGTAAGACCAATACATTATTAGTTACTTATCAAATAATCAATTTTATTGTGAACAATGAAGATTAAGAGGCGTGCACTTTTGGATTTTCCAAAGTATTTTATTCTATGAATATCTATCGAAAATACTGTTTTGTCCCTTTTCAACAAAATACATTGAGCAGTGTTTTAAAGAGTAAGTATGTATATAACCCTCTTATTCATAAAAACTAACATAGCTTTAAAGCACTAATTCAACTAGAATACTGCCGTGTGGGGCCGGCTTTAGAATTGTCCCACCCCTCCACCCATGGGAGTCATAAGAGCCGACTGAGGGAATATCGGGGGAGTGGGCAGCAGCACTCCCTCGAGTATTAACAATATCCACTGCGATCGCCAACCCGCCTGCCAAGCGTTGCGATTACGGCACTATCCCCCATATGAGCGAAACACATGTTGTGGCGTTCTCTTGGGGAGGCCTATGTCCAGCAGTGGACTTCGAAAGGCTGATGGATGGATGGGGACTGTTTTATCCCTTTCCACAAAGTACCTACATTGAAAATTTGACAGTATATATAGCACAGAGCCCGGAAAAATATGTAATAATATATAATGGGCTACTTTTTATATCAGAAAAACTAATGGTTCCTCAGATATTGAAATATTTACATAGAGCATATTCTAGTGACATATTTAAATTTTGATGTCTGCGCAAACGAAGTCACGGACAGGAGCTAGTTTTAAAATAATAAACAATAAACGAGTGCCTCCTACTTGACAGTGCACTATCGCAGGCGTAGAGAATTGGTCCAATGAAATTTGAACACGATTTTCACAATACTTAGCGGCTCAGTTTATTGAAACTCTAGTTTTGAAATCCTGCACAAAAAGAAGATTCTGGTTAAAATATTCAATTAGATCGTAATTTGAATGCAGTTTGGAAGTGTTTGGAAGTAAAATAAATAATTAATAGAGTCTCTACCTTTACTGAGGGTAAATACCTACGTCACCTTTGATAAACACAATATACAGTTTAGTAGCAATAAAGTCGTAAACATTTTTCTGTTCAAAATTACAACCAAACGCTGATAGTGCTGAACCGTGACAAGAGTCCAAATAACACATTTTTTATTGGATATACTATAAATATAACTATACAAATATAGTCAACGTTTTACAGTTTAGTCACTTAAACATTTTATGACTGACGTAATATTAAGTCAGCCGAATAAAAGTCTAGATATCCAACACGTGCGTTTTTTTACAATATTTGTCATAAAGTTATAAATACTGATATGTGTGCGTGTTTGTCTTTGGTGTGTGAGCGTGAGCTGTCTTCTTTTCAAAAATTCAGCGGATATCTAAACTAGTGATTCCGGATATCTATAGCCGCGGATATATCTCGATAGCCACATCAAGAATAGAGGCCCAGACCTGACAAGGTTTGAGAAGCTTTTTAAGGAGGCTTAGAAGTAGACTAGTTCCGCTATGAGTCCAATGTAAAAACCTCCGTCTGCTCGGTAGACGTATAAAATAGGTAATAAAATATTAAAAATGTTTACATACATAATATACCAAATTATATTTTTTCCTATTATAAAGTACATTTAAGAGATTTGAGAAAAATGTCTGAAATAGGCGTGTCTAAACATTAAACAATTTTTTTTAGATTTTTTATCTGTTTATCTGTTTGTTCGTTCGCGCATCACGCAAAAACTACTAAACAGATTTTGTTGCAACTTTCTTTATTTGATAACTCTTGATTAGACTTAAAAACTGGTATATAGGTACATTTTATCCTGCCACTATATCGGGAACCTGAGATATAGCCTTAAAACTAGCATTTGACTGCGGTGGCAAAATGCTAGGCTATTTATTTATAAAAACATAAATTGCACATATTATATGTGGCGTTCATATGGGGCCTATATTTAGTACTGGACGTTAAAGATTGGTGGATGCATGGAAATGAATCCTGCTGTAAGTAAGGTTTACATTATATTACGCGAATTTTACACATTTTGAAATAAAACTACGTTTACGGAATCTATCGCGTTTACTTGATTTTTATACTATCCCGACGTTTCGAATACTTTACAGCATTCATGATCACGGGTGGACTTAAATGGTAGATGTCCAAAGCTGATATGTTGTTTCAACGGTTTCATCTACCCACAGTAATATGATTTTACAATTTTTTGGTGTATTTATTGCAACCCACATAATATTCGTTTAGAAACACAATTAAAAAATATCTACTCTAAGTTTTATGATTACAATGTATGAGATTTAAGCTAGTATAATAAAATTAGTATAATACTCCTTTAAGATTAAAAATTTTTGTTTATATTTAGTGCTTAAAAATTCTACCACAAACTACCAATTAAACTTTTTAAGTAATCTAAAAACTACCATTAAGAAGACAATATTGATTATTAGTTTCTATTATTAAATATATTGATTTTAATAGAAGCTAAGACTAAAAAGCTACTACCGGATCGGAACGCGGCCTGACTGAGAAAGATCCGGCCAGAAAACTCAGTAGGCAACAACTTGTTATGGATTATTAAATTTATGCGGAAAAATACTAACTAATCACTACTGTGGGTTTTATCTACACAATAAGCGCTAACTGTGTCATGCAATCTTGTGATGTGCCTTCTTGTATTATGTTTGGTGAGGCCTATCACAGGATTCCAGCTTGATGGTAAGACCCAGCCGTCTTCTCTATTGAAATTGGGATGTTTCTTAATTTTAATAGCCTCACGTATCATTCTAGGACGATATCGATGTTCTTTTGCGAGTATTTGAGGTTTGTCAAACCTGACGGCGACAGTGCTTCACATCAGCTATGTGTCGCTATACAAAGTCTGCAATTTGTGAGCACACACATGACCACACCCGCCATTACATCAGGTTTGACAAACCTCAAATCCTCGCAAAAGAACATCGATATTGTCCCAGAATGATACGTGAGGCTATTGAAATTAAGAATTGAAGGCATACGAACCTGTCGTTTCTAACTCTCGATAACGTTGACTGATCGAAAGCGGGGACGGGTAGAATAAATGAGAGAAAAACGTGCTACGTCCAAAACTGCGTGATGAATCGGCGTCTTGTAATCGTTGGACTAACACGGGTCTTGTAATTTGTTAAGGGAAAGTTCATTGGGTTTTGGGACCTTCACAGATGTGCACTATCATCTGTTGTGAACGAATACGCGACATGTTTACATAAAATCCGTCAACTTGACTTAATTTTGGGGTAGGTATCTACAGTGATATCAGGATTTTTTATAGTGTAGTTTTTTTTTATTGACTACGGTGGCAGATGAGCCATGGCCCACCTAATGGTAAATGGTAACCGTCGCTCATGGACTCAACTATACAGAGAGTACTGTCAAGCCGCTGCTCACCATTTCATTTCACATATATGAAATGAACCAATTGACGGCTATCTCCTGCTACAACCAAAACACACCAATGTCCTTCATAGCCGATCACACAGGATACGGTGATACCAACCCGCTCGGGCCTGATAGCAAGTGAGTACTCCCACTTGATACCCAGCCCTACCACCAGTGATGCAATGGGTGAACCCGTGGGAAAGTATAGGGTGGTGACACTTGTATTCTTAGTCCGTCACCACACGGTTACGGGTTATATCCCATTTTACTTAATATTGTAAATACCAAAGTTTGTGAAGACTAAAGAGTTTACATGTTGGTATGTTTGTCCGTCATTTACGTCTAAATGATGGATGGATTTGTCACTAGATTAAATATGGGATGGGATGCTTATATTCCGAAAAAAGAACTATTAAGTACTAAACTTGATTATAAAAAATATTATTTTTAAATAAAAAAAACCGCCTTCTAAGGATTCGAAGTAAACGAAAAAATATCATCGATGTATTTGCTGATGCGATTTTTTAGATTGTTATTTATTTTTTTATTTATTTATTTATGTACACACACATAGTAACACATATAAACTAAATTATTTATAAAAATTTGTACAAAGGTGCTGCTTATTTCTTAAGAAATCTCTTCCAGCAGACCCGCGAGAGGAAAGTTTGTACTAAAAGAAATGAATTGTGTGTAGAGGGGCATAAACATACATACATTATAATTTTATCGAGATAGTATTTAAATTTAGACATTATTATATAATAATAATAATCATATACTTACACATATAAAATGTATCCATTATTTATATATACATACATACCTATGCTTACATATATACATGTACACAAATACATAACTACATATATAGGATATTAGGTATATAGGATACTGGATACATAAATTAAATTAAATACCCACAATATAATAATATTATGTATACATACCATCACGAACGCACATGATTTATTAGGAAACAGTAGACAGGTAGTATTGAAGCGCAGGGTTCGCTTGAATGATACGAAAGTGGGAGAATCCCTGATATCCGCTGGAAGTGAATTCCATAGTCTTACTGCATGCACAGTAAAAGAGTATGCATAGAAATCAGTTTTATGAGATGATTGTTGTTGATTTTTTAGAAACCGCTAGGCCGATTTTTATAAAATTTAAATGGGACTACCTCTAAAAAAAGAATCACTGAAATCAATTCATAATTGGTGCAATAATCGCGTATCAAACGCAAAAAAAAACATACAGCCGCATTGAGAACCTCCTCCTTTTCGAAGTCGGTTGAAAAGAAGCATATTTTAAGGTTTTCAAGCTTCCACGTGTGACGTTAAGATTTTAAATGTTACGTAACGCAATTGTTTTAATTTGTGCATTTGAACATAATATTTTGACATACTTACATTAATTTGATTTAGAATTATTGTCCCGCTAATATGAAAAATTAAGCAAATATTTTATAGTTTTAAAACTAAGCATTCTTGTCTATATAATTATTAATAAAAAAAAACAAAAAAAAATACTATGTTGTACCTAGGTATATAAAAATATAAAAAAAATAATATGATACACAATATAGGTTACAGGATTGTAATAATAAATATCATCGTCCTAGCGTTTTTGGTTGCGGTTGCGTCCTTTTTTTTAAGGCGGGAAAAAATTTACCTAACCGTACACCCCGTCGTTCAGGGCAACGAACAGGGTTGTGTGGGGCCTTCACCCACTAAATAAACCTGCCATATGCAGTCTCTCCGCCTGTGTTGGCGGGCCACTGGAACGATGTTACATTCATTCAGTGGCCCTTGCGATTGCGTCTTAAGCTATCACTTCGGATCCCGGGGTCAACTACGTTACCTACTACTATGATTCATACTATATGAATACATATTTCAGGATTATCACAATGATAATAAATGTCATTAGATAGTGCATATTATTGATGTTTAAAAATAAATAAGGTATTTTGATACTTTTTAGAGACGGAGGAAGCTAAAAAAATGCTCGTAGGATTCGTATTAATGATGTAGACGTGCCGCGCTTGCTACGCGTGTTACAAATCGATGTCCCGTAATCGACAAACTTTTAGGCGATTTGTTTCAGGAAAAATATTACTTTGTATTACAAAAATTTACTTTGATAAGTACCTACGTATATATACCTACTAAAACTATAATTTTATGAGGTTGAAAGCTTCGTGAAGAACTATAGGTTCGTAGGACTAGTATCTATTCTGTACTATAGGTACGTGACAAAGTTTCTCGTATCTATTCTGTGGTACAAGTGAGAGGTGATAATATAAATTAGGCCAGCGTATACTCCTTCTGGTTTTGACGTGTAGCAAGTACTTAATGGGCTAAAAAGTTTCTTTGTATATCTATAAGATCAATACCAATAAAACTAAGACGGAAAAGCCTTGGATTTGTACTCAATCTTTAAAAAGATCTATAAACAAAAAAATATACTGATATGTTTATATATTTTTAAGCATTTGATATGCTCGGACATATAAATTAACACAAAGTGCGAAAATGTTAAATCGAAAATAAAAGTCACGAGCAAGACTTGAACCTGCATCTTCTGGAATACCGTCCGAGATGCTTTGCTAATTCACCCATCGTAACAGTTTTTTGTATTTCTAGGTGACAATTTTTTTTTAATAAATTTATATGATTATTGTAGATTTTCTTGTATATATATAAAAAATATAGATATTGGACAATTTAACATAATTATATTATACCTACATAGGCTACATAATGTTATAAAATATATAGTTTTTATACCATTATTCAATAATTATAATATGTATTATACTAGTGTATATTTTCCGTCAATTCCGAATTTCCATCACGCTCTCAAAAATTATGAACAAAATTATTTGTTATGTCAGTAAAAAGCATTGCTTTTTCGCGTATTATGATAAAGTTATACATTCGTTCATTATCGTTCACGGTCAACACGTATAATCACGTATTTCAGCACAATAACATTGGATAACAGCAATATACTATTGATATAATTACGTCACATATTGGCATCAGTTAGGTACTTATATTATCAAGTTAGTCGTAATTCGTAGATAAGAAATATGAAGGGGGTCGTTATTATCTATGTCAATATGATTATCCTTTTAATGCTTTAACTAAGTAATAAATGAATATTCACGGACATTTCACACAACGTCCTCTGGTCCCAAACTAATAAGCTTAACGCTTGTGCTATGGGTACCAGATTACGAATATAGTACATATATTACTTTTTTTTTGTAAATACATACATTAGAAAACTCCCAGACGCAGTACAAATATATGTGTTCATCACACAAATAATTGTCCTGAGTGGGAATCGAACCCACGACCTTGTGTTCGGAAGTCAGTTACTCTACCAAATACGCCACGAGGCCCGCCTGTGCTGGATTTATAATATTAAATCAGTTTCATATACGCACGTTATGCTATTAAGTATTCGCAATGGGGATCTACGGGCAAAGCTCGAGCGCAGATGGCGCTATCGGCGAGATGGCCACTGTCAAATTTTAGTTGCTTTGTTAGCCTGAGAATTGTTTGCTATTTTTTGTGTTTAATCCTGTTGATCAGCGATATTGTTAAAATGTATAGTAGGTAGCTGGAAGATTAAAGAATTGAAAGACGCTATGCTGTGTAGCCATAAAAATTATAATGTTGGATCTTTGGGAAATAATTGTACCCTGGGGTGTATTACATTTTGGTACAGCAGACACGGGAAAACTATGATAAAATTAAAATTTACCAAATTACAGGTTATAAATTGTATGGAAATTACAGTTTTCAATGGCCATGTCGATAATAAGCCATCTGCCGTGAACTCGCACTGGGCCAGCGAGGTGGACTATTACCTAATCCCTCTTACCATGAGAGGAGATAACCCAATAGTGGAACAGAAAAAGGGTTGAAAAAATTATAATAAATAACATAAAATGTGGCATAGCTATATTTAAGTACATAAGTGTTTACGTATGTCATGTAAGTGTGAGAACTACTAATAACAGTAAATTAAATACAATAGCTTTAGTAAGCTACTACTAGAATTTTAATACACTGTCTGTAAAATACTACCTAAATTATATATCTATGTGGTACCTATCACAATAAATAGGTATTGTAAATTATATACTTACTAGTACAGTACATACGTGTATAGACTGATTGTGATCAAGAATAGAAAAAAATCAAAATCAATTAACCTGATTACCACTATTTTTAGTGTAGGTACGCCTCTCAGTTAGATAAGCTGTGTTATTTTATTCATAAATAGCCTTTGCCCGCGGCTCCGCCGCAGTTAAAAACTAGTTTCTAGGTTATATCTCAGGTTTTCGATATAGTAGCGGAATAAAATGTTTTTAAGTCTAATCAAGAGCTATCAAATAAAAAAGTTGCATCAAAATCCGTTCAGTAGTTTTTGCGTGATGCGCGAATGAACAAACAGACAAAAAATCTAAAAAATATTGTTTTGTGTTCAGATACGTCGATATACCCTATTGCCCTATACAGTACTTTTTCCTAAAAAATCTTAAATTTACAGACATAGCTCTGTTACAACTTTATAATATTATAGATTATATTTATTGCAATTCATGTACCTATCTGGAATCCAGTTACTACACGTGTAGTGCTGTTGTTGCTGTTGATTAGGAACCTTGAACCCTGAATTTTACACAAAAAAAATGTACAGCGGAACTACCAATACCTATGTTAATATGCAATGATTCGTTTTTACTTTTTATCGATTTCATCATATATTTCAACTTTTTCTGAGACAACTAATATTTTTTACTGCACCTGTAAATTATTACTCAATAAATAACTAATTGCTATTTCATTACATGTTAAAAATATGACTACAAAAACGGCTTGATGAATCGCCTTATAGCCTTGTTGGTAGATTCTGTAATACATTTTGGAATCTTGACCTCTTGCCTCTTCAAAATCTAAATATCACTTCTGTTACGTTACAAAAATATCGAATTGTAGAAGTAAAATATAAAAAATAGCCCATAGTTTTTAGGTCATATCTCAGGTTCCCGATATAGTAGCGGGATAAAATCTGTACCAGTTTTTTTTAATCAAGAACTATCTAATAAAAAAGTGCTTGATGCGCGGACGAACAAACAAAAATCTAAAAAATAATGTTTATGTTCAGGCAGGTCTATATAGATATTAATTGAAGGAAGGTGAAGTCAGGAGTCTCCGAAACCGGCGAGCGTGTATGAAGAGAGTTATGAATGTTGAGGAAGCGAGAGATGTATGCAAGAATAGAGCCTCTTGGCACTCTGTTCTCTCTGCCTACCCCACAAGGGAAATGGCGTGATGATAAGTAAGTAAGTACATCTATATAGCCTGATAGAGTCATTTTTTCTCTCAAACATCTTAAATGTACAGACAGCTCTGTTACAGAATTTTAATAGTTAGAACGAGAAATACGGATTATTTTAAACACAATTTATTTTTAGCAGTTTGTAAAATTTTACAAAAAAATTCCAGTTATGGCAAAACATAGGACGAGACAGATCGATTATTTTAAATAGGGATGGGCCGAAATTCGTTTTACATTCGGTTTAACCGAATTTCGGTAGCTTGATCCGAACTTCGGCATTCGGTCGAAATTCGGTTTAAATGCCGAACATTCGGTAAAAGAAAAAGGGAAGGTTTCCATTAAAATTTAGTGAAATCAAATCTGTTATAGCTGTAAAATAAGTCGCAAATAGGTACCAATATTCTAAAGTAATTTAATTATGGTCGGTTGTAGTAAGTACGTTAAACTATAATTATTATAGATAAATTAAAAGGTATAAATGAATTGGTTTTTTTCGCAATCTAAGAGTCTATGAATCAATAAACTCAATAATTTGCAATACTTTCACCCAGACTGACTGTTTTTTATTGTTTTGCAACGTTGTCTTTCGTAAATAAATACACACAGAACACGACATGTTACTATAGAGAAAGCACACACACCGAAGTTCGGCCGAACTTCGGCCGAATTTTGTATATTTACCGAATGTTCGGCCGAAGTTCGTATTCGGTTAAAATCACATTCGGCCCGTCTCTAATTTTAAACTCAATTTATTTTTAGCAATGTTTGTTAAATTTTACAAAAATTTTCCAATTATGGCAAAACATCATCGTGAAATAATATCCAAAACCTATTTTATAACCAACTTCAATAACGTGTACGTAGCTCATCATAACAGTAAATTAGATGCTACTACCCATAATACATTAGTGTTGCATTATTATAGAACATCCTGTACACATATACCTACCTACCTATCATGTTAACAGTATACTTATTGCAGAGTTAATAATATGATTATAGTGGAACGTAAATCCGATATTGTTATGTCATAAACACATATAGAGGACAATGAAATGAATGAATGTATTCAGTCTTGCCAATTATTGTCTGAATTCGCCTAGCGGCTCACAAAGCAATAGAGCGACGTTGTTCGTCAAGGCAACTGATGTAACAGCATCGCAAATTAACAAGTGGCCTCGTTACTAACGAGCAACATATATAGAAACTTACGTCCTAACACGTTATTCCCTAATAGCCAATTTTCTTATAGTACTTACCACTCAAGAGGTAAATTGACAGTAATATATTATTTTCGTTCAGCTCCTTTGTTACTTATAGTTATGGAAAATGAAAACTGTACCGTTTTGTTCCAGAACTATGTTGAATGTTTGAGAATACCAATAATTTTTAGAAACATATAAACAGACACAAAGTACACTCAGACTCGCTGGAATAACTATTTGAACATCACAAAAATAATTTACTGTCCTGTGTAGTTATCTAACCTACAACACGGTGTCTAAACCAAACAACCATCTGTATAGTCCATTTAAAAAAATATATTACATAATTAATGGATTAATTCGTGTAACCAAAAAAGTTTCCCAAATTAATCTTAATTTCACTAACCGGGGACGGACCTCGTGGCGTAGTCGGTAGTGTCACCTACTTCCGCGCTCGAGGTCGTGAGTTCGATTCCCACTCAGGACAATTATTTGTGTGATGAGCAAAGATATTTGTACTGCGTCTGGGTGTTTTCTATATATTATATGTAGGTATGTATTTACAAAAAAAAAATTAATATATTTATTATATCCTTAAGCTGGTACCCATAGCACAAGCGTTAAGCTTAGTTTAGTGATCCCAAACGGAGGACGTGTGTGAAATGTCCGTGAACATTTATTTATTTACTTAACCTCGTTTTGCCTGATTTGCCAAATTAAAATTGTTACGCACGAGAGCGCGATTAGATTCATTGTATATTATGTTTTTTGCAAAATAGCTATTAGTCTAAAGGAGACGCTTGGTATAATTTAATTATTCCTGGGGCGTATTATCTCCTATAGGTACTTGGCATAACGTTAAACCTAGTTATTTTACCTTGCAAATAGTATTTGTTATTTCAAAGATAATGAAAATACCACTGATTACGATAATACTCTTATTATACGGCAGAACTACATTTGATCCTTTGTTTTTCGGCGGCCATGTTTAGTGGGCAGCTTTTATTGGGGAATTGGAATTGTGCGACACAAAGGGTCTTAAATTAAATCAACTACCCTAATATTCCCTACTATAGAGGTTTATGGGCTGGGGAAAGTGTGGAGTATGCTGACCACCACCTTATTTATTCTATATTGTTGAAGTTTGGGTCAGTATATAAATTAACACACCAATTATAATATATTGTACCTATGTCTTTATCCAAGAATATGGTGTTTTAGATATTTAAAATAAGTTATTAACTGTCTCGGTGGTGCAGCGGTAGTGCAAGCGACTGCTGATCATGAGGTCTCGGGTTCGATTCCCGGGTCGGGCAGTGTTAATGGGCTTTTTCGTAAATAGAAATATTCTCAGTAGCAGCTTGGTTTGGAAATGTGCCCGGTAGCGACAATAGGCTCGTCCCCTATTACGTGGGACTTAAACATAGCTGGCGAACCGCTGGTGTGTAATACATCTCTGCCTACCCATTCGGGGAATACAGGCGTGATGCTATGTTATTAAAACGAAATAACGACACGTTGTTCTAAAGTTGATCTCTTATTTTGTTTATGTTTAAACTTTACTCAAAAAATTAACCAATCCTTTCCGTCTGAACAAACTGTGTAGGTATATAATTATATTTTGACTTTTGTTACCAGGTAATACACAGCAGAATGTCTTCACCGTCTAAACTCCGGTCTAAAAGGCAGACGAAGTTCAAACGTCTTTTACACAAACGCCTCCCTATAACGAAATGGCTACCGGAATATAATTCAGAGAAGGCAGTTGCAGATTTAATAGCAGGCATTACCGTGGGCCTAACTGTGATACCCCAGGCATTAGCATACGCGACACTGGCTGGCCTTAGTCCTCAGGTAAGGGTCAAAAATAAATCTTATATTGTTGTGTCATGCGATAATTATTTAACTTCTTCAATATAATTTCCGAAAACACATAATCAAATTACCTACTCTATGGCATAACTGAGCATCATTATCGTACCTTCATACTATATTATATTCTTGTACTTTTACCTTCGGGGGTGACAATGCCCAATTCTATACTCGTATGTATAACAGTACTGGCACATTATTGCTCTTATTGTGGTCCACTCAAACACGCGGGGCACTTAGTGATGTTAATGTGACCCTTACATTACAGTTTGTCTCCCTCGATAATGTCATTGAATTTTGATCGGCATTTCAATTTCTAATCGGTACCCAGTCGAGATTCCAATTCTTGCACTCCAATTCTTCAACCATGTTTATATTATACTAGCAGAGTGCTGACGCGGCGTCCTTCGGATCGTATCAACAAATTTTGTTTAAATTTTTTAGCTGGATTTAATTCAGTATTTTCATCAAAAAAATAGTTCCATACAACATGTTTGAGAATATTAATTTACTTCATAGCTTTATTTTTTCGTGATTTTTTATTAGTTACTCTGCTATTCCGGGTGAAGACAAATCCAACATATCAAAGATCATAAAAATCTGTCCAACTATTCTCGTGTTACCGATAAATGGTGTAGTTAAGTTTTTAGATTTATATTGTGGCTGTTTTTAAGTACCTACTCAAGTTCTATGGCTAATAATCTTTTTAAAAAGTTTTAGGATTATATCTTAGGTGCCCGATATAGTAGCGGGATAACACGTTTACCAGTTTTTAAGTCTAAACAAGATCTATAAAACAAAGAAAGTTGCAGCAAAATCCGTTCAGTAGTTTTTGCGTGATGTGATGAACCAAAAATTAAAAGAAAATGTTTTAAGTTCAGACACGCCTAAACAGATTTTTTTTCTCAAAATCTTAAATGTACAGACACAGCTCCGTTACAGCTTGATAATGAAAATTGAATAATTAGGAAGGATACAGAAACATTAATTGTTTCTGCTGCAATGTTTGCATTGCCACCAAATACCTTTAACGAAAATGAAAAACTGACATCTAAAATACGCAGGTAAAAGTCGATTCCCTTCAAAGGATCGAAGTTTTAATTAAAGTTTTTAGAGCAATGACCCGATTGTTTGGGACATAAAGTAACAGCTTTTATTAATAGCCAATGTTTAAAGGCTTTTAAAGGACAGGTCAAAAAGATCGATAACGTGGCGCAAGTTTTAAATTTTGCTACTTTTAAATAGACTTATGAGATAAATTATGATGTGTTGCATCCAGACCTTTATAAAGTTATTGATGTAAATCTTTTATTCAAAAAACGTTTGACATATAGTAATGATACAGTATAATTTTGTATTATCTACAAGTGCAAGGTCAATAACTTGTTGATAATACGTATACGTACATATATACGTGTATAAGTTTGAAAGGCTTTAATTAGGACAGATTTTCTTCGATACATTTTGTGTTTTTTTGATGTACAAATGAAAAACAATGATTTGGAAATATCATAGTGCTCAATAGGCATGTGACCAATTAGAATTTTTATTTTGTCTCGTTTCTTCAAAATAAACTCAAAATTGCCCTTAATATTATTACGTGTATTTGCTCAATCTTCACTGGTACAGTATGCGATTATTTGTTATTAGGAGACAAACTGATATTTTCCCATCATTGCATTCAAACATATATTATTACTAGCCTTTGATAGTAATAATATACGGCTTCGCCGCAGCCAAAAGCTAGTTTTTCGGTTATATCTCAAGTTCCCGATATAGTAGCGGGATAAAATGTATACCGAATTTTAAGTCTAATCAAGGTCTCTCAAATAAAAAAGTTTCATCAAAATTCGTCTAGTAGTTTTTTTAAAATATATTCTAAAAATTCTAGTTTAAATAATTTTCTAGTTTTTCGGTTATATCTCAGGTTCCCGATATAATAGCGGGATAAAATGTATACCTGTTTTTAAGTCTAATCAAGGCCTTTCAAATAAAAAATGTTGCATCAAAATCCGTCCCGAAGTTTTTGCGTGATGCGCGAACAAACAAACAGATAAACAGACAAAAATTCTAAAAAAAAATTGTTTTGGGTTTAGGCACGCCTACATAGCATATTACAGCCATTTTTTCTCAAATATCTTGAATGTACAGACAGCTCTGTTACAGCTTTATAATAGTATAGACTAGCTGACCCGGCGAACTTCGTACCGCCATATCTTATCTTAGGCACGCCAGCAACACACTATTTAAAAACAGTGAAAATCGGTTAGATAGTTTCCGAGTTCATCGTGAGCAAAACAAGGTGACACGAGAATTATATATAATAGATGTCGGCCTTTTTACGTACGAAACACCAAACTATACGATAATAAGAATGCCGAAATAACTAGAAACATACACCTCAAGGTTTTGGGTACTTCAAGTTTTGTTAGGCATGACATGGCTTATATACTGCGTGTTTTCAGGTACTACGTATTCCACATTTATTCTTACGCCCCGTTAGTATGAATGTGCTCATAGTCGTAACTTTTTCAGGACGGTCTCTACTCGTCGTTCGTGGGGTGTTTCGTCTACATAGTATTTGGGTCCTGCAAGGACATTACTTTGGGCCCGACTGCGTTACTAGCCTTAATGACATACCAACAGATACAGGGTAGAAATACTGACTATGCAGTGTTGCTCTGCTTCTTGTCTGGAGTGGTGCAGCTTGGTATGGGATTATTACATTTAGGTAAGTAATTATACATCCACATATTATTATATGTACACTCCACAAATTCGACGCTCTAACCGCTAATCTATCGCAGGCTGCGATGTGATTTGTTCTATTAAGTAGCAAACAATGTCAAACGCTGTTTTTTAAAATTTTTTTTTTTTTATAATTTTGTGCGATCATTTACGTTTTCATTATAACATTTATAATGAAAATATTTCGGATTTTTTAAAGAATACATTCCCAGAGTGTGTACTAAGGTACCGTGCCGACTACCATTGAACACCCCGCCAATAAAGGCGGGGAGACGGCACACGGCGGGTTTTTAGTGGGTGAGGGCCCCACACTACCCTGTTCGTTGCCCCAAACGACGGGGTGTGCGGTTAGGAACATTTTTTCCCGCCTTATCAAAAAAAAAGGTACCGTGCCGACTACCTACTTGTCATAAGTAAACGCACAAACTTAAACATAACATGATCGCTAGCTATTGTAATACCAGACATAGTAAACAAATAGACTTTCAAGCGGAGCGTGGTTAAGTAGAAATCTACACACATGACGTTGTTCCAGTGAATAGGTAGGTATTATATTCTTTTAACTTCTTTTTAATATTTAATTTTGTTACGTATTTATAATTCTTATACCAAAGACAATGTAATATGTCCTTTTTTGCACCTGAACTATTTTCATATTGAAGATTTGATACATCATTTTACAATAAATCACGGACATTTTCACACAACGTCCTCTGGTCCAAAACTAAGCTTAATGCTTGTGCTATGGGTACCAGATTAAGGTATATCAATTTATTACTTTTTTTTGTAAAAACATTCATATACCTAATAGATAGAAAACCCCCTGACACAGTACAAATATCTGTGTTCATCACACAAATAATTGTCCTGAATGGGAATCGAACCCACGACCTTGTGCACGGAAGTCGGCTACACTACCGAATACGCCAAAAGTTATACATATATTATTACATAATATGCTAGAAGATTTAAATTCATAGTGGCTCATGTATATTATACTAGAAGGTATTCAATAGACTAATATTATAATTTAATTTTAGTGGTTTTTATACTTGTACTTATATGAACGGAAAATACAACGGCTAATATAAAAGAGTGGCTTGTCTTGATTCAATATAAAAAAATATCAGCACAAAGGCTCTGAATGGCAGTATGCTCTATGTAATTACATCCTGTACAAACCAAGGCCAACTTGTTATACTCACTTAAATAGAGAACATACAAGTTCGCTGTATGTTCCCGTTATGAACAATGTAGAGCTGATACTACTAATAGAGTAACGGATATCATGGAACAGACTTTGGATGCTAATAGTCTCGAGTTTGTAAGCAACGAGCTGGCCACGAGCATTTCAACTGAAATGTTATTGTTTTTCAACTACAAGATAGAGAAGTGTGAAAACTATCATGTCTTTATTATTGTTATAACTTCAATACTTAGGCAGAGAAGTAGTTCACATTGTGGCTGGGAGATTGTCGCTTACTGAAGAGCATTAACTATAGTTGGTTTACGTTTTAAATTGATCCACGCTAATATTATTAACGTCAAAGTGCGTTTGTTTGTTTGTTTATAACACTCACGCCTTAACGCCTTAATTATCGTGGAATTTTGGATACATATTATTATGTATTTAGATATTTTTTTTTATATATATTTTTAGCATTTGACATGCTTATGTTTGCTATGCTTTGTGTTTAACATATTATTATGATTATGTAGTATCGACCCCAAAAGAAATAGGCATTTCATCCCGCAAAATGCATGATTCCTATGGGATAGCTACTTTGTAGGTATAGAGATAATGAATGTGCCGTATTGTTAAGTATTTATATTCTAAACTCCACGCGGACTCTAGTCTATACTATTATAAATCTGTTACAGAGCTGTGCCTGTACATTTAAGATATTTTTACATTTAACATTTTTGACTTTATTAGGCTATATAGGCGTGTCTAAACACAAAATATTTTTTTTAGATTATTTGTCTATTTAACTGTTTGTCTGTTTGTTTATTCCCACATCACGCAAAAACTACTGAATGGATTTTGATGCAACTTTTTTTATTTGATAGCTCTTGATTAGACTTAACAACTGGCTACATTTTATCTCGCTACTACATCGGGATCGCGAGACATCACCTAAAAACTAGCTTTTGGCTGCGGCGAAGCCGCGGGAAAAGGCTAGTGTTATATATTTTGATACCTACATTATGAATTCAAATATTCGGATGATATTGTAGGTATAGAAAGATAAAATATTTAAGTTAAACTGGCACCTTCCTTACGAGCTGTCCAAAGAAAGTGTGTACCTAATATATAATACTTTAGTACCATAGATTATATATTTTATTGTTTCGTAACTTTTTATGAAGTATATCAAACATTATCATACAAACTTTTTTGAGGTCGTCTTCCGATTTGCAATAAAATTCGTTTGTGTATGTATATAAGTATACAAACACTAGCAACACCAGAGGCATCACGCGCGCATCCTCAACCCCAAAAGGGATATGAGTTGGCGAGGAAGGATAATGGGGATGATAAGACAGAGGTAGATAAACCCCCCACCGACACTCTCGTTCACTACAGTAGGAGTAGCTAGTCACGCCTTGACTTCATTTTCTTCGACATATTAGTTTAAATTACTCTTAATAAATAACTCTTAGATAGACATTACGTAGAAAGCGAACCATTTTATATTGTATATTTTTGCTCTTAGCAGGTACCAGATGTTATGTTGTACGAAGTACTCTTATTTGTTATATTCTAAAAACAAACATGTTTGTATGATGTAACCTTTTGTCTGCAGGTGTGCTGATAGACTTCATATCAGTACCAGTTACCGTAGGCTTCACGTCAGCGACATCTGTAATCATCGCTGTCTCCCAACTAAAGGGACTGTTAGGATTGCAGTTTAAGTCCGGCAGTTTCTTAGACACCGTTAAAAAGGTAAGTTTAAAACAACACACATACATGGTCTTATTTGCCAGAGGGAGGCACAAAAACAGATTGCTTCTTGCCATAAAATGGCCTTCCGCTGATCGCTTTTGCACCCTGTGGGAACTAGACGTGACGAGCGGTGAACTATTTTGCCTCCATTCTGATAGTTGTTACTAAAAATCTTCATTGCATTTCCACGAGTATTTAATACAATATTGTTTATTTGTATGTGGAACGCTAGTTTCTCGAGGTTCTGAAGATTGGTGCTAATCAAAATGAGAACAATTGACTAGTGATGCTGATTTACTGATACAAACGTAATGACAATACTCCACACAATACCTACACAGTATAACCCTCAAGCCAAGTTGCATAAACGTTTTCGTTGTATGGGATTGACAGTCGGTTACGCTTACGTTGTCGTAGCCTTATGTCAATCTCATACATTAATTATTCTATTCTACTAGCGTTTATGCCACTTGGCTAGCGGGGCAGTATTACTCTAAGCTGTCCCCTCACCGCCGAAACTTTCAAGGGCGATGAATTTCACTACTGCTGCTTTCGACATGAACTTAACGAGCCGATTGAACTGAAAGTTTGAGGAGACCTTTATATCAAATCACTGAAGGTGGTCCGAGTATACCCAAGGTTTTATGAAAAAATCATTATAAATGGCCTTCACTTAACGATGATTTGAGTGTTTTGTACTTCAGTACAGGATCAGTTCATAAGGATCACGCCACATTGTAGATTGATTGAGTTGCAGATTAGCATTCTGCACTAATAAAAAGTTCTAGAAAAGATGCTTGGACTGATATAACTTCGTACGTATCTATATACTATTATAAAGCTGTAACAGCGCTGTGTCTGTACATTTAAGATATTCGAGAAAAAAATGAATGTAATAGGCTATATAGGCGTGCTAAGCACAAAACATTTTTTTTTTAGAATTTTTGTCTGTTTATCTGTTTGTTTGTTCGCGCATCACGCAAAAACTATTGAACGGATTTTGGTGCATTTTTTTTTGTTTGATAGCTCTTGATTAGACTTAAAAACTGGTATACATTTAATCCCGCTAATATATTGGGAACCTGAGATATATCCTAAAAACTAGCTTTTGACTGCGGCGGAGCCGCGGGCAAAGGCTAGTACTATTATAAAGCTGTAACAGAGCTATGTCTGTACATTTAAGAAATTTGAGAAAAAAATACTGTATTAGGCTATATAGACGTGTCTAAACACAAAACGATTTTTTTTAGATTTTTTGTCTATCTGTCTGTCTGTTTGTTTGTTCGCGCATCACGCGAAAACTAATGCACGGGATTTTTATGCAACTTTTTTTGTTTGATAGCTCTCGATAAGACTTAAACACTGGTATACATTTTATCCCGCTACTATATCGGGAATCTGAGAAATAACCTAAAAACTAGCTTTGGCTGCGGCGAAGCCGCGAGCAAAGGCTAGTATATATAACACTTTTTACAATAATTATCTCTTGGTATAACATTAAATTTGAACTAAATGAATCATTAACGATCGAACGACAAATATGTTTTTAAAATCTCCAATTACACTTTCCGCCTGTATACAGGTTATTTTTGCTGATTTCGCGATTATTACGAAATATTTAATCGTATCGATTACGAAAGAACATTGAAGTAATTTTGTATCGAGGCCTTCAGAACACCAACATTATAATTACGAACTATTAAGTCGGTAAAATACATAAACATGTTTGTTTCAGGTAGTTGTGAATATACCAAATGCAAGGATCGCAGATAGCAGTTTAGGAATATCTTGTATCGTAATTTTATTAGTTCTACGTGTAAGTATTTCAAATGGTTTTAATATAGTTGTAAGTATTATTTTAAATAAATGTAAGACGATACCTGCACTATTTTCCGACCTTCGAGTGTATAAGCTTTTAGCACGATGTTACTGCAATTTTTTGATAGCCGGTTATTATTAATCACAGAGTAAAAATGTGATAGCCCTTAATTTTTTTAACGTAGAATCCGGAATAACCTCTTGACGCGCCCGGTGGAGGGTATCTCATATACTCCTATATACATATAAGATACCTCGCGAAATAAATAAAACTCCGGGCAAGGCTATTGTCACTCATTCAGCATTCTAAATCATTCTTCAACATCTGGTCTATCCATAGAGTAAGTTTAGTTCGTGAAAAAAAGTAGCAGGAAACAGTCTCCTTTGTTGTTATTTTTATTGATTGTGTGTATTTTTCTCTCATGATCTTAACAAGTTGCCGTATAACCGTTATAGGAGAAAATTTTTTTTGGATATTTAATGCACTTTGATTGTGTTAGTTCTTATACATCACGTATGAATACGTGCTTTGTCGACGTGTGTGCTTAGAATAATTGTATAGGTACTTTAATGCTTTGTATTTAGAGTTATTGTGACAATTCTACTTGTAATTGATTCGGAATATATCACATGAATCGCTAATGCATATAATCTTGGCTACCTACATGGCGTATAGCTTCTCTGATCTCAACTTGGATTCCACAATAACTGTTGTGAGTTTAATCCCCGCAGCGTACAATTAGGAACATGAATTAAGATTTGACTGTCTTTGGGCTAAAGGTATTAATTAGGCAAGTTTTTAATTGCAACTTGACATCACGTTCTGGATTCCTAAAAAACTCTCTACCCATGGGAGTCGTAAGAGGCGACTGAGGGAATACCGGGGGAGTGGGCAGCAGCACTCCTTCGAGTATTAACGACATCCACTGCGATCGCCAACCCGCCTGCCAAGCGTGGCGATTATGGTACTATCCCCCATTCTTGGGGAGGCCTATGTCCAGCAGTGGACGTTAAAAGGCTGATGGATGGATGGATGATGCTGAAGTTGATCCGTATGTAGCTTATGAAAATAGTGCAAATGTATAGAAGAATACAATCCTATAACGCTTACTATCCTTGTTAGTTTCCTGTGAGAGAGGGAGAAGGGACATAAGAGATATTTTTTTACCTCGTGGGTGGCAAACATGTGTTGCTAGATTTATAGACGCTAGCAATACGCAAGATATCAACATATATACGCTGGCAATACCAGAGATCTCTGACGCTCGTTTCAATAAAAATCATCACCCCTTATCCCTTTCTCTAGTAAAAGGACAGGAGGTGGGAAGAAAGGATAATATGGATGAGGAGGGAGTTTTGGGCCACCAGTGCTCTTACTATACGAACCACAACAAGAGGATTATTTATTGTTGTTTCACGCTTGTCTTCTGTGAAAGGATGGTACTTCCGAGCCGGCCCCATTCATGATGGGAGATCCAAGGTTCAACCACTAACGTTATGTTTGTTTTATGACGTCATATTTTACAATACCATGTGGTTAATAAATTGTTGGTATATCTTATATACATACAACTGTGTAAATACATGACAAGAGAGTTTTATATACGTCGTATAACATTCTCATTCATATACGTACATTATTCTTTTCAACTAACGATTCACGTTACTAGACATTCTAAATTAATTTATTATATCCAGAAATCACAAACAAATATACAACCTTTCATAACACACAAGCTACCTTGACCTTTTTTTTATATTGTGAGGAGACCTTTTATAGGTATCCTCCCGCCGGGACAGACGGGGAGAGGATGTCTCGGACTCTGGACGCGGCGATTGGCAAGTGGAGATGCCTAGTGCAATGCCATGCCGTTATACCGACTAAAACCTGACAATGTATCTTCAGACTATTTGTAGCCCAGGGTAGAGGGTCACACTCGTCGCATTCCTCATTTCCCCTGGGCAGGTCCTTGTCGCCTTGCTAAGCTCCCTTGACCTTGTCTTGACAATGTGCAACTGACCCTAGATTTTGCAGTGGAAGCCCGGCTTTAATGTGTGTATCAACTGACTCGCTCGAAATAGAAATCTGGAAACTATTTGTCATTCTCCAATTAAGTTCCTCTGCTCATTTCTTGCTGTCATTTCTCTTTTGCAGTACATCATAAAAATAGTTAAAACTCGTTTTTAGTGAAAGGTGAAACATTAATGCTACCTTCCGCTCGACTATTTCCTGCTCACTACTCGTTTGCGGAGGAAACATCCGATTTCCACAGTGAGCGGAGCGGGCACGTTAAGGACTCCATTTGACAAGTAAACTGCATATCTACTTTAAATTTCTAAAAATGTAGTGGAAAAGCAAATAGAGTGGAAAGTACTGAGCGAGTAGAAACGAACTCGCCCAGCCCCCTTAGAATGAAACACGAAATGTTAGACGAACTTTCGTTTCGCTTCATTGTGATTGGTCGCCTGAATCACGCATCAAGATCTCGGCTAATCAGGAATCACGCGTCTGACTGTTGATCAATCACAATGACTCGAAACGAAAGTTCGTCTAACGTTTCGTTTTTCATTCTAAGGGGGCAGTTCTAAGGAGCGGTGCCGAGTCGTTACGTAGTCCGTTCAACTCGCAATGACAAATTACATAGTAGCTTTCCTACAGAGAAAAAGTTGAGCGTGGTGGATCGAACGTGAAAGAAAGTGTTCAAAAGGGATTCGCTTGCTGTTCCCACCAAATATGTAATTTTCCTTTCTGTATACATAACTACCTTTATTTGATTCCGTTTAATTATACTGAATCGAGAATTAGCAACAAAACACGACCATCCCATCCATCCATCAGCCTTTCAACGTCCACTGCTGGACATAGTCCTCCCCGAGAACGCCGCAACGAGCGGTCCCGTCATGGGGAATAATGCCGTAATCGCCACGCTTGGCAGGCGGGTTGGCAACCGCAGTGGATGTTGTTAATGCTCGAGGGAGTTCTGCTGCCCACTCCCTCGGTATTTCCTCAGTCGGCTCTTACGACTCCCGTGGGTAGAGAGGGGTGGGACAATTCTAAATCCGGTCCCACACGGCTAAAACACGACCGCAGGTAGCCAATTCAAAACTGCAACCTGAACGCTACCAGTGGAATTGACTGATCATTTTCTATTGCTCATTTTCCGTTCAGCTGGCTCCGTTCATTCTTCTCTTTCATTTTTTTTTTTTGCGGTGGAAACCAGGCTTCGTCATTTACTTCCTATATTCATATGTAGGCAGTCGTAGAAAGTATGCTATAAGTGGGTCTAAAAGGGCCACACTAAATATACGTGAATACCTACTTGCCTAAATTCTCTATTATTCTCACATTACTAGTCCCATAAAATTCATATTTGATGTAAATTTTGCGGAATTGAAAAAAAATACATTTAAGTATACCGATTATTTTTTTATTAATTTAAACTTATTTCCCTAAAATTTTATGATAGAGAAATATAGTTGAAGTTCTAAGATCGATATTGTGGAAGTTATAAGTTCGACCGGTCCCTTGTAACCCTCATTGAGAATGTAGTTGTTAATCAGACCCTCCAAATGGAATCTACCCAGATCGGGGTAGAATTCTTAGTTGCTTCCCACAGATTTGAGACACGGGATTATTTTATTTATTAATATGATAAAAAAGCTCGGAAAAAATAATATAAAATCTGGGAATGGACATTTATGCAATTTATTAATACACCAGAACAGGTATTTAGTTTTTCAAATGAAAAAAAACATAGAGAATTGAATGTGCTTTGTTCTTTTAACGCGCATGAAGTCGTGCAATATATATATCGTGTAAGATCAAGGCATATCTTGCACGAAATATATATTGTAAATGTAAGTGGTTCTCAATTCGTCTCAGCATTATTTTTGATTATGAACCAATTTTGATGACTTTTTTGCGTTGAAATCGGTATAATATCGATACGATTCAACGACAAAGATCACGATTGTTTATCTTGAGTCATTATGGCTATTATTTAAAATTTATGAGCCATTTTATCGCTGTGGTTTTATGTATATGCACACCTAATATTTTTTTTTCTTTTTCAGAAAATAAAGGATGTTAAATTATCAGCAACCCAAAAAGGTCTGAAGAAAGCTCTTTGGTTGTTATCAACGTCGAGAAATGCAATAGTAGTGGTCGGTTGTTCACTGGCAGCTTTCTTATTTGAGACTTATTCCACGCAGCCTTTCAAACTCACCGGGACTGTAAAGTAAGAACTATATTATACTAAATGGATAATAAGACGTTGGTTTTTTTTCCTTTCCGTGTGGTGACTAACTAAGAGTGAAGACAAGTGTCATAGCCTCTTTTTTTTTCTTTGGGTGTCCATTCAATAATGGGCCGCCCGGAAAATGAAATGGTGAGCAGCGGCTTGGCATTATTTTTAGTATTGTTGAGTCCGTGAAGTGCGGTTATATCATTCGTTGGGCCGTGTCGTATTCGGCCACCATTGGTAATTAAAATATGGAGGAGGATGATGCCTAACAGTGGATGTTTAAGGGTTGTTATACTCCATTCAACCATTTATTTTACTTTTGACATAAACGCTTCTATGAAGTATCTTGTTTATTAACAGGCAACCATAGACAAAACAACGCAATAGTTCATTGATGTTGTTTTTTCTTTCCAATAGTAAAGCGACATGCTTTTTGGATTTGATACTTATCGATATCGATATAATAAAGATTATTCAATATTGTGATCTGTATTTTAGCACTTGACATGCTTAGCTACTTTAAATAAAGACACGATTGATTGATCAGTACTCCAGCTGCCAAAAGTAAAATAAATGGTTGGTCAGGCTATATGAAACCTTAAGGATGATATATTATTATGTACATTATTTAGTAATCTCAGAAAAGTACAACGCAAGTCCTATTTCCCTTGCAATTGTATGTATTATGAATTTTCTCTTCACCCGTTTCTGTTCCACTTTTGAGGACGAGTTTCCACTCAACGTGACAGCAATTTGGGCCGTAGTACACCACGTTGGCCCAGTGCGGGTTCAACCCAATAGCAGACACGACAAGCCGTCCAGAAAAAAAACTCAGGGATACAAGTTTCCTCTGGAGAGAATCCTCGCTGCCCGCATTGTCCAGCACCTGCGCGATGTCGGGCCCGACTTGTCGGACGCCCTGTTCGGTTTTCGAGCTGGTCGTTTGACAGTCAGCGCGATCATTCGAATGAGGGCCGCGGCCACGGCGGTCGTCACCGGCGGGGAAATGCTGTTGGCGGTGTCGCTTGACATTGCCAACCCATTTAATAGCCTGCCATTCAGCTGCATCAGGGAGGCGCTCCGGTATTACGGGGTGCCTGTATACCTGAGGCGGCTGGAGGCGGACTATCTAGAGGGTCGCAGCGTCGTCTATGTGAGCCGCATAGGGGACGTTGTGAGGTGACCCATGTCGTGCGGTGTCCCACAGGGTTCGGTCCTGGGGCCGCTCCTGTGGAACATCGGTTACGACTGGGTGTTGCGCTGTCGGCTCCCCCCCGGGCTGGCAGTCATCTGCTATGCGGATGACACGCTGGTTGTGGCCCGGGGTGGAAACTTCGAGGAAGCGGCGTTCCTGGCCACCTTAGGGACCTCGGAGGTGGTTAGGAGGATTGGGGCGCTGGGGCTTAGGGTGGCCCTGGACAAGTCGGAGGCCCTACTTTTCCATAGGCCCCGACGTCAGCCACCTACTGGCGCACACAGATCACAGTAGACGGGGTCCAGATTGGGGTGCAGGCCCAGATTAAGTATCTGGGCCTGGTGCTGGACGGGCGGTGGCGCTTTCGCGAGCACTTCCGCCAACTGTCCCCGAAGCTAGTCGGCACAGCGTCTGCCCTTGCACGGCTCATGGCGAATATGGGTGGACCCAACAATGCGTGCCGACGGCTTTACGCGGGGGTGGTCCGGTTGATGGCGCTGTACGGCGCACCCGTGTGGGCGGGGTCCCTGGACGCACTGAACAGGGCTCTTCTGTGGAGACCACAGAGAGTCGTTGCGTCCAGGGTCATACACGGATACCGCACGGTGTCGAGGCGGCCTGCGCGTTGGCTGGAATCCCCCCGTGGGACTTGGAGGCGGAGGTGCTCGCTGAGGTGTATCGGCGGGCGTCGTAAGCGCGGGAGGGGGCGGACGCTACGTCGTAAGAGCGGAAGGGGGGCGAGGTGGCCAGGTGGCAGGGCGACGCCCGCAGAGCTGCCATGGCCAAGTGGAGGGTGCGGTTGGAGGCGCCCCGGGCCGGTCTTTGGACCGTAGGGGCGCTCCAGCCGGTGCTGGAGGAGTGGGCGGGGCGACGGCATGGAGTCCTTACCTTCCGACTGGTGCAGGTGCTGTCGGGGCACGGTTGCTTCGGCAGATAGTCGCAAGGAGGGAAGCGACTTCGGGCTGTCACCACTGCGGCTGTGACGAGGACACGGTGCGGCACACGCTCGATTCGTGCCCGGCTTGGGCCGAGCAGCGCCGTGAACTCGTCGCGGAAATAGGGGGGGACGACAGGAACTGGGCCGCGGTCGCTGCCTTCTGCGAGGAGGTTATCTCGCGGAAGGAAGCGGCGGAGAGAGCCAGGGAGGAGGATTCTTCCGCTGACCCGAACCGCCGCCAGCGACCGGGGCGGCGCAGGCGCAGGTACTTGCGCCTCATGCCGCCCTAGCTGAGGCTGCGGGAGGATGGACCGGGGAACGTCCGCCACCCGCAAGGCCTCCCGAGAAGGTGCGACGCTCCGTGCGCGGATGCGTCGCTCAATAGAGGGTCGACTTTGACTTTTGATCGACTTTGGCGTGGTATTTTCGGTTTCGGTTCAGGTGAAAGTCGTCACTCCGAAGCTTGTTGACTAGTTTGCACGTCAAACTCGTCAACCCACGTCTCGTCACCAGTAACAATGCGTTTCATTAATGTTGGGTCGGAATTGACTCGTTCTAGCATGTCCTCAGCGACTCTCATGTGATAGAGTTTTTGGAGAAAATTCAGGTCTTTTGGGACTAGCCGAGCGGAAACATGTTTCATACCCAAGTGATTATTTCAAATGGTACGGATCGACTCGTGAGACACAGAAAGTTCGGCGGCTATCTCTCTCAAAGTTGAATGAGGATTTTCAGTCACTATTTCCTTCACTTTTGCAATGTTAACTTCAGTTGCAAACCTTGATAGCCTACCAGAGCGAGGCAAATCTTCCATCACATGTCGACCGCTTTTAAACGCTTTGTACCACTCATAAGCACGTGTTTTTGATAAAGTCGATTCACCGCAAGTCTTCTGTAACATTTTCAGCGACTCCGAACACGAAATTCCATTGGCGATGCTAAATTTAAGATAAACTCTTTGTTCAATGTTTTTGTCCTTTATGAAATTCGCAATACACACTAGATATGATATAACTAAAAACAGCACTGTATTTAATATAAATAACAGATGCAACTCAAACTCTGCGCCAAAATGGATAACAGTTGTGCCAATCTAACAACAACAAAAAAACTGAAATTTTAATTTGGAACCATAAACGAATCATTCCCAATACTTTCTTGACTGAATGTAGGTATATACCGTACAAAAGATTTTCGCGGTTACATCAAACAATAATATTTTAAATTTAATTCAAATATCGAATAAAACGATAGAAAATACTGAGATAAGATAGAATTGAAATACATATTCATGGCCTGTCCACCGTAACTTTTCTAGTTAGTTTTATCTCAACATATTCAATAAAAGACATCAGAAAGTGATGTCTTCAATGTCGATGAAGTGACGAATTACACTAGTTTTTTAAGAATCGATTTAAAAAAGTAAAAATTGGCAGAAAGTGCGAGAGAAGGATAACTGTCTACCGTTGTTAAAGGAAGCTTGTTACAAACTATAGGACATTCAGCTGCAAGTTATAATGTAAAACCTCGGTGGTCTAGCGAGTTTATGCTCCAGGTGGAATCTACCCAGATATTTAGTCTCATATTAGTAAATTTAGTCTCCTGGGGGTCTGATTCCCGGATCAGGCCAACAAAAAGTTGTTAGGTTCTTTCGTAAAGAAATTCTTAATAACAGCCTGAAGTTAGGTGGTTGGCAGAACATAAAACCGTAGCTCCTGCTTTTAATCTCTCACCGGTCGTATCGAAATGCCGTGCCATCGGGCTATCAGAGTGAGAGTACAGATAGTGCACTTGTGTTTGCGCATACTCGTGCACTATAATATCTGCGTACATAGCTAGTGTCTGTTGACCAACATTACGCCTTGAAGATCATTATTATCATCAACATAGCATCACACCTGTATCCCCGAAAGGGTAGGCAGTGGTGTCCTACACACCCACGGTTCGCTAACTATGTTTAAGCCCCACTTAAAAGGGGGCGAGCCTATTGCCGTCTACCGGACACATTTCCAAACTCCGGGCTGCTGCTCAGAATTTTTCTTTTTACGAAATAGCTCAATAGCACTGCCTGACCCGGGGATCGAACTCGAAACCTCATGATCGGCAGTTGCTCACACTACCGCTGCATCACCGAGGCAGCGTTATTTATTAAAAGAAATATAACGTTTAAATACTTCATAGTTTTCTTTATATCTCTGTGAAGTCTTTCTTTATTAAGTATAATAGCACACTATCACCTTCTCTCATGTAATGACGATACAGTTTTACGAGCTGCCGAAAATGGTGCACTTAACCGATCAAAGTGGAATGAATTTCCCGATTGCATAGTCTCGAATGTTCGAAATGTGTAACATAAATGCGAATGAGGGCTATTACACCAGTGCATACTAGTTTCTAATAAAACGTAGTCTTTGTTTCAAAGCCGGTATCGCACATGGCGTTAAGTAATTACTATACGTGTTGAATTGTTTCTATATTATAAGTACTTGTAATTGTTAATCAGACATAGAAATCTTTAACTAGCAATATTCGTCTAAATTTGCCGCCAAATTATATAATTCCTAAGAACAATAGTCAAGTATTGAATGAAATGCTCAGTGTTAAGTAATTATTTATAAGACCTTAAAAGGTAGGACGGTGTCTACCTATGAAGCGCAAGTGCGAATACCGCACGCAGTGCATCAAAATTAGTTCTAACTAGCCTTTGCTTGTGGCTCCGCCGCAGTCAAATGCTAGTTTTTGGGTTATATCTCAGCTTCACGGTATAGTAGCGGGATAAAATGTATACCAGTTTTTAAGTCTAATTGAGAGCTATCAAATAAAAATTGCCCGTGTGTGGCCGGTGTTAGAATTGTCCCACCCCTCTCTACCCACGGAAGTCGTAAGAGCCGACTGAGGGAATACCCGGGGGAGTGGGCAGCAGCACTCCCTCGAGTATTAACAACATACACTGCGATCGCCAACCCGCCTGCCAAGCGTGGCGATTACGGCATTATCCCCCATGACGGGACCGCTCGTTGTGGCGTTCTCTTGGGGAGGCCTATGTCCAGCAGTGGATGTTGAAAGGCTGATGGATGGATGAAATAAAAAAGTTGCATCAAAATCCGTTCAGTAGTTTTTGCGTGATGCGCGAACAAACAAACAGACAAAAATCTAAAAAAAAATGTTTTGTTTTAGACACGCCTATATAGCCTATTACAGTATTTTTTTCTTAAATGTACAGACACAGCTCTGTTACAGCTTTATAATAGTATAGATTTGTTGTAATGTCAAAATTAGATATATACTATAAGATGTAGATTGTATTTTGAGTTTTTTTTTATTATTTTAATTTGATATTTAAGTTTCATCCCGCTACTGTATCGCGAACTTGAGATATATAACCTAAATGCCAGATTACGCATACGGCGGAACGGCTGACAATGATTAATTCTAAATAAAGTGTTTTATTTAAGATACTTATAGTCATTTTATACTTTTATGTTGAGTTTATTTATCTGTATATATATAAAAGAATAAAACTGCAGCAGGTAGGTTGGCTCGCGTTTCTCAAGCTTAAACTCGCTGCTGAACAAGCACTCCGCCTTAGAAGACTAATTGTGGATTGCAAAAATTTCCCTCAATTGAAGTCAGACCGCTTGACACAGAAGTCATCACTTAGGTCGTTACGTTATTTGCCGTTACATTTTTTTTTATACTTCATGGGTGGCGAATAAGCATACAGGCCACTTGATGGTAAGCGGAAACCGTAGCCTATAGACGCTAGTAACACCAGAGGCATCACTCGCGCGTCGCTATCTCCAATAAAAGGTATAGGAGGATGAAGAAGGAGGTATATAGGAAGAATAATAAGGAGAGCATAGGAAGGATAATAAGGAGAGGATAGGGAAGGGGTTCGGGCCTCCGGCGCTCTCACTCACCATATTCCCCGATCGAGCCGGCCCATTCGTGCTGGGATAAGCAAGGCTCCACCACTAAAAATATTTAATACTTGATGATGCTCAGCAATATGTACCTACGCTGCAAACCACATTGAACAATACCTACTTCACTGTTATCAGAATTGAAATATATACATATAGTACCTACACTAATACACAATACGTGACGCACACGTATAGCAATACGGTAACACCTCATTATCATTAGTAACGTTAATTGTGCGCCATACACATCAAGAAAAACTTATGACTTCGATTTATCATTAAAAATTGAACGCAGACATTGAGTGAAAGAGCTATTCTTTTGACGTGAAGTTTGCCAATTCCTATTGGGCTATCGTGGTCGTCCATGATCTAAATACTACCTTTCATTCTGAGTAAGGACCTGTGGCATATTGTGAGCCAGTGATAGTAAAAAAAAAGAAAAATTTGAATATGGAACAAAAAATACAACATTGTTTATAAGTTTATAATGTTCGTTATTATGTAACAAATCAGTGACTCGTGTTTTTTTATCAATTGCAATTGTTTAATTAGTCACGGTATGTGACCATTCCACGTGTACATTAGGTGTACCGTTAATTTTTATTTCGTTCTATACTTTAAATACCTTAAAAAACTGATAATTAAATAATAATAAACATAATGTAAAATTATACGTACGTAATTATACGTACGTTTCGCGTTCTAGGGCGACACAAACGCGAGTAGGTACTTGCGCCTCATACCGCCCTTTTTTTGTTTTTTTTTTTTTGTTAAGGCGGGACATGTACCTAACTGCACACCCCGTCGTTCGGGGCAAGGAACAGGGTAGTGTGGGGCCCTCGCCCACTAAAGCTACCCGCCGTGTGCCGTCTCTCCGCCTGTGTTGGCGGGCCACTGGTACTATGTTGGATTACTTCAGTGGTCCGCCGGTGGCCTACCCTTTCGGGTACCCTCTACTGATAGATGCATCCACATTTTTTAGTTCCATAACAAAAAAAAATCGATTACGTCGACTCGGGTTTGAGCATATTCGATGCTCAGCATCAGGGCGAATTCGCAGCGCCTGCCTACTATAACTTCAATATAAAAATTGTCTTGATTGCCTACTTACTTACTTATCATCACGCCATTTCCCTTGCGGGGTAGGCAGAGAGAACAGAGTGCCAAGAGGCTCTATTCTTGCATACATCTCTCGCTTCCTGAACATTTATAACTCTCTTCATACACGCTCGCCGGTTGATTGATTGATTGATTGCCTAAGAAGTCTATATCTGTTTATCAAAAATAATGTCATTCTGAAAGAAGTGCCACACCATGAATTATATCTAAAAATCACGGGTAACTTTCGCGCTAATCTCCGAAACGGCAACCGATTTAAATATTTAAAAATAGAATTTTTTATTGAAAACAAAATGTTGATAATTCATTTTTAAGTTGTGCTAGCTTTTTTTTATTGCATATAGTGGCAGACGAGCCACGGCCCATCCGATGGCAAATGGTAACCGTCGCTCATGAACTCAACTATACTGAGAGTATTGTCAAGCCGCTGCTCATTTCATTTCACCGATATGAAATGAAAGAATAAACGGCTATCTCCTGCTACAGCCAAAACACGGGAGATGGTTGTACCAACCCGCTCGGGCCCGATACCAAGTGAGTATTCCCACTTGGTACCCAGCCCTACCACCAGTCAAAAAAAGTAAATAAAAACGTATACTTATTCTATGGATCGTATATCTATATATCTATTATATTGTTACCTGAACAGCGCTGGGTAGTAACCCTAATTAGGTTATAAAAAGCATTATCTAATCGACATTTTTATTTATTTCAGAGATGGTCTTCCAAGTTTCCGCCTTCCGCCGTTCTCAACGAACCTGCCCGACGGCAGACATGTAGGCTTCATAGAAATGTGTTCTGATCTCGGGTCGTCCATATTCATAGTCCCCGTCATAGCAGTACTTGGAAATGTCGCCATTGCAAAGGCTTTTGGTAAGTTGAGATTCCAACAAAAACCTATAAAAGGCCAAATTCGTAGCAAATTTTTTTTTTTTGAAATTTCTAGATGTAGCTATTCAAATTTTTTTGAATTAATTAAATCATAGATCTTGTCATATATAACGGTTTTCAATTAAATTAGGAAAGAATAAAACTAGGTAATAGAGCATTGGGTATAGGTTAAAATCTAAATTAATAAATTGATGCCCCAGTAGAGCCTTACTCCCAACATGATTGGGCTGGCTTGATCGAGGAAGTACCACCCTCTCACAGAAGATCAGCGTGAAACAGCGGTAGCATTCCTACCGTTGTGTTTCATATGGTGAGTGAGAGTGCCGGAGGCCCAGACCCCTTCCTTATTATCTTTCCTATCCGCTCCTTAGTATCCTACCTATTCTCTCCTCATTAACTTTCCTTTTTCTTCGTATATGGCGACGCGCGAGTGATGCCTCTGGTGTTGAATTTAATTTTTTAATCTAACATTTATTTTAAATATAAAACTTTTCGATATAAATAACGTGTATACTTTTTAACTCCCTCGGTGGTGTAGCAACAGTGTGTGCGACTGCTAATCTTGAGGTCGATCCCCGGGTCGGGCAGTGTAATTGAGCTTTATCGTAAAACAAAAATTCTCAGTAGCTGCCTGGAGCTTGGATATGTGCCTGGTAGTCGGCAATAGGCTCGCCCTCTATTACGTGAGACTTAAACAAATCTGGCGGATTGTGGGTGTGTAATACACCTCTGCCTACCTCTTCGAGGATACAGGCGTGATGCTATGTATGTATACTTTTTACCTTAGCATACCGAGTTGTTAATTTAACATCGTGTACATAATGTTAAATACTGGTACATTACATATTTAATCTTAGCAGACCTAACTAAAATACGCATACTACTTCTGAAATTACGTGTTCTATTATTTTGAATTACTTACTTATCATCACGCCATTATCCTTGCGGGGTAGGCAGAGAGAACAGAGTGCCAAGAGGCTCTATTCTTGCATACATCTCTCGCACAATAAATTAAAACCAATAATATCTTAATTTTGTTACAGCAAGTGGTCAATCAGTAGACGCTACACAAGAACTAATCACTCTGTCGCTGTCAAATATATTTGGTGCTTTTTCTGGCGCCATGCCTATCACTGGATCTTTCTCAAGAAGCGCTGTAAATCACGCTAGCGGTGTTGCAACTCAATTTGGAAGCATATATACAGGTAAGAATATAACGTTGAGCTGCAACTTTACAAATTGTCAATTACAATAGTCACAGTCGATTTTTGTGTCTGAAGTTGGCTGCAAAACGCTGCGCAGTAGCTATTTTTGTGACACAAGGAATGTGCGTCTTCTACAGTTAACATTAATCGAAAAACGTTCGATATAATTGAACAATTTTATTGTAGTAGTGTATAGTGTTGTCAGCACTAATCGTATGACTCCGGCGCAATCCCCACTTTTTGCTCTGTGCCTAACTTCAGACACAAAGATCCATTGTGACTACTATATGATGGTGTATAAATGAGATTTATGCCAAGACAGAGTTATCGAGTGGTATTACAAGTGTAACAATATGAGGTGCCTCTGAATTTTTGAAATTACGTACAAATACAAATTATCGTGACCTGGTGCAGGTAAACATAGTTTATGAAATGTTGAGCAGCGGTTTGGGAATATTCTTTGTATTATTTGCTCCATGAGTGATGATTATCACTTACCTCGGGTGGTACCGTTACTTGTTTGCCACCGTAAACATTAAAAAAAATATTCTGCATATAGGAGAGACTTTCGCACGACTTTGGTAACAACTTACATTGGGCCAACCTAATGGTTCATCTATCTATCTGCGTAATAAACAGAGTGAAATTCAGTGCATCTCCTCTATGATTTTACTGACTAACAAGAATGAATATTGATTATAGAAAAATAACCTATTTGAACTATAAAACACTAGTCCTAAGATAAAAAAACAAATACGCTTAAGAATTCTTTTTTTAAATTATGAAAAACAGGCTAATGTGTCACATGTCATTAATAAAATCGCAAGGCTAGTGACCTAGTATGTAGTAAGTACTCAGTTACGATCCGTTAAACCGAATACAATAAAAAGATTAATTCCGATCACGAAATACCTGACCATTTTCAATGGTCATTGCTATTGATGTTGACTGAAATTAAATATAAATAGGTTAGTATTTTAGCACTAGGTGTACGTGATTCGAATTTATCATTATATAATGAATAAGAATTTATCGATACACCTAATATGTGTTCTAACTCGTTTCTATTCACGTGTTTCCAGTATTATGGTATTAGCTGCAATTTCATTCCCGTGGAATAGTTATTTTATTTCTTTGTGCGAAACCAGATTTTTTTTTCAAAATAAAAGTTAAGTACTCCTTATAACATCAGTTATAGTAGTCACAAGGGATATTTGTGTCTCTAAAGTTATGCACAGAGCAAGAAGTGGAGATTGTGACGGAATCATACGATTAGTGCTGTTAACTCGAGTAACAAAACAATCGAATGAGATAATAATGTTTTCATATCTAATTGTGTACGTTCTATTTATTATTTTTATATTCAATAAAAAGTATACGAGCGATTTGAGTGAATAAGCTTTAATCTAGATATGGAAGAGTCCACATATTTTAGTAAGATCGAAAAATAATATGATTATCGATTACAATTGTTAAATTATAATCGAACATATTTCTATTAGTGTAAACTATAGAAGACGCACATGCCTTGCGACACAAAAATTGCTACTGCGCAGCGTCTTGCAGCCAACTTCAGAGACATAAAGATCCTTTGTGTCTACTGTATCTGCCAGTGAAAGTCGATAACACTATCTTCCATGTGACCGAACGTAAAACATCTCGTTGTGTTTAGTTTGTAGCGGGAGATAATCATCCGTGATTATTTCCCATACGTGAAATCAATGCCTTGGCAGTATTTTTAGTACCTATTGCTAAATCCGTGAGTGGTGGTTGGTTACTTCTATCAGGCGGGACGTGGCTCGCCGGCCACCATATCCAATAAAAAGAAAATGTTCTGTTTTAAAAATACGGTAGAATTATACTACAAAATATTCATGCCAACAGTTTCAGCTGTACGTATACCTACTTTTACTATAAAATAATCTTTAGAAATTATATAATGTATTTTTTTAAATCATCACATTTTCTTATTTTCAGGTGTTTTGGTGCTATTAGCCCTCAGCCTACTTACTCCATACTTCTATTACATTCCAAAAGCGTCGCTCGCAGCCGTTGTTATTTGTGCTGTGATATTTATGATAGAATATGAGGTAATGATCTAGCTGAGACCTATTTTATTTAAGAATACCAGTAAATATGTAAAGCCTCGCCCTAAAGTAAAGCGCACTAGTGTTGTTTTCTATAGACATCTCTATTTAGGAAACCGTAAGACAAAATATAAACAAACCCTTAAAAGGATTTTTTTTATGTCACTTTAATATTAAAACTGCCTCGGTGGTGCAGCGGTAGTGAGTGTGACTGCTGATCATGAGGGCTAGGGTTCGATCTCCGGGTCGGAAAGTGTTATTGATTATTCCAATATTAAGAAAAAAGTGTAACCAAACATTATTAGTACAATTTTACACTTTTTTTATCAAATCATTCGTGTTTCAGAAGAGTTAAGTTTAAGAACCGTTGCCTTACATATTCATAGTCGTGTCCTACCGTATAATAAATACTATTAATACTGTTTTATAGGTAGTAAAACCTATGTGGCGTTCCCGTCGCGCGGATTTAGTTCCCGCATTCGCCACGTTCGCGCTGTGTCTCTCAGTGGGGGTGGAGCTAGGTATTCTGGTGGGGGTGGCTGTCAACGTGATCCTACTGTTGTATCCCAGTGCAAGGCCGCAATTGGACGCTGAGATTGTTACTGTAAGTATGACTTATTTTTAGCTAATGTATATATATGATGGTAGTGTTGCAGCTGGCCGTGTGGGGCCGGCTTTAGAATTGTCCCACTCCCTCTCTACCCACGGGAGTCGTAAGAGCCGACTAAGGGAATCCGGGGGAGTGGGCAGCAGCACTCCCTCGAGTATTAACAACATCCACTGTGATCGCCAACCCACCTGCCAAGCGTGGCGATTACGGCATTATCTCCCATGACGGGACCGCTCGTTGTGGCGTTCTCTTGGGGAAGTCTATGTCTAGCAGTGGACGTTGAAAGGCTGATGGATGAATGGTAGTGTTAGCCTCGCCCGCCTTCGTTGGCAAAAAAATAATTATGAAATAGAGAGTGATTACATATTTAATCGAATTGTCGAATGCCTAAAATGAAACAATATTGCCCTAATTGAAAAATTTCGACACACAAGCCAGACGACTTGATAAATCGATACTAAGCTTTGTTTGATTATTTTAAAGACAAGACGCTGTACTAAGTAATAATCCTCGTATCGCGGAAGACTTTACAAAACATACAATTTCACGGACACAAAATACACTCAGACTCGGAACAACCATTTGTGGTTCATACAAAAAGTTTTCCTCAAAACAACTTTAAACAAACCCAGAGCACTCGGGCAGGATGCCGGAATTTAAACCATTCCACCATCTGTACAGGTTTCCAAAAGGTTGTGGTTTCGAGTCCCGGGTAATCCTTTTCTATTTCACTTTAAGGTTCTGGTTACCCTCTGGCCCTTAGCCCAGGCTGAAAAATAAATTTTAATTAATTCCAAATTAATTATTGAATTTTTTCCAGAACTCTTCGGGCTTCAGTTACGTATTAGTGACAGTGGGCAACAGTTTGTACTTTCCGGGCGTGGAATACATCAGACAATATGTGGAGCGAGCCGCGAAGAAGCAAGGAGGCTGCAGTATGCCTGTCGTTATCGACTGTCGATATGTACTCGGTATGTAGCCAAGGGACAATGACCCTTTCGCATCCATACATGTACGTGTGGTTGGGTTTCTTATTAGTATTTAAACATTTAAAGCAGAAGTCGGCAACGTGAAGGGTCTGCAAGGCTTTCTGGTGATGCTGGGTTGGCAAGAGTAGTGCCATCAACCCGTCACGCAGAATAGGCGCACTTACAACGTCGAGTTGCGGAAAAATAAGCCCGCGTTTACAATCCAATACAACTACTCTTGTTTGCTAAGTACTACACATCACTACACATGCCGTTCTGTAAGAATAATGCTCACATTTGTAATTCCGCAATTGCAACTGGAATATTCCCCAAAGCACTCAAAAAAGCAATTATCCATCCTATTTTCAAGAAAGGAGATAAACTTAGTCCAAATAATTATAGACCTATCTCAGTATTGCCAGCCCTTTCAAAGGTCTTGGAGAAGATACTTAATAGGCGTCTGGTCGATTTTCTAGAAACCTTTAATATTTCAGCTCCCAACCAATATGGTTTTAGAAGAGGCCGATCGACTGAAGACGCAGTTTCATCTTTGGATGACATGGTATCTAAACTCGATGCTAGAAAGAAGTGTATAGGTGTATTCCTAGATATTTCCAAAGCTTTCGATACTGTTTCAGTTACTCATCTACTTTCCAGGATGGAAAAGATTGGTATTCATGGTCTTTCGCTTCAAATTTTCAAAGAAAAAAAAATATCTAGACGATAGAACACAATGTGTTAAAATAGGTAACTTTATAAGTGATGACACTTCTTCCCCCGCGTTTGGAGTTCCACAAGGCTCCATTTTAAGCCCCACCCTTTTTCTAACCTATATTAACCCCCTCTGTAAGTTAAACCTCCCCAACTGTAGTATTTTTACGTACGCAGATGATACAGCGCTCCTAGTGCATGGAGATAATTAGAACACTGCTTTTTCGTGCGCAGAACAATCTCTAACTGCAGTTATTCGATGGCTGTCCAATAATCTTCTGACAACCAATTTAGATAAAACTTTCTACTTAACATTCTCTTTGGCTCACAGCACATCAGTGATCAGGTGATCACTCTCTATGTGACTGTCCCAAACTTTGTCGTACCTCAGTAATCAAATACCTTGGAGTCTTCATAGATGAGATACTATATTGGAAAAGTCATCTAAGTAACATAAAGTGTCTGGTACGCAAACTTATTTATATTTTTAAACGAATCAGACACTCCGCCAATATGATTACTTTAAAATCAGTTTACTATGCACTGGTACAATCTCTTCTCTCATATTGCATATCAGTCTGGAGAGGTGCTACAGACTCATATGATACATCTAGAACGTGCACAGAGAGCTGTCTTAAAAGTGATGACAAATAGACCATTTAGGTACCCTACTTCCCTACTTTACAATGACTCTAAAGTCCTCACTGTGAGACAGCTGTTTGTTCTGTCTGTTGTACTACGCAAACATGCGTCGTTGCATTACAGGGCTGAGAACATTAACAAAAGAATAAATCATCGTATTTGTACCATTCCTAAATTTAACTATCAATTCAATAAATATTGTAACATTCATAAATTAAACCATTTAAATGTAAAAAGCAGATGATTAATTGGCTGTCTAGTGCTGATTACAGTGAAACGGAAGATCTTCTAACTCTGTCTCCCTTATAGTAATATTTATTTTCACTCGTTTCCAACACACACACACACACCTCAGAGCATTTTAAATCATTCTAAAAGCACTTGCATTGTTTAGCATCATCAGAACCAATTTTTTATTTTTTTTTAAAGTGTCTGACTATTTGGAAAACGCTTGCTTCCATAACATAAGTTCAATCTTAGCTCGGAAGTCAGAGTTTAACCAGGCATGCAGTACTATGTTTATGTTTACTAACTTCATTGTATGTAAGTGTTATCATTAAGTTTGTGTCAATAAACATTATTATTATTATTAATATTAGGGGTTAAAGTATGAAATTGCCGATTTGTACTGAAATGAAAATAGTTTTTTTTTTTATTTAACATATTTACTTAATCAAAATATCTACCGTAATTATCTATACATAGCTGCCATCTAATAGGAATGTCATTTATGCCTTTGCGATAGAACTCTGGTGATCTAGATTCTACAAACTGTGTGAAAGCATTTTGTACTGCCTCCTGGGAAGAAAACTTTTTATCACGTAGAAAATTGTCCAAATCACGAAAATAATGGTAGTCCATTGGAGCAAGATCTGGCGAATACTCCGTATTGTTTCTAATTGCAGTTCCTGTAGAGTTAAAACGGTTTCTCGTGCTGTATGAGGTCTCGCGTTATCATGGAGCAATAATGGTGAAGATCGATTCATGAGTTGGGGCTATTTCACTGCAAGTTTTGCTATCATTGTTCGGAGTTCGGCACAGTAGACATCTGCCGTTATTGCTTGACCAGATCGGAGAAAGCTATAGTGAATAACACCATGCTGAGACCACCAAACAGTTACCATTACCTTTTTATTGGCAAGCTTTGCTTTAGGACACTGTTGCGGTGTTTGACCTGGGGTCAGCCATTGCATTTTTCGCTTACGGTTATCGTAAAGAGTCCACTTTTCATCACATGTCACAATTCGATCCAATATTCCTTCATTTCTGTATGGATTCAACAAGGCAACACAAGTTTCAACATCTTTCTGCAGATCAGTCAAATCATGAGGCACCCATTTTTTTTATTTTTTTATTTTATTGATTTGACGCAAATGAGTCAATATTTGTTGGTAAGGTAACGTTAAACCATGCCGCTAATTCCTGGATAGTTTGGCTTCGACCGGCTTCCACCATCTCTTTCAATTCATTGTTATTCACATGTGTGGGCGGTCTTCCACGTGGTTCGTTCTTCAATTCAAAATTTCCATCACGAAAGCGTTTAAACCAAAATCGCACGGTGCGTTCATTAGCAGTCCCCTCTTCAAACGCAACATTGATATTGCGAGCTGTTTCTGCAGCGTCAGTTCCGCGTCGGAACTCGTATTAAAAAATCACTCGAATTTTCGAAGTATCCATCGTTCTTGTCTAAGCTGAATAAAAAAAACAACTCAAAGTCGATAATCGAATGTAGCACATTTTTTAAAAAAAGAACCTCATAGGTTCCGTTTGAAAAAAGTTTCACTCAAAAATCTCAAATCATGAAGGTTCTATGTCAATTCGAAGTACCTATTACAATAAAACGGCAATTTCATTTTTAACCCTTATTATTATTTAATCGCGTTTAAAAATAAATAATAAGTTATATTTAACTACCAGGAGCAGACTTCACTGCGGCTAAAGGAATCTGTGCATTGTCGAGTTCTTTGGCGACTCGGGGACAGCCGCTCGTTTTATTGTCGCCCCGAGCCAGCGTAGCTTCTGTGTTCAACGGAGCGGGATCTCATGTTGTGTGTGTCCTCGCCCCTACGGACCTAGACTCTACCTTACATGGTGAGTCCCACAACTAGATATATTATTACAATCTTTACAGCAGCTACACGGAAATAATACATACTGGCTGTCATCTACTATATATCTATCACTTACATATCATCACGCCTGTATTCCCCGAAGGGGTAGGCAGAGGTGTATTATACACCCAGGATTCGCCAGCTATGTTTAAGTCACACTTAATAGGGGGCGAGCCTATTGCCGTCTACGGGGCACATTTCCAAACTCCAGGCTGCTACTGAGAATTTTTCTTTTTACGAAAAAGCTCAATAACACTGCCTGACCCGAGGATCGAACCTGATATCTCATGCTCAACAGTCGCTCACACTACTGCTGCACCGCAGAGGCAGTTCTATCACTTCGTCTTGCATTTTTTTCTTTGTAATGTTAGGCACAAAGCTTCTTTTTACTTGAACAAAAAAATAACATACTATACCACACTACATCTAATAGTGTGATATGGTAAGTAATTTTTTTCGGGTTATTATTTCTGACCTACGCGCCAAATTGTGGGTCTTGCGCACAAGGTAATCTCATGATCTACAAATGGTTGCTCTGCGTTTGTGACCGTTAATACTATGTTCGGAAAGTTCCCTGCGATACAGAAATAATTCCCTAGCGAGTTGCGAGCGTGGCGGGCCTCGTGACGTAGTCGATAGTGAAAGTCGTTTAACTTTCGTGCACGAGGTCGTGGGTTCGATTCTCACTCAGGACAATTTGTGTGATTATATGTGTATGTATTTACAAAAAAAAAGGTAATATATGTATTATATCCGTAATCCGGTACCCATAGCACAAGCGTTAAGCTTAGTTTAGAACCAGATGTTGTGTGAAATATCCATGAATATTTATTAATTTTATTTATTTATCATGGGAAATAAAAAAAATATACTACGTGGGAGGCAAACAAGCATATGGCCAACCTGATGGTAAGCGGTTACCGTAGTATAGACGCTAGCAATACCACAGGCACCACTCGTGCATTGCCAACTGCAAGGAAAGGCATAGGAGGTAGATTAGAAGGATTATAATGAGAGGATGAAGGGAGAGATGAAGGGAGAGATTAGGAGAGATTTGGTTTCTGGTGCTCTCACTCACCATAAGAAACACTACTGTATGAGTACCTACTGTTCTTCACGCTGATCTTCTGTGAGAGGGTGGTACCGATCGAGCCGACCCGTTCATGCTGGGGCGGCAAGACTGATGTATTATCTCTTGATACTTTTTTCAGGTCTCACGGGTCAAATACCGTTACCTACAATGAACAAGGGAGGTACACCACCGCCTAATTACGATTCGTTGAAGCAGACCGACGATGACGTCACAGAAATCGTAATAAATGACGAACAAAACAGCGTGCCTCTACTTCATAGGAACAGTGCAATCAAAAAAGCAAATAATGATACGTGATCGTTTTGGATAATGTAGTTTAATGTGTGTATACCCGTGCGTGTGTTTGTGTAAATATGTAGTTAAGTTAGTTGATAAGATTGATGAAGAAAATATACATATAGAAAATAATGGGGTGGTGTCAACAGGAATATAACGTCCGACGTTTTCAACCAAATCGGTCTCACAAAAGTCGAATTAAAGCTTTCGTCAAACGATGGGGCCTTCGAAGCGATGCTTGCGTGCTGTGGGTAGTTGTAAAGTACTTGTTTATATAGACAACGTCACACATAGCAATAGAGCGCTATGATTTGAAGACGTTGGACAACAAAATATTTGATGCGAAAGAATGTGTCTATTCACATTCTAAAAAAATTGCATGACTTTTTGTATGCACGTGTAGTATATAGTTTAGAAATAGTTCTTTAAAGGCTAATTAAAATAGTTCCTAATGTACTTAATTTGATGTGTTGTCGTCATATTTTGGTAAAACGTGAATCTATTCTAATTTGTTTTATACATATACAGTCGTGGTCAACTAATTAGGGGTATTCAAGATAGTGAAGAGCTATAACCGGTTATGTACATATAAATATAAAACCCTATTGATTTCTCAGCACCTATTATTTGCATAATTTGGTCCGATTATTATGCTATAAATGGCTGTAAATAAAACATTAAATAAATAGATAAAAGTATTTAATATCAGAGGTTAAACATGTTAAATTTTAAGGTACAATTCTGTAGCTGGACATTTAATTAAGGACAATAAATTATAAGGAAAAATAGAGTTAAACAAAACTAATAATCTGCAGTATTATAATATCTTTAACAGCTCCATTTTATTACGTGTAAAATCAATATATATATATGTATAACCCAGTAGCAAAACCTTTGTTAGTAATTACCGCTTGACACCGATGTGGCATAGACATTATCAGTTTCTGACATGTTTCGACAGGAATGTTTGCCCATGCCTCACAAAAAGCTTAATTAAGTTTATCTAAAGTTGTAGTACGATAAGTTGCAAATTTTTTTTTGATTTCGTGCCAATGGTGCTCAATTGGGTTGAGGTCCGGGCTATTTGCTGGCCAATCTAGCACCGATACTGACTGACTGGTAAGAAACGACTTGACTGAACGGGCGGTATGTTTCGGGTTGTTATCCTGCTGAAATGTCCATATAATAGGGAGATGCTCCTCAGCATAGGGAAGCATAGTTTCTTCCAATATTGCCTTGTGTTGATGTTGGTCTAAGTTACCCTGAACTTTCCTCAAAGGTCCCACTCCACGTCCAGAAAATGAACCCCACATTTTAATGTTTCCACTGCCATGTTTCACCTGTTTTTTTGTGAATCTTGGATTCATTTTCGCTTTTACAGGACGCCGTACATATTGTCTTCCATCTGAAGAAATCAAATTAACCTTGGTCTCGTCAGAGAATAATACATGTTGCCATTGGGCGTAAGTCCAATGTCCATATTTACGTGCAAATGCCAAATGAGCATTTCTATGTTCTTTCTTCAACAACGGTACTTTGCGAGCCACTCTTCCGAACAACCCTGCTTCTACCAGACGTCGTCGAATGGTCCTCGCTGATACACCGGCTCTTTCGTCTGCCCCAAACACTTCGTGTTTTATTAAAATAGAGCTTAGAAACGAATGTTTCATAGCTAACCTGGTTATCATTCTATCTTCTTGCAGAGTTGTTTTTCTTTATCTTTTTGTTCTGGACACATTTAAAGCTGTGTTATAGCGCCTGAAATGTTCCACTGCATTGCATACCATAGTTTTTGAACAATTTAAATGTTGTGCTATCCTTCGGTATGACCAACCACGCTCAACAAACTTCATGATAATTTTTCGTAGTGTTGGATCGCAACTTTTATTTCTGCCCACTTTTCTTCAAAATAATTCTCAAAACTTAAAATTAAAAATCTGGATTGCCTTGGCGGCAAACTACCACAAAACAATAAGAGAAGAAATAAAAAAGTATTAAGATTCAAATTCAAAAATTAGAACGCAATACGTCAGTGTCCCTAATTAAATGCCCAGCCAGCATTCTTTGAACAAATAGCACTATGATAATCTATCAGCTATACTGTAAAAAGGTTTAATGTTTAAGAAGTTGTTATTGTTTGTATAATCGGGCACATCAATGACTAATTATACTTACATGTAAAAGATATGGAATATTGTTAAGACTCGTTGGAAAATAAAAAATTAATTCACAATTTGGCTCAACTAGAGATTGTCCCTAATTAGTTGACCACGACTGTATATTGTGAAATATTTTATCTTGTACTAAAAGCAACTTACTTCTTATTGTTTTAGTATATTCCTAACGATATAAATCCTTTTTGAAAAGATACTACATAGTTGATTTATAAGACAATATAAATAGGATTAGGGTCAATTTGTATTCATATATATTTATGTAACGGACGACACAGGACGCTGTAAGCTACAGGGAGTTTTGGATGCAAGCATTTTACTCAATTAGTAATAGATCGGGTAATCTGTTCGGGATATAATACATGGAGCGGCATTCGGTTTTTTTTTTCAGAATATTCATCTACATATTCGATTTTGTCGACCGCCTGTTCTGATTAATGTCAGCCCGCAGCGCCGGCCAGCTAGGCGGCCTTGTTCTCGACCATTCATCTACATATGTTCGATTTTGCCGGCCGGATGTGCCGATTTATGCCCTTAAATGTATAACGCCCCTCACATGAAACGGTTGATGGATGATCTTGATATATGATAATTTGTATTGAATTGTGATGGTGTCTTTCGCTATTTTATCTATTAAGCCTACTTATTGTAGTTGTGCGTGAATGTTCTTTCATAAACTAAGTACCAAATAAATGCAAGATCTTTAAGTTTAAGGTTGTTTGTGTTTAAGTTTATGTGTTTTAACTTACGCTTTTGATGTGTTACGTGATTTTTATTTTTTTTTTATGAATGACACACATATGCCACCGAAGAGGTGAAACACATTTCAGTGCAAATCAAATCAGGCCTGAAATATATTATTTTGATAAAAAAAAACAATAATACTTTTGAATGACCCCAGAATGGAACCTCGTCGTCACAATTTGCCTACTTATTGCACTAGACCAATGATGCATTTTAATTGTGGTATTTATATCTTTTATTTATAGTATATGTTTGAATCTTTTAAGTATAGTGATATACATACGTAATTAATCTAATAATTTGCTCTCTGCTAAATTTATTTTCAATTTTATTAGTATAATTTTACTGTATGCGATTTAAAAAGCAATAATAGTTGATTCACGCTATTTTATAAGCAATACACTTTGTACAAATTATACGATGTTTTAATTTTATACCAAAACCTTTTTTTTTAATGTTTGTCTAATTCAGTGAGAGGTGATATCCTCTCACTGCATTATATTCTTCCAAAATCACTTGCTTTCATTCTCCTGCCTAATTTACACATGGTGCTTGTTGCACATTGTAGAAGTCACACAGTACCGTTATGGAGGAGTGGACACCATGGCAGGCGTACATCACTCGCACAAGGCCCCGAGTTAAATGCCTACCGCTTCGCGTACCGACCACGGTACTACCGAGCGAAGTGTCGCACGAGCGCCTAAGCGCTCGCGCTTGTAGTATTAATTAAAATAAAATTATTTAAGCGATTTAGGGTATTTCGACAATAAAATTTAATAACCGAAAATTCAGAGCTAAAGCTCTAAACGTATATATGATCAAAAAAAAACAATTTATAAAAAAATAATCCGACATTTAAAATGATATAAAAAGTAATTGTTGCTGTCGGTCGAGTCAGTTACTGTGTAAATAAGGTACATTTCTTCTCGCTACGAACAATTGGTATTATTATTAAGATTTTGTAGGCTATTATAGAGAGATTTTAGACAAGTTTTAATGGAAGTGATGTTTCTGTCCGTAGGACTAGTATTTATTCTGTGACCATGATGCCTTATCTTACCGGCTGACGCAGGTGCTCTCCGGGCATGGTTGCATTGGAAAGTACCTGTGTCGCACAAGGCGGGACGAGTCAGCCATGTGCCACCACTGCGTGGACTGTCATGAGGACACGGCGCTTCACACGCTGGTAGATTCCTCAGCCCAGGCATAGCAGCATAGTGAACTCACAGCGGCAGTTGGGATGGATGCCCTCTCACTTCCAGCTGTGGTACAGGCCATGGTCCCGAGCAGGGACGGGTGTGTCGCTGCCGTCTCTTTATACGAGGTGTTGATGTACGCCAAAGGGCGCTTAGCGCTCTCCGGCCTAAGACAACGGCGCACGTGTTCTGTGAGTGCCTCTCGGTATACCGAAAATGGTGGCCATTATCTGCCATGAGTGGAGGAACTCACGTGCAGAGCGTAAACCTCGCGTCTGGCTAAGGGTAGTCTGAAAGAACACCGCGAAGTCTTCGCAGGTATACCATGTATAGTGTACATCGGGACTCCGGTATCTATAAAGGAGTTCCTCGCATTAGAAAAAGAAAAGAGAGACGTTCGAAGCCATGTACATCACGCCTGTATTCCCCGAAGGGGTAGGTAGAGGTGTATTAGACTCCCACGGTTCACCAGCTATGTTTAAGTCCCATGTAATAGGGGGTGAGCCTATTGCTGTCTACCGGGAACATTTCCAAACTCCGGGTTGCTACTGAGAATTTCCTTTTCACGAAAAAGCGCCCGACCCAGAAATCGAACCCGAGACCTCATGATCGTTCAGTCGCTCACATTACTGCAGCACCACAGAGGCAGGCACATGTACATGGTCCAAAAATCGCTGACAACTCACTTACTATCGGGCCCGAGCGGGTTGGTTCCACCATCTCCTGTGTGGCCGACCATGAAGCATATCGGTGTGTTTTGGTTGTAGCAGGAGATAGCCGTTAATTCTTTCATTTCATATACGTGAGATGAAATGGTGAGCATTGGCTTGACAATACTCTCGGTATAGTTGACTCCAAGAGCGACGGTTACCATTTACCATCAGGTGGGCCGTGGCTCGTCTGGTACCATAGGCAATAAAAAAAAACAGCCTTGACATGATGTTTACTTTCAATTCAATGCGTAGGATACGCAGACATGTCAAGAGGTACTGTTGTATTTTTTTGCTTTATTCTGGCACGGATTTTGTTCCTTACCATGTAAATTACGAGTATATGTACTGGAGTTTGTGACAGACTCAACCGCTCACTATGACGTTCCGCCAAAAACTTATACCTACTGTGGTAGAATAGTGACGATGATGCCATGACGTAGAAAATGCACTAATATAATATTATTTGAGAAAAAATGACTGTATTAGGAAATATAGGCGTGTCTAAACACAAAACGTGGTTTTTAGATTTTTTGTCTGTTTGTTTGTTCGCGTATCACACAAAAACTACTGAACGGATTTCGATGCAACTTTTTTATTTGATAGCTCTCGATTAGACTTATAAAGTGGTATACATTTTATCCCGCTACTATATCTGGAACCTGAGATAGAACCTAAAAACTAGCTTTTGGCTGCGGCGGAGCCGCGGGCAAAGGCTAGTATTATTATATTAGTGAGGTTGGGATCACTGACGTTCAATCAACACGACTTTGCAAAGATTCAAGTTGATCAAGCATAAGGGGTGCCCAAGTACACAGTAAATATATAAGCTAAAGCAGCAGTGAAACTAGGCCTATTCGTTGAAATAATTACCTACGCTTCGTTGGAGCGTTAGGGTTGTCCCCGTAAGTTCATACAAATTAGCACCCATGTTGTTGTGGTTCGTTTAAAACAATATTTACGATTATCCTAATAACTAAATCTGTAACAGAGCTATGTCTGTACATCGAAGATAGTAAATATGACTATATTAAGCTATTTATGCGTGTCTTTTTTTTTCTTCTTTCTTCGTTTCATCCTCCATCCATCCATCCATCAGCCTTTCAACGTCCACTGCTGAACATAGGCCTCTCCAAGAGAATGCCACAACGAGCGGTCTCATCATGGGGGATAATGCCGTAATCGCCACGCTTGGCAGGCGGGTTGGCGATCGCAGTGGATATTGTTAATACTCGAGGGAGTGCTGCTGCCCACTCCCTCAGTCGGCTCTTACGACTCCCGTGGGTAGAAAGGGGTGGGACAATTCTAAAGCCGGCCCCACACGGCCTTTCATCCTGCTACTACTACTCGTATATTGAGATATAACTTAATAAACTAGCTTTTATCTGAGCCGAAGCCGCAAACAAAAGCTTTTAATGTTTATAATATTGGAAAGTGTTTTATTATATACTAGCGGCCCGCCTTGGTTTCGCAAGGGCATTTTTTTTAACATTTTGGGATAAAAATAAAGTAATTATGTATCATTATGCCAGATTTTTTTTTTTCAAATTAATATTTATAGTAATAATATAGCCCTTTATTTGTATACTTACAAAATTACAAATCATTCCTCTTTATAATATTAGCAATAAATTTATTACGATTCATAGAACAACTCAAATAACGCATGACACAACCACTCATCTCGACGCGACACCCGACACTTTCAGCATTGCCAGGGGTGCTTAGATTCTCGTAGATGCGCGCGTCTGTGTGAGTGTGCCGTTTCTAACAATTTGTTCCTAGTTTCCGTACTGGTTTATACCTATATTTACTGTGCCAAGTAGAACCCCTGCTTAGAAATATAAGCAGTAAGTATTTATATTATTATCATGTACAGACCGAGCTGCTGTACTTAGTGATAGAGATAGATAACAAGAACAGGCATTCTTGGAGGTTGAGAGAGTTCTTTATTTAATCCCCTCGAGCCAGCGTAATTTGTGAGTAGATTTGCTCAAAACACGGTAAAAAACCGGATGATACCTTAAAGCGTTCCCGCGCTTTAAGGTATCATCAATCTGAATCTTTTTCTTGCTAGGCGGTATGTTACAAACATTTGAGATAATCCCATCATTCATCCATGAGGTTCTCGTCGTGGACTGCTGTACACCGCCTACATCTAACGGCTGCCTGCTACATTGACTAGGTCATCGGTTCACCTGGTAGGAGGCCGTCCTACACTGCGCACTCCAATCCGTTGAACAAAACAGGTGAATCTCCTGTAAGGCATCTGTGAGTTAGCCGCGGTGCAGCGTGCCCTGTTCTTATTCATTGAACATGTCTTTTTTTTATACTACATGGGTGTCAAACAAGCATACGGCCCACCTGATGGTAAGCAGTTACCGTAGCCTATAGACGCTAGCAACACTAGAAACATCACTCGCGCGTCGCCATCTCCAAGGAAAGGATTAGGATGTCGATAGGAAGGATAATAAGGAGAGGATAGGAAGTATAACAAGGAAAGGATAGGGAGGGGGTTTGGGCCTCCGACGCTCTCATTCACCATGCGAAACACAACGGTAGAAGTAGTTTTCGTTGTTACACGCTGATCGTTTGTGAGAGGGTGGTATTTCCAAGATCGAGCCGGCCCATTTATGCTGGGATAAGCAAGTCTCTACCACTCATATATTAAGCGCGACAGTAAGCATTTTCACATTTATTTTTTCTTAAGCGAGGAATTTCTTATGGATGGGGGAATAGCGGGCTCCAGCAGGTGAAAAAATTATGCCTATCTCCCGATGCAACAACCGGAATACCTGCTGAAATCCCGTGGTGTTCCTCAGACTACGTTTATCTCCAGAGGCGAAGTAAATGCTCTTCACGTGAATTCCTCTGCCTCTGGCAGGTCTTCAAAATGTGTATGTGGTATGCCATCTGCACGTAGGCAACACCACGACAAGCATGTGATCGTTACAAACTACGTGCTCGCCTGTAACGGTTGTGTCATGCATGTAATTGCATCTAGAAGTTATGAATGAACTCACTGACTTAGTAAAACTATTTCTTTTTTCAAATTAAATATTTATTTAAATTAAATAAATTAATAATGTACATTATGTCAGTTACTTTCTTACGCTATGTAAATCTTATGCTACTATAAATGCATCGACTCTTTGTTAAAAAATAATGAGTATCATAGGCTTATTATTATTATCCGTATTCGTAAAATACCTATGTTAAGTTAAATAAATATGATTTGTAAATGTTATAACAATCAGTCAATTTTACAAACCGACTGTTCACAAACTCTTATATCTTGATACGTTCAATTACGAATTCTCTTGCCCTTCAAAATAGTTCAAGTTATTTTTAGCTATGGGTTCGACCAGCCGGCCTTTTAAATGCAATGTTTATTAGATTCCCGTCACCCAAAAATTAGACCATTTAGCCCAAGGTCTATACCAAAACCCGATACAGCTAAGAGCACCGTTACGAAGTATTCTTTATGAATGAGTTGCATAGTTTTAATTCTGTAGCTCTGCCATTCTTCGTTTGTTGAACATGGGTTTGGAAGCTGATAGAAGCTTCTGAGAGACCATGTGGGCTATCCGTGCACTGCGCTGCCATATTAACTCCCGAGTACTCTCGTTGTTACTGTCAACGCGGACCTATAAAATACAGGAATTAAGAACCTTTACATTTTTTATTCCAATACCTTTTTCAAATCAAAACATGCAATGTTACGAGGAAGGGTAACTATCGCCTTATTGGTAATATGGGATATTTCAGGGGCCCAATGTGTAATAAAATTATTCTTAAAAAGTGCCTCATGGTTTGACAGAAATGAAGCGTAGAAGAATCCCTTGATTTATGTATATACCGGGCCCATCTAAGACTACCTACAATGAAACATTACACGTAGTTGCTACCTTAGTATAGGTATTAATGAGTCCAATAAAGCAACATCCCAAAACATTATCTTCTATACAAATTACTCACATATTCAAGAATTTATTTTAATTGAATGATCACACGTCAATTTAAAGTTCATGGGGAGTGAGTTTATTGCCGTGTTTTAGACGCAGTTCCAGACTGTGCCTACCCCGCAAAGGAAATGGCGTGATGATAAGTAAGTAAGTTCCAGACTGTCTTGCAATTGAGCCCCCTGACAGATTATTTTTTGCCCGAATTCAATATTTGAACCTCTTATGTTATGCCTATTTTATTATAAATGTCTTTATTTTCAAGAAGTAATTTTTACCTGTTTAGGCTGCAAGACCTTAATACTGTGTAGCGAAGCAACACCTTTGTTATCAACCCTTAATGTAAGTTTTCCTAGCATTTCGGCAGTAGTTGCAGTTGCTGATCTGATATCTTTCTTAGCTCCGTGTTCAATCTGATAACAAGGATAGTTGAGTAAATCACACTTATTAATATAATATAATTCTATTTAAAGAATATTTAAATAAATAATTCTTACTTCTTTTTGTACTCTAAGTATAAGTGGCCCAACGGCAAAATTACTTTTGACTGTGGTGTGGTCGGCCATTATATTAACAGCAACATCCCCAGTTCTTTTCAATGATGATAGTCCATATAAGGTTCCCTTAGCTCTAGGCTTGCTCTTCTCCGAAGTCTTTGTCTTGTTCTTATTTGAAGTGGGTTTCTTTGTCGTGATCTTAGTCTTAGACGGTTTAGGTTTTGGTTTTGTGGTTTTAGTTGGTGGCTTCGGCCTAACTGTAGTAACTTTAGCCTTATCGGCTACTTTTTTATCTTTATTAGCTCTAGATTCAATAGGTTCAGTAACAGGAGTTTGTTCAACAACTACTTCGTTAGGTTTTACTTCATTCATCTGAGTGTTTTCTTCCCTTACAACTTCAGGGATCTCAGTAATTGGTTTCTCTTTATTTATACTGTCAGTACTAGCACTCGTGGAGCTAGTTCTACGAGCTGAATTCTTCTTTTTGTTTGTGGTTTTCCTAAAATAATAACATATTTTTTAGTTAAACAAGAAATATTTTTTTATATCTTTCTCTAAACCTGTATTAGTAAACTGTACATATTCCACGAGAGCTACGCCGCTTCGTGCCGTGAACTTTCCAATACGTCTTACTTCTTTACAGTATTTCTGTTTTCATTTATCTTATTTCAAGATAACTGAAAACATGAAATGGCCTTGCTATACCTCAGTTGAATCTAATTTTTTTTATTTTCGGTCTTACCTTTTGGGTTTATTCTTGTTCTTCTTTGGCTTAGAACTCTTTTTGTTGGCATCAATCGGTTGTAACTTAACACTAACTGGGTCATATGACTTTCTTAATATATCATTCATCTTCTGCAAAATGTTGTCCACAAATCGGTTGTACTTTACAATGTAGGCAGCGGGCACTGGTGTAGACTTTGTAGTAGACTCGACTTTAAGGGCACCTGTTAAATTATTAACATAAGCCACTCCATTTTAATAGACTGACTGTTGTACCATAATCAAATATGTTTATCTCTTAAAAAATATTTTTCTTTTTTAAGATATTTTGCCATTATTAATCATAAAAACTTTCATCAAAGGCAGGGAGAAAGCAAAAAATTGATATTGCAATTCTAGATTGGTAAATTTACATATAATCACTGCTTATATTTATTATATTCAATAGATATTATTCCCTTTCAAAGAGATAAATTTATTTATTTATATAAAAAAATAACATAGCATCACGCCTGTATCCCCAAAGGGGTAGGCAGAGGTGTATTATACACCCACGACTCGCCAGCTATTTATTTATTTATTTTGTATTTAATTATATACTACTATGTATTTTAGGCCGACAGTGCACTTCCATCCATTACCATTTTGTCGTCCACTGCTGGACTTAGGCTTCCCCTAAAGAGTGCTAAAACGAGTGTTCTTATGCCGACTGCATCCAACAGCGCCTTTTATCACATCGTCGGCCTACCTCGTCGGAGGCCGTTCTACAATAAACTGTACGATACGTACTCGACTACACGTTGTCAAGCCAAGTTGGTTTTGTCGATTGACTTCTTTCTCGAAACTGTGTCTACCCAAATGGACTATTTATGTTAGAAAGATAGAGGGATTGACCATTTCGAGAATTGCTTTCTATAAAAATTGTAATTAAAAAGATTTATAATGGTTCTATCCGAAAATGCGGTGTAATCTTTTCTTAAATAACTTAGAAACTTTAGTTCTTCAGTGCCTTTTTGCCCTGTCGACCTGGAGATAGGCCAGGTTTCCCTGCGTAACTAATAATTATGGGAAGCTTCTCCTCCGGCTTTCGCTTGAATTAACTACCACATTGATATCCTGTTAAATCGTCTCATGATAGATAAAGAGAGAAGAGACTTAGAGCCTGTAACTACTTTTTCGGCAACGTCTATTGGGCTTTAGTTGGGAAAGTGCATATACAAACGACTACCCTGTTCTTTGACTTAAACTGGGTTAGAAAAATAAAATCCCAAATTAGAACGGTTATCGACTACATTAAAGGTAATACCTACACTATAATTATGCTACAGTATCATTATCATTCTAAGACTAACTAATTATAGAGTACAATGCCTAACAAATCTACATTGTATGCTAACCATTTAGAGATTATGTAAATTAGCCTATCAAATTGCAAATAATAATCAATTTCTCTCGCGACAGTCATTGGTTCACATTATATCATATCCGTGTGTGTACTAATCAGTAACTTTAATTGTTAAATCAGGGAGGTACGATTTCAACGAGTACTTATGATGTATTTTATCATTCAATTGAAACCACATATAATTCTATCCATGTTATGCCAACACGCTATCTAACTGTATCGGTCTCACGGAGCCTCACTTGAATTCTAATCATCGATCACAATTAACACGACCAGTCAACGGTGGATTTTCTATTTTCCACACGTAAAAGAAATTGTGTGCCGTGCCACACATATTCGAAGAAATCTAATTACGACTTGTACCTATAGAACGTCGTAGAGAATCATAATAGAGTAACATATAATTTATTAATTCTATTACTAACATGATTGCGTAAATTATTAATTTTTTCAGTCTTTTGCAGCCACTTGTTCAATAATAAATACATAATTATTGATTTATAACCTTGAAACATAAACGTAATCTTCCTGGTCTGTAACTATACCTACTACTGTATGTAGCTTTTCAGCTGCCTGCCTAGGTATATAAGTTATGTAATGATTCCAATATAGGTCGTATATGAGTTTGCTTGCAACAAACCCACAATTTCACTACAGCAAATGTTTAAAAATTTCTCTTTTTGCATGTCACAGTGTCGTTTTCACTAAGTCATGTTGGGCAAACAAATTTCGCGGTTTCGTCATTAAGTGAGAGTAAATAATAATTTCGTTTAACTTTCTAGTGCTTATTTGAAAATTGTACTTCTATCAGTTGCTTTGTTTCTACAAGCAGACGCAAGGTCAACGAAAGTGTCAAGGCTGTAGAAGAAATCGGACGGGTTCATTACTCCGGTTGGGAAAGTAAGCGAGCGGTTGACGAGCGACCTCGTAACACACATTCTACTCTGACTAATTCCTTGTCAGGCAACAAGATGCTATACTTCATCATAACACTACCACAGTCTATATACATTTCGCAGAATTTTCATATCAACCCATTGAACCAAGGTTTATAAATACTTATAATATTGTAGGGCTGGTTAAAACGAATGTATTATTAGATATAGTCCTCCTAGAATTTCTCGCCGTTCAGCGTAAAAGGATTGGATATTTTATGGAAAGGAAGGAAGTTGTGCGCTATATTATTACATAGATAAATCGGTCAAAAAGCTAGTTATTTTTGTTTTTTAATTTCTTTATCCAATTCTACTATTAAATGTAAATAATGGAAGTAGTAAATAAATGTATATTAATAAAACGTAGTTATACGTAAATGTATAATAATGGAACATAAGTTCATAATATAAACATATGTATAGCAATGGATTGGGATGAAGGAGTATAAATATTAAAATCTGACTAGTATATATTTTAATATAGTAATAAAATTAAATTAATATAGCTAGATAATGTCACTCGACTAGTTGACACCGAGATTGTATAGTAACTAGTATTCTGACCGATGTACGATGAAAAATAAATTGAATAATGTACAACAGTTTTAATATATGCTGTGTACATTTATTACGCACACTTGCGACTACAAAGGTGAGATAAAAAATTTCACACATTATAATTAGAACAATAGATTTATTTCAAAAAATTGCCACGATACCAGTGTGACATGATCTAGGCTTTAATTTAACTTTTAACTTTCTCGGTACCATACTTACACATTCACACATCAAACACACGTCACTTATTAAATAAAATAAATAGAATAAATAAATAGTCAATAAATAGCTAAGCTAAAGGATGGGACCGTAGAGGTCTCTCAGGTGGATGAAGGGCTGGCTCGCCCGGGACTCCGCGGTGCCTAATCACTATCTGAACTTTTTTCGTTCGTTAGTTACCGCTGCAGCGGATGTCGCTTTAATTTTCTTTACTTTACCGATGTGATTTGCTTTTTTCCCTGCCTTTTTCGGATACGCCGTTACGCTCGCTTTCAGTTTTTTGGACTCACGTGAGTTCTTAGCAGCAATCTTCCTGCCTAGTGCGTCGGATATGTCGTCATCATCGTCATCATCATCATCGTCTTCCTCGTCATCATCATCATCATCATCATCTCCCTCGGGGTCAAGTGCTTCACTGATACCATCGCCCTCATCATCATCTTCATCCTCAGAATCTGCATCGGCCTCTGGTACTACTTCAGAACTGACTGTTGGAACTTCTGCTTCAGCACTCGCGGGCTCTTTCTGTGCCTCGCTTTCTTCACCTTCTAAGGGTAATTCGCCTTCCGCTTCACTACCCTCAGCGGCAGCCTCAGCTTCATCTGAAGTAGCTACCGCAGCAGCTGGTGCAGCGGGAACTGTGTCAATAGGGGCCACGACTGACTGAACGTCTGCTGCTGCAGGTTCATCATCTTCTTCATCTTCGTCTGTGGGTTTGATTATAATATTATTATTATTTTATATTCTTATGTCGTAATTTGTGATTATGCATTTTGTGCATGTCTAAATTGTCTTACCGCCTCCTAAGATGTCATCGAAGAATCTTTCAAGGTAATCGTCATCTTCATCATCATCTTCTTCTGCATCATCATCATCCTCGTCGTCATCATCATCGTCATCGTCGTCATCTGTTAAAATAAAAAATAAATATCATTAACAGCAACATAACTTATATAGGTCGCTTATGCATTACTTTATAATATATAACGCACTTTTTTAATTAATACCGAAATATATTGTTTTTCTTTAAAACGTAATATTAGCGCTATTATTGACACCTTATTTAAATGAAATGCTAAACAAACAGTTAATGAATGAATCGTGCACCGCTGTCTCTCAGTGCGTGACGTCTAAAGCGGGTCTTTCGTAGTTAGAAAGCAGATGAGCGTAAATTTCTCTGATTGAGTCTTTCTGTTTGAATTAATTAACTATTGAGAGCGCCTGTCACGTTGTCCGCATTCTATGTTGGCCGCACCACGTCCTGATTATAAGGAATTTTTATGCTTGAAATGTGATACTTTTATTTATAAATCTCGTCGATAAATTACTACAAAGCTATTCTGTTACCTTTTGCTGAAATAATTATCTCTAATTATGATTAATATGTAGTCTACAAATCGTTGTTAAATTACTTGTTTCTTGAGAAATATTTACGTCCTCTGTGAAATATTACCTATCATCGCATTCATGACTGGCATTAAATTTGAATTGAATGACATTATTTCGAAGCATTGATGCAGGTATTGGATTGCAAATCATCTTAAACTTAATGCTGAATCATTTATAGGACATCTTTATTATACAAATTACACATAAAATTCTATATATTATGTCTATGATTCTTGGGAATCTATCATTTTCTTTTTTTACTTTAATAAAAAAGTATAATCTATTCCATTCAACATTGAATATTCGTGTTAAACACAAATTTCAACTACGTGTAAATAATTCATAAGTTACATTCTCTTTAAAATTATAGAAAAGTAATTATCCCGATTATCCACACTAAAAAAACTATCTGCATAATGTAGTATTTGTGTAGTTAGTTAACCTACCGTTACAAGTTCTTTTTCTTTGAATGATAAAAACATAAAGTTGATTCCAGTAAAGTTTGTTCCTTAGAACTACTTTAGAGTAAATATTTTATTAAAATTGTAATATTATATATGTATTATTACTTCCTGGTACATTCAGAAATAATTACAAATCCAGGCTTAAATTCTCAAATTGTTTTATATGTAAGAATTTAAAAGTTGGTTATCGAAGAACTACAGTACCAAAATTGCAATGCAACGCATGTTTTCCAATAAAAATCACTTAAGTATAATAATTTAGGTCGCCGCGACTAACCTGCCTCTGAGAAGCCTAGTTCTAGATCATCGTCGTCGTCATCATCATCGTCATCATCATCATCAGATGACGCAGGCGCAGCGGGTGCAGGTGCCACCGCCTGCCTTCCGCCTAGTTCCTTGATTTCCGTATCATCCTCTGGGTGAGCAATAGGGTTACAGCACGCAGACAACACCAAGCAGCACACGGCCGCTAACAAGAACAACGACCTCATCTTGAATCTGAAACAAACACACACCTTTAAATACGTCACCGGGAGCATCGCGACTGCGACAGTGCCAACCGTGACCCACCACCAGACCACTGTTGCTATCACGATATCACAACACTATCACATACACAATCACATGCACTAATATCCTTGACACTTCACCTTTGGAAAAACTGTCGTTCACTGTTGAGTCCGTGTGGGCTCTAGCGGAAGAGGTTCCGCCCGCGTCTTTCTATGCCAGTGTTTGGGACGCTACGTCCGAGCGTGGCGAGCGGAAACGGTATAGCGGCGGCGTCTTTACTGCACTCTCTTTTATAGAGTTACGTCACACACGCAGGGAAGAAAGTAGTGATGGCAATCGCTGGCTACACAGATCAATGAATACGTAGATATTCAAAGTGATACTCCTCTTTATACCTAATGCCTGCAACGATCTTTTAGATACGTATTTCTCGATATTTCCCCACTTCATTCTCACAACGATGATTAGGTTAGTTATTATATTAGTTATTAGATCTTTGGTATCATAAAGAATATTTGTCCTTGGAGATATACATAATTATTTAATTTGTGATTTTAGTCATGCGTACCTATTTGTTTTTTTGTTAGGTAAATTTTATATTAATTCATTTGATTATTTCAAAATTAAATACCTCATTAAATAAAAAAAGTCAGGTTTGTCCAAAAACAGTTTCTATAAAATTCCTAATTTACATTGGACATTCCAAAATATAACATTCTGCAACTCTTTCTCCAATCACTTTTGCAAAACATGTTTTGCATATTACAAAATATTGACTCACCGATACTTTCATTTATTCATACAGACACGCTGAAGATTAATAAGTATATTAATTTTCATTAAAATTTTGTGTAATAATCTAATTCTATTCTTATTCTATGGCATTTGAGGGAGTTGGTGAAGTTCAATTTATATATATATATATTCAGCTTATTTACTGAGTTATAGTGTTTCATTTGGAGAAATGTGCGAGCGGCCTGTATTGTGTCAGAATCTTTAAGCATTTTGAACATTAGTATGATGGAGCCGGCTTCATACTTTCACTTAAGGTTATGTGTGTAAACGCGCTTTATGTGCTGTTGATAAGGTGACGTAAAATCGAAAACATGGGTGTTTGCTTTGGACACATAGTTTTGTAATACATCATACAATTAATTTACTGTTAAGTCTGTAAAGAAAAATCTATTGTCACGCTAATCTACTATAATATATTTGTTCCAGCTTCTCATAAGCATTTGATGAATTTATATAATTATTCAAATAACTTCTGCTTTTAATGACAGATGACTTATGATCAAATTCGATTCTCAGAGAATGTTAAGTTTAAGCCAATATAATTTTGTATATATAGGTACCTGTATATATAAATTATAATGGCTTAAACTACTAAAAATAATATACGAGTATATACTCGTATTTATATAATACACTAACCTTTCCCCCTTTCAATCTAGTTTTTAGTGTATATCTCAGGTTCCCGATATACTAGCGAGATAAAATGTATATCAAGTATTGAGTATAATCGAGAGCTATCAAATAAAAAAATTGCATCAAAATCCGTTCCGTAGTTTCTGCGTGATGCGCGAATAAAAAAAACAGGCTAAAATTCTAAAAAAAAATTGTTTTTTGTTCAGTCACGCCTATATAGCCTAATACAGTATTTTTTTCTCAAATAACTTAAATGTACAGCTCTGTTATAGCTTTATAATAGTATAGATAGATAAGAAGAAAAATCATTAATCTATTCCGCGTGTAATCTACCAACTTGGCTACTAGACTAACTTGTGAAAGAGATTTGAGCCGTGTGGTGACGGATAATACAAGTATCACCACCCCATTCTTTCACACGGGTGTCGTACGAGGCGACTAAGGTAAGTAAGCAGTTATCACCCATTGCATTACTGGTGGTAGGGCTGGGTAACAACTTGGATTGCTCACTTACTATCGCACCCGAGCGGGTTGGTACTACTATCTCCAGTGTGACCGGCCATGAAGCACATCCGTGTGTTTTGGTCGTAGCAGGAGATAGCTGTTAATTCTTTCATTTCATGTCTGAAATGAAATGGTGAGCAGTGGCTTGACAATATTCCCGGTGTAGTTGAATCCCTGAGTGACGGTTACCATTTACAATCAGGTGGGCCGTGACTCGCCTGCAACCAAAGGCAATAAAAAAAATAACATCCCGAACCCACACCCTTTTAATACGTTCCAACAGCTCTTCCATTTATGCCCTTGTAGAGAAATTGGTGAGAGTTTGGATAAAATTATGTATATGTAGATAGCTGAGATAGTAGATTAACATATACGATCATTTTTATCCTGATTAAACGAATAGTTCCCGCAGAACAGCTAATGTTGAAAACTTGACGACTAACAGAATTAAAGGAAATTTGATAACAGATAAATTATAGCTGACAGCTTCTGGCATACACGTAAAGGACTTGATGAGTTTAAAATTTGAAGTCCACACAGACAGAACTCACAGGCAGAAATCAATATGGAATAAATCCAAAAAGTTGTGTAATCGAGTACCTCCCGTAAGGATAGTTCTTTAGAAATAAATTTCTGTTTCACTATTTTGTCTTACCCGTTGTTCTAGAATTAGATGAACGACAAACGCGTCAATATTACGCGACGCGACGCGTCACGAAAATATCAAATAGACGTTGTATGCAGGTACTTATTAGGTAAAGTATTAGCCGTGCGACGTATTGCATCGCGTCGCGTCCCGTCGCGAAGCTCACATTGAGCTAGAGCTTAATGGAAGCTCACCTAGTACAACGGGTAATAGACAGCCCAGCATGTCTAGTATTTAAAAATAGGTTGAATTGGTACTGTTGTATAATTATACGTCTATGACGAATTTTATTTTAATATTCAGTCATATCAGCATAATTACTGACCAAACATTATATTCACTTTCACATTTACAATATTAGCAGGGTTGTTATCTCATAAATATATTTAAATTAATTTTATTTATTATGTATGCTACTTTCTAGAAAATGCTGTTGTTGACAATGGTTGACGCTCAGAGATTTTTAATGTAATTATACCAATTAACAAATATTTAGAATTTGTGAGTCGTATGTAGCTTTTGTTTTCATTATAAGTTTACTTAGTGAATTGTATTAGTTCCGCTGCAAGAAAAAGCTTGTTCTTAGATTATATCTCAAGTTACTGATATAACAGCGGGATAAAACGTAAAATAGTTTTTAAGACTAATCAAGAGCTATCAAACAAAAAAGTTTCAACGAAATACATTCAATAGTTTTTGCGTGATGGACAAACAAACTAACTGATAACTTTCTAATAGTGTTTTATATTAATATACAGTATTTTTTCCTCAAATATATTTAATGTACAGACGTAGCTTTGTTACAGATTTATAATAGTACAGATGTAGTAATTTGTAATACTTTTAATCAGCTCGGTGTATCGTGGCCATATCTTGAAATTGGTCACTTCATGTTGTGACCGACCATTTCATTAAATTGTTTCATTCTTTGTTAAATTTGGTTTTATGATACGGTCGGCTACATGATTAAGTGGTCAATACTCTGGTCACGACATATATAACAAATAAATAAAATTTACTAGTAGTTTGTCATTATTGTATGCACCTAATCACTTTAGTATTACTTTACTCTTTGACTAATCTCAAACGATTGTTAGTATCAAGTGGAAGTATCAACTGTGTTTTATCTAGAGTAGAAAGTTTAGGAAATTCTTAGAAAGACTACTGCTTCTAGTACTAGATCCGGTAGTCAAGTTCTGCAGGTTATCATAATCTTCTGTACTTATTGAGCTACCTTATATACATTTAATAACATAACATAACAGAAAAAACTTTATACTTTATAGAAAAACATTAAATAGGATATAGTATGATTATAAAATTCTTTGCATAATATACTCGTAATGCCATAAAGCTTAGCTTGTAAATCTGGTGTATTATAACTACTTTTTATTTATTTCACAACTCATTATATAATAAATCCTATTTGATTTTTAAATCGCCTTATTATTACATCATCAATGTTAAAACCTTAAATAAAAATTACAATCATGTATAATATGCCATACGAAGGGTATCCTATAGGTACAACCGTAAGGCATTTTTCCGTAAGTACATACGTTTAAAAACACATGCAAATGTGAGTATACGGTATATTCTTAACACGAATGCAATGCTGCTTCAAGAAAATGAGCAATTGCATGTTAAGAAAAAGAATAAATATCTTGAATAGCGATAATCCCGTTATGGCAGGATTACGATAGCGTTGGGTCATTAAAATTAATAATATATTGTACTAGATTCAGCCTTGAAATTCATTCGCGTGAATTTTAAATTATAAATACTTTAAATACACGTTGACAAATTAATTATCTCTTTACAAACATAGTTATCGCACAGGAGCCATAATTCCCGGATAATGTCTTCTTCTGGACTCCAGACTGTATGTGCGTAAAATTATTTTATGATGATTCTATCAATAATGATACATTACGTCGTAAAAGTATAAAAAGCAAACAAATAAAACTCCTTTTTGTCATTTATTTAATTAATAATAGGATGGAGGATGAGTAAGGCCATAACTACTGTAAAAATCTTATTTTCATCAATATTACTGAATTTTTATTCTATTATCATAGCTATAATTGAACTTACTATAATTTCAAAGTACATATTATTTGTGAATGAGGAAAAAGAGATTTTTAGTACAAGCGGGAAACGAACCCACGTCTCTTCCAATCCGGGGAAGTGCTCTAAGCCACTGAGCTACCGTACCGACCTTTCGGTCATCCCAATCTCCTCATCACATTTGTCTTTACGACCAACGCCATCTATCGGATAGCATTTACATGTATTAATCCAATATAGTAAGTTTAATTTTGCAATTAAGATTCATACTATTTGGTGGCGCGATTTTTTAAACATTTTTGATCTATATTTTAGCATTTGACATGCTCAGCTACTTAGTACGAGCGGGAAAAGAAAAAAAAATCTATTTGTCCTCATTCACAAATTTTTACTTTAAAAGTAGCTAAGGATGTCAAATGCTAAAATATAGATCAAAAATCACTATAATTTCCTTGTGAGATCTTTAAGTCGTTACTCATGGAAATATCATTGTCACCAGCATCGCACATCTCTACAGAAAAAAAGAGTAAGAGAGGGGAAGAAATGTTAGAATCAGCTCTCCTCTGCAGATCATAACATAACGAGACTTACAGCTAATTAAAACAGATAATATAAACATTGATCCACTCGCTTCAAGTAATAAATAAGAATCCTCAATCAACAATTACCACCACGCCCAACCTAACTATATAGGCTTGAACATTAATGATACAAGATATATATTAACAAATACATATATCTGTCGACTGCACAGATGGCGAAGTGGTGTAGATACCGGCCTCTCGCTCGAGTATCGTGGATTCGATTCCCGCGCGAGACAACTCTTTGTGTGATCCACAAATGGTTGTTTTGAGTCTGGGTGTCCGTGGAATTGTATGTTTGTAAAGTCCCCCACGATACAAGGATTATTCGTTAGTGCAGGGTGTATTCTTAAAAAAAACTAGTCTTTTAAATATAAAACTCTGTCCATATACGTATATTACAAAGACTTTTTTCGACAAGGTGATGAAGCTCTATGACAAAATTATTATTTCCATCAGCCTTTCAACGTCCACAGCTGGACATAGGCCTCCCCAAGAAATGGGGGATAGTGCCGTAATCGCCACGCTTGGCAGGTGGGTTGGCGATCGCAGTGGATGTTGTTAATACTGCTGCCCACTCCCTCGATATTCCCTCAGTCGGCTCTTACGACTCCCGTGGGTAGAAAGGGGTGGGACAATTCTAAAGCCGGCCCCACACGGCGAATTATTATTTAATATGGTTTAATTGGTTAAAAGTGAAAAATCCTCAATAGAGCTTCTGAACACCAAAACTATAATGACGCGCTACACACTTCAACATAACTACTTATAAGGTTTTGTTTAAACTTTGTATAACTATATGTTTAACTACTCATTAACAAAATGTCAGCATGTATGGCCATACAGGTCGATATCGCGACATTGCTTCCAAAGATAGAAAGGTCTAAACTCGTTTTTGGTATTGTAGGCGTCCACAAATATTTGTATGCGTCTTGTGAATGGACCTCGAGGACTTTCTCTCGCACCAAGCGAGTCTCTAACACTATCGCGCGCAGTTTGTATATGTATGATGCCCGCGCTATCGTCACTGTTATAAAGCTGGATTTTAAGAATAATTCTACAAATATTATAATATCTTTAATTGCCAATGGTGACAGTCGACCCATGGCCCTAATTAATAAGTGGTAGAGATCATTCACGGTCTTAGCATTTTTTATATAAATTGCTATCTATCCATACCTGCCATTGCCATTCAGTGCAAGAGTGGGAATCGAAGTTTTAATATAGTAAATGTGAGAGAATGTATGTTTGGACTTAGGACTTGGGAGCTCAGTTTCCGATTAATGGGGAGATGATATTTTGTATTGTTAGTCCACCGTCGCGGTGATAACAGTATTGATGCAGAAGTTATTACTCGTACTATATGAATTCATATTTAAACTATCATATCTTATATAAAAATTGCGGGTCACGATGTTTGTCCAAGATGAACTTGAAAGAAAATTATATTTTTAATCCCGATAATATCCTTTTTTTTATTACAAAATAACGGTTAAATTAATTATCTTAATATAAATATAATAATTGAACAAATAGTAAGTGTGCCACAGCAACGAGTTGACGGGTCCGCTAGTTATGAACGAGTTATCGGGGCCACTAGTTACGAGTAGTTATACTTTAGTAGACATTTTCATATTTGTCAGATAGTGCTTCATTTCACAACAACATATTGCTCATATCATCGCTACCTGCTTCAATTCTAAGTAGACAGTTGTTGATAAGGTCAACGTATTCGCACAGGTTGACACAATTATGTGGGCGAATATTTGTTTAAGCCGTCCAGTTCTTTTAGTTATAAACTACATAAACATAATTTTTGATATTCTTCTCTTAAAATATTCTAAAACAGAGAGTTTTGTGTATTCTATGTTTAATTGTTTCTACTTTTTTTCTCAGCACATCACTCCCATTATTGAGCCTCTCTCTTCTCTCTTCTTTCAAAGTGAGAGAGATTTAGGCCCTAATTCACACAGGCACAGTGCAGGTTGGCTGACTTCACAAGCCAACCTGCACTGTGCCTGTGTGAATTTGGTGTGGTGGGAAAATCTACCTATCGCTCACCTCACTGTCAAGGGTGACAACGAAGTAGAGACGTTTATTAAACTGATACCAGATTTTTCCAATGTGGTGATGGATTAAGAATACAAGTGTCACCACCCCATTCCTTCCCACGGGTGTCGTATGAGACGACTAAAGGAAGTAAGCAATTATCATCCATTGCACGACTACCACGGTACCAAGTGGGAGTACTCACTTGGTATCCGGCCCGAGCGGGTTGGTACCACCATCTCCTGTGTGATCGGCCATGAAGCACATCGTTGCATTTTGGCTGTAGCAGGAGATAGCCGTTTATATTTCATTTCATCTGTGAAATGAATTGGTGAGCAGCGGCTTGACAATATTCTCGGTATAGTCGAGTCCATGGGCGACGGTTGCCATATACGATCAGATGGACCGTGGCTCGTCTGCCACAAAATACAATAAAAAAAAAAAATCACATCTGTTCGTCTTCTGTTACGTCTACTATAATAGTATTAAAGAAAAAATGTAGGGAGACTATAAAATCTAGAATTTGTGACATCGTACTTATATTAAATTATACAGTTAGATATAATTTTTGTTACAAATATTGAGATATCGTCTAACCGAAACTTGGCGGAATGAATTCTTCTGAGAAGGTTTCTCTCACTGCATTGTAACAATTTAATGCAATCCCAATCGCAACTTCTGCATTTATTTAAAGATATTAATAATATTTTCTTACAAATTAAATGTTATTGTTTTAACAAAAGATTATTCGTTTGTTTTAAAATTCATAACTAATTACTAAGTATTCTCGTTAGTGGTGAAATTGTTAAAATTTGTCGTAGGCATATTGCTTAAATACTAACTTTCGCTGAATCAACGCATTATAAAACGCACATATGTAATAGCATATTCAAGCCACTTTTTGTACCATACATGTAACTCTTTAACATAATTAAGGTCATGTCTAAGCACAAGATAATGATTCTGTCAATCATTCCGTTACGTTGTATGTAATAATCGACTCAGTAACAAGTTCATGGCCGCTGTTCGTATTTTTTTTTTAATATCTATGTAGTTACTGCACACACATGCCATAATTAGTTTTGTAAGTTATAAGTTCATTATGCAAAAATACTACTCCAAATAATACTTCCTGATATTTATGCAAATATTATACGTTATGACATAAAACTAATTTTACGGAATCTATCGCGTTTATATGTACTTGATTTTCTAATTCTAACTATCCAGACGTTTTGAATACAGCAGGTCACGGATAGTATTTTACATTTTTCTTACTCTTGATTTTATTTTTATATTAAATACTTTTTTTTTAAAACAGCATATCAAGAAGGAGAGTAGAGTTTTTATCCTCTATAGAGTTATTTTTATTTATTATTTCCGAATATAGAGGTGTGAGGGATGTTTTAAGTTATGTAAGTGTATGTTGAAATTAATGTTTGTGTGTTTGTTTACTGCGTTTACTCATTCATCCGATTGAGATTAAGCTTTGGAAATATTCTTTTATAAGAATCTTCAAGAAATAAATCGGGCGCAAAGATGTAAGTACTCATAATCATACTTAATACCTACATAGGTACTACATATATGTATAAAGATAAAAAAAATATTTCTAAATTATTGTCCTGTTGTAGTTTTATTATTGGAAGTGCGAAGCCAAGCGGGATCTGCAATCATATATTAATAAATAATATCTTTATATACATTATACTGTTTAGGGAGTGTCTAATTAAAAATTAAAGTATGTTGACTTATCTATAATATAACCGGATATCGTGTAATATTTGATCACCACAGAATTATATTCTGGACCGGATAAATGACATAAAAATACTCAAAACGCACATTTTTACAGTGTTGCGCAGTTCTCCGTCCGTTTTTTACCAATTTGCTGTTATGTCCAATTTCCTATAACATGAACTAATCCTTACTTATTTACTAATATAATAAACTAGATTCTGGCCGCAATTTCCTCCACGTGGAGTTTAAAATATAAATCGTCACCTCTACACACTATCCACAGAAACTATCAATTTTTCAGGAATAAAACGTAGCCGTGTCCTTTTTAAGTTCCTGAACTATATTTTTGCTATTTCATGATAATCGGTTGATTAAACATATTGCCCTCAGTGTACAGAAGGGCTACATTTTCATTTTTGGACATTAGGTAGTGTTAAATATAATGGTATATTAGACACTGATATTACTAGATTTGTATGTGTTTGTTAGTATACAATTTTTTTGACGTACATACATAAGTGTATTATATCACATGTAGCTTTCTCAATTTGAATGAAGATCGACGCCCTATACAGGAACAGTGCTAAGTTGATAGTGACCTACAACGCAACGCCAACTGGATTTGTGATTGGCTGAACCAGAGTTTTGAATCACTAGACTAGATAGACATTTGTTTGACAAGAATCTATAATAAATACTAAATCCAATCAAATATAAATGAAGCCTTAATAACTCTGTAGGTAATGCCTTTTACTTTGTATAGACAATTACACTGATATCGTTTAATCATTTTCTTAATGAAATCTAATCAATCTATGAACGATTTCACTATAAATTTTTATAACACGTAATTGGTTCTATTTTCTCTGATATTATTACTCTATAATAGTTAATGCTTATCCAACGTTATATAATTTAGTAAAATTTCTTTTTTTAAGACTTTCTTTTCGGCTGCGACGCGCTTATCTTTATTTAGTAAAAAACTTAGTGCAAGAGATTATAAATAGATTTGATACATTTAATGCAGTATTAAATTTAATAAACAAAATAACAATGCCTACAGAAGTCTTCAGTTCATAAGTAAATATATTTCAAAAAACTACTAACGTGTGAACGTTTATTTGTCAAAAATATCTTAGATATTTAGCAATATTAGCTGTGTTGACTCTGACATTTGCAATAAATCACACCCGTTACACTAACGGGATAGTTATACTATGTCAAGTTTTGACATTTATAGAAATGAGTGGTTAATCGTACGGACGCAGTCCGCGCCATGAACTCTAGTGGCCTACAAACACGACCGGTTAGCGGCGAGTACTTTCTTTCGGGCGTTCTCACTTCCGCCTGCGCCTGCGCGCCTCCACGCAACCGGCACAGGACTTGTCTTGTGCACACAACGCCCCACATCGAACACTACAGGTCCGAACGTGTGACACTCCTATATTCATACATATACATTAAACAGTTGTCTATTAAATTCCATTTCTAAAAAAGACTTCTGACTTTTAGCTTTCGAAAATAAAAGTGAAACGTAAATCACTATTGCCAAATATATATTTCAAATTGTGATGATGTATGCATTTCACTATTTTACATTAAGCAAATAATTGTGTATATTACTACTTGTTTTATAAAATTTAACTTATTTTGAGTAAGAGAGCGCTGAATGGCGAGTGTCTTTCGACAGCTTGTTAAATCTGCCAACCCGCACTGGGTCAACTTGAATTACCACCTAAATCCCTCTCACTCTGAGAGGTGACCTGTGCCCAATAGTAGAATAGTAATGGGTTAAAAAAAAACCCTTAAAGCATCTAGAATTTTCATCTAAAAACTTACTAACCTCCTCAGATGAAAGGTGGATTTTACCACCTTATACCCTATAAGGTGGTTTGATTGTTTTGCCCTCATAATAGCAGGGTTCATAAGCACCATTACAAGTTATAATAAAACCATGAATTACCGTTGTGTTATCGTCACTTCATATACGAGTTATCAAGTACACGTTTGTAAGATATTTGTTTGTAACATTCTCTAGGCTCTTAGTCCTTATAGCCTATCTCCTTCGTACTAGAAAGACAGGATTTCTTAGTAGAATTGCCAGCTTTGAAATTGTTATACAGTCTAATAATAGTATAATAAATCCTATTAATACCTAAGTATTAATTAATACTTCAGTATATACTCTAAAGTACGAGTATAAGAAACAAACTAAGGGGAAAAATTCACTAATAATTCAACGATTTAAATAGCGTTCTTTTCTTGTAGAGTTTGCTACCTCCAGAAAGGGTATGTATTTATACAATCCTATAGGTATCGATATAAAGTTAGGAAAACTCTTGTTATATTAAAGCAATATATCAGATTTCCCAAAGAAACCAATTTTATTACAAATTCGAGACGATTAATTTAATGTTTAGATTAATGTCAGGTACTAAAGTTACACGTATAAAACGTAACGCGTTTATGTCTTTCATGTGAAGATGTCTTCGCTATTGATGATCCAAGGAAAATGTTTGACATAAAAGACATAAACGCGTTTACAGATTTTACTTTAGTACTAAAAATACTCTGCTATAAAAATGTTGCTTATTAGTTTATAACTAGATCCTTAAGATACAATTACCTTATTATCAATAAATCATGTTTTCTGTATTTAAAAAACAATAAACTATAAAAGATTATTTTATGGTAGATCACAAAATAGTCTATAGTATATAGATCTACAGTACGACATCTATTGGGCAAGTATGTCATAAATGATTATATTCACCACAGCTTTCATATTTAGCTTAACGTCTACTAAAATAAAAATATGAACCTAGCAATAAGGTCACTAACTCTTTTGTAGTAGTAGAATGTACAGATAGATGGCGCTATTATAAATTATTTGGACCATTTGAAAATATTACATGAAGACATTTTTCTAAAGATATTTTAACACAAAAATAAGTTATATGAATGTATGTCTCTAAGTAAAAAGTATTATTTTTACAATTTATTAATTTTTAATTACTATAATATATACAACACTATGTATTTTCTTAAAGATTTATTTATTTATTTATTAACCATAAAACTTACGTCTAACTTTACAGGCAAACCTAATGCGACAGAGTAGTTGATCTTATTACCTATCTTATAAATCTATATTATGGCCGTGTGGGGCCGGCTTTAGAATTGTCCCACTCCTCTCTACCCACGGGAGCCGTAAGAGCCGACTGAGGGGAAGTGGGCAGCAGCACTCCCTCGAGTATTGACAACATCCACTGCGATCGCCAACCCACCTGCGAAACATGGCGATTACGGCATTCATGACGGGACCGCTCGTTGTGGCGTTTTCTTGGGGAGGCCTATGTCCAGCAGTGGACGTTGAAAGGCTGATGGATGGATGGATGGATGGAAATCTATATTATACCTAAAGCTTCCTTATAATCTAACTTAAACTAAACTAGGTACTGCAGAGGCAATAAGTAGCCTTTTTGAGTTTGTTCAATGAACACGAGAACAAATCGATCCGGCCAGACAATGTGTTGAGCACACGCAACGCCCGCACGAGCGGTACGCGCTGCAGCAGGTCGGTGCGCGCGCGAGGCACCGCCAGCATCGGCGGCCGCCGGTGACCCCACATACGCGTCTGGAACGCAAAGCTGAATGGTCTCTAATATACCCGGATTGTGAATCTTACCACGCATTACGCTAATTAAATACGTAGGTGACAAGAGCTACCTCCCGTCTTACTTCGAGTCTGTAATATCCCAAGATCTAGAATAAGGTCTCTGCAAATAACATTGGCTCTTTCCAGTAATAAATGAAGGTATATTTTTTTAAGTTTGTATGATTTCAGTACGCCCAGCAACGATATGGAATTCTGAGTAATTAAAATGGTTTAATGCAAAGTCAATAGGTTTTCTTAGCCAACTAACTTGGTAGTAACCTTTGGTTATAACCCCACTAATGTTGTGCGGTGTCCTTCAGAGTTTGGTCCTGGGCCTCTCCTGTGAGACTTTGGATATGACTGGGTGCCGCATTGTCGATTCCCCCCCAAGCTGGTGGTCATCTGCTATGCGGATAATACGCTGGTCGTGACCTGGGCCGAAAACATCGATGAAGCAATGGCCTTCGCCACCTCAGAGACCTCGGAGGTGGTCAGAACGATCGGGGCGCTGAGGATTAGGATGGCCTTGGACAAATCAGAGCCCCTATTTTTTCATGGGCCTTGACGTTGGCAACCTGCTGGCGCCTCGATTACGATGTGATCAAATCCATTAATTCATCCAAAATAGAAATTTGGTGTTACCTTATCTTATCTTCTTGTTTAATGGCTCTTGTTGTGGCAGTGTGAGCACAATTTCGCCAAATTACCTTACAATACATAAAATTTTTAACATACGATATTGTCGTCTGATTTTGTAATAACTCAAGACTTTTGTCAGGTAATAAAGCTAGCATAAGTCAGGACTGTTGCTGGGTAATCAATTTATTGAATAGAAGGTACACTTGAACCTCATGCACAGAATATCTATAATATTCAAGAAGATATATGAAGTTTAAACTACGAAGGTTACATAAAGAAGATATATGAAGTTTAAACTAGGAACGTTTTTACACTTTCACATGCAGCCTTTTTTGCTAAGAGGTTTTGGTTAGGGGCTTTTGGCTTTTGTTGGCAAGCCACGAGCACAACCTAGTTTAAGTTATACTCATAATTATGTATTCTATACAAAAATGTAAATACCACCGGCGTTAATGTAAATATTTATAGGGTTTGCGTAATTTTTAGGTAAAAATCTTAATTGTAAAATTAAGTTTACCTGGTCGGTATAATATATGAAAATACTGCCGACAGATGTCGCAGGCGTCACCCAAAGACGTTAAGTATGAATATGTTATCGAAATTAGCAGTCAGGAGCAATTGTCACGATGGCTGAATAGGCAAAGCATCTGGACGGTATCCAGGAGATGCAGGTTCAAATCCTGCTCGTGACTGTTATTTTCGATTTCACATTTTTCACTTTGTGTTTAACGTATAGTGCTAAGCATGTCAAGTGCTAAAATATATATATATATAAATATCTAAATTACAACCCACTGTCGGACACAGTATTAATAAAAGAGAGCCCAAGTAGAGTTACAAAACTTCTTCTCATGTCTGCAGCAGCTCTTCCACTTGCTTTCCACAAATGATCAACCCTTGTAGCCAGAGAGTGTCTTTTATTTCTCTATTTCATTTTAAGAACTCCTCAACTTATGCGCTTTACCTTCTTGGTTATTAACCTATAAAAAAAATCACGACTTTTTCTCTAAACCCTTATGAACCTTTTCATTTTCTAAAACACAAACTGAATATGATAAAATAAGCCACCTAAAATGGTTATAAAATCATAAGCAATAATCAATTTACTGAGAAAAAATTGGCAGGACGTCGAAAAAAAAAGTAATTCTGAAGTTGCGGGTTCTCCCCGTCATTTTATATTTTAAATATTTTACATTTGTGTTCTATTAATGGCAGAGTAAATCAAGCACTTAAAATAAAATATGTATAAAAATATTAAACACAAAGTGGAAAATGTGTCATATATATGGCTAAGCATGTCAAATGCTAAATAAGTATATATATAAAAAATTCTAAATGTATAAAAATAATAATATAATTTATAAAGTTATGGATTGCTTTCATCATACGCCGACCTAATACTGTTAGGAATTTGATCATTTTATAGCTAGTCTTAGACTTAGGTAATAGTTGTGTAGGTGCACAAGTATTGCCAAAGAACTAGATAATATGCAGTTTCAATCTTGGATTTTAACATACCATAAAATAATATCTCTCAAAATAAATGGGTATTATAGATGTAATATAAAATAATTATATTTACAAACGGGGGTCAGCTGCTCCGCCATAGATTCTTTCGAATTCTTAGAAAAAATATAAGAAGCGCCACTGTGTTTTAGTGGATAGTCTGCATTTCCGTGTAAACATGAATTCATTTTTAGAATTAGAACAAAATAAGCTTAGCTTTATTCACTAATAAAATATATTTTTCTGAAAACACATGATTCATTCATCAAGTTTTTCTGAATAATTTATGGTTTTTTTTATACTACATGGGTGGCGAAGGAGCATAGGGCCCCCTGATGGTAAGCAGTTACTGTAGCCTATAGATGCTAGATGCTAGCAATACCAGAGGGCCATCTTCAAGAAAAGGGGTAGGAGGTGGATAGGAAGAATAATAAGGAGAGGATAGGCCGGATACTAAGGAGAGGATAGGAAGGATAATAAGGAGAGGATAGGGAGAGGGTTTGGGCCTTCGGCGCTCTCACTTACCATACGAAACACAACGGTAAGCGTAACTACCATTGTAACCAGCTGATCTTTCGTGAAAAGGAGACTTTACTGATCGAGCCGGCCCATTCGTGCTGGGATAAGCAAGGCTCTACCCCTATATTTTTTTTGTTTAGACGGGAAAAAATGTACCTAACAGCACACCCAGACGTTCGAGGCATCGAGCAGGGTAGTGTGGGGCCTTCACCCACTAAAAAAACCCACCATGTGCCGTCTTTCCGCCTGTGTTGACGGACCACTGGTACTGTGTTGGATTACTTCAGAGGTACGTAGGTGACAAAAAATCACAAAAATCTGAGTTGAAAATAGTATCTATTATATTAAATAGTTGTGCCTACTAACAAAAGCTCAGTCTTGCAATTATTTTTAAATAATTCTTAAGACAATCTTACTTCTAATATTTACAGCATTGCTCTATTAAAATAATTATTACCTATTTTACTGTAACTAAAAACAAAGGACACTGAAAAAAACTATTTTAAAGTTTAAATGTCCGTTGTTACAAAAACGTGTGTAGTCGTAAACGGCAGTGTAACGTCACGATTGCTGCAAACTATGGACCTCGACCAAAGGAAATAAGGCCAGATTGCTCATCGTAGACTAATTATAATCAAACAAAACACCGTCAGTGTGGTCATGTGACTATTTATATAGAGGACGGGAATTTTACGTCATGTGATCGAACATAAATATTAGCAAACATCATGTGACCGCCTGTATAACAACACAATGAAAGCCTTGACATTTTCCGACGAGTGCGATGCTACGACCGGTTGAGCTTAAGACGAACGACACAAAACCACGTGAGACTATTGTTTAAATGAATGCGGATCCTGGAATTCTTTATGAATTGAGTAAAATTAATTTAACATAACTTGATTTCTTCGTTATTCTGTTTATCGGTTCTTCTATTCGTTGTATATATACGTTAGCATATTTTTATATAGCATCACGTCTGTATTCCTCGAGCGGTAGGCGAAGTGTATTACATACCCAAGATTCGCCAGCTATGTTTGACTCCCACGTAATAGAGGGTGAGCCTATTGCCGCCTAACGGGCACATTTCCAATCTCCGGGCTGCTACTGAGAATTTTTCTTTTTAGGGAAAAGCTCAATAACACTACCCGACCTGGGGATCGAACCCGAGACCAACATCAATCATGATCAACAGTCGCTCACACTACCACTGAACCACCGAGGCAGTCAGTGTCTTTAAGGGGACTTTTTATCATTTTAACAAAAAAATTATCTGCTAAACATCTATAAGTTGAATGGGTCAAATTGCACAGTTTCAATGATACTTTCAAAAGAACGCCACAAATTTGACCTCCGCACTTATGCGCCTGTATCATCTTTCAAATAGTAACAGGGTTGCATCTCCGTGAAAACTAGTGATTTTTCCCCAATTCTAAAAAGGAATAGCTGTTTGAAGCCGTCAATTAAAGGACAATAATACAATATCCTCACCTCACCTCTCTAAGGTATTTAAAAAGATTATGTAATGTACATAAACCTACTTGATATAAAAAAAAACCATAGTCTCACGTCTGTAAAGGTAGACAAAGGTACATGTACACACGGTTTCCCAACTATGTTTCAGTCCCATGTAATAGAGGGCGAGCCTATTGCCATTTACCAAGCACATTTACAAGCTCCGGGCTGCTACTGAGAAATTTATTTTCACGATAAAGCTCAATAACACTGCCTGACCTTGACCTGACCTTGATTTTAGGAGTACTTACGGTGTATTCACGCTAATATTCTGTGAGACGGTGATACTTGCTCAATAGAGCCGGCCCGTTTCGTGCTGGGACGAACAAGGCTCTAGCACTGCACTCTCACTCTGCTCAAAATACAATAGCACCCTATATGCAATATTATAATGAATGAACAAGAATGTACCCGTACCAAGGTTCCATAAGTATGCACCTAAATTTTCTTAGCTTTTCTTGCCTTTTGCCAATAAAAAAGAACTTGACAAAATACTTGTTGCATTTATTCTTTTAGTAAGACTTTTTTTGAAGTACAATTAATATTTATGCAATTTTTTCAAGGTAAATTAATCATAGAAATAATTAAAATGATACCAATTAATTAAAGTTATAACGTCAATGAAATAACGCTCTCATTTGTTTTTTGTTTGGTTAATTTTGCTACGCGGTAAAGTATCAAATCCTCAAATAGGCTTAGCTTAGCTGTGATAATCATGAGTGAAGTCAGATCTACTAAATTTTAATTAAGTAGTAAGCAAATCTTAAACAGTTCACACGTCTTTAGCTAATTTAAAAAATAGCACCATTAATTTTATTACTTTGTTTAGGGTTACCAACAGTTCAGAAAGCCGAGGTCTTAAACAGAGTTGCCTCTTATTGCTTGTTTTAGTGATGGAAAAATATATCCTAAGTAAATCTGCATGTCTGATAGTTCTACGTAATTCTCTCGAGGATGTTCTTTGGAAAATACGTTGCCGCTCTTTTATAAGGAACATGTACGCTATATCCAAGGAGATAATTATATGAATATTCGCTGTTATCTATTTATCTTCAAATATTCTAAGAATTGATATGATCTCGAAATCGATTTTATTAACATTAAATTCCAACGATAGCTGGACATAGAAATGACGATACTCGTTGTTTTTTAACCCATTACTCTCCCACTATTAATCACGGATCTCCTCCCCAAGTAAGAGGGATTCAAGCCCTATTCCACCACGCTCATCCTGTGCGGGTTGGTAGACTTCACAAGCCGTCGTGAGGATCTCTCAGGCAGGTTTTCTCACGATGTGTTTCTGCATCTAGCAATGATAATATGTAAATATATACACACATATTCTCGAAAAGTCAGTAAAGTGTGCCGTGATCTTAGAGCTGGGATTGATCTCGATACCATTGTCTTTACAGTCCTTGATTTTACCACTAGACTCATTGCTTAGTAATATAGTAAATATTTTTCTACTGTAATAGTAAACATTGCACGTCCTCAATCAAAAGTAGGTATTTATTATTCTGTATTTGTTGGAACAACAGAAATAATATGATTATGATCGTTTTTTATTCAAATATTCTTAAATTCTCGGAATATATTCATATAGGACCTGCTAATTACCACTTCGATTTGCTTGGATCCTATTATAATATTATAAATGTGAAAGTCTGTATGTTTGGAAGTATGTTACTCAAACAGGCAAAAACAGCTTAACATAAAATTTGGCATTTAAATATTTTATTACTTGAATTAACTCATAGGATACTTTTCTCTTTAACTCTATCCCTGAAAAAAATCTGTTTTCCTTGGGATAGCTATTTGTTGTGTGTCGAGGTAATTAATCTGTTATAAATGACTATAATTGACTATAATTGAATATAATATATAGGTATTATATTGACCCGTTTCTAAAGTCAACGCAGGTGAAATCTCAGGCACAAGTTAGTTATAAAATACATTTTTAATTAAGTTTTGTTTTTAATACGTTTTTAAGAAATAATTTAACATACCTACATAGTGCATGTAATAAATCAAACCTAAGTTATTACTTTTGAACAGTGACAGCATGGCTGATCGGCATATTTCTAACGCATTATCTGAGGCTTCTCTTACGTCATAATGACGTCCTATATGTGATGGTAGATGAATAATCTATTTTCTATAGGATTTGTGTAAAAATCTTTCTTAGTATTCCCCTACATTATCAAAGAATGCCATATGTAAATCACGGTCCTAGCCAGGAGCTTGAGTTGTACGTTGTCAGTCAGTTGCTCTTTTATATATCTTTAGATAAGAGTTTTCTTTTAATTATTACATAAACATATCAAACAAAACGGATCTATAAAATGAACTTAGCACATTTGAACAAAATGGATTCACCAATTATACTAAAAACTAAATATATTATGTTTGTGTGCGTATACAAGTTAATTGACTCAGGTTACTGCACTGACATGATGAAACCAAAGCTTTGTTGCTACGTAAGATTTTTTTTGCCTTGTTTGCTTGTTGTTGCGATCATGTGACTGCCAACATCCTGCTACAAAATTGACGCCCACTTCTAACTATACGTATGATATAGGTAAATATAAGATTTATACTCGAGAATAATATACAATATCTAATTTCACATCACTTAAGATTTTCTTGGATCTGAGGCCTAAGTAGGGTAGGTTGATGTGTGTTGTATTCGGTTTTAATTCATCCTGCGTCGTCCTTAATAATATAATATGTATTATTACAACATATTTTAATTCATAAATTATTTGGATCATATTATTATCATATCTTTATACTATGCGGATGGCAAACAAGCATACGGCCGACTGATGGTAAGCTGTTATCGTATATGGGTCTCTAGCACCATACGAAGTACAACTTTAGGAGTACCTCCCTTTGTTTTACGCTAATCTTCTCTAAAAGGGCGGTATTTCCCCAATCGAGCCCATTTATGCTGGGTCAAGCAAGTTTCTACCATATTGGGATATATCAATATTTTTTTATTACTTATGAAAAAAGCCATGGCCCTAAAGGTTACCTTATCTGTTCTCATGATGACTGTCATCTTATCTCGCGCTACAATAAAAACAAACCAAGGTGCTTTGTCTATGATAGCCTATAAGTAAGACTAAGTATAAGCTTTTATATCAAATAAAAAGATTACAATCAATTTAATGTTTAACAAGGCTTCTGTGAATTTTAAAACTTCTATAATTTGCTCTCAACTTGATGGGTTTTTTTTTATTGCGTATTGTGGCAGAAGAGCTACGCCCGTCCCGCAGCTAACCATCGCTCATGGACTCAACAATACAGAGAGTATTATCAAGCCGCTGCACACCATTTTATTTCACAGATATGAAATGAAATAATAAACGGCTATCTCCTGCTACAACCAAAACACACTGTGTTTCATAGCCGGTCACACGGGAGTTGGTAGTATCAATCCGGTCGGGCCCTATAGCAAGTGAGTACTCCCACTTGGTATCCAGCCCTACCACCAGTAATGCAATGGATGATAATTGCTTACATCCCTTAGTCGCCTTGTATGACACCCGTGGGAAGAATGGGATGACATCTGTATTCTTAGTCCGTCACCACGCGGAAAAAGATGTGATGTATACTAATTCACTTGGAGTGTTTTTTTTAGTATGAATTTTTTTTAAAGTCTCTGATCATAAGGCAGGCAACATGCATGAGACTTTTTTTGAAAACTGTATAAAGTAGTTAGTTAAATAATTTTTGCCTGACTTTTTGGACAAGACTGTAACGAGCTATTAAACGTTATGTTCATTGCTAGACATAGGCCTTCTCAAGAGAGCGCCACAACCAGCAGTTCTATGCCGACTGCATCCAACGGCTCTCTACGGCATTGAGCTAATCGTTGGTCCACCTGGTGACAGGCTATCCTACACTGCGATGTACGTGGTTGCCACTCGAGAACCTTTTTTTCACCAAAGGTTGTCGTTCTTTGAGCGATGTGGCCTGCCAATCGCCACTTCACCATGCCAACTCAGTGGGCTACATCGGTTATTCCCGTTCTCCTACAGATCTATGCATTTTTTCATTAATTGCTAAATTATATTAAAATTCAGTGAGATGGCAAAAACGGACTCTGACGATTTTTGTGTCACCAAACCTTCCTTATTTTTATTTTTTATTGCATGCAGACGAGCCACGGCCCATCTGATGGTAAATGGCAACCGACACTCATGGACTCAAATACCGAAAGTATTGTCAAGCCACTGCTCACCATTTCATATCACCGATATGAAATGAAAGAATAAACAGCTATCTCGTGCTACAGCCAAAACGCAACTATGTGCTTCATGGCCGGTCACACGGGAGATGGTGGTACCAACCCGCTCGGGCCTGATACCAAGTGAGTACTCCCACTTGGTACCTAGCACTACCACCAGTCATGCAATGGATGATAATTGCTTACTTCCCTTAGTCACCTCATACACCCGTGGGAAAGAATGGGGTGCTGACACTTTTATTCTTAGTCCGTCACCACACGGACAAAAGGATAGAAGTTCATAAATAATCGAATACATCATCAGAATCGTTGAACTAAACAGGGTCTCAAATAAACAGATTATAAAACTAGGATTTTCTAACAATTTTCATGGGAAAATCAAAAAAATAGGCACGAGTAGGTTTAAAGCTGCATGTCCTGTAAAACCATTCTAGATTCTTTGCCATCGTGAGATCTGAACGATGAATTTTGATAACACATTTTTTCTTCTTAATGTCTCGGATGATGCCTGCACCATCTGTCAAATGTATTTGCATCCATTATTCCGACCATTTAAGCTTAATTGTTACATATTTTGCTTTGTATTTTAGCACTTGACGTGCTCAGCTACTTAAGTACAAATGATTTGTGAAAACGGAAAAAAAGAGCTTTACTTTAATAATTTGTTCTTTAATTATTAAAATTAAGATTTGCACCAAATTTTTTTGTGGGTGGCAAACAAGCTAATGACCGGGCGGCCATTAGCTTGTGCCTGATCGTAAGTGGTGAACGTACCCTGTAGACGCTAGTAACACCAGAGACATCACTCGCGCATCACCATCTCCAAGGAAAGGGATATGAGGTGGAGAGGAATGATAATAAGGGTAGGATGGATACTAAGAAGAAGATAGGAAGGATAATAAGGAGAGAATAGGAAGTTCGGGCCTCTGGCATGTACATAATGATGCAGCCCTATAAATATTTTGATATTTCTATATATATTTTAACCACTTGACATGATCGGCCATTAAAATATGAAATTTAAAAGTATAGTCACGAGCAAGATTTGAACCTGCATCTCCTGGAAATCATGATATCTGCTGGCGCTGTATATTCTACTGCACTCTCAAAATATTCAACGACAAATGTGAGGTCAGTCATGGTTTGAAACTCTGGTATACCAAATGATAAGAGACGATTTTCTCATTTGCTATCCTATAAATAATGTTATACTAGCTGATACCTGCAACTTCGCCCGCTTGGAATTTATTTATTTTATTTTTAGTGCAGCATCGTAATTATTTTTTCATTACTCATACTCTGAAAGTAGGTCTGAAGTTGCCTGAAGAGCGGGTTGAAAGTAAAAATTTTCAGTCCTAGGGAGAATTACTTTCAACTGACAGCTGAGTAATTATAAAAAAAATACAGTTCTATTTTCTGTACAGCCAGTCAATTACAGTGCGATGTAAAATTGAAATAACATAATGTTAAGTATTTATTAAAGAATTTGTTTTTTATATGACTTTATTTTAATATAGTTGCAACTATATCTTTAAAATAACGAAGATTTAAATTTTTTCAATGATTAAAATTAAAAATAATGGCTGAATAGCTGATAGGCCACAGAAAAAAAACAAAATCGGCGGGAAAACGGCGATGCCAAATTCAATTTTTTAAACTCTCCCATTTTTTCTTTAGCTAATTCATGATTTTTGTTATTAGTTTCCTCGTAATCGTAATGAAAAGCACAGTGTTTACCTCGGGATAAAGACTTATTTAGTCCCGAGACGGGGTTTGGCGCCCGAGCGTAGCAAGGGCTTCAATAGTTCGATGGCTTTGCGAGTTGCTTTCATCCCTAGAGTAACAATGTACTATTCCAGAATAAAAGTAGTGATCCCTGCCCCGTAAGTCAGTCTTACAAATCAGTACAGCTGGTCAGAAGATTAGCCATGGATGTATATATATATCTATTTGAATCGGTATTCATTTACAATTTCATGGGTTTAATTTTTTCGCGTGGTACCCTAAATGTTTTATATATACTAATATGTATTAGCAAGAGGAAAGATTTGATTGTTTGATTGCATTAAATAGGCTCCGAAACTATTAAACCGATTTGAAAAATTCTTTCACCATTAGAATCCTTCATTATCTCTGATGAACATAGGCGATAGAATATTTTCTACAAAGTTAGGGACCGTATGAAAACTTCAATTATGTAATCCAACATGTGAAAAAATACTAAAAAAATCTTTAAATCGCGTACGCTGCGGCAATTATGGACAATAGAGCAAAGTGATGTACTACAGATTTATAGAAGACATCAATATCTACAAAAAAATCCAGAATACCATACGTCTAAAATTAACAGTTATGTCACAATAACTACTTTTTCATGTTAAAATATGCCATAGTAACACCGGTACTAATATTATAAAGAGGAAATATTTGTATTTGTATATGTATACAAATGACATAGGCTATAATTATTATAAATATATGTCTTGCATAAAGATAAATTTACTCTACGTTTATCCCAAACTGTTTAAAAATAAAAGTCTACCCGTGCGAAGCCGGAACGGGCCGCTAGTTCAAAATAAAAGTAGCCTAAGTTACGGCCTGTAACAACAGCTATCTGCTAGTGAAAATTCCGTTCAAATCAGTCCAACCATTCCGGAGATTAGCCGAAACAAACAGCCAGACAGAAAAAAACTAAAAATTGGTGTTTTGTTATAGGTAGCGTATATACTCTCGTGTACATACCATTATAAAGCTATAACAGAGCTGTCAGAGCTGTGTCTGTACATATAAGATATTTTAGAAAAAATTACTACTAGGCTATATAGGCGTGTCTAAGCACAAAACGATTTTTTTTAATTTTTTGTCTATTTGTCTGTTTGTTTGTCAACGCATCACGCAAACACTAACGGACTTTGATGCAACTTTTTTTGTTTGATAGCTCTTGATAAGACTTAAAAACTGGTATAGGTACATTTTCTCCCGCTACTGTATCGGGAACCTAAAAACTAGCTTTTGGCTGCGGCGGAGCCGCGGGCGAAGGCTAGTTTAGTATAAAGTTGTTATTTAGATATTACAAACAGACACTTCATTTTTATTATATATATAGATTTTTTACATGAAAACTTCCTCAAGCTTAGAGCGTCCTCGATCCGGTTTGTACGGCATTATGAGCCCACCTACCCACATTTCGCGCTCGAGACGTAGATTGCTAGCTAAAGAACGTTTCATATTGTATGTATATAGAGTAATCAAATCGGTAGTTGTATTTAACCATATATTCTATATCAGATTCTTGAATTCTAATTTTGAATAATGGAAGTACACACGATGGCACGTTAATTGCATTGTGTAATACTTTTTATCATGTCAATAACAACATGCTTGAAATACAAAATAACTCGTAACGCAAACATAATGTTTGTAGCCCACTTTACGGAGTGATTTCGCAATGTATTGTGCTGGTAATGCCTTCCCTCCCCACCCCGGAGTTACGTTAACAGCTCACGTGAGTTGAGAGAAGGGATGCCGTTCACTTGCTTGCACATTAATGTTGCATTTATTCGAAGAAGAGACAAATTTCTGACGTGCATTATTCGACACGATATGTTTTCCATATCTCAATTAGGGTAAACAGTTATAGAATAATTAGAAAAATTCAAATTCTAGAAGGAGGCCCAATCCAATAACAAGTTCAAAATGGTAATAGTCTAAATTATGTAATCCATCCATCCATCAGCCTCTTAACGTCCACTGCTGGACATAGGCCTGCCCAAGAATGGGGGATAGTGCCGTAATCGCCACGCTTGGCAGGCGGGTTGGCGATCGCAGTGGATTTTGTTAATACTCGAAGGAGTGCTGCTGCCCACACCTCCGGTATTCCCTCAGTCAGCTCTTACGACTCCCATGGGACAATTCTAAAGCCGGCCCCACACGGCAAAATTATGTAATAAGCTATCCATTTTTACCGTGTTTATTCAGTAATTCAAAAACTGTCTTTCTAGAGCTCCAAGATAGCACAGACAGTTGTAGTCTACAGAAGCCAAAACTATCTAAAGAATACATATTTTTTCAAAATTTCAACTGTCTAGCTATCGCCGTTCTTGAGATACAGCCTGGTGACAGACGGACGGACAGACAGACGTTGTATGGGAGCCCCCCTCAAAATATTTTTTTTTTAGTTTTTAGTATTTGTTGTTATAGCGGCAACAGAAATACATCATTTGTGAAAATTTCAACTGTCTAGCTATCGCCGTTCTTGAGATACAGCCTGGCGACAGGCGAACGGACAGACAGACAGACAGCGAAGTCTTAGTAATAGGGTCCCGTTTTGACCCTTCGGGTACGGAACCCTAAAAAAGCCTTATTAACTGCCTCTGTGGTGCAGCGGTAGTGTAAGCAACAGCTGATCATGAGGTCTCGGGTTCGATCCCCGGGTTGGCCAGCGTTATTGAGATTTTTCGTAAAAAAGAAATATAAATTCTCAGTAGCAGCCCGGAGTTTGGGAATGTGCCCGGTAGACGTCAATAGGCTCGCCCCCTATTACTTGGGACTTAAACGTAGCTGGCGAGTCGTGGGTGTGTAATCCACCGCTGCCTCCCCTTTCGGGGAATACAGGCGTGATGCTATGTTTATTAACTTATGTTTTTTTTTTATTGCATGTAGTGGCAGACGAGCCACGGCCCATCTGACGGTAAATGGTAACCGTCGCTCATGGACTCAACTATACCGAGAATATTGTCAAGCTAATCACCATTTCATTTCACTAATATGAAATGTAAGAATTAACGGCTATCTCCTTCTACAGACAAAACGCAACGATGTGCTTTATGACCGATCACACGGGAGATGGTGGTACCAACCCGCTCGGGCCCGATACCAAATGAGTATTCCCACTTGGTACCCAGCCCTGCCACCAGTCATGCAATGGAGGATAATTACTTACTTCCCTTAATCGCCTCATACGACACCCATGGGAAACAATGGGGTGGTGTTGTATTCTTAGTCCGTCATCACACAGACGTTATGTGTATATGAGACCGAAAATTAATAATTAAAATTTATTAAATACTAGCATGTGCATTTCTATTCTAAATACGTCATTGTCTGGCCTAAAATAAATTTCTACCCAAAAATAGTCATCCCATAGGAACCCTCCATTTTCGATTGGTTAGTAGTAAACAGCGTCAAACGGTACTAAACAAACAAACTCACTTTCACTTTTATAATATTTATAAGCCCTACATTCTGCCCACGATTACATCCGGGTGGACTTAAGGATATACATACCTACGTCACTCTATGATACATGAATTATCTCTACGCCAAAATAGCTATCCTCCAGAAACCATTAATTTTTCTGGGATGATAAGTATATGGTCTATGGTCTTTTCTGTGCTCCAAATTGAATGCGAAATTACAAGATGATTGGGTCGAGAAAGCGTTACAAATAAACAAAGAAACAGAAATACAAATTCACTCTCGCATTTATGATATTACTAAATTTTACGGATGAGGTCGTGGAAACAGTCCGCGTAGACTTCAGAAATTGGGTCATCTAATATATAAAATTCTCGTGTCACTGTGTTTGTCGCTATTCTCCTTCGAAACAGCTTGATCGATTCTTATGAAATTTTGTGTGTATATTCAGTAGGTCTGAGAATAGGATGTAAACTATTTTTCATACTCTTAAGTGATAAAAGTGGTCAACACCAAAAAATGTTTATTTTATGGATAGAACTTTTTATTTTAATTTGTTTATGATTCGGCATTAAAAATACATACAACCCTAAATTTTCACCCTTTTACGGCTAACCCCTATTTTTAAGAGCGATATTAGTACTTTAATAATACTCATTGCAAAATAATCACGAAAAAAAAACAATATGGCGGTACGAAGTTCGCCGGGTGAGATAGTATAATATAAATACGTCATTATACAGCACATTAATTATGTATATGCAAAGAATATCTACTATCATACAAGAACAATACATTTTTTCAGAATAAAATGTGGCCGATTTCCTTTTTTGGGTACCATATTTACGATAACATTTTTAAATAATCGTTTTTATAGCGTGAAATCATAACAAAAAAATAAACGCACTTTCGGATTTATAATATTAGTTAGGATAAGGATTCAGCAAAATGTATTTTTTGTACTTAATATTACGCTTGAAATTATTTAATGTAATCTAGTAATTCTTAATCCCCCTTAACCACTGCAATCTTTATAATTCAGTTATTACAATAGCACTTCACTAATAGAAATAGCCGCAATACGAATAAAAAAATAAAAATACCCATTCAAAATAAGCAATTAAATCAATAAGACATTTTTAATGAAAAGCCTTGTAATTTCTCACTAATTATGTGAAATGAAACTACACTTTAGCAACAACGGTTGATACCAAAACTAATAGGTCACGCTCAGACAGCTGTTTCTAGTCATGTGATTTGGAGTTCTGTGAATTAAGTTGAGCAATCTAAGAAAATCGCCGGCGAAACACTGCTTTGTTATAGGGTGTAACCATTCTCTGCTCCCATTGCTTAAGTAGCTACTCATTATCTATTTATCTAGGTCAAATGTTGCTAGAACTGTGAAATGAGTTTTAGCAAACCCTTTTCATTGCAGAGATTCGTGCAGGAGCATAGCAAGTTATGGTAAGTATTGCAGTTGATTTAACTTGTCTTTTTTTTAAATCTACGTCAAATCTACATATCACAAGTGTATAAAGTCTCAAAAAGCCTTTTTTTGTTAAGGCGGGAAAAAATATTCCTAACCGCACACCCCGTCGTTCGGGGCAACGAACAGGGTATTGTGGGGCCCTCACCCACTAAAGAAACCGGCGTGTGCCGTCTCTCCACCTTTATTGGCGGGCCACCGGAACCATATTACATTCCTTCAGTGGTCAGTCTCCACAAAACAATTTTTTCTTTTTGTTAACGCGAGAAAACGTGTACCTAACCGTACACCCCATCATTCGGGGTGACGAACAGGATAGTGTGGGGCCTTCACCCAATAAATTAACCGGCCGTGTGCTCATCGCCTGTACTGGCGGACAACTAGATTTAGTGAACATTACTTCAGTTATAATCTCAACAAGCCTCTTTTTTTTTTGTTAAGGTAGAAAATGCCTTAGGCATTAAGTCCGCCTTTGCAAAATGTGTTATTTTTTGCATGAAGTATAAATAAATAAATAAAAATGTTCCTAACCACACACCCCGTCGTTCGGGGCAACGAACAGGGTAGTGTGGTGCCCTCACCAATTAAATAAACCCGCCGTGTGCCGTCTCTCCGCCTTTATTGGCGGGCCACTGGAACTATGTTACATTATCTACTTCAGTGGTAATCGGGATTTATTTATATGACCCATCGTTGGGGACGAGTCAGCTACGTAATAGAAGGGGAATTAATCTATTTTGCCACACTGACTAGATGGATTGAGGGCTCTTGCAAACGGATAAATCGGCTCTAGGGCACTCATCGAATGGAATGAGTGGTACCATAGTGATTGTTAGTCCGTCACCACGTAAAAAAACTCCTACTAAAGATTATATTTCATTGTAATCTAGTATACTAAAAGCTTAGCTTTAAAAACAATACATGGCTAAGATCACTAAACATTGTAAATCTTCGAGTCTATAGGATTACTGAGTGTCGACATAACTATATAGGTTGGTGTAAAGTGAGAACTTAATCTCTAGCACCTCGCCAGTCAATATCTCGTATCTTATTAAAACAATACATAGTACTGTACTAAAAACATTATATTATGTAATGAAATCTCGCAATACCTGTATATATGACTTTTAGTAGTCATTAATCACCCTAGACACATTATATTTATTTGTTTGTTGTGCTAGAAAATGTTAATTTGCATGCGGCATCATAATACCATTTATGTACCAAATATATAAATGCTAAAATCATTTAAATACGTTAAGTACATATGTATATGTTAATGCTTGTACTTGATTTGTAGGTACAAGATCGAAATGAAAATGTATGATGAAAAATATGATATGTTATTATATATATGATCTTTTGTACACTTAATTTTGCATAAATATAGTATGCGCCTGTTATTCTGTAAGCTAGTTTACCTTGAAAATTTCTATTTTAATAAGTAAGTATCATAAATTTATGTTCCTACACATTGGGGTCGGTCTTAAATACCAATACTTGTGATAGTTTACAAACTTTTCCCTGAGTACTCGTGGCAAAATGAGGGCACCACGAAATGAACAACTTACATAATTAAAAAATAAAGAATTAAAATATATATTATATTTTAACTTAAAGTATATATAATTTAACTTAAAATATATATATTTTAATTAAAATATATACCTTTATAATAATAACCTAAATTATACATTTGGGTTCTTTAAATATATTTTGATATTTCTTTTTATATATTTTTTTAGCATTTGACATGCTGAGCCATATAAATTAATTCAAAGTGTGAAAATGTGAAATCTAAAATAACAGTTACGAGCAGGATTTGAACCTGCATCACCTGGACTACCGTCGCATTGGCAAAACATCTGGGACGGTATTCTAGGAGATGCAAGTTCAAATCCTGCTCGTGATTGTTATTTTCGATTTCACACTTCGTGTTAATTCTTTTAATTAGTTTGCGTTTGCGTTATGATGTTAACTTTTTTCTATTTACTAATGAACTAATTTGGTATTTTTTATGTGCTTTTTGTTTGCGTATAATGACAGACAAGGCACAGCCAATTCTTAGATATGAAATGAAAGAATAAACGGCTATCTTCTGCTACAGCCAAAACACACTGATGTGCTTCATGACCGGTCACACAGGAGAGGAGATGGTGCCGACCCGTTCGGGCCCGATATCAAGTGAGTACTCTCACTTGATATCGGGCCCGAACGGGTCGGCACCATCTCCTCTAGTGAGTACTCTCACTTGGTACCCAGCCCTTTTTTTTCTTTTTTTTTTGATTAGGCGGGAAGAAATATTCCTAACCGCACACCCCGTCGTTCGGGGCAACGAACAGGGTAGTGTGGGGCCCGAACCCACTAAAGAAACCCGCCGTGTGCCAACTCTCCGCCTGTGTTGACGGATCACTGGAACTGCCCAAGCCGGGCACGACTCGAGCGTATGCCGCGCCGTGTCCTCGTCGCAGCCGCAATGGTGACAGCCCGGAGTCGCTTCCCTCCTTGCAACTATGTGCAGATATCTGCCGAAGCAACCGTGCCCCGACAGCACCTGCACCAGTTGGAAGGTAGGTGGAGCGCCCCTACGATCCAGAGACCGGCCCAGGGCGTCTCCAGCCACACCCTCCAACTGGCCATGGCAGCTTGGTGGGCTTCACCCTGCCACTCTTGCGACGCCCGCCGATACATCTCAGCGAGCACCTCCGCCTCCAAGTCCCACGGGGGGGTTCCGGCCAACGCGCCTCCGCCTCGGTCGATACCGTGCGGTATCCGCGTATGAGCCTGGACGCGACGACTCTTTGTGGTCTCCACAGAAGAGCTCTGTTCGGCGCGTCCAGGGACTCCACCCACACAGGTGCGCCGTACAGCGACATCGACCGGACCACCCCCGCGTAAAGCCATCGGCACGCATTGTTGGGTCCGCCCATATTTGGCATGAGCCGTGCAAGGGCGGACGCCGCGCCGACGAGCCTTGGGGACAGTTCGCGGAAGTGCTCGCGAAAGCGCCACCGCCCGTCCAGCACCAAGCCCAGATACTTAATCTGGGCCTTCACCCTTATTTGGACCCCGTCCACCGTGATCGAGGCGCCAGCAGGTGGCCGACGTCGGGGCCCATGGAAAAGTAGGGCCTCCGACTTATCCCCGATCCTCCTGACCACCTCCAAGGTCCCTAAGATGGCCAGGAACGCCGCTTCCTCGAAGTTTCCGCCCCGGGCCATGACCAGCGTGTCATCCGCATAGCAGATGTCCGCAAGCCCAGGGGAGAGCCGACAGCGTAGCACCCAGTCGTAACCGATGTCCCACAGGAGCGGCCCTAGAACCGAACCCTGAGGCACACCGCACGACATGGGTCTCCTCACAATTTCCCCTATGCGGCTCTCATAGAGAACGCTGCGGCCCTCAAGATAGTTTGCCACTAGCCGCCTCAGGTATGCAGGCACCCCGTGATACTGGAGCGCTTCCCTGATGCAGCTGAATGGCATACTATTGAATGTATTGGCGATGTCAAGCGACACCGCCAACAGCACTCCACCGCCAGCGACGACTGCCGTGGCCACGGCCTTCAGGCGCATGATCGCGCCGACCGTCGAACGACCTGCTCGAAAACCGAACTTGGCATCCGACAAGTCGGGTCCGACGTCACGCAGGTGCTGGACGATGCGAGTAGCTAGGATTCTCTCCAACAGCTTACCCGCCTCATCCAGCAGCACGATGGGCCTGAAGGCACCGGCTGAATCAGGCTTTCGGCCCGGTTTCGGCAGGAGTACCAGCCTCCCCTCCTTCCAGCAGTCAGGGAACCGTCCGGACGCCAGGCACGCGTCGAACAGTCCCCTGAGGCGGGGCTCCAGGTGGTCCAGAGCCAGGGCCAGCACCCGGGCGGGTATACGTGACGCCGCCCACTCTACCACCGCCGCTCCACGTGCGTCCGTCGCAGGGGACCCCCACGCCGTAGATTTGGCGTTGAAGTCCCCCATGACTAGGACGTGGCTAGGTGCCAGTCGCCGTATCGAGGTCTCTAAGCTGTTAAGCCAGACCCCGAAATCAGCCAGACTCCGGTTGAGGGAGAAGTATACGCCATACAGCGTAACTCCCCCCCAGTCGGCCGCGACGTATCCCGTGCCCCTGTCTCTGATCGACAAGGGCGGAGAACGAAGCGCCGCAGAGCTGACGATTGCTACGGAGCCATCGCGGCTGCCCGCCCAATGAGGGCGGTCAGGAACGCAATAAGGCTCCGCAGCTACAGCTACACCAATCAACCGCTCCACCATGGTTTGCAGGAGAAGATCCTGCGCCCTGGCGGAGTGGTTGAGATTCGCCTGAAGGAGGATAGTGTCACGGTTGAATTTTAAGCCATAACCATATCCTCCTCCATCGGAGACGGTGGCGAAGCCACGCTAGGGGGGGCAGCCTGGGCCGATTGGCTGGTCCCTCCCTTTTTTTGGCCTGTCGTCGGGGGTCTGCATCCCTCCCGCCCCATGTAATGCTTGGCAGGCCTGTTGCCTGCCGCGCACGCGGGGCAGTGAGGGGCGGCGGTGCAGGTTGCCGCCCAGTGCCCTGCCTGACCGCAGCGGTAACAAAGATCACTGCAGTCAAAACAGTTAGTGCACGTCGGCCGGGTGTGTCCAACCGCCATGCACTTAAAGCACCTCGCAGGCCGGGGCTCCAGCACGGTGACCCGCGCGGAACTCCAGCCCACGAGGAGCGTGCCTGCGTCGGCCAAGGTTTTGGCCATCGCGTCAGGGCAACTCGCCCAGACGGCACCTACACCGCCGGGACCGGTCCGAATGGAGCCCACACTGACGGCATTCGAGCATCCGGTTTTCGAGGCAATAGCCTCCCGGACATCGTCTACCGTCACCGAGTCACGGAGACCAGAAATACGCAGTTCAGCGCATTTTACCGGTCTGGTGACGCGGACTCCACTTCCCTCGCTAAACAGACCCTGTAGCCTTTTGGCTACCGTGTCGGCCATCCTGGGGCCCTCCGCCCCAGGGAACTCGAGAATTCGAGCCCCTGTGCGGGCTAGGTGGGTCCGGGCGGCGACGACTCCGATGTCTGAGACGTCGATTTCCGCCTGGGCCTTCCTCAAGATAGCCTGATACGACAGGCCCGCATCCGCCTCCGGCAGCATAGTGATTACCGCCGCTGCCGTTTTTAGCGTCTGAAGCTTGCGCGGCTTCTTGGGGCCGGGCTTGCTCCTCGACGCAGTGGGTTCCGCAGCCCGGGCAGAAGCCTCGGACGCGGCCCCCTTCTTCCTCTTGCCCCGGGATTTCTTCCTCCCGCCATCCACTGTCTGCCAACCCTCTTCAGAGAGCGCAGGGCCGTACGGCGTGGGAGGTGGGGCTCGAGAATCCCGGGACACGGTAGCTGGGGCACGCGATGTCTGGCCAGCACGCGAGAGAGGAGGGAATTCCTTCCTGGGCTGGTCTTTAGAGCGCTGCCCAACCCTCTGCAACGCTTTCGTCTTGGCAGTTTTGCCCTGCCCCTTGAGCGGCGCAGCTGCGGCGGCGGAGTTACCGGCCACGCGGCCACCCTGACAGGGTAGCGGCGTTGGGCCTGAAGGTGGTGCGACCTTCTTGTCTGCCGCCAATGCTGGGCGGAGCCTTGGCTCCGGCAGCATCCCAGCGTTTAAAGAGCCGTTGCGTGAGTCATTGACCGCGTTGACGTGATCCATGACCTGGTGCAACTGCTCCTCCGTCAGGAGACCAGGGGCTGGAGGCCCCACGCTTATCGTTGAGGCAGAGGCTCCCGGCCCGACCTTGGCTTGCTGGCTGGCGAGCTCCTTTCGAAGCTCTGCCACCTCTGCCTCGAGGCGACCGTAGCGGCAGTGTACCTCCGTCTTCCCGGTCCCCCCCGGCGCCAGGTTACGCCAGAGCGACTCCACTGAAGTGTTAACAACTTCGGAACCCTTCCTGAGGGCCTCCGCGAAGTTGCCCTGAAGGCCCCGCGACCCATTAGCCACCACAGAGACGATGGCCAGGGCGTCGGAGACTTTCCGGGCAATCTGGTCCACTGAGGGTGGACCATCCTCGTCTGGAGGCACCTCTCTTAGCCTCGATGGGAGGAGGGTCACTCTCTCCTCCACCATAAGTTCCCCTCCTAAATCGCCATCTCCGTCCAGTTGAGGCAACGAGTGCGTCGCAACACCCACGTACGACCTGCCCGTACTTCGGCCCCTTTTGGCCGCTCTTCTTAGCTTCCCCGGCGGGGGCATCGACGTGGAGCCGCTTTCAGACTCCGAGGCGTTGCCCTCCAGGGCAATCGGACGCTTCAGGAGCCGCGAAGGCTGCTCCGACGAACCGGACGCGCCCCGCTGAGACTCTGAAGGCCCGGCAGAGACAGCGTCTGCGATCGCAGTATAACTGCAAATGCCGTCTGACTCCGTACCGACACCCTCCACAGCTGAGCTACCAGTACCCTCCGCTGGGCTGCCCGCGGGTGTGGGTTTCCTCCCACGTGTGGTCCTCCTCTTCATCCTCTTCTTCTCCTCCACCTCTCCTTTCTCCTTGGCGTCAGTTGCTCCCCCCAAATACGTGGAGCTGACAGGACCGGTATTGCTACTCGGCCCTGTGAGGGATTCTCCGGGAGCATCGCACCCGGTACCCTCTCGGGGAATCTTTACGTTTTTCACTTTTGCCATGATGTTTAAGTTTTACGTCCTCCGACGTGCCACCCTCGTGACTGAACTCCCCTCAGTCATGCATCCCCTGGCCGGGCGGAAGAGCACAGGATTGGGGTATTTTTTTATAGGGGTTTTTCTTCCCCGCGGTCCGAAGACCCCCGGTCCTGTCCGTTCAGGATTACGGGTCGGGCCGAACGGTGGTCTGCATCAGACCGTGCCCACCACTCGCAAAGCAAGTAGTGAGCCCGTCGCCCCTCAGGCTAAAAGCCCCGTCTCCGCCTCCCAGGGCCGGGGGGGCCACTATGGCCCCGCTGGCCCTCCACGGCAGACGTTCGGCCCACTGGAAGCAGTGAGCCCGTCGCCACTCGAGCTGAAAGCCCCGGCTCCGGGGACGGGGGGGTCACTGTGACTCCGCTGACCACACCCCAGGGTCGGGGGGGGCACTGTGGCCCAGCTGACCCTCCACGGCGGAAGTCTGGCCTATCCACTGTGCCCTCTGCTAATCAGAAGGGCACGCGGAGACCCCTCCCCTGCCCGGATTCAGCCGCTGGCACTAGATTGCCGACGTTGCCCGGGGTTCACCAACGCGGAGGTATCCCGACCCGCACCCCTTGGTACCCAGCCCTACCACCAGTAATGCAATAGATGATAATTGCTTACTTCCCTCGCCTTGTACGACCCGCGGGAAAGGCTGGGGTAGTGACACTTGTATTCTTGGTCCGTCACCACACTTTGTGTATAAATCCGGCTTTTTGCTAAGGTTAGTCAAAATAAAGGGATGGAATGTTATAGTAGTGTTTCTACAATTTTATTTTTTTATATTTCAATTGATTTGATTTATTATACAAAACCAAAATCTATATATTAATATTATTTTGGGATAGTTTTTAAGTAGGTACTAAAACGAGATAAACGAGTTAATTAATGAATTCTTGTGCCGCGAGGAATTTCCTTAATCTATCTATAATATTATAAAGCTATAACAGAGCTGTATCTGTACATTTAAGACATTTGGAAAAAATGACTGTATTAGGCTATATAGGCGTGTCTAAACACAAAACAATATTTTTTAGATTTCTTGTCTCTTTGTTCGTTCGCGCATCATGCAAAAACTAATGAACGGATTTTGATAAAACTTTTTTATTTGATAGCTCTTGATTAGACTTAAAAACTCGTTTTATCCCGCTACTATATTGGGAACCTAAGATATACTTAACCTAAAAACTAGCTTTTGGCTGTGGCGGAGCCGCGGGCAAAAGCTAGTATATAATATTATGATAATGATAAATAGATATATAACAATTTTTATATCGAAATTAGGGCTGTGTGGAATTACAGTCACAATACTTTGTCCATAGTGAGTGGATTCTTAAAACACTACATGTGTGCAGTTTTATGTATGACAATTTGTTACTACACGTCTTAAAACGCATTTTATGTATTTTAGTTGATTTGTTTAAATAATTTTAACATTGCATTCAATATTATACAATTAAAACACTCGTTACCCACATATATTATATTCATTATTACACGCTCTACTTATTAAAGGATATGCAATTACAAAACACTTGGTCACATGCTTGGTAATTTCGCTAGATTCAATTTACATAGATAGATACACAGCAACTGCAGCAACCAGACCAACTTCTACTATTACATAAGCTAAAGAGGCTTTATCGTCGGCTAGAACCGGTTTTGAATTCAACGTGTCATAATGCGAATCACATGTTTCGAAGTTAACTATTTCGTTCTAATACTAAAACCGCTAAAATTCCAATGACATAAAACAGAAAGAGATGCTATTTACTTAAAAACTTTGTTTACTTTATTATTAAAACACAATGTTTACATAGGTAACTCTATTATAGAATAGAGTAATTAGAAATAAAATCTCATATTGTGTTCTAAAAATTTTAACGTTTTAATCTAGTAGTTGCCAAGCATTCGAAGTGCAAAAAATACAAATTAATTCAGATTTATGGTAGGTTTAATCAAGTAATATTTATGTTATTCAAGTAATGACCAACATAAATTATGATAATACAATGTACTTAGTTTAAAAAATCTATGTTTATGAGGAATATAATTGCTGTTAATTTTGTGTATTTTTATATTGAAAGTTATGAAAACAAATGTTATTTTATAAATTTATAAATAATATATACGAAAACACAAACTAGTAACTGTCACGGTAATAATAGCGAACGAAACATAATAACGAATGGTAAAAAGTTGGATAAACTTGAGGATTTGATTAAACGGTGGTTCTAAAAACTATATATATACTTGCAAAATTAAATTTTATCGAAATGAATAGTTATAAATAAAATAAATATTCACAGACATTTTCCCACGACGTCCTCTGGTCCCAAACTAAGCTTAACACTTGTGCTATGGGTACCAGATTACGGATATATTATAATACATACCTATACTACATTTTTTTTTGCATACGACCACTGCTCTACCCACGGTTTGTAAGGTAAGCCTTTCTTCTCTTAACGAAGTCAGCTTGAGATGCCTCCTGGTATAGCTTAAGTGCATGGGCAGTGGTAACACTTAACACCAAGTGGGTTGCGATTGTGGTACATCATCTATAAGCAAAAAAGAATATGAGCGCGATTTAAGTAAAACTTCCTTAGAGTTTTGCCAGGTCCTACTGAAATAATCTAGCTCTAGAGCCATTGTTTTAGTGACACACAATCGTTTTTAAATGAAAAAGTTGTGCTTATTTGACTAGAAATAGATATCATATTTCGTATGCAACACACAGTGGTATGAAAGACGATATACTTTTCAAAAGATATTTTTTTCATGTCTTAAAGCTATCTCACATATACTCGTACATAGTAAATGTTTTACGAGATTGAAAAATATCTACTTAACACAGATATGCGGTATTCGCGTAGCGTCAAGGTTTTCAGAAACTATTAAAACGTAATATGTAAATAATTGTCTAACATTATAGTACCATATAGTTTAACTTATGCATTGAAGACTCGTATGGTTAGAAGATGGTGTGCGCTCACGACGACAAAGTCTCACGCGCATCCTTGGCAGAATTAGCTATTGTCCCTTCTCCTATAGGTTAGTGACCCTGACAGCATCTAGACAATATTGATGTCTTTGGTTATATAAATCTATCAAAAATGCTAATGATTATTTTTTTCACGAATGAAATAAAAAATACTTGGGCGTTACAAACAACCTCTGGGTTGGTGACGTCAACTGGCGACGTTATAAGTATACGAAATTTATTAGATACCTTCTCACTTCTTATCTACACTGTTAACAGTGTTAATCAGGTTTTACTGGTTGTCAAAAGTGAGGATTGAAAACAAATATATATTGAGTAATATTATCTGTTGTGGCCCGATTTTAAAATTGGTCACTTGTTGTTGTGACGGATCATAACATGAAATGGTTAGATTTTGCTAAGTTAGTTTTCATGAAATGATAGGCCACATCATTAGTGTTCAATTCTACGATCCGGCTACGATATGTACACACTTTAGGGACGAGTTAACTAAGAAATAAAAGTGAAGGAAAATACAGGTACAAAGAGCCTTGCCTATCCCAGCATGAATGTGCCGGCTCGATCGGAGAAGTGCCACCCTTTCGCAAAAGGTTAGCGTGGAACTATAGTACTCCTACCGTTATATTGCGTATGGTGAGTAAGTGCGCCGGAGCAAACCAAACCCCCCTACCTATTATCTTCTTATTATCCTCTGCCTATCCACCTTCTATCGCTTTTTCTTGGAGAATGGCGACGCGCGAGTGATGCCTTTGGTGTTTCTAGCGTCTATAGGCTATGGTAACCACTTACCATCAGGTGGGCCGTATGCTTGTTTGCTACTTACGTAGTATAAAAAAATAACTTCACTGTAGAGGATTCTATACCTAACTGTGCTTTTAATAAAAAATAACAGCTTACAGCCTCAAATTCCCCTCGCATAATGCATCAATCGTATTAAACTTTCGTTTAATGTTACTATGATCTTATTACGAGGGTTAAAAACTACGCTAAGTACATGCGAGTAGTTACGTATAACTTATTGCCGTTAGGTAGAATGCATAAAAAACTGGTATCAATCAACATGTAGCCGAAAAATTTCTTGGTAACACAAGTCCATCATTATTTAATTTATCCTCAATATGATTCATAACATTAAATAAGAAATAACAATGTACACGAAATGTAAGCACCCAGCTACGAATTGTTTAATTTTTTTTACTTCCCCGAAAATCATGTGAACTTATCCAACTTAAATTAATATTGTTTAAAAACCCAACGGCAAAGATGCTATGAATGTTATTATCTATGAGTGATATTTCCTTATTCAAAACAATCATTAGAATTGGAATTATTTATATAAGAATATTTGTGAATGAATACCAAAAATAATATTATACTACTATGTTTACATTAAGTTTTAATAATGATGATTGTAAGTCCTGTCCTTCTTTTAAATTGTTCAGTGACGTATAAAGTTTAACTTATTATCTGCAATAAATAATACATTACTTATATTTCTGTAATAAATAATCTATATCTATATACTATTATAAAACTGTAACAGAGCTGTGTCTGTACATTCAAGATATTTGAGAAAAAATGACTGTAATTGGCGTGTTAGGCGTGTCTAAACACAAAACTATTTTTTTTAGAATTTTTGTCTGTTTGTCTGTTTATCTGTTTGTCTGTTTGTTTGTTCGCGCATCACACAAAAACTACTGAACGGATTTTGATGCAACTTTTTTTATTTGAAAGGCCTTGATTTTACTTAAAAACTGATAGACATTTTATCCCGCTACTATATCGGGAACCTGAGATATAACCGAAAAACTAGCTTTTGGCTGCAGCGAAGCCGCTGGCAAAGGCTAGTAAATCAATAAAATATATATCAATCATCTCGTGCACAAACATGATACCTTACCACGAACACTTTGCATCACGCAATATTCAGTAGCACGTTTTCGGTAGCTATTTTACAATATCAAGGTTAAATTGACGCTAAACTAAAAAATCTAAAGCACACATAGTTCAATTAATTTATTACTATTCTCAAACTTAATAATAACTGATGTAATTATACTGATGGCAGGGTTGAGTACCAAGTCGGAGTAGTCCCTTGTCAGCAGGTCCGAGCATGTCGGTACCACCGTCACCCGTGCGGCCGACCGTGTATGGCCTCCATGTCTTTTGATTGTAGAAAGAGATAGTGATCCAATCTTTCATTTTACATTTGTGAGATAAAATGGACAGCAGTGGTTTGTCAGTAATATTTATATAGGTACTCCAGTCTAGGAACGGTTGTACTATCATGTGGGCTGTGGATCGTCATCCACCTTAAGTAATAAAAAATAGCTGTTTGCTTAGTTTGAACCAGATCACAGTTAAGTCATTGACTACCACTATTCACAAAAGAGGAGGCTGAAAACAGCTACTTCTGTTCTGTTCTCTTTTGCTGTAATGTGGAATACGCAAGACTGGGTGTTGACTCATAAATTTCTGTTAATTTATTAAACCTATAGGGACACGGGCTAGAACTCACACATATACACTTTCACATTTGTAATATGAGAATAATATTCCGTGAACATAATCACGTAGCCGTATAGTGATTCACACACGATTCTACGCCGATAATCTCTTTGGTAACATCTTTAGTGTCTTGGAACATGCACCAGTGTCCATTGATGTGGTTATTACAACATGTTTAGTTACATACAATACGAATTAAGCAGTGATAAATACCAGCTTAAAGCTAATAGCTAACTTTGCCAGTGAAATGTTTCGTTTATTTGTTACAGGCCGTGTGGGGCCGGCTTTAGAATTGTCCCACCCCTCTCTACCCACGGGAGTCGTAAGAGCCGACTGAGGGAATATTGGGGGAGTGGGCAGCAGCACTCCCTCGAGTATTAACAATATCCACTGCGATCGCCAACCCGGCTGCCAAGCGTGGCGATTACGGCATTATCCCCCATGACGGGACCGCTCGTTGTGGCGTTCTCTTGGGGAGGCCTATATCCAGCAGTGGACGATGAAAGGCTGATGGATGGTTGGATGATTTGTTACTTGGACCGGTAAATGAACTTTTTTTTATACTAAATGGGTGGCAAACAAGCATACGATCCACCTGATGTTAAGCGGTTACCGTAGCCTATAGACACTAGTAACACCAGAGGCCTCATTCACGCTTCAACATCTCTAAGGAAAGGCATAAGAGGTGGTGAGGAATGAAATAAAGAGAGAACAGGATGGATACCAAGGAGAGAGAAAGAGAGAGATAATAAGGAGAGAGAGAGAGAGAGATAATAAGGAGAGAGAGAGAGAGATAATAAGGAGAGAGAGAGAGATAATAAGGGGAGAGAGAGAGAGAGATAATAAGGAGAGAGAGAGAGATAATAAGGATAGAGAGAGAGAGAGATAATAAGGAAGAGAGAGAGAGAGATAATAAGGAGAGAGAGAGAGAGATAATAAGGAGAGAGAGAGATAATAAGGAGAGAGAGAGAGATAATAAGGAGAGAGAGAGAGAGAGAGATAATAAGGAGAGAGAGAGATAATAAGGAGAGAGAGAGAGATAATAAGGAGAGAGAGAGAGAGATAATAAGGAGAGAGAGAGAGAGATAATAAGGAGAGAGAGAGAGAGATAATAAGGAGAGAGAGAGAGAGATAATAAGGAGAGAAAGAGATAATAAGGAGAGAGAGAGAGATAATAAGGAGAGAGAGAGAGATAATAAGGAGAGAGAGAGATAGATAATAAGGAGAGAGAGAGAGAGAGATAATAAGGAGAGAGAGAGAGAGATAATAAGTAGAGAGAGAGAGAGATAATAAGGAGAGAGAGAGAGAGAGAGATAATAAGGAGAGAGAGAGAGAGAGAGATAATAAGGAGCGTTGCTTCACGCCGATTTTCTGTGAGAGGGTATTACTTCCCCGATCAAGCCCATTCATGCTGCGATAAGCAAGGCTCTACCATTAAACCTCTTTCTTCTTAACTGGCAGTACCTAAAACACAATCATAAAATCATTTTACTGTATATAAAAATCACGTTTTCAAAGTTCAAATTGATTTCCTATGCTGTTGCAGAGGCATAAATATACCTACATAAAAGTTACTATAATCCGTTCTGTATCGATTAATAATAAAGTACATTGACCTCTCGGCCTGGGTTGTAAACATTAACACAGTTTCATTTAAACAGGAAACTTCCCTTTTAAATTAAAATAATAATTCAATTGTGTATTAAAAAGTAAAAGTTTTAAAATTGATTTGATATAATACGTTGAATTGTTTAACTATTGTAAAGATTACCTATACATATATAAATAGAAACATACATATCTACTTTTAGGTATTCTTTCTCAATGGAATTAGATCTAAACGTGAGGTTTTTCAATTTCATTAAAGTTAAAACTTAATGTGTGTCTTTGGGCTTACTATATTGATGACATAACGGTTTAGGGATAAATAAGTACAAAAACGTACAGTCACATATTTAATGAACTAAACTATTTATTTACTGTCGTTACTTAAACAATATAATAAAATGGCGACGTGCAATCCGAAGGTAGGGCCTCTGACTGTGGCTAACGTCACTGTTGGGGCAAAATGACAAAACGTGAACTTATTTTATGTTTTTTCAAAGAATAAATTTGTGATTGCTCAAATTTATTGTTACAGTTCTTGAAATGTATTCAATTGAGATAAAACGATTATGCGACGAGATATTTCGTCATGTATATGGAATCGTTTTTGTAGCATTCTACATTCTACAAAAACGATTCCATATACATGACGAAATATCTCGTCGTATAATCGTTTTATCTGAAGAATGCTTTAGAATTGTAAAACTGATATCGCTGTTTTTGTTTTACTTTGAATTCATAATTTTTAAGTTACTGACTGTCTCTTCGTTGATTTTTGGGATCAATGCACTTTCTTAATCGGTATGGAATGGACTATAGCGACCCACCCTTGTTTTACAAGGATGCAATCGACTAATGTAAATACATGAAAAGATTTTGAAGAACACAGCACTTTATTACAGTGTTTTAAAGCATATCTGAAAATGTAGCCAAAATATGCCGCAAATTAACTTGATTAAAGAACATTTAATTACTTTGCATAAAAAAGTAATAAGTATGTTTTATACATAGAAAAAACTAAACATAGCATCACGCCTATATTCCCCGAAGGGGTTGGCACAGGTGTATTACACACCCACGGTTTGCCAGCTATGTTTAAGTCCCACGTTATAGGGATTGAGTCTACAGGGCACATTTCTAAACTCCGGGCAATTATTCATTTTACGAAAAAGCTTCAGAGCACCGCCCAACCCGGAGATCGAACCTGAGACCTCATGATCAGCAGTCGCTCACACTACCACTGCACCACAGAGGTTATTATATTAGTTATTACTAAATTATATTAAACCTATTTCAAAATTAATTGCGTGATTTAGAAGAAAAAAGTGGGGAATTAGAAAGAGGTGGATAGCGACTTAAACCATGTATCTATACTATTATAAAGCTGTAACAGAGCTGTGTCTGTACAGTTAAGATATTTGAGAAAAATTACGGTATTAGGCTATATAGGCGTGTCTAAACACAAAACAAGATATTTAGTCTTTTTGTCTGTTTATTTGTTCGCGCATCACGCAAAAACTATTGAACGGATTTTGATGCAACTTTTTTAACTCTTGATTAGACTTCATCCATCCATCCATCCATCAGCCTTTCAACGTCCACTGCTGGACATAGGCCTCCCCAAGAGAACGCCACAACGAGCGGTCCCGTCATGGGGGATAATGCCGTAATCGCCACGCTTAGCAAGCGCTTTGGCGATCGCAGTGGATGTTGTTAATACTCGAGGGAGTGCTGCTGCCCACTTTCCCAGCATTCCCTCAGTCGGATCTTACAACTCCCGTGGGTAGAGAGGGGTGGGACAATTCTAAAACCGGCCCCACATGGCCACGTTGATTAGACTTAACAACTGGTATTATACATTTTATCTCGGTACTACTACGACCTACTATGAGCTAATTTGCTTTCTACTATAGGTACTTATAGCTTCTCATAAAACTAACTCGTACACCGGTAATAATATTTTTAAATGGGTTACAGTTCTCAGTCAGGCTGCGTTCCGATCCGGTGGTAGCTTTTTAGTCTTAGCTTCTGGCAAAATCAATATATTTAATTATATAAACTAATAACCAAAATTGTCTTCTTACTGGTAGTTATTTTGTTACTAAAAATTTTAATTGGTAGTTTGTGGTAGAATTTTTGAGCACGAAATGAAAACATAAACTTTACAATTTAAAGAGGAGTATTATACTCATTTTAATATACTAGCTTAAAGTCTCATACATTGTAAGCATAAAATTTGAAGTAGATATTTTAATTGTGTTTCTAAACGAATATTAGGTGGGTTAAAATAAATAACCCAAAAATTATAATTTGTGTATAAGGAAAAAGAGTATTTTAGAACAGGCGGGAATCGAACCTGCGTCCCTTCCTATCCGGGGAAGTGCTCTAATCCACTGAGCTACAGTACTATCTTTTAGACATACCCAAACTCCTTGGTTGGCGAAAGTTTGGGTATGTCTAAAAGATAGTACTGTAGCTCAGTGGATTAGAGCACTTCCCCGAATAGGAAGGGACGCAGGTTCGATTCCCGCCTGAACTAAAATACTCTTTTTCCTTATTCACAAATTATAATTTGTACTTTAAGATTAGCTGAGCATGTCAAGTGCCAAGCCAAAAATTTTGTAAAATCATATATTTGTGGGTAGATGAAACCGTTGAAATAACATATCAGCCTAGGATGTCTACCATCTAAGTCCACCTGTGATCATAAATGCTGTATTGTATTCGAAACGCCGTTATAGTAGAAAATCAAGTAAATGCGATAGATTCTGTATTCCCGTAGTTTTATTTCAAAATGGGTTAAACCCATTTTTAAATGGTAAGTACAAAAAGGTAAAGTTATATTTTTATTGTAATTTATTTTGTACGTAATGTGGTTGCAGTGATTGACCTAAGACAAAGCAATCTGTGCATATAATTATGCATAATATTACGCTTTATAAGAATATTACTCATAATATGCGTGCTTTTGATATATACATACAAACCATGCTTCATTATGAAACAGTTATTAAAGCTGCTATTAAGAAATCATCATCATCGTCATCAGCGCTGCGATTGATGAATGTGATAAATATATAAATAAAGCTAATCCAAAAATCAAAACATGCTATGACATGTTAGCACGTAGCACAGGTAACGGGTCCGCGCATTATAAGTACTTATCATAATGTTATTATGCGTCTCTTTCATATCTCTACTTGTGACCATGGTTGGTGCAACTCGAAACGTGGTAGTATAATGCGTCAATAGATCCTTTAAATAATTACATATTTAGGGACATTTTCACACAACGTCCTCTGGTCCCAAACTAAGCTTAACGCTTAACGCTTGTGCTATGGATACCAGATTACGGATATAATACATATATGTATTACTTTATTTTTGTAAATACAACAACCACCTCGAACCTGAGACCTCATGATCAGCAGTCACTCACACTACCGCTGCACCACAGAGGTTATTATATTATTTATAACTAAATTATATTAAACCTATTTCAAAATTAATTGCGTGATTTAGAAGAAAAAAGTGGGGAATTAGAATGAGGTGGATAGCGACTTAAGCCATGTATCTATATCTTATATATAGTCAGTACATAATTATAATAGATAGAAAACACCCAGATACAGTATAAATATCTGTGTTCATCACGCAAATAATTGTCCTGAGTGGGAATTGAACCCACGACCTCGTGCACGGATGTCGGTTACACTACCGACCACACAACGAGGCACGTTTTTAAATTTGATATAATGAGTTTTTGTTATAAAATTTAAAGACATGTGTTTTGATATATTTTTATATTTTTTAGCATTTGACATGCTTACCTTTTTAAACTTGAAAGTTACTAACTTTAAATGAAATACCTTCTGCTCTTATATAAAACAAATCAGAACTCGAATTTAAAAAAACAACACGGGTATGGGGAACGGTAGTTAAGTAAATTTTAGAAGTGGAATTTCTTAGGTGGCACTTCAAAGAAAATAATAAACTAAAATAGGACATGTGTTTTGATATTTTTTTATAGCATTTGACATACTGGCTAAGCATGTCAAATGCTATAAAAATATAAATTAACATAAAGTGTGAAAATGTGATATCGAAAATATTAGTCACGAGCAGGATTTGAACCTGTATCTCCAGGAAAATCATCCCAGATGATTTGCCAATACACATTCCTTCTTAAATATCTTGGATGACGCCTGCGCCATCTGTCATTGAATGACGCACGTGCATACATTATTCCGATCAAGTAATCCAGGTAGTGCTTTGAAAAATGGACCTTATGAAAAAGACCGAAACTTACTGCGTTTTATAAAAAGTTACGAAGTTACACTTTTATCACGCGTATGGTGCTGCATGAGTAATTTTTATAGTAGTAATTAAAGTATTGTGATTTTTGGGCTCGGAACATGGGTAAGTATGCACAATAAACTTTAACACACACAGTCACACAGTCAGACAGTTTAAGTCACATCAATAAATAGCGGTTATGTTGCAACCTCTGTTTACGTATTTAGACATAAAAGCGTGAGACTATATAACAATATACTAAATATAATTATAAATGTTAATGTTTGTGTTTCTTCGTAATTGTTTGTCTGTATATTCCTCAAAGCCCACATCTAGTCTACAAAGTCCTGAATTAAAAAACGTATAAAATGACACTTATAATAATAGCCGTGTGGGGCCGGCTTTAATATTCTCGGAGATTGTATACCTCGCGGTTATGAAGGGTCTTGATATTAAGGAGACCACGACCTCCACATTTCCGCGGGATATACAACCTTATGCCTTGTGGGGCCGGCTTTAGAATTGTCCCACCCCTCTCTCCATGGGAGCTGTAAGAGCCGACTGAGGGAATACCGGTGGAGTGGGCAGCAGCACTCCTTCGAGTATTAACAACATCCATTGCGATCGCCAACCCGCCTGCCAAGCGTGGCGATTACGGCACTATCCCCCATTCTTGGGGAGGCCTATGTCCAGCAGTGGACTTTAAAAGGCTGATGGATGGATGGATGGAATAATAAATATATACATAAGAACACTTACACACTTATGATTGACTAAAGTACAATAATACACAAAATTTTTGTTATTCATCCAAATTTATTTTATCACCTTCAAAGTATGCTCTATGCTAGTGTGATGGTTTAATATAAATAACAGATCTGATGCAACTCAAACTCCGCGGCAAAATGGATAACAGTTGTGCCAATCTAACAACAACAAAAAAAAACAAAAATTTGAATTTGGAACCATAAATAAATCATCCATTCCCAATACATTCTTGACTGAATTGTACATATAGTTCGGAGCCAAGAAAAGGCCATCGGTTTTTTAAAAAATACATGGTTCCTGAGAATAGCTAATTTATTCATACAATAATATGTGCTTAGTTGTTGTTACCAAATTCTGAAGTGCCCTCAGGTGAAGTCACGAGTAGAAGCTAGTGTGATATAACTGCATATAACTTTACTTAAAATACTCCTAATTATATTAACACACATAAACAGCAGCTTGTAGCCGTTATCACATGAGAAAGATGTATACATAGAAACAATGCTTATATTTCTCAATGTTACATTGGTCCTTGCCCACTGTTAGCACACAAATGACCTTTTCACATCAAGTTAATTAATAAAGTATACTGTGTTCATGAAAATAACAATAATAATAACAAAGACTCGTCCATTCTAGTGCAGAAACTGATAAACCTGGATCATAGAGATTTCGGTTCATAGCCATAGCGCAAACTGGTCTTTTTAGAAGCTGCGTATAATACACACACACACATTTATTAACTTTAATATCTTCCATTACCAAAAAGAAAAAAATCCTTCGGAAAGTTAATAAACGAAACTGCAAGTAGGTCATGACATATTTAATTGTAATATTTATTCTAAATATATGTAAATAAAATGATAGAAGTCTGCCATTGTCAACGCATCACGGAAAATCTATTGGATAGATTTCAATTATTTTTTTCTAAGTTTTATATTTTAGCCTTTATCTAATAAAATATGCAGACATCTTCATTTAACATAAAGTTATTAAAGTTTATGATAATGAAGATATCCCCATATTAAAAAAAAAATACAAAAACATCAACAACAAAAGTAACGTAACAACGGTTATTATAAGCACTACGTTCAGTGATGTGTTTTCTGTAATATAACAAACAACGCAGACGAAGTCGCGGGTGTTAGTTGTATATATTTTTAAAGACCTACCCTTCACTAAGATTAATCGTGGATCGCGGCAGACTTTATTCCGTGTGGCGACGGACTAAGAATACTAGTGTCACCACCCCTTCTTTCGAGAGTGACTAAGGGAAGTAAGCAATTATCACCCATTGCATTACTGGTGGTAGGACTGGGTACCAAGTGGGAGTACTCACTTGCTACCGGCCCGAGCGGGTTGGTACCACCATCTCCTATGTGACCTGCCATGAAGCACATCAGTGTGTTTTGGTTGTAGCATGAGATAGCCGTTAATTCTTTCATTTCATATATGTGAAATGAAATGGTGAGCAGCGGCTTGACAATACTCTCGGTATAATTGAGTTCATGAGTGACGGTTACCATTTATCATCAGGTAGACCGCGGCTTGTCTGCCCTAATACGCAATAAAAAAAGGCTTTACAATTATACGATTGCCGGATACAAATTACACGCAGACTAAAAACAAACATTTATGAATCATACTAATAATTGTCTTGTGTAGCAATCAATCTCACCACATTCAGGATAGGAGATCGGTCTAAATCACTCCACCATCTGTGTAGTCCAACAGTTTTCCAATATTATAAAATGTAAGTTGTTGCAGTCAGAGAATGGTAGCTGAATAAGAACGACTTTTAAGGTTTGGTTTATCGATTTTATAATCACTATTTTTTAAATAACGCTCTATTATAGTTCTAATAGAACTAAAACAAAATAAGTTTTACTAGTGTGAAGATAACTTCTACGTAGTTGTTTGTGTCTACAACAATTTAGCGTTTGCAATGCAATATTTCGAAATTCTGTTAAACAAAACCTAAGTAGATACATCTTTTGTCTCGCAAGTAAAGAGGAAAGCTTAACGAATTATTCTAATGTGTAAATACGAGCAAATGGTACGTATACAAATAAGCATTACATATACACGAACTGTGCACGTCACGGCAAGACAGCAAGTGAAATTCACGTCAATATTGTCTTAAACTAAATACATATTACGTTAGCCAAATCAGACGTAATGTTGTTTACAACGAATTAGTCTGATACAACTTGCATCGTTTAATTGATAAAATAGTTTTATAATACAAACAATAAACAGAGGTATTTATTTTGCATATTTTTGTTAACATTATCAAAAATAAAAACTACAAATTCTTTAAAAGTATGACGAGTTAAACTTTATCTATGTTAAAAACAATCAAATATACCTATAGGATAGTATTAAAACGTATTACAATGGCAGATTGTTATACAGATTAGCGACTACAGTTTATAGTAATTCAAAATAAGAAAAATGTAAAGGATATTTCAAAATTGTAAGGCAATTATATAGTTACAGGCATATTATACGTTTCCAATGTAGAGCGCTACGACCCGCGCAATTTATGTATCAATTTTTTTTATTTATTATTTATGCACAATTATACAATATAAGTTTTAATAAACGTAAAATTATAGTTTTAATAGAAACAAGTACATACTTACTTCCTTACTAGTCCTTATTATTACTTAATAGCATCCTTATTTATTAATGTCATATAATGCAAATGTGTGTTTGTTTCAGCGTGAAGTGTAACACACAAATAAACGAATTCTTTGTTTGTTGCTCTTTACGCCGTAACTACACAATATACCATTATGAAATTTGGCACAGATATAGTCCGACACCCAGGAAAGGAAATACTTTTTATCCCAGAAATATAGACGAATCCTATGGGATAGCGTTAATTTTTTTTTATTTTTATTATATGGCAGATGAGCCACAGTCTATCTGATGGTAAATGGTAACCGTCGCCCATGGACTCGACTATACCGAGAGTATTGCCAAGCGGCTGCTCACCAATTCATTTCACAGATATGAAATGAAATATAAACGGATTTTTCCTGCTACAGCCAAAACGCAACGATGTGCTTCATGGCCGGTCACACGGAAGATGGTGGTACCAACCCGCTCGGGCCCGATGCCAAGTGAGTACTCCCACTTGGTACCCAGCCTACTACCAGTCATGCAATGGGTGATAATTGCTTACTTGCCTTAGTCGCCTCATACGACATGCATGGGAAAGAATGGGGTGGTGACACTTGTATTCTTAGTCAGTCACCACACGGACAAAAGTACACAAAACAAGAGTTGTGTACATTATTTAAAAAAAAATAAAAATCATGAAATCCACGAGTAAGAATCCGCAAGTAGATAGATATATATAGTCTATTAGTTGAATGTAATTTTAGTATATTAAATGTATGTTATGGTAACCCAATGTTATTGTTGATAGGCAACATAAATATTTACATTACAAACTTATGGGCCTACATAATTATGGTTAATTAAAAACGACACTAAAAAAAAATATTCGTGAGTGATTTAGTGGTTCATAGCGATCAATGACAGTTATAGTGATACTGAACAGTTAAAACATAGTTTAAATCAATGTAAATATAGTCTGTGAAATAGTTTGTGTGTAGAATCAATAGCAATTGATAAAGTACTTTAGTTTTCAAAGATTCGCTATTATTAGCCTCCATAATAAACCATAGCTAGCGCTTATGCCAGGGTATATGCAGAAAATAGTTTTATAGTAATAATAGACGGCCTCGGTGGTGCAGCGGTAATGTGTGCAACTGCTAATCATGACGTCGATCCCCGGGTCGGGCAGTGTTATTGAGCTTTTTGGAGGAAATGTACCCGGTAGACGGCAATAGGCTCGCCCCCTACTACTTGGGACTTGAACATAGCTGACGAACCACTCACCTTTACAACTCACCACTAATATTGTAACTGAAGAAGACTGGTAATAGTGATGCGGTTGGTATAATTTATATGGTACAGTAAAAGTAGGCGATTCGAATCCACAATACAGTCCACTCGTCTTGTACAACATAATTTGAAAAAGAATTCACGTATAATTAATAAAATTAATACTGCTGGTATATAATATTATTTAATATATCTATGAGTTTAATTAATATAGCCTTTACAGTCTGCACTAGGGAGTCCCTTATTGCGGGAACTTTGCAAACATGCGGTTAACAAATATAAAATAGACCCAGAGATTGACCTAATTCAGTACGCTATCGGTTCATTTTTGTTAGACATACGAGTATATTTTAATTATGTTATATAGAAAAAAGGAGATATCGCACTAGAACATTGTAATTGTTGCGCACGAATTTATTTTAGTCTGTGATCTTCGATCTCTCTGTATCAAGCGTATACGTACTATCTATCGCGCAATGAATGCACACATCTACAAATTAGTACTTCGTCATAATGCAACAATATCGATAAGTCGTTTGGTAAGAACGTAACTTAAACACGCTTGAATCCCCCAAGGGGTAGGCAGAGGTGTATTACACACCCACGATGCGCCAGCTATGTTTGAGTCCCACGTAATAGGGAGCGAACCTATTGCCGTCTACCGGGCACATTTCCAAACTCCGGGCTGCTGCTAAGAATTTTTATTTTTATGAAAAAGCTCAATAACACTGCCCGATCCGGGGAGCGACCTCATGATCAGCAGTCGCTCACTCTACCGCTGCACCACCGAGGCAATTATAGGTCTTTACTTAAATATTAGATATATTTCACTACAATTGAGTGAGATGCGAGAGTGATTTTTCCAGTAGAAGAACCATATATTAGTACATTTGTCCCAGTGTTGTAAACAAAGAATACACTTTAATTATCTTATATCAAGGAAGTCTACTCGTATATTAAATACACATGTGGGTGGCAAATACGTCAGTTGGTATGCACAAATGTATTAAATGAAAACGTTGAAATGAGTATCTGATGTCACCAGGTAGGCTCGGAGGCTCCAAGAACTTTCACTACTTCATGTTAACTTATGTAATAATTCCTGGTCATATGAGTGATAATTTATTATACCCATTCTCAGTTTATATGATAGCCCTTTGTATATGTTCAGATGTTGATCAATTTCTTAGGTAAGCTATATAGTGCATTCTACAAAAGATTGATGACTGTATTAATAAAATCTACATATTATATAAATAAATCTAAATAAATAGACGCCTCGTGGCATAGTCGGTAGTGTAAACAACTTCCGTGCACGAGGTCGTGGGTTCGATTCCCATTCAGGACAATTATTTGTGTGATGAACACAGATATTTGGACTGCGTCTGGGTGTTTTCTATGTATTATATGTACGTATTTACAAAAAAAAAAGTAGTATATGTATTATATCCGTAATCTGATACCCATAGCACAAGCGTTAAGCTTAGTTTGGGACCAGAGGACGTTGTGTGGAAAATGTCCGTGAATATTTATTTATTTAATAATAAACCACTCCAATGTTGTGTGTTTGATTCCCACACAGGACAACTCTTTGTGTAATCCACAAATGGTTGTTCTCAGTCTGGGTGTATTTTGTATCCGTAAAATTGTATGTTTGTAAAGTCTGTTCAAAATAAGCTGCTTTAAAACATAAGACCCCGGAAGTCAGCCTGTACGAGATCAGAATGGCTCTCAAACAACTAAAGAACGGAAAGGCACCGGGAACGACGAAATCACCACAGAGCTTCTAAGAGCAGGCGGAAAGCCGGTCTTAAAAGCTCTTCAGAGGCTGGCTTCAATTTCGTTGTTTTCGGGGGCGACGTTCCAGAGTCGTGGACCAGAAGCATGGTGGTGCTGTTCTTCAAGAAAGGTGACAGAACCCACTTGAAGAACTATAGACCCATCTTGCTCTTGAGCCACGTCTATAAGTTGTTTTCGAGGGTCATTACAAATCGACTCACGCGCAGGCTTGACGACTTTCAGCCTCCCGAACAAGCCGGTTTCCGAAAAGGCTATAGTGCCATAGACCACATCCACACGCTACAGCTACCAGATTATACAGAAAACCGAGGAATACAATCGGCCTCTGTGTCTGGCGTTTGTGGACTATGAGAAAGCCTTCGATTCGATCGAAACTTGGGCGGTGCTGCAGTCCCTTCAGCGGTGCCAAATTGACAATCGGTACATCGAAGTGCTGAAGTGCTTGTATAGAAACGCCACCATGTCAGTCCGTGATCAGGACAGGAGTACGAAACCGATCCAACTGCAGAGAGGTGTTAGACAGGGAGACGTTATGTCCCCGAAACTCTTCACTGCTGTTTTGGAAGATGTCTTCAAGCTCTTGGACTGGACCGGATTCGGCATCAACATCAATGGCGAATACATCACTCAACTTCGATATGCCGACAACATCGTAGTCATGGCAGAATCGCTGGAGGACCTTGGCACCATGCTCGATGATCTCAGCAGGGTTTCCCGACTAGTGGGTCTCAAAATGAACATGGACAAGACGAAAGTCATGTCTAATGTCCATGTCATTTTAGCACCGGTCCTAGTCGGGAGTGCGCTTCTCGAAGTTGTCGACCATTATGTCTACCTGGGACAAACAGTCCAGTTAGGTAGGCACAACTTCGAGAAAGAGGTCAATCGACGAATCCAACTCGGTTGGGCAGCGTTCGGGAAGCTAAGGAAGATCTCCTCGTCCAATATTCCGCAGTGTCTGAAAACGAAGGTCTACGACCAGTGTGTGTTACCAGTGATGACATACGGAACAGAGACGTAGTCTCTGAATGTTGGCCTCATATCAAGGCTCAAAGTCGCTCAGCGGGCCATGGAGCGGGCTATGCTTGGTATTTCCCTACGTAATCCGTAATACAGAGATCCGTAGGAGAACGAGAGTGACCGACATAGCCCGCCGGGTTGCCATGCTGAAGTGGCAATGGGCAGGCCACATCGCTCGACGAACCGATAACCGTTGGGGACGAAAGGTTCTCGAGTGGCGACTACGCATCGGACGGCGCATCGTAGGACGGCCCCCCACCAGATGGACCGACGATCTGATCAAAGCTGCGGGGAGCCGTTGGATGCGGTCGGCACAGGACCGCTCGTTGTGGCGTTCTCTTGGGGAGGCCTATATCCAGCAGTGTACGTTGAAAGGCTGATGGATGGTGGATGGATGATGATGACGCGCATTATACTGCTGTCTGAGTCTCACCAGCCGTGGTCACGAGTAGCCGAAACGTCGAGGTTAGTCAAAATAATAGTATTTTGATAAGTTTAATGCGCGCATAGACCCGTTTAATGTGTTATAATGAATATAAAACGCGAAAGCTTAAAAAGTACAATTGAATTAAGGCCAATAAAGGCAGAGAGACGGCACACGGCGGGTTTCTTTAGTGGGTGAGGGCCCCACACTACCCTGTTCGTTGCCTCGAACAACGGGGTGTGCGGTTTTAGTAAGAATTTACTCTTTACAGTATCCTGTCATAAAGATCTACAACATTTGTGGATATATATTTTCTTACATCATTATACATCCATATATGTATATATTTAAGTTTATGTTTATTTAAAAACATAAAAAAAAACATAGCATCACGCCTGTATTCCCCGAAAGGGTAGGCAGAGGTGTATTTACACACCCATGACTCGCTAGCTATGCTATGTTTATTTATTTATTTGTATTTACCTATGTATTTTAGAATAAATCAAATTAATCATCAAATTACTTTTCTCGTTTTGTACACTTCTTTACTCTTTAGTGTTAAATAATTCTCTACTACTCTAAGGGTTTGGTAGAAAATTCATTACTGAATTAAGCTCGCCTTTGTACATCATTTATATTTATTGTATTTAATCTATTCACTCATGTGTAATTTAATAATTAAACAATAGAATATCAATTTCCATAATATAGACAATCAATTTCCATAACATTTCTCTCTCATTTGATTGATGATCAGGATAGTAAGATGGCAGAGCGTAAGGGGCCGGGGGGCAGACCAAGATTCAAGTTCTGCTAAAAAGAGAGCTATACTGTGAACAGGACTCGAACCTGTGTCCCATCTGGGGAAGTGCTCTGGACCGCTAAGCTATCGCAGTCACGGCGACTCCAAATCTCCACTTTACATTTGTTTTAGATGTCTTTACGACCCATGCTACCTTTCGAATGCATTTACATCTATTATTCCAATATAGTATGTTTAATTTTGCAATTAAAATTTATACTATTTGATGGCGCGATTTGCTAAATAGCTAAATTAGCTGAGCATATCAAGTGCTAAATACACACAAAATATAGTTTTCTGTTTCACATTATCGCACAGCAGAAGTAAGTCTAACTCAAAATTGAATTAAATACATACCTGGTCATATGGGTGCAACGTTGATCATGATTATATGACTTTTCTTAACATCTTACCCACATTCAGAGAGTGAAAGTTGCGCGGTCACTGCTCACAATCGCATAAATATTAACCCGTGTATTACATAATATTGATAATTTTACTTGTTCTTAGTCTCTACTAAAGTTTAACTGCGTCTGTGGTGCAGCGGTAGTGTGAGCGAATGCTGATCATGAGGTCTCGGGTTCGATCCCCAGGTCGGGCAGTTATTGAGCTTTTTCGTAAAAAGAAAATTCTCAGTAGCAGCCTGGAGTTTGGAAATGTGCCCGGTAAACGGCAATAGGCTCGCTCTCTATTACGTGGGACTTAAACATAGATGGCAAACCGTGGGTGTGTAATACAACTCTGCCTACTCCTTCGGGGAATACAGGCGTGATGCTAGTTTTTTATATGTTTACTATGTTTTTGTATAATTAAGACAATAATAAAATATCTTAGATAGATAGATTAGAGTTTTTTGCATCAGAAGATAAATCTTTCCTGTTTTGGTTTCACCTTATTCGTAATTAGAGTCATGTCTTACGAACGGTCATGCCATATGACGCTTAATCTTTTTTTATGACGACTGAATGCGTGAGAGTAGACGATTATTGACTTGATTTTTAGCAATGTTAGAACAAAAAGAGGTTAATGAACTAGTTGGAACTAGTATGTATCCTTACTTCTCTACTAATATTCTAAATGTTGTTTTTAACTTCCCGCTAAAAAAAATGTCTGTAAGTCAGTTTGTTTATGTGTGTGTGTGTGTGTGTGTAACTTTTGAACAGCTTGAACGATATCATCGGGGTTGGCGTCATTCGACTGATTCGAACTGGTAGATCTTGAGAAATCCCAAAAAAATAACAAAATTATTTTTTTTAAATATGTTTTTTTGGAATAACTTTAAAACGGTTTTACCAATCAATTCCAAAAATAATAATAATCTAATCAGCTAATCAGCTCTTAACATCAAAAAACCACGTCGATCGCCGCCAGTGCGGTTAAAATCGGTTGATTCGTTCGTGACATATCGTTGCCAAAAAAAATTTAAAAAGATGTTTTTTTCGGAATTTCTATGAAATTTTCAGTCTGACCAGTTCGAGCTTTAAGATTCTTCAAAGAGCTCAAAAAACGTTTTGCGTTTAATGGCGTAAACTACAAGAAAACCGGTTCATTCATTCAAGTTATTGCGATTTGAAAATTCAACGAATAGTGTTTTATTAAATCTCTATCATATATATACAAAAACTAGACGTCGTTGGACGTCTAGTAGATGTAAAAACATCGAAATTATTTTATAAATAAAATGATCATAATTTGACAAAGTATTCCTCAAGACGAATCAAACAAGTATAAACTCGATAGAGTTGCGTCGTTTCATTGCAGAGTTACTGTGGCCACCTACCAGCTCCATCGTCCAGACCCTGGATACCATCTAGAGACAAAGTACTCGTCAAGACGAATCATACGAGCCCAAACTCGATGGAGTTGTGCCATTTCATTATAGAGTTCCTATGTCTACCTTCCAGCTCCATCATCAGATCAGCTCCATGTCATCATAATATTGCATTGTCACGTGATATACACATGCGTGTAAAATTTCAGCTCATTCGTAAACCGGGAAGTGTGTCAAATTTAACTTGCAAAATTTGAACGGGACAAGTAAAATAAAAGCGTCGCCACGCTAACAGCCGATTTTACCCTCCCTCCGCATTAGATGTTTCACATCAAAAATAAAAAAATGTCAATAGTTTGTTTTTTAAGCTAATATGCCGTAACTAATCAGATAATTGTAATGAAATTTAGCATAAGTTCACATAGTCTTGAACCAAAAACAGGATAGGTAAAAGCTACGTTAACTGCCTCTGTGGTGGAGCGGTAGTGTAAGCGACTGCTGATCATGAGGTCTCGGGTTCGATCCCCGGCTCGGGCAGTGATATTGAGATTTTTCGTAAAAAAAAAAATATTCTCAATAGCAGCCCGGAGTTTGGAAATGTGCCCGGTAGACGTTAATAGGCTCGCCCCCTATTACGTGGGACTTAAACATAGCTGGCAAGTCGTGGGTGTGTAATACACCTCTGCCTACCCCTTCGGGGAATACAGGCATGATGCTATGTTTTGTTTTAGCCTAAGCCGTTTCTGTGGGGTAGCAATTTGTAAGGAGAGTATTTACCCAAGTCTGCGTAGACAACAGTCACGAGCAGGATTTGAATCTGCATCTCCTAGAACAACATCCCAGATGCTTTACCGGTTCAGCCACCGTGGCAATTGCTTGGGACTGCGAATTACGATAACACATTCCTACTTTATGTCTTGGGTGACGCCTGCACCATCTGTCGAATGTATTTGCATACATTATCCCGCACATTTTCGCATTTGTGTTCATTTAACTCTGTCAAGAAAGTACCGGGAAAAGATCAATAATACACAACATTTTTGTTATTCATTCAAATTTATTTTATCACCTTCAAAGTATGCTCCTTCAGAAACGATAGACTTACGCCAACGAATAATCCAATCATCAAAACATTTTTTTAAACGCTGTTTCCGTAATTGAGTTCAGTTCTCGCCGCGAATTCTCCTTTATGTCTTCTACCGATTGAAAACGGGTGCCACGAAGTGATAATTTGAGTTTAGGAAAAAGAAAGAAGTCGGCTGGGGCCATATCTGGTGAATATGGTGGTTGCCCGATGGTATTTGTTGAGTGTTTGGACAAAAATTCATTCACCATGATGGCCTTGTGCGAAGGCGCATTATCGTGGTGCAAAATCCAAGAATTTTCATAACGCTCAAATAATATTCTTTATTTACCGTTTGACCTTCTGGCAAGAATTCCGAGTGCACAACACCGCGATATTCAAAGAAAACAGTCAACATGACTTTGACTTTTGATCGACTTTGGTGTGGTTTTTTTCGGTTTCGGTTCAGTTGGAAGTCGCCACTCCGAAGCTTGTTGACTAGTTTGAATTCAAACTCGTAAACCCACGTCTCGTCACCAGTAACAATGCGTTTCATGAATGTTGGGTCAGAATTGACTCGTTCTAGCATGTCCTCAGCGACTTTCATGCGATTGAGTTTTTGGAGAAAATTCAGGTCTTTTAGGACTGGCCGAGGGAAACATGTTTCACACCCAAGTGATTATTTAAAATGGTTCGGATTGACTCGTGAGACACAGAAAGTTCGCCAGCTATCTCTCTCAAAGTTGAATGAGGATTTTCAGTCACTATTTCCTTCACTTTTGCAATGTTAACTTCAGTTGCAGATGTTGATGGCCTACCAGAGCGAGGCAAATCTTCCATCACATCTCAACCGCTTTTAAACGCTTTGTACCACTCATAAGCACGTGTTTTTGATAAAGTCGATTCACCGTAAGCCTCCTATAACATTTTCAGTGACTCCGAACACGAAATTCCATTGGCGATGCAAAATTTAAGACAAACTATTTGTTCGATGTTTTTGTCCATTATGAAATTCGCAATACACACTAGATATGATATAACTAAAAACAGCACCGTATTTAATATAAATAACAGATGCAACTCAAACTCCACGCCAAAATAGATAACAGTTGTGCCAATCTAACAACAACAAAAAAGAACAAAAATTTGAATTTGGAACTATAAACAAATCATCCATTTCCAATACTTTCTTGACTGAATGTATATTCTTCTTTAAAAAGGCAGTAGGGATTATTCCATGTCACCCAAATTTGTCTACTAACAATTATCTAAATTCGTGTGTGATCCAGTTATGAAATTTATAAAAAAATCGTTGATTCCTAGTTCGTTGCATACTAGGAAACGTCTGTTTATAATTTATTTATATCTAATGTGTGGTCGGGCTAAGAATACAAGTGTCACCACCCCATTATTTCCCACGTGTGTCGTATGAGGCGACCAAGTGGGAGTACTCACTTGCTATCAGGCCCGAGCGGGTCAACCCTCAATCAAGATATACTTGGTCCTGCTTATAGAGTGTTTACGTATACGAATCATTACTTCCTTACCATTATTATAAATGCAAAAGTGCGTTTGTTTGTTTGTTACACCATAACTACTCAACCAATCACCATACATATATTCCCGAACTCAGAAAAGGTCATAGAGTACTTTTCATCCTGGAAAAAGTAATAGTTCCGGTGGAATAACCTTTTTGCATAGATATCAGTACTGTGGCGTAGAGTACCTAACGTATTTATATTTCAAGTCCACACTTATGTAGTCGTAGGCAGAGATAATTAATTGTATTAACGTGCTCCGTTCGTCGTGGAGCATAGTCCGGTATTTGACTTTAGTAAAAATTTTGCAAAAAGTAATTTATTGGATTTGTAAAGATTAATTAAATTACAAGATGGTAATGTTTACTTTTTATTCTTATTGCTATGCTACTAATGTATACTTATTTATACAATTTATTATGATTTTTAATACACAACGCGATTAAAAAAAAATCTTACCTGTGCTTAAATGTCTTTGATCGGAAACCCTTTCTTTTTCTTTATTTTTTGTTTATTCTGGGAAAAATGTTCCTAACCGGACACCCCATCGTTCAGGGCAATGAACAGGGTAGTTTGGGGCTTGCACCCACTAAAGAAACCCGCCGTGTGTCGTCTCTCCGCCTTTATTGGCGGGCCACTGGAACTATGTTTATGCATTCCTTCTGTGGTAATGATCGGACACCCTAAAAGGCCTATAATGTTGGCACATATTTTTTTTGTCATTAGGTTTTTTTTTGGTAGTTTATTATTGCTTTATTTTTCTGTTAGATTTAGCATAGGTAGATCCACACCGAGATTAATAAATGCTCCAAAATAATAATCATATAAATTATTGAAAGCCTACGACGGGTCGGTAAATAATTAAGCTAAAATAATAAAAATTTGTTTATTAGCAACAAAAGCCGCCCGGAGCCCAATGGAACATTTAAAGACAAGAAAACTAACAAACCAAATAAATAAAACTTCTTTAATTTTTTGCTTAAATGTAGATTTCTACATAAGATCGATTAGATTTGAGATTTTTACAGAACACGCGCTTTGTGAGTTGTAAAATCAGAAAAATGTAACACCAAGTATTTTCTTCTCAAATATCTTAAATGTACAGACATAGCTTTGTTACAGCTTTATAATAGTACAGACTTTGATTTGTATACATAAATCAGCCCCAAGATCACAAACCTTTTAAATACCATCAAAAAACATGCCAGATCATGTCTGGGTTGATACCCTAAGCAGGTAAATAGTTTTGTTGGGTTTTTCCGTTAGGGAATTCTCGAAAGCAGCATGACATCTGCAACAGTGCCTCGAAAACCGCAATAGAATCGCCCCCTATTACATGGTTCTATTTTTTACACCACCCAGTACTGTCCCCCTGTTGGGCATGAGCCCCTGTCAAATTGAGATGGATTTAGGAAAATGTTTCATACACACATATTTTTGAAAAATCACCCATACAGTAACTTGCGAAAAAATTCACACAATTTTAAAATTTTCGAATAACAGAGGTGAGTGCCTTGCTGGGCCTCAACATCAGAGCGGGGTGTCTAAACTGATAGCATTACCTTTGACGTCCTTGTTAATGAATAACGATAAAAAAATATTCACCCTAAGTTTATTCTACCTAAAATAAGTGTAGTATTTATTAGTATTATATTATTTAAAAAGATTAGTAAAAAAAAAACTTTTAAGCAATATTCATCCGAAGGTAGCATTAGAATTTAATTACGAGTATATTGTGTAATTTAACAATTACCAAGGTCACATTAATAACGATAAGGATAACTTATTAGTGGTATTCGTCAATAAATATAATCACAAAACAAAACTAGCACATCATAAACGTTCATCGTGTCAGTGGCACATCGATTGCTAAGGGTACGCGAAAATTTAATTTTGTCATCGAATACGCAACCGCTTGGGAAGATAGCGTCATCGCTGAACGTAATCGCGGAGTTTGATAACTCAACTTTCTCCTGGGCGCTCTGGCGGGCTGCTGTACTGTTGTGAACCTCCAGCCACCAGCTTCATTCCGACTCCACCGTCGAGACTGCACGTTCGCGGTGAACGGCGCACTTCGCGTCTCGCTACCTGCTCATACGTAAACCGCGCTACAATATTCAAATAATGACATTTGACCGTTCGGTACAAAATTTTTAAGTGTTTCAGTCCAAATAATCGTGTTCTTTGTTCGGTACAACTAAATGTTTTTTAATTATCTTGTTTAGTTTACTATTGTTGTTGGCAGTATGGGAATCCGCAAAATGTAAGTTTTAACAATTTTCTTCTTAATACATCAAAAAAACGTGTATACTTAAGTTACTTAATGACAAAAACCGCAACTTTTAATTTACTACTTCAACGTCACTTGATACTGCAGCCCTCACGCTTTATTATTGCCAATATTGCAAAATTAAATTTGGTGTTTCGTAAACTCAGAAGCGAGCTGTCATATCAACCCTAAACTCCTCTGTGACAGAATGTACGACCATGACAATCAAGGTTACGAGTTCAACTTACTCGGTTATTGTAAATGTCAGTTATTATTGGTATACTTACAAATTATTCAGATAAAAGATCAGTTAGCCGGATTAGTTTTAGTCTGTGAACTAAACTTAATAAAGGAAACATTTCTATAACTTTTCTATTATTACGTGAAATAAGTTTTATTATTAAGTTTTTATGTAAAAAGACGATTATTACTAATATTAAAAGTTTGAAATCTTCTATCTAGTCTACTAGTAGGGCTTTACTAAAATCACTTATATTAGGGCTATATAGTTAAGGTTTAGTTAACTACGTAGGACAATTCATTCTTCAACAAAGTCACCAAAATTCATTTCAGTTTCATTGTCATACTCTGTACTATTACACGACCCACTTTTTTATATTTTACCGGTATAATTAATTTGTATTTAAATTCACAATGTTTAAATTCAAAAAGAATAATTTGTACCATTAAAAATGAAGTTATGTAAACTTCATTTCCTGATACACATGTTATTTAACCAAAGATTTTAATAGATCTTCATCACACGCGCAGTTACGTGTCTTTCAAATAACATTTAAACTAACATATTTACATTAGGTACATGTGTATTGCAAATGCAGTTTAAGTGCAGTGAAAAATCTATGAAATTACGTTGTTCAATCAAGATTTTATAGGTTCTTACGGATTATTTTGTATCAATCGTATTATAATGTATCCAGGGTTGGGCAGTGTTATTAATCTTTTTCGTAAAAAAAAATCAGTAGCAGCCAGGAGTTTGGAAATGTGCCCGGTAGACGGAAAGGCCCCTAATCCATCCATCCATCTATCAGCCTTTCATCGTCGTGCTGGACATAGACATCCCCAAAACGGGGGTTTTACCATAATCGCCACGCTTGGCAGGTGGGTTGGCAGTCGCAGTGGATATTTTTAGTCTACAGGGGAACGCTGCTGCCCGGTCTCCCGGTAATCCCTTAGTCGGCTTTTACGACTCCCATAGGAAGAGACGGGGTTGAGCTATTCTTGGTGCCGGCCCCATACGGCCCCTATTACGTGGGACTTAAACATAGTTAGAATATTATAGAACCGTTAGTGTGTAATACACCTCCACCTACCCTTTTGGGGATACAGGTGTGAGGCTGTGTAGCTATACAAAAATAAGTATCACACCTTAGTCTTAGTCATATTTAATGACCTAGTCCTAATTAACAAAAGTCCAATAATCTTATAGTTCATACCCAGCACGTTTACACATTCCTTTGCCTAAATAAATAGTTTAATAGGATAATTTATCGAACATTTAAGTTTCTTCGCAAAAATGTTTAGAAGAAGTGAAAAATTACTTGTGCCCTTGCATAGTAGGAACAAGTACAATATAATTGCATTCCTTCGTACACTAAATATAGCTTTTTATTCAATGTTTTTGTTACTACAAAGAAACAAGAAACGCCTAAGTTATAAAAAAACATGGTAATAAGTTTTTCTTTAGAACCAGTGTAAATATGCCCAACTATATGCCATCACAATGGTAGAGAAATGGCCAAATACTGACGTATAGAATTTTGTTCAAAATTTTCCTCACTCATCAACTTAGTTACTATAAAAGTTACATAAAATTAATTAAATAAATATGTCATTTCGTTGCGCTAATGCTTTGGTTTCCGATACAGATCGCCTTGCACCACAGTTGCATGTAAAGAACAATTGTTGACAAATAGGTATTTATGGTTACGATAGCAACAAGACTGACAAAAACTTTGCTGTGGTGATGATAATATTGTGTAATTGAATCTTGATTGTTAGAAAACGGAAAAGAGGTCACGAGAACAGAGGACTCACAAGACAACAGAGACAAAGTGCAATTAATACTTTTTGTTAATTATGAGATATATATATTTTTTTTCAAAATTCCGGCGGATGTTTTTAAATTCTTTCGTAAAATAATAAGAAATATAAACAGTACTGTACATAATTTTAGTATTCAATGCAATTCAATTCTTGATTAATAATAATCTTAACACAAAGTGTCAATTTATATGGCTTAGCATGTCAAATGCTAAACAATATATAAAAAATATCAAAAGAATGATAATCTTACTATCATCATCCATGTTCATTAATTTAATAATATTCTTTAAGGTTAAAATGTTAAAGTTGAAATATTTAATAATCGTTATGGAGGCAAAAACGGAATAATGTAGTTGTACTTGTAATTATGTTTCTTTTAGGAAAAACAGTGCATTATCATATCGTAATATGTATATATTTATATTTTAGTATGTTTTCTGTTTATATAGCGGTCTAAAATTCATTTTCCTTTTTTTAAATATCAACACCCTGCACTAAGGAATAATCTTTGTACGGCGGTGGACTTTGCAAAGATACAGCGACAGAACTACCATTTTTGGATCACACAAAGAGTTGCCCAGTGTGGAAATTAAACCCATGACACTCGAGTCATCCATCTGTGCAGTTTTTAATCATTTTTAATCGCCATTTGTGATTAGTTACTGGATTTGGAATTAATAATGGGAAGAAAACCACTAAATCCATGGGGACTTTCAATGCTCAAAGTGCGTTAATGGACTTGTATTTAAATTTATCTCCTGTAGCCTGTAGCTTACAAACGAAATGTCCCGCAGAACACTTAAAGTTACATTATTACTGCCGTCTTAAAATGTTTAATTCAGTAATATTTGCTCTTAAACTAATAATATTGCCACAGACTGTGTATCTAAATAAACTTTTTTTTTTGACACAAACCTATACGCGCTTTGATTCTATAGGACACATATATATTCAAAGTAGACACAAAATTTAGTAAGTATATCAATTTACAAGTTATATCTTCAATGTAAATAAGCACTATAAATTCTTCGCAACATTTTATCATGTCAAGGTTACATAAGTATTACATATTGTTACACTATAAATAGGTACAGACATTTCATAATACAGTTCTACAAAGAAAAACTTACAGTTGTGAAAAAAGTCTCCTAATATGCTCTCTATGTTAAGTAGGTGATAAACAATAGTGGCATATTCTGTAACTTCTTTGAGACTTGTGTATTATTTTTTCTTTTCGTGTATGTATCATGTTTGCTTGAATTTTGATTTTAGCTAAGTATTTTGGTAAAAAGAGAATTTAGCCTATCAGGCTTACGAAAAAACTGCCTCTGTGGTGCGCCGGTAGTGTGAGCGACTGCTGATTATAAGGTCTCAGGTTCGATCCCCGGGTCGGGCAGTATTGTTGAGCTTTTTCGTAAAAAGAAAAATTCTCAGTAGCAACCCGGAGTTTCGAAAAGTGCCCGGTAGACGACAATAGGCTCGCCCACTATTACGTGGGACTTAACGCCAGCTATATGGCGAACCGTGGGGGTGTAATACACCTCTGCCTACCCCTTCGGGGAATACAGGCGTGATGCTATGTATGGATGTATGAAAAAACTACGATATCTCCAATTTTTGGTGTAATCGGGCTTGGTACAGGTATTTTGTAAATACCTGTACCAAGCCCGATATAATTAATTTTAAATTAAAATTAAACTTGATTTAGCAATACTTTATATGTTATTCTGAATGACTATGTATAATCAAATAACATCTCCTCCATTGGGTTACCTCTTAAATATTGATAGATCGCTTTTCATAAAAAAAATATCAAGATATAAATCGAGATCTTTTTTTTTATTAAGGCGGGATTAAAATGATCTTATCCATACACCCCGTCGTTTGGGGCAACAAACAGGGTAGTGTGGGGCCCTCACCCACTAAAGAAACCCACCGCGTGCCGTCCACCGGACCACCCACGACCACCGGAACCATATTATATTCCTTCAGTGGTCCATAAATCGAGGTCTTCTAATCTAATTTCGGTCATGACGGCCAGTGAGTTATTTACACAGAACATGGGTTTTAAAGCATACAATTATGTGTATATGTAAAACTCCATCACTCTGATAATACGATAAGATATCAATTAGCAACGGTAAGAGATCAGACACAGGATCTTTTTTTGTTAAAGGAGGAAAAAATGTACCTAACCGCGCACCCCGTCGTTCGGGGCAATGAACAAGGTAGTGGCCCTCACCCACTAAATAAACCCGCCGTGTGCCATCTCTCCGCCTGTATTGGCGGACCACTGAAACTGTGTTACATTACTTCAGTAGTATCAGACACAGGTCCTACGCTTTTACAAACACTGACTATTCTGATTTGCTGTTATTAACAATAGATAAACACAATTAACATCGGAATTTTAATCGTAATGAAGACCGACCTCCTTGTTAAAATTCTCATACTAATGCCAAAAAATGTGTTTATTTAGGTAAACAAATATTACGTAACAAATGATTGTATACTAATATGATGTTATCAAAATATTAATGTCTTTATAAAGGGATGAAAGCTCCTCTATCCTTCTCTAACAGTTCATTTATACTTCTATAGGACTTACTATTTACAGGACTATTTTGAGCGTATTTATTTTAATATCGATATAATAAAAGTGCATTATTCCATTTGCAGTAATAGTGATGATTACCTCAATAAAATTCGCATGCATTTAAATGATCTTATAAATAGTTTGTGTGAATGATACATCACCTGAATAAATCTTTTTTAAATGAGCTGTATCTAGGCGTAATCTAAATCACAAATTACGTGATTCGTTTTCTTGGCACTAAAATGCTTTTGTACCTTATTTACTTTGCTCAAAGTGCCAGCTTCAGTAAGGTGATACAGCGAGCACTTTGGGCACAAAGACTTCTATAGAATATCGCTTAAACCAATTGTACAATAATTCGTCCAAATATATTGACGACTTGTTTGTGTTGTAAGCCAATAATTTTTTCGTAGAACTAAGTAAAATAAACTGTGTGAACTTTAATATTACAAATAGAATCCAATTTTCAATATATGATGTAATAGTAAAATGTAATATATACAGGAAAACATGTATGTTAAAGATACGCAAGATAATCTGATAAGTATACCAACGTTTACATATATATAGATTTTCCTTCTTCTTCTTCTTGTTTTATGAAGAAGAAGAAGTAGTAAAATCTATAATAATACTACTATAGCGGGCTCCCGCTCGCAGTAAAGTTCTCTTTTACCGCATTTTCACAAATAATTTGTTCTTTAAAGTAACTGAGCATGTCAAGTGCTAAAATAGAGATCAAAATAATACTAATAGGTAATTACAAATGATAACTTTTAAAATTATCTTACATAGATTTCTGTTTAAAATGAGCTCATCGTAGACAAACACATTAACCCAAGATATATAGACATAATGATCATCATTGCAAACCTTTGTTTTACACGATTTACATCATTCATATATTCTATGTGAATGAAAAGGAAAATCTAAGTCAACTAAGTAATACCATAGATAAAGCAAAGCCACCGCGATCGCTCAGTGTGATATTTTTCGATAGACATCAATAATAACATTTCTCGATAATTATATTACTATGTACTACCTCCTTAGGTCGCCTTAATACCGGTGACAATTATTGCGATAGTGCTATGTCACCATTATTTTTAGTATGTCATTACACAAACTAGACTGCTATTATTTACTATTTTGACCACTTATGTTTAGAAAAATTGCTTCATCAAGTTTTCCACTTCTGAACGTCTTTCTTTAATTACCGTACAGTAATTCGACTGTGATTATCACAGTAAATACTGATGAGCATTATTGATTAGGTATTCACGTTACAACACCTAAAATTTAAGATAATTCTCAGTGTACTATTAATCAAAGGTATTTTGGAGTTTTTCAAATATCTCCCTTAATACCCAAAATAATCAAAATTAATGTTTTGAGTCAGAAAAATAAGGTGATATTTTAATATAAAAGTTTTTGTTAAGAAAATCCATCGCATTTATCAAGTTTAAAGAAATACTGATAAATACCTATACCGCTGCTCGGTTACAGCATTGTGGCAAGCAATCTGTTACTAGGTTACCGTCATTATTTTAGTACCGTCAATTTGCGTACGCCAAGCATAATTTGCATAATATACCTACGTAATAAAATGTAATAAAACACACCTTGTAACTCACCAACAGTAATTTTGAGCGCTAAGATCGCTAAGATACTACGAATTCATGAAGCCCGAAGTATTTGCACGGGTCTTCTATTAGTATCTTCTCGTAGACTCAATGGAGATCCACGGGAAAAGCTAAGCGCAAATGGCGCTATCGGCGAGATGGCCACTGTCAAATTGTAATTGCTTTTTTGCCTGAGAATTGTTTGGTATTTTTTGTGTTTAATCCGGTTGATCAGCGATATTGCATTACAATTAGTACCTGGAAGATTAAAGAATTGAAAGATGCTATTCTATGTAGCCACATTTTTTTTGTGACGTATTTACCTTTTCCCACTTTTTTGAATGTGGGATCTTTGAAAAATAAATGTATGCCACGGTTATTACATTTTAGTGCAGCACACAGAGGTATATTACGAGAAACCAAATTACAGATTACAAATTGTATGAAAAAGATAGTTTTCAATGGTCATGTCTATAATACGCCATCTGCCTTGAAATCATGGCAGTAAACATCCCCAATACTAAGAAGATTGGCTAATGTAAACATCATATTAAATAATTCACACATACTGTAATTTTAACATATTATTTTTTAATATCCTAACGTTTTTGGGACGTGACCATGGATCTTGAACGGAGATAATAACAAACCTATTAAATGTGATAATCTATGCATTTAAAATAAACGGAATACAAAATATCTAGTCTTAATAACTACAATTTAACGAGCAGTACCTAACTGCAAAGGCAAAGGAATATCTATATATTATATAATAAGTAGGTATAAGATATTTTTATTAATCAAAAAATTATGCGACATATTTATTTATTTAGCATTATTGTCTTTCCTATGTAACTAAATTCAAGTGATAACGAGATGATGCAATTTTGCCGTGACACAGCCTGACACAGCAAGCGAATGCAGGTCACAATTGAAACGAAACTCACGCGCCGACGCCGACGCACCATCGAAGTCGTCACTACGTACGCTTGCGTAAGCAATGCTGGATTACGTGTGACTTTAATCTAAACGACGTATTATCAGTACGAAATTTTACAATTAAGCGAAAGTTATATTTAGAACTGCTTATAGCTGTGATAATCTAGTGGAAGCCTGCCAAGGACTGCAAAGTCTAGGTATTAAATCCCTAATTATCTCGATCTAACATTTGAATTTTTAAAATAACGTATGTATTTTCACCATCCGTTGAAGAAAAATTTTTTCGACGTCTTTGAAGTCCTGGATCTGGTTTAGTGGACTATAACCTGGATCCCTCTCACTCTGAAAGTTCATCGGCGATACAGTAAAAAAAAAAAAAGGAAAGATATTTTATATAGGTCTCTACGTATTTTAAGTATTTGACCTGCTTAGACATATGTTACGTTTATTTAAAACACAAAGTGGGAAAATGTGAAGTTGAGAATTTAGAATTTTATTCTTTTCTCTCTGGAGGTTACAATTTATTACTATAATCGGCTCTTATATGCTACTGTGATGTCAGTATATAAGACATGTTATTTTATTTAATCGATATACAAAAAAATGCCACCGATAAGGACGGCGAACATGACAATGTGGCTTAACCAGATCAAACAAGTTACTATAAGATTGTGTTCCTGGTTATACTTTTTTTCTTGTTTGCTTGTTATTGCCTTAATTACATAGAAGTAGTAGGAAGCGTTGGTCTTTCTTAATTTTTTGATTTAATAATTAAATCAATCAGTTAAACCTAATTTATATTTTTATAACTTTGAACTCATCTAATGTATAACAACTATTGTTTGTTTCCTCGAATCCTCATCGTGAAATTATACATTAGTGTATAATACATAAGACTACAGGAATTGTATAGATATCTTAAGCTTCTACCGTACCACCTTATGCGATTTCATCAGTACTATAAAAGGCTACGGTCATACTAGTAATTTAATACTTTTAAGTATAACAGAAATATTAAAATATATAATTTAGAGGCGCATATTTTAATTTCCGTGTGTAACGCAACTGTCGTTCTACATAAATAGTCGTTTTTATTTTACATACATACGTTTCTGTATTTTGTGACATACTCGTATATATATAGACCTACAAAGAAGATAATTAGTTCCCTAATCCCTTATTTCTATTTGGGAATCTTTTTCAACATTATTGACGGGCCTCGTGGCGTAGTCGGTAGTGTAACCGACTTCCGTGCACAAGGTCATGGGTTCGATTCCCACTCAGGACAATTATTTGTGTGATGAACACAGATACTTGTACTGCGTCTGGGTGTTTTCTATCTATTATATGTGTGTATTTACAAAAAAAAAGTAATATATGTATTATATCCGTAATCTGGTATCCATAGTACAAGCGTTAAGCTTAGTTTGGGACCAGAGGCCGTTGTGTGAAAAATGTCCGTGAATATTTATTTATTTATTTATCATATAATTATCTTATTGTAATACCAGTACCTAAAGATTTTTTTAGTTGACCTTTCACAAAGATATTTCCAAATACTTTTTTACTAATACCTAAACACTTTATTAACCTAATATAATTTTCAAAGTTAAATTTAAAGTTATGTATTAATATTGCTACATGACCCTATACATTAACAAACAAGTCATTGTTCATACGATAGAGGACAGCCATCGCGATGGTCCCGACTTCGCGTACAGCAACTTTACGCAACTCAATAGGACCTCAGCCTTCGGCCTTCCGATTGCGTAACACAAAGTTTCGATTTCCTACAGCCTCGAGCGGATTCGCTTTCGTTCTAAAATGCTTTTGTCAATGCATAAATGATCTCAATCCTGACTAATATTATAAAGACGAAAATGAGTGTTTTTTTTTTAGGAAGAGATAATTTGTGTGCCGTAGAGATCCACGTGGACGGAGTCGCGGGAAGATTTCGAAAAAGCTAGCTTTTAGATTATATCTCAAGTTTCCGAAATAATAGCTGGATAAAACCTACCAATAAATCTAACGAACAGCTGTAAAGCAGAAAAAGGTTGATGCAAATCGGTTTTCGTTATTAAATAGATATTTTCAGAGAAGGTTTTACACTATAATATGTTAGAATCTGATAAAGATCTTTAGAGATAGACAATGGAACTCTTCACTGAAGGCAGTTCTTTATTCTTTAAAAATAATTCATCAGTCCCTGCCTACCAATGGGCTATTACAGTATTTTTTGGGTAATTGAGATTAAATGTCACAAATGGGACATTGGTAGCTATTTATGAGATTTATTATAATTATTAAGATATAGTAAAAAAGCACCCCACATTTATTTACAATAATTGTTTGTTATAATATCATTTACTACTTTTTAGTTTAAACATTTTGTAGGTATTTTTTTTTTTTGTTTTTTAAACTATAAATCGTTTGTTTCTTTTTGGTCTCAGAACAGCATCAAAAATATTTCTATTTTAAGACTGGCTTTTCATACTATGAACATAACACAACTAATAGTGTAATAGTAAGTACATGCAGTAAGCTTCTTAATTATAATAAGGTTCCTTTTTACTATATTACTACCGTGAATTATTTCACATGTCTAATAACAACCATTGATATCCGTGCCGTCCATAAGCCGTGTGGGGCCGACCTTAGAATTGTCCCACCCCTCTCTACCCACGGAAGTCGTAAGAGCTGACTGAGGGAATACCAGGGGAGTGGGCAGCAATACTCCCTCGAGTATTAATAACATCCACTGCGATCGCCAACCCGCTTGCCAAGCGTGGCGATTACGGCATTATCCCCCCTTTGGGAAGACCTATGTAAGGCAATGGACGTTAAAAGGCTGATGAATGGATGGATGGAATAACAACCATTGAATTGCAGGAAGAACGACATTTATTGACCTTAACAAAAATTAGCACCTTTAAACGGATCTATTAATCATAAAATTGTTTCAACAAACCCGAAATATTTACCTAGATAGATAGACACAAGTGAAGCTAATAAAGCACTTCCAATTGGATGGGACGCAGGTTCGAATTCTGCTTGTAGTAAAGGTCCCTTTCTACTTTCACAAGTAATTTGTTTTTTAATAAAAGCATGTTAATATAAAAACATCATTCTACGACACATTAATTCTTTATTTAAAATAGATATCCCACTGGAACCACTAATTTTATCGATATGAAACGTCGACTCTATGTATGCATGATGATCGGTTAGAGCGTGAAAATGTAACATAGTCATAATTATCACTATTATCAAAAGGGCCTTTTTGAAGTGGGACTTCTTAAGTTCAGCTTCGAAAATGTCGAGGCGTAAAGTACTGAGGCCGTATGACCCGCCGTAGTAAGTGTTACGGTCGCAACTGGTGGTTAGGTAAGCGACCGCATGCTCATCGTTACCGCATAACAACATGGTAGCAATAAATTTTCTTCCTTCCTCACATATTGCACAATATGACTGCATGCCATTTACCAACATAACTGCTAATTAGTATCTTGTGTGCTTAACGTGTTGATTTTAGACTTTATTATCCTAAGTTTTTAGTTATATCTAAATTGTAAAAGCGACTAATGTACGTAATCGTTAACAATGATTCGTCAAAGCTAATTGTACTATTTTATACACCGTAGAAAGTTTCAACAACCATGCAATTCTGTCTGTAAAGTAATGCTTTATCGGTTTTAATGGTACATCTATAATAGTAATATTATAAATAGGTAATGTATGGAAGTTTAAATGTCGGGAGTAATTTCTGAAAATACTGATCCAATTTCAAATATTCTTTCACCAACATATAGAGCAAATTTAAAATAGTTTCAAAAGGCTATTTACTATATTTATAAAATAATGTAGTATTTACTATATTTATGTAGACGCTATAATTATCATCAAAAAATAATCTTAAGATTTAAAAATAACCACCACGCGTGTAAGCCGCTGTTACTAGCTGAGACAGATATTTCTCTAAGTTGTATTCAATAACCTTAGCCTTTTCAACATTCACAAATTATTTGTTTTTTTTAAATTAGCTGAGCATGTCAATGTGGTATTCCGATAGACGCTTACATTCATCAATAGCCCAACATTATTATTATTTTTTTACTAATTCTAGGGAAAACCTTTTCACAATATTTGTTGCTTTTAAATATTACGATTATACTCTCTCTTGTCATCATCGATATCATTACGTAAAGCCATATTTTTTTAGTCTCTGTTACATGTATGAGAACACTTATAATTATTAGTTTAAATATATAGAAATTGGCTATGTTATTAGTATTAGTAAATTAACATAAATTGAACGGCTTGCACGTAGGCGGAACCAAAAATGCGTCTGTATTAAATCATTGTTTTTCTTATCACTCCATCTAAATATTCGGGCTCCCACAGTACCTAGAGCTGCGGAAGTGGTTCCATGGTTATAACTGTTATTCTGGTCATAGATTATTACACTACAGTTTCTTTACACGAAATAATCTCTTAACTTTCCACAACGCATATGATATACAGCGGATAGGAACGCCCCAAAAACATCTTAGATGTGTATAAATATTTTGCGTCATAAAATTAAATTACATTCCTAGTATACGGCTATACGCCAAGCCAAATACCAGAAACGCTAAGCGCAATATATGTCTTTACACGAAGTATTTCAGAGCATTTTTGAACTACCCTGACTAAATGCTAATTGACCAAGTGTCTCTCAAGATTAATTAAACGTTAATTGATACTTTTTGATAGGGAGCTCGGATTTTTCTTTTTTAAATGTGAGATTTTTTTGTGGGACAAAACCTTAATCGAGTATATAGATCCGCTAATTACTAAGAAAATCACGACTGCCTTCAACGTTCCACATTTTTTTATGTATTTGATGTGTTGATTTTAAAACACACATATGTAGGTGCCTCACAAAAAAAGTTTTACGTAACTATTTTGCCTTATACATTTATGGAGACGGGATCCATAAAATAGTAGATACCCCTTAATCTTTAACATTACTTAACATACTTTTACAAAATTTAACTATTAAAATGCTAAATTTTTAAATTTAGTGCCGTAATAGCCACGCTTGGCAGGCGGGTTGGTGATCGCAGTGGATGTTGTTAATACTCGAGGGAGTGCTGCTGCCCACTCCCTCAGGTTTCCCTCAATCGGCTCTTACGACTCCCATGGGTGGAGAGGGGTGGGACAATTCTAAAGCTGGCCCCACATGGCAATCAAAGGCACCAAAAATACAGTTTAATAAAAAATGCCGATACCATTTTAGATATGGTAAACCGAAAACTTTACTTTATACTGCTAAAAAGAAGCTTGTTTAATATTTCAACAGTAAAATTTATACGGAACCAATTACATCGTTGGAATATCGCAATGTTTCTCAAGGCTACACCTCTAAACGGAACTTATTTTATTACTCATCCATATACTCATAATCGATTACCGATCATAATAATAGAGTCATGCCGTTAACTGTTTTTGCAAATAAAAAGCTGGAATTTGGAGGTTGGTTGTTCAAGCCATTGGCTTACGCAATTCGTTTCGTCAGTGGCAGTTTATTCTTAAACTTTAGCCAAGTCCTTCTTCGTCATTATTCTCTCAAACTTGACAAGATAATTTTACCATTTGTTTACAGCATATAATGGTATTGATATAACTTAACATTTTTTCCATTACTCTAATAAGTTTAAATTACCTTGTTAATTGTGAATGTGAGAATTCATTGCCATTACTGCCGTATATTACTCGTAGAGTGCTCAGTATTTTATTGTAATATAATGCTTGTAAAAATCGCATACAAACCCACTCTACATTAAAAAAATAATGGATATTTTTATATATATTTTTAGCATTTGACATGCTTAGCACTATACATTAAACACAAAGTAAAAAAGTGAAATCGAAAAAAACAGTCACGAGCAGGATTTGAACCTGCATCTCCTAGATACCGTCCAGATGCTTTGCCAATTCAGCCATCGTGACAATTGCTCCTGACTGCTAAATGAATTGGCACTTCACTTTGTGTTTAATGTATAGTGCTGAGCATATCAAATGCTAAAAATATGTATAAAAATATCTAAATATTTATAGGGTTTGCGTCATTATTAGGTAAAAATCTTAATTGTAAAATTAAGTTTACCTGGTCGGTATAATGTATGAAAATACTTCCGACAGATGGCGCAGACGTCACCCAAAGACGTTAAGTATGAATGTATTATCGAAATTAGCAGTCAGGAGCAATTGTCACGATGGCTGAATTGACAAAGCATCTGGACGGTATCCAGGAGATGCAGGTTCAAATCCTGCTCGTGACTGTTATTTTCGATTTCACATTTTTCACTTTGTGTTTAATGTATAGTGCTAAGCATGTCAAATGCTAAAAATATATATAAAAATATCTAAATATTTAAAGGGTTTGCGTCATTATTAGGTAAAATCTTAATTGTAAAATTAAGTTTACCTGGTCGGTATAATGTATAAAAATACTGCCGACAGACGGCGCAGGCGTCACCCAAAGACGTTAAGTATGAATGTGTTATCGAAATTAGCAGTCAGGAGCAATTGTCACGATGGCTGAATTGGCAAAGCATCTGTACAGTATCCAGGAGATGCAAGTTCAAATCCTGCTCGTGACTGTTATTTTCGATTTCACATTTTTCACTTTGTGTTTTAAATATCATAATTAATAAATAACTTATAAATATAATAATAGATAAATTTAATTTAAAAAAATAAATAAATTTAAAAGACATAAATAAATACAAATATAATTTTATAGATATGAACACTAGAACGAAATTTAGGCAAAGTGGACTATGCTCCGTTCAGACGACATACAATAGCCGGTATCATACTCAAAATGCTAGCTGAATTGCCACGTTGCATATTGAGGTTTATCGTTTGATAAAGACATAAGCCAGCATTTCGGATACATATCAAACCAACAAGGCATTCCATTAAACAAATCTAGTATGGTTTCGAATCTGTAATTAAAAAGGGTTATTCAGAAAAAAATCAGACTTACGATCACTTTTTCAATATTCTTTGCTTATAAACAGAGGTCACGACTAGATACGCTACACACATTAGGAAGTAATCAGAGGCCAGTCAACCTCTCCTTAAGCTATTGTCGGTAATAATTACAATTGCGCTGTAATAAGATAATTAATAAAAACTTCAAACAATGGAACTGCACTTACACTTTCCGATGTTTCGATTTATCGTAGACAACAGAGAAGTTCTATCAAATTGACTACAAATATATTTAATAACTATAATCATTGTCATCTGTTTACCCTTATCCGATTTATTTGTGGTCTGCAGGGCAGGTCAGCATCTATTTTTCTTCCTTACCTTTCATTCACTTCGTTCCTTTTCATATATCACCTCTCACACAATCCATCCAATTCTTACTACGTTTTACAGCCCCTCAAGTTTATAGCTTATTACTATTTTTATTGGATAACTACACTATTATACGTTAATATGTATGTTTCAATTCAACATCAGTAAACAGACAGTTTAGTAGTTTTTCGCCGTGTGGGGCCGGCTTTAGAATTGTCCCACCCCTCTCTACCCACGGGAGTCGTAAGAGCCGACTGAGGCAATACCGGGGGAGTGGGCAGCAGCACTCCCTCGAGTATTAACAACATCCACTGCGATCGCCAACCCGCCTGCCAAGCGTGGCTATTACGGCACTATCCCCCATTTCTTGGGGAGGCCTATGTCTAGCAGTGGACGTTGAAAGGCTGATGGATGGATGGAAACAGACAGTTTTTGTATTTTGCAGGTGAGCACTTCTAATAAAACAAATATTATGGCTGTATGTACCTATGCTTAAACGTTAATAATTAAACGAGTACGGCACACGCATTACTGCAGATTATAGTAAAATTAAAAGTTTTTACATAACAACACATATAATGATTACAAGTGTTTAAAAATCGATTTGATGGGAACCATTACTTAAAACGTTTAATTGCCGTGTCTTACGCAGTATTCGATTGTTAACCAGTAGTTCGTGATTGAGGCATAAATATTTGGTAGGTAAAAACTAAATGCTGGTTACACTGTGTACTGTGTAATAGGTACCTAGTTGTTGACACTGCGATTAACAACACAGTACATAGTACCTTTAATTGTTGTTCTTTAGTGCAGACACTTCGCTATCATAGTAAGGCTTTAACGTAATACGAGTTATATTGAACGTTTACATTTTACAATAGAAGGGAACTTGACTCATTCGGCGTCAAGTACACTCCGGTACACTAATGTATATTAACGATAAATCAAGTAATATTTATATATTAGATTTATTATTAATAGCTGCTATTTGTGACTTCTTCAGAGTTAAATTTAGTTAGTTTCTTTTAGTTACTCCTTATAACATCAGCGATAAAACGGTTCTGCTGTTCCGGAGGTTAGCTTAAGCAAACAGCCGAACAAAAACTTTAAAAGTTGGTTGTATAACATATATGTTGTTGGTGATAACATATACACTCTCATATGCATTTAGTAAACAGTTGTAATTTAGACATTACAAACAGACTCCAATTTTATTTAGTCCTACAGATACTCGTATAGGTATAGGTGTAAAGAATGAAGACATCTCACTTAAGAAAATTACGACATGGAAAATTGTTTGGAGTAAAAGAACTACAAAATATTAGAGCAATGTATTTGTACAATGTATCTGTACAAAACACAATTCCAGTCGATGGTGAAGAAAAGAAAAGTTTTCAAAACGAGCTAGTCTTGTCTAATCTACATCTATCTATCCTATATATATATATTACGTTGCCTTGATTCCCACAGCTATCTGCTTTCTAGCTCAGTGCTAGATTCCATATCCCATAGATTGAATCGATATGGCACTTATAAGTTTTTATTTTTAACCATTTCATTCGTCTCTGTGCTACCGATTGTTGAAACTCATTTATTGAAAGTCAAGCACTCCACAGCTCCAAGGTTAAGTGCAATTTTTTGACATTATAAACAGCAAAAAACTTAATAAGTGTGTGAAGTTTAAGGACTATAATTATCAATATGTATTCCGTGTGATTCCGTGTTGGAACCTCAGAATACCAATATTGAATATGAATTACTAGAATTAAAATAATTGCGAAATGAAGTAGCATTTCAGCGGTAGCCTAGTACTATAAGTACTCAAGTAATTACCTTCAGTGTCTCTTTTATTATTATATATTTCTGGCAAATTTTTTAGGTTTATTGTGAGAATAAACCTTCACCACCACTTACCAAAAAATCTAATTCTAAAGCTGCTATTATCAAGCACGCCAAAGTTTGGGCAGGGAAACGTCTGCCATTCCGCATTTACCGCAGACACAATGGCTTGTCACTTGTCAAAATACAATCTTCAACTACTCGTTCTACTTATACCTCCTTACACTGGTAAATTCTCATCATAATGTGATTAATATTATGATAACCAAAATAGAGTAATAAATATAGATATAATGCTAAATCTGTAAACTACTAACTACCTAACATATTGTACATGATGTATTCCTCATACTCTTTCAAATGTCTTACACAAAGCATCATATTGAGAATTAGGTAACTGTTTTTCCCCGAGCTCGATGAGTTTTCGCAAGCGGGTTGCTACACTAAAACTTAAAACGAACATTAATGGGCATAGCCTGTAGATAATTTACCCACAATGCGAGTAGTGTAATTCAATTTGATATCACGTGACATTGATCACAGATACTCGATCGAGCATGGAGATCAATGATCGAGCTTGATTTCCGCTTTTAAATATTCACTTTTAGATTTACTAATTTATCTCTTGGACATCCAATTAACCCATGTCTCACTCATACGTGTTGAGTAAGTAAGTGGAGACCTACACTAGAGGAGTCTAACAATGCACTATTTTTTTTTTGTTCAGGCGGATAAATATGTTCATAACCGCAAACCCTGTCGTTCGGGGCAACGAACAGGGTAGTGTGATGCCCTGACCCACTAAATAAACCCGCCGTGTGGCTTCTTCCGCCTTTATTGGCGGGCCACCGGAACTATATTACATTCCTTCAATGGTAACAAAGCGTGCCCGAACTGACTCCAATAGGCAGATCGTTCGTCAACCACAAAGTAGAAAATTATCAAGAATATTTTTCTGCTATAAAGGTTTTCCTCGCCTTAAGTCTCAAAACTATAAAATGTGTACTTATACAGGTACTTCTTTAAAAACAACATTCTGCATAGGCGATTATATCTGTATCGCAACGAGAGAATATAAAATTTAAATACATTTATAATAATTAAGTCAGACAGATAGATACTATAACCTCTTTAATCTTCATTCTAGTCGTTTGGTAATTTTTTGCCACTAATTATAATCACACGAATAGAAAAGCAAAAACATGCAATACTTTTTTTAAATATACGCAATTGTTCAAAAGCTACAGAGAAACTTGTTTGCATATACCCGTATAAATTTGAAGAAGTATTACATGATAGTAAATACGAACAGCCAGAGTGGGGACTTCACGTCTGCATCACGTTATTGCTCAAGACCCGTATGTGTTACATCACCGTTTTAGTTGCTACGCATAACACAGAAACAAAAGTAGCTTAGGTCATAGGTCTCACGTACACTGAGGTGAAAAAGCGCTGCTAGTGTTCTGGTATGTACAGGCGCAGAGTCTGAACAGTGGGTGGTAGTATAGTGGATGACGTAGATGCTGTATAGCCGTCGCATGAACATTTCTCTTACCTGAATACTTACTATTTGCTTTACCGTACTCGCTTTCTTGTCAAAAACGTATCTAGATTATAGCAGTGACAAATATTTGTGATAAACACACTTAGTTCTTGAAAGTCTGAGCAAACTTTGTGTCCGTTGAATTCGAGTCTTATACCGCAGTCTGCTCGATAAACTATACCTACTAGATATAACTGCCTGATATGTTGCTACGCTCATATTGTTTTTATGTAGTTCTGAAATCTTTTTGATAAACATATATGTAAGTATTATATTTATAATTACATATTATTATCTTTACAATTTGTGAAGGTACTTATTTATTTTTCTATGCCTCTAGAAGGTCTAGAGCCTCCCCTCGCATTGGTAGACTAAGAAAAGTTAGCTAAAAGATATAAATATGTGGAAGTGGAAAAAGAGAGATTTACTGCGAACAGGATTCGAACCTGCTACTTTTCCAATCTGGGAAAATATTCTGGACCGCTAAGCTATCGCAGTCAATGACAGTGACACCCAATCTATACTTCAAATTTGTCTTTAAGAGCATATTAATTGCTACAATATACAAATCAAAACCGCATAAAGTATATTTTATATTTTTATTAAAAGTTTATTTTTATATACTTTTTCAACGCATTACTGTGCTACTGTTGGGCACGGAGTGAGAGGCCATAGTCCACCACGCTAGGTCAGTACGAGTTGGCAGACCCCACAAGCCGTCGAGAAAATCTCTTAAGCATGCGGTTTTCTTTAATATATTTTCCTTCACTAAGCAGACATAAATTGTAAACAAAAAAAACATAGCGGAGATACAGGTGTGATACCTGTATCTCCGAAGGGTTAGGCAGAGGTGTATTTTATACACTCACGGTTCGCCAGCTATGTTTAGGTCCCACGCAATCGGGGACGAGCCTATTGCCGTATACCGGGCACATTTTCAAACTCCGAGCTGCTACTGAGAATTTTTCTTTTTAGGAAAAAGCTCAATAACATTGCGCGACCCGGGGATCGAACAAATGCACACATCATTTCAAAAGGTTAAAGATGTGTGACCTTTTAGGTCTGGGTCTCGGACCTGCGACTAGGCCATCAGACGATTTATATAGAGATCATAAAAATACGTCTAATATTTCCGATATAAGTACAGTACATACATAATTCACACGTGTACTAATGAGTATCGAAGAAGCATTCAGGATGTATTCTGTCTAGATATGTAAAGGTCGACAGGTGTCCGGTTTGTGAGGTCATCGTATAACGAATCATGTGATCGGGTTTTTGTTCTTACTGTTTTATTGAGGAGAACAATAAAAGAAAATATAATCGTTAAAATAGAAGTACAGGTTATTTTATTATTTTTATATTCGTTTCAATTAAAATTTTATTATTTTTTATGTATTTAATTAGAATAACTTCGATTGGACGGATGATTTAATAACCTACAAGTCGAGATCAGCTAGTTTTATTATAGGTTTGATTCCTACCGGGAGATTAACAAGTTATATGTATAAATGAATGGTAAGACCTTGTAACCTAATATTGATCCTCTTCCACTAGGCTAGTCGTAAGTTCTTACGTACTTCTTCAAAATGAGATGGAAATTCACAAACCACCATACTGGCCAGAAGGGTTAGTATAGGGTTTTGTTTCGAGATTTCCTGTTATATGATTAGTTAATCATTAACTGTCTCGGTGGTGTAGCGGTAGTGTGTGCGACTGCTGATAATGAAGTTCAATCCCCGGGTCGGGCAATGTTATTGAGCTTTGTCGTAAAAAGAAAAATTCTCAGTAGCAGCCCGGAGTTTGGAAATGTGCCCGGTAGACAGCAATAGGCTCGCCACCTATTAGGTGGGACTTAAACATAACTGGCGAAACGTGGGTGTGTAATGCACCTCTGCCTACCCCTTCGGGAATAAAGACGTGATGCTATATTATTGTTGTTGTTTATGTAATGGGTTGAAATTTTAATTAGACACAAACTATTATTTTTTAGTAAAAATATAATTCTGTGCCTAGAATTTCATTACGATTAATTGTATTAAGCAATCCTATATAATGTATATTTAGAGTCATTAATTCGTGGAACAACAATTTTACGTTATAGATTTTAAAATAATTATTGCACATATACACAAAATACAAATGAAAAATATATAATTTGACATTGATAACATAAAAATCGATTTCACAATGTTCATGTAACTAGATATAATGAAGTTATTAAACATTCACAATTCATGAACAAATTTACTTGAAACCTCATATCTGTTTAAAAATTATCATACGGATCATCTGCAAGTGTCTTCCACGTTCAAGTCCTAATCTGATTCCAACAATTTGCATTCACGACTCTATAAAGCCACGCAGAATGAATGTTTGCTGAAATGACTCAACAGGACATACTATCTTATGTGCAAATCACTTGGTTAAATGAATAACCTTCCCAAACGAACAATGCTTGCTGGAATAAATCTTTAATATCCTAAATTACTTACATAGAGATAAATCATCTAGATAGGCACCACGCATTTAGAAAACTTTTTAGCTTAAGCTGCCTGCATACCTTATAAAAAAAACAATCACTGGACTTCGATATTATTTTTTTTGTAAATGTTAATTAATAATAATATAAATAATAATTAATATAAATTAATTTATATAAATAATAATTAATAATAATTAACTTGACTTCGTTATTTAATTTTTGTAAATAATAAGTAATTTGTAAATATTTTTTTTTATTATATTTGTTACATTATTTTAAGTGGATTTGTACTAAATAAAATAATAAGAGCTAAATGGAAAGGCCAAGCAACGTTGTAAAATTGTTTTTTTTAATATAATTTCTATCTAGAGTATCGAGAGAAGTCTGACAGTTGTCTCGATGGTTTTTGAAGCCTGCTAACCAGCACTGGCCGCCTAAATTTCCCTGATGCTAAGCGATTAAGAAAAAAAATCATACTTCATTTTCATGTTAAGTTTTTAGAGAAATGAGATTTTTCTACTACTGATGAATCCTCAAATTAAACTATAACTCCTATTGGTGTAGTTGCCAAATAAAAAAAACATGTTTAGACTTAATAGACACATCTATAAATTTCGTTTTGAAACAAACATCACCTTTAGGCTGATTCACCAATGCTGAGAGAAAAGGGGAGGAGCGAAGCAGTACCAACATCAACGAATAGAATTGCGTAAATCCATTGAAACGGAGCGGAGGATTTTTACAATTTCATTGGTTAATATTGAGCTCAGCTCTGCTCCGCTCCTCTCCTCTCCGCATTGGTGAACAGGCAGCCTTACTAATCTCCTATGTCGAGTATTGTTGGTTTGATTCCCAAGACAGGACAATATTTTTGTGTCTGCCAAATTGTATGTTTGTAAAGACCCCTCGATACATGGATTATTACCTGTGCAGGACGTGGTATTAAAAAAATCAATAAAAAACAAATAGCTGTATTTTATTTGAGGCATCTAGTGCGAAGTGATTTGGTTTATTTCGTCACAGTTGACCTTGTCCAACATTTGCAACAACGTTACCCATTTAAGTTTTCAAAGTTTTGGTCACACGTAATTGTTTTGAGTACACTTTCGCTTGATTATGTAACAATGTCATGACGTAGTAGACAATTTATATTTTGATTATTTAATGTTTAATTGGTATTATTGGACCACACTTGCCAATATTAACCACATGATTGAACCCTTCTAATGACATTTTTCTTTCAAATTACTGCGTGCGTGCCAGCATAGTGGAGATGCTGGTCCAGTGTAGACTTTAAGAGCCGTGGTGAAAAGCCCTCAGGTATGAAGGTTTCTTCACTATATTTCACCAAGCAACGATAAATAATTTCTAGAGAAATACAATTTTGAAAAGAAAAGGACAAGCTAGCATGGGCCCCAGCCTTGACGTGCTAGGCCCAAAACTTGGACTAGGGATTGAACTTAATACCACTGTTTTAACAGCCTTTCACCGTAACAGGTTTCACCACTAAGCTATCACTCCTAATCACATTTAGCATCCACTAACAATGAACACTAAACCTTTTTTCTGTCGTATCATGCACGCAAAATAGCTATATTTTCCTAAAATAACGAGTAAATTAATTAATTACCTAATTAAAAGTGCAGTTGGCAATAAAAACTTAAATCATAATATTACCTGATTTAGTAAGTGACTTATATTTTAATTGGATGGAAAATATGCTATAAAGCTTGTCATTAGTTATAAAATTCAGATTATTGTAATTGCAATAATACGTAAATGAAAATAAATTATTACACACGTTTCATGTTTCAAACGTCATATGACTACGTACAAATTATACGTACATGAAATATATATATACGTAGGTATTCGTATATTTCTACGTAGTCATATGACGTTTTAAACGTGTTTTATTTAAGTTCAGTGTTGACTAATTAACACGTTTCACAAGTTTTTACTATTAGTTGAACATAATTGTGTCAATTCCATCTAAAAGATATGATCTTTAATTCTTACTATTCCAAAAAAACATTAAGGCATCCATAGTAAAGGGTTATAGCATCAGCAGAAGTATCGAACGAGATAATAGTTGTAAAACATGCTTATTTCGCAAAAAATTACTATTGACTAATAATAAATCTTACGACCCACGGCAAAGGAACATTTTAACTAAACCAAATACACGGCAAATTAACAGGTTATGACTAGTAATACCAGTAATAATACTATATTTAAATTTAATTTGTTTGCATTAAATTGGCAATGATGGCCTTCATAAAAGCTCTGTCTGTATAATACTTCCAGTTTCACGAAAGAATATCGGAAGTAATTGTTTTGAAGGATAATGAGACATTCAACTATTGTAATTATTGTTCAGCCTCATAAATAAAATATGTGTGTTTTCTGCGACTTTAACATTTTATTGACATACTTGACGAGAATAGTTTTATTGGTAGAACTTTGCTTGCATACTGAGGCATGAGTGGGCTGCTTTAATCGGGGAACTACCATCCTATCACAGGAAATCAGCGTGAAATAAGAGTAGGTACTGCATATTCTGGTGCTTATGGTGAGTGAGAGCGCTGGAGGCCCAAACCTCCTTATTATCCTTGCTCTGCACCTCCTATCCCTTTCCTTGAAATTGGTGATGCGCGAGATCTACCGTGACCGCTTCCATCAGGTGAGCCGGATGATGATAGTTCTTATAAAATAATGATGCTAAAATCTTTTATACGTAATTTTAACACGGAGAATGTGATAATAGCTACTTTGCTATTATCACATTCTCCTCTATCTGTGAGAGTGCGGATTGGCAATCTTAGGTTATTCTGTCCAAAGATAACCGGGATTGACAATACGTGGGTGAGTGGTGGGCTCTCCTCCTAAAATCCATTCTATAATAGTAATATCTACGTATAATTATGATAAAATAATCGTTATTTTTTTAATTTGCTTCTAAGTAAAACCCAAAATAAAAATTGAAATCATATTATGTACTTAGTATATTATTAGATATGAATTCTAAGTTAGGTTTTGTCCGTGTGGTGATGGACTAATAATACAAGTGTCACCACCCCATTATTTCCCACAGGTGTCGTATGAGGCGACTAAGGGAAGTAACCAATTATGATCCATTGCATGACTGGTGGTAGGGCTGGGTACCAAGTGGGAGTACTCACTTGGTATCGGGCCCAAGCGGGTTGGTACCACCATCTCCCGTGTGACCGGTCATGAAGCACATCGTTGCGTTTTGGCTGTAGCAGGAGATAGCCGTTTATATTTCATTTCATATCTGTGAAATGAATTGGTGAGCAGTAGCTTGACAATACTCTCGTTATAGTCAAGTCTATGGACGACGGTTACCATTTACCATCAGATGGACCGAGGCCCGTCTGCCACAACATGCAATTAAAAAAAAAAGGTGTATCTCAGGTTCTCTATAAAACGTATTCCAGTTTTTAAGTCTAAGCAAAAGAATGATGAATGATGAAATGTTCAGTAGTTTTTGCGTAATGTGCAAACAATCAAAATGACAGAAACTTAATAAACGAGAGGCATAGATAGAAACACACAGTCGTACTTACACAGTTTGAATATGATGAATTGACTTTTCTAGTCTTGTTATTTATTATACTGCCAGTAGAACTTGTGATATTTATTTCACCTATTTTCTTCACCACAACTAAAACGATTCATCAAAGATAAAATCACTGATTATGAATATTATATATTGTAAATTACATAATAAGATAACGTGATATGACACTTGAAACCCGAGAGTGTGAAAGTGGCACATTTACATTTAGCCACATCACGCGGTGACAGCTGACGGTGGCTCATTCGAGGCGAGAAACCCAAAAACACAATGTGCTAATATGAAATTATATAACTATATATGTCAATATTATAGTTGAAGCCCTGACATACTTATATCAAATAAAACAAACCAGTACACTGAGAGTATGTTTGTTGCTTTTTGGCACCGTAACTACTTAACACATCATCCATCCATCCATCAGCCTTTTAACGTCCACTGCTGGACATAGGTCTCTCCAAGAGAACGCTACAACGAGCGGTCCCGTCATGGGGGATAATGCCGTAATCGCTACGCTTGGCAGGCGGGTTGGCGATTGCAGTGGATGTTGTTAATACTCGAGGGAGTGCTGCTGCCCACTCCCCCGGTTTTCCCTCAGTCGGCTCTTACGACTCCCGTGGGTAGAGAGAGGTGGGACAATTCTAAAGCCGGCCCCACACGGCCAACACATACCCATAAAATAACAGAGTACAGAGAGGCCATTGGCTTTTTATCAATAGAGGATTCCTGTTAGAGATAATTTTGTTAAGCAAATTTTTATGCGCCAGGTGGTGATGTATTTGGACCACTAAAGTAATGTCATACAGTTCCAGATGTCCGCCAATACAGGTAGAGACGGCACACGGCGGGTTTATTTAGTGGGTAAAGGCTCCACACTACCCTGTTCGTTGCCCCGACTAACGGAGTATGCGGTTAGGTTCATTTTTCCCGCCTTATCAAGGAAAAATATGTGGTGATGTATTTTAATGATTGCTAGCTTTGTGTGTAATTATTTAGTTATTAGTAATAGTACATTAATCACACACTCACAAAAATTTTTTTTCATATCACTTAGTTGCAGTACTTTAATCTTGACTCACTCATTCTACTCAAGATCCAGAATAATGAAATCATCTCCGAATACGTAATGCGGATTTACCCGCAGAACTGGCCTAAGACACCATGCCACTAAGGCCCCTGATGTAAATTCAGCGCTGGCAGTGAAAACTATATTATAAGAACGCATTACCACATTAGACTACAATATTTCCACTATCACATGTGATTTAGCTTGTTTATGGTGAGCATCTTAACATGGGTTAGGTACTAAAAACAAAAAAAAAACAGTCTGCAACGGGCTCCAGCGAACGGCGAAACTTTTTGTTAAACAATTAAAGAACTATACAATTGTTGTGCAAATTAGATAGTTTCCCATATAATAATTGTTTTACTTTCCCTTGTAACAATCTCTGTTCGTAGCATCTTTTTGTCCATATGACCCCGTTGCAGATATTTTCAAAGACATAAACATCATGAATTCGTGAGCTCAAATTGTCAGAGTAATTACTCAAAATATGTTTACATACTTTTGTATAATTGACTTATAATTATTGTTTTCAAGCGTATATAAATAAGAATATCATTATGCATTGACATTATAAATAAATTATAGTTTAAAAGGCTCGCCTCAGCCTATTGCCTTTTATCGGGCACATTTACAAACTCCGGGCTGCTACTGAGAATTTTTCTATTTCGGAAAAGCCCAATAACACTGCCCGACTCAGGGATCAAACCCGAGACCTCATGATCAGCAGTCGTACACACTACCGCTGCACCAACAAGGCAGTTATTATATAAAACGTTGGTACTATCTATTTGACAAAAGATTCTAGATATTACTGTACATGTAGAATACTGACAGAATTTACCCGTTATCTAAAATTAGATGATATGCTATGAGATAACATGGGTAATAAATCTTATAATATTATTTCTCTAGCCTGTTTTGCGGACCGCCGCAAACGCGAGGTCAACCTTTATCAAATTTCATGATTTATATTACTCTTATTTTATGACGAATATTATAATGACGAAAAATAGACCAAACGTTGAAAAATGTACTGCTTCTCTTAAATTTAAGATTTAAAATCAACTAAGAAGAGGTCCTTTTACGGATGCGGAATTCCGCACGGGTTGACTAGTTTATAATTAATGCGAACACATTTATGTTCGTGTCAATAAATACATTCTATCTTTTTTTTTAACCTGTTAAACCGTCAAGTAAATTTTTATTGAAGTATTTAGGAAGTCTTCTAGTAACATTTATTTAGATAATTTAAAATAAGAAAACAAAAAATGCATTGAGAACCTTAAGAGCCGACATCATTTTAAATAATATGAGACCCCATTATATTCAATGACCACAAGGTGCTTTCATTTTATAAGTTAATATAATATACCGGTTATAACACAATACATACTAATACTGTAATGTTTTACTTTCTATCTAGATGGGTTTAGCGATTCATAATCGATCATTCATAGTGTGTATGTAGAGACTAGTTTGGAGCTCATACTTATTACAGATTAACATAATTCCACGTCTTGATGCGTTAGAATTTCATTTTAATCATCATTAGATTCCCTGATAAGAAATTCAAGACTTTTTTTTATTGTTAATGGTGGCAGACGAGCCACGGCCCGCCCGATGATAAGTGGTAACCGTCGCTCATGGACTCAACTATACAAATACTCTCGGTATTGTCAAGCCGCTGCGCAGCGCACCATTTCATTTCTCAGATATGAAATGAAAAAATAAACGGCTATCTTCTGCTACAACTAAAACATACTGACGTGCTTCATGACCGGTCATACAGAAGACAGTGATGACGACCCTTTCGGGCTCGATAGCAAGTGAATACACTTACTTGGTACCTAGCCCACTGGTACCAGTAATGCAATTGCAATTGCTTACTTCCCTTAGTCGCCTTATTAGACACCCGCGGGAAAGGCGGGGTGACACTTGTATTCTTAGTCCGTCACCACACGGACAGTTATATTTTTAATAGTTATATTTTTTATTTAAAAACTTTAGTTACCAAAACTGCGTTGTAACATTATAAGGGTTAACGATAGAGAACGTCATAAAGTTGCATAGTATTATAACAACTTACAATCAGGGCTGACTGATAACTTGAGTTATTTCCTTTGTTTTGAGAATATTGTATTGAGTATTTTAAAAAAATATTAAAGCAGTAATTATTATAAAATTTTTCAAGTTTTGTTATTAGCACTTTTTCAAACTATTTATTTATGTTACATAAGATTTAAAAAACGAAAACTCTTAAATACCAAAAATATTGAAATGTGTAACAAAGGTTAGTTTAGTTTAGGTGTGCAACACTGATTTTCAGCTAAACACTGTTAACTTTTGCAATTAAATTAAATTCACATACAATTACTATTGTAACACAAAAGAAAATTATATATAATGATACATCGAGCTATGGTAACTCATCTTCATTAAATCGTAATGAATATTTATATATTTTCTTTTTTATAAATATTTATATATTGTTTGCGTAAAATATAAACTAACTAACTAACTTATCATCACGCCATTTCCCTTGCGGGGTAGGCAGAGAGAACAGAGTGCCAAGAGGCTCTATTCTTGCATACATCTCTCGCTTCCTTAACATTCATAACTCTCTTCATACACGCTCGCCGGTTTCGGAGACTCCTGACTCCACCCTCCTTCAATATATGACCGATTTGGTCTAGGTAGGTGAGTCTCGGTCTTACCCTGTACCTACATCCTTCCACTTTTGCATTATATATCTGCTTAACCAGTCGCTCGTCCGGCATTCTTTCCACATGTCCGAACCATCGGAGCATTCCCTTTCGCATCTTTACACCAATACTCTCTCTCATACCTACTCGCTCTCTTACGTCACAGTTACGAATGCGGTCAGTCAGCCTCACTCCACAGATTCTCCGCAGAGATTGCATTTCGACCGCATTGATTTTACTCTCATGTTCCTTTTTGCATACCCAACTCTCGCTTCCATATAATAACGTTGCGACAAGCACTGCGTTGTGTATTGCGACACGTGCCTTCTGGCTGAGGTGGTGGCTGCCGAGAAGTTGTCCCAATGCTCCGTTCACTCTATTTCCTGCATTCACTCTTCTCTCTACATCAGTGGTGTACTTTCCATCCCGACTGAATCCACATCCAAGATATACAAATTCATCCACTTGTTCTAGCACACCATTTCCTATTGCTACTCTAACATCTGTTCTGGCTTCTTCTCTTTCAAAAACCATTATTTTGGTTTTGCTCATATTCACACGTAGGCCCCTTTTCTTACAATCTTCTGCCATTACGTTGACTAGGTCGTCGACTTGCAGGTCAGTCGCAGTCTGCGCTAATAGGACCGCATCGTCTGCATATAGCAGAGAGTTAACCACTGAGTCGCCCATCTGTACTCCCACATTCATTTCATTAAACCTTTGTAAACATTTATCCAGATATATGATAAATAGTCTGGCTGATAGAACGCAGCCCTGTTTAACGCCGATATTGACATCAAACCAGGGTGACATTCCGTCATCCAGCCGCACACCATCTCTGCAGTCCATGTAGTTGGACTGTACCGCTTGTAGCAGTCTACCGTTAATACCATACTCCGGCAAAATGTCCCAAAGTTCCTTTCGTACAACAGTGTCAAATGCTTTCTCCAAATCCACAAAACTGCAGAAAACCCTCTGGCCTACAGCCAGATGCTTCTCCACAATGTTGCGTAGAGAAAACACTTGATCCATGCATCCTCTTCCAAACCTGAAACCTCCTTGTGCCTCACACAAAAATTCATCAGACACCATCCTCATTCTCCTTTCAATAATCTTACCATACACTTTTTGGCTGCCAAACTGGTCAAGCTTATGGCTCTGTAGTTTTGCACACTCATAATGTGAACTCTTGTTTTTAAACAAGGGCACGATGACTGCGCTTCTCCAGTCCTTGGGAACCATTCCTGAGCTCCAACATAAATTGAGAAGCATCAGGAAGGATTCCCAGACGCATGAGCCTCCAAGCTTGATCATCTCAGTAGACATCATATCAATACCCGCTGCCTTACCATTTTTCAAACTTCTAATCGCCCCAAAATAATGTAAAATATATGTATGTAGGTATATAGGTGTAGTTTGTGTCCAAAGGTTGCCTGAAAGAAACTACTTTTAGTAATAAGGCCGCCCATTGTACCACTTATGGATTTTTTTTTTTCTCTCGCTTTGTACCTATTTATTATATAAATACACCATATAGTACCATAAAGTATAAATAATAGGGATGGGCCGAAGTTCGTTTTACATTCGGTTTAACTGAATTTCGGTGGCTTGAACCGAACTTCGGCATCGGCTATCTCTTATAAATAAATCATTTCTTAGTGGTATAGAGCCTTGCTTATCCCAGCACGAATGGGCCGCCTCGATCTGGAAAGTACCACCCTCTCACATAAGATCAGCGCGTAACAACGGTACCTACCATTGCATTTCGTATTGTGAGTGAGAGTATCGGAGGTCCAAACCCCCTCCCTATCCTCTCCTTATTATCCTTCCCATCCTCTCGTTAGTATCCAACCTATTCTCTCTTTATTATTATTCCTATCCACCTCCTATCACTTTCCTTGGAGATGGCGACGCGCGAGTGATGCCACTGGTGTTGCTAGCGTCTATAGGCTACGGTAACCGCTTACCATCAGGTGGGACGTATGCTTGTTCGCCACCCATGTAGTATAAATCAAAAAAAATACAAAATTACCGCAAAAAAGATGCAATATATAAAAATTTATTAATCTATGTTAGGTACACAAAAATGCGAATGACAATCTGTTCTGCTGTTGTAATTTTTGTTGATTATGAAGTTCTCTACGCAAAAATCTTCTGAAAGTAAAGTCATTCTGTTTATTATATTTATAACATGGACGTATAAAAATACGTTTATAACTTATAGCGTATCCTTTGATCGCACTAAAGATAGGAGAGCGTCTATTTCTAATGTTGTATATTTCTTTATAGTTTTAGATTTTACTTATCATAATTTCTAAAAATAAGTGTAACTCCCATATGGTGACAGACTAATACCTAACGTTTTCCATTCTACCCTTGGTACCGTGGAGAACCATTTTAACCTACAGAGGACCTGTCAGATGCCATTTGGTGTATCTGCTTAAGTATATTTGTAAATATTTTAATAAAAATTGAATAAATACGTTCTCATTTGATTAATTTGTAGCTATGTACTTTTGACATGCAAATATAAAAGAAACTAATGAGGAAGTAATAAATTATAAAATACTAGACATTTATTAATAAAGTGAATTATAAAAATAATTCCTATTCTGTCCAACCCTGCTTATACGAATATGGTGCATGTTTTATAATATCATAATTTCATTATTATTAAAATCATTTTCATTAAATAGATTTATTGCGTTGGAAGTTGGCATGCAAATTAATTTATTGCAATAATTGTGTTTCATAATGTGAATTGCTACAGTAGGTAACTGACTATTTTAAGCAATATTGCCTACTACGAAAAATGATTTTGACTAAAACTCATAAAAAATAACCTTAACTAAAAAAACGAGTGTGCTTTAAACCACACGAACTGAATTATTAATATTGTTAATATCTATCAATAATGAGAAAGAGAGAAAGAGTATGTGTGCTCACACCTGTCTCTCTCTTGCCCCTACAGTAATATACGAAACGTAACTCTCTCTCTTTCTATCTTCACTAACTTATATCTCCCTCTCAACTTCCGTTTCGCCTCACCCGATCACACTTTTCGTAACGCTTACGTCACGCATTCACCTGCTTAGGTACTCCCCAAGTCAAGTATGCGTAAAGAAGTATTTATTTCAAAACTCTATAATTATTTCGTTAAACAGTTAGTAGATATAAATAAAAAAATAGAAAAGAGTTCGTAACTCAGTCTCCCCCTTTTTTTTCATTACTGACCCTCTATTGGAAAGTCTCGAAAAGTCAGAGGAAAGAGTCTTTAGTCTCTATAATCTTACTATTTGGCGTCTGCGCAAATGTAGGTATATTGTAGAAGATAGAAGAAGTTAGTAGATTATATACCTAATTTATCCATAAAATACAAGATTATAATAGATAAATTATCTGTATCTGTATAAATTATATATATTTTTTTAAATATACCTATAGACCAAGAATTGCAAGAATTAATTAGTAATTTAGGTATCTACCTTGCGTGAGTTTGAATAAAGTTTTATTTGATAGGTTTATATGCGATACCCACAAATACGTATAAATGTTGACTTGGGGAAATATTTTTGATTGCCTTAATAAGTATGTTGTAGCGCTCCTGGGGTGAGGCAGGAAGGTTAGGATGGAGAACTCACCTGACTTCCTTGCGGTTCACCAGAGACGCATACAACATTGACGTGCGCTGAGTTGATGGTAAAACGTTTACCACCAATTTCCTTGAGCTGAATGGGGGTGTAAGACACACAGACACACGCGATACCCTGGCCAAGGGTTGAGTTCAGTGTTAGGTATTCCCTTACACAGATGTCTTATGAGCGGATTTACACTTTATGAATATACAACACTAGGGCGATAGGTACATACACACACTAAATAACTTTAAGGAGTTTTGCGCGGACACTAATTAAGGCTGATTTATAGATAGGGAGACCACCGTATATCCTGCGCGTACGCGGTACGATTTTTTTAACTGTAATGTTCAACCGTCTTTGTATGAAAGATAGCGCTGTACATACGTCACTCATTCATTCATTCGTCCCGCCATTTGGCGGGAACAAAGTACGTATACACTTGGTTAAAATTATTACTTAAATATGTTTTCTTTGTTACAGAATACGAAGGCATATAGTGCTGATTGCAGTTGTACTTGCAATACAGATAAGCGCACAGAAAACTAAGATTGATGAGAGCAATATCCAAGCAGTGCCAAGCGACTTGAGAAGAGCCGTTAGCGAAGCACTAGCTTTAGAAAAGAGGTTCTTATTAGGCGCTAACGATGCGTAAGTAACGTTTTTATTGCTAACTTATCCCTGCAGTTCCATTCGCGAATAATTTCAGTTTCCAAGTATTAAAAATTAAGCATTTTACATAACCTTTTTCGGCTCACGGAATAATCTTTTGGGAAGAAATAAGCTATAATAAAATACATAATTCCTAAATCAGCAACTTTCAGAGAAAATTAAAGAAAAACAAAATTACAAAAAATAACCGAACTAAATATAGATAACCTGTTCAATAACTTAATAAACTGCGCCTGCATGATTCTCAAATTATTATTTATTATAACTCATATTTATAAATCCTTTTTATCCATAGGCAAAACTGTTCATCTGTAGAAGATGAATCTAGCAGGATTCCGTGTCCACCGAGCAAATACCGCAGTGCGAGCGGCGAATGTAACAACGTACGGCACAGGCCGTGGGGTAGAAGAGGAGATGTGTTCCTTAGACTCATGCCTCCACAGTACTCTGATGGTAAGTTTCTTTATTTATAATGAAGATTATTGAAAGATCTGCAAAGGCTACTGAAAACATTATTTTTAATTTGTTCTGTAAATTTGTTAATTTGGTTAACCGTATGTATAAACTCAGCCAAGACAAAAGTAAGATAAATTTAAATAACTTCTTCTCAATCGACTCTTATCTCTGTAAAAATGCCTTACCTATGCTTTTACAAAAGCTATATGGTTTGATATAAAATAACTTTAAAGTATCTATTTACTTCGATCTGTCGTGTTTTCGAAACTTTCAACATAGTCATAGACATACTTGGAAATTGTTGCTTTACCACAAATAAAGCTCGGCTGAAGCACATACATGTATCCATAAATGTTTACATTTGTATTATTTTAACGTATAATAATAATACTTGTTATTACAGAAAATCATAAATAAATATAGACATAATTCCTAGTATTGCACGCAATTATACAAACTAATGTTTTAACGAAAATAATAAGTGATTCTACATAACACTATTAGGTAATATCCTAATTATGGGTTATTAGTACCGTTATTTCCTCCACAAATAAAGAAAATTAGTAAATTAATACCATCTATGGGTTATGAATTCTATGTTATAATTTTTATGACATTACACATTATTACATTACTTAGAGAAGATACAATATAACTTCACCTTTATATATTGAGGACAATTTATTGATGACTAACAGATCAGTAAAACTTTTTAAATAAAAACTATGAAACTAAAGAGAACTTGATAAAAAAACATTTTTACAGCCCAAAAGTAGGAACGCGTGTTATTCTACTAACATTATAAATGCAAAAGTTTGTAAAAACGTCTGGATATTTATTCGTCAATCACGCCTACGCTACTAAATGGATTTGGATGAAATTGTGTACGTAGATAGATGAGACACATAATTACAAGACCCGACGGAATGACGCTTATTCCCTAGAAGATGGGACGACCACTAGTGTGGGATGCTACCTGTGTAGATACATTGACATCGTCTCATCTTCCAGAATCATCTAGGAGTGCTGGTGGCGCGCTTCTGCAGAAACCTGTCACATAGCAACGGGCGCGTTCCTATGTGACAGGTTGCATGCAAATTCGAATATTTCAAAAAATCGCGTCCCGGATCGCGGTCGCTTTCCCGCGGCTCCCGCCTCTGTGTGACGAGGGCTTTACACCTTGAAATTTAATTTTTTATACAGAAATTATAACTACTTACTCGTAGAATGTTTATTAATTAGTTACTTAAAGGTTTTTATTTTCTTTATGGAATCCATTTAAAAGTTCACGCAGAGGAATTTGCGTGCAGAAGCATTCAATTTATATTTGTTAAGACGGGCCTCGTGGCGTAGTCGGTAGAGTAACCGACTTCCGTGTACGAGGTCGTGGGTTCGATTCCTACTCAGGACAATTATTTGTGTGATGAACTCAGATATTTATAGTGCGTCTGGGTATTTTCTATCTATTATATGTATGTATTTACAAAAAAAAAGTAGTATTATGTATTATATCCGTAATCTGGTACCCATAGCACAACCGTTAAGCTTAGTTTGGGACCAGAGGACGTTGTGTGAAAAATGTCCGTGAATATTTATTAATTATTATTATTTCTCAAAAATAATCAAAACACCTTTGTAGGATGAGTCACACAAACCATTCCATGAATATTGTAAGAGGAGATTAAGGAATTAAAATTAGAGATCTATATTAATTTTGGAGGAGGCTTGTAGTCATGTCTATCAGTGCCTCATGTAATAGACCTATAAAAAAGAAACAGTAAACAAATTATTCAAACAAAATTTATGTTTTATGATTTTTCAAAAACCTAAATAATGCTTGTTGTTTTTTCCTTTTTTAAAGCTACTTGGAATGTAATGAATAATTAATTTCTTCTTTATCTAGATAATTCACCTTGACATTCAATTATTTATCTTGAACTTGAACTACATATCACGTTCGCGGAGACTTGATAGTCTTTCTCAAGCCTTCTATTTTAGGATTACAAAAATAATACGTATAGGCATTGGTAGGAATGATAACTTATCACGCTATTTATTAAGCTTAAATACCCTTGACTGTCTTTTTGTTCCATTGGCATAAGTTTACAAAACTTTTAGTAGTGTTGGGCAGTACCAAATTATTATTGGGATTTCCCATCAGAAAATTCTTAATAACAGTGTCCGTAATTGTGCAGTAGATGATGTAATATTCACCCCACATTCAGTTGTAACCAAATTACATACACGTAGGTTAAATATGGATGCTTTACACCTCTGCCTAGCATGCATTAAAGAAACAAGTTTACATGTGAACAAGCTGAGAAAATTCTAAATAATCTTTCATTTAATGTAAATTAAATGTATTATTTCCTTGAAGATGCGAAAAAGTGTCCACTATCAATAAATTACAGTTTTTAACGTTTATTGCATCACCCCATACTATAAAAATTGCTACTTAATGTCAACAAACTTATCGATAATTAGATTATTTATTCTTTTTTGATAATTACATCATTTTGCATTTGCGCGCAGCTCTGTCTCAAGCTAGTTTTTAAATCATATTAGCGGGATAAAACTTATACTAGTTCTTTAAGTCTAATCAAAAACTATTACACAAATGTTTTATCTTAATGCGCGAACAAACAAACAGTCAAAAATTGTAATATTAAAGTACAAATTATTTGTGAAAAAGAGATTTTTTGTACTAGCGGGAATCGAACCCGCGTCTTTTCAAGTTATTACATCATCTACTGCACAATTACGGACACTGTTATTAAGAATTTTCTGATGGGAAATCCCAATAATAATTCAGTACTGCCCAACACTACTAAAAGTTTTGTAAACTTATGCCAATGGAACAAAAAGACAGTCAAGGGTATTTAAGCTTAATAAATAGCGTGATAAGTTATCATTCCTACCAATTCCTATACGTATTATTTTTGTAATCCTAAAATAGAAGGCTAGAGAAAGACTATCAAGTCTCCACGAACGTGATATGTAGTTCAAGTTCAAGATAAATAATTGAATGTCAAGGTGAATTATCTAGATAAAGAAGAAATTAATTATTCATTACATTCCAAGTAGCTTTAAAAAAGGAAAAAACAACAAGCATTATTTAGGTTTTTGAAAAATCATAAAACATGAATTTTGTTTGAATAATTTGTTTACTGTTTCTTTTTTATAGGTCTATTACATAAGGCACTGATAGACATGACTACAAGCCTCCTCCAAAATTAATATAGATCTCTAATTTTGATTCTTGAATCTCCTCTTAGAATATTCATGGAATGGTTTGTGTGACTCATCCTACAAAGGGTGTGTTTTGATTAATTTTGAGAAATAATAATAATTAATAAATATTCACGGACATTTAGTAGCGTAGGCGTGATTGACGAATAAATATCCAGACGTTTTTACAAACTTTTGCATTTATAATGTTAGTAGAATAACACGCGTTCCTACTTTTGGGCTGTAAAAATGGTTTTTATTAAGTTCTCTTTAGTTTTATAGTTTTTATTTAAAAGTTTTACTGATCTGTTAGTCATCAATAAGTTGTACTCAATATATAAAGGCGAAGTTATATTGTATCTTCTCTAAGTAATGTAATAATGTGTAATGTCTTGTCGTCAACGAAATCACTTGGTAACTTAAACAATGAAAGATGTTTCCATACGAAAGGTAGATTTATTTATTTGTTATGGCAATTCCGAGTTCTAGAAATTTCCATTCAAGTTGCTATGTAACTATGCCCGTAAATTAGTCCGCTTGGTATTCAGAATGTAAATACTTCACTCTTCAGTCCTCTATTGGTCTATATAGAAAAAAATGCTATCAAATATACATTTTTCTAGAATAAATAGTAGCCTATATCCTTTTCAGGGTTCAGAACTATATGTGCTTATGTTAAATTTCATTCTAAACGGTAGACTAGTTATATGGCCATAGTATATAAGAAGAAAAAGATAATGGAGCCGTATTCGGAGATGTGATTTTCAAGAAAAAATCCGACTTATAGGATTTGAGATTGAAACGACTTAACATTCCTAATAGAAGTGTAAAGTTCCTTAAAAAGTGGCGGAGCCTGTCAAATGCTAAGAAATATAGATCACGACTGTAATATTGTATTTGATTGAGAAACGCCTAAATAGCCGAATGTATTCTAAGTAGTACAGATTTGCTATAGCCTGACGACTAATATGTAATCCATAAACATATTAATTGATCTTCAATAAATATTAAATACATTTACAATATACGTATAGTTCGAATCAATAAGTTCGATGAAAAGGTGAAGGTTATAGGAAAAAATAGGATTGGAATAAACATCTTGAATGCAAAAGCATATTTTCAAGAACGTAGAGCCACACACACACACACACACACACATTCAGTTGCACATAACTAACCTATAAGGAAGACAGTATCTTCCTACAGCTTATAATGTGCTTCAATACTCGTAAACATTTAATATAGGTAAACTACGATATTATTAATAAAATCCCATCATTTCCTGAAAGTTTACTATTTAGTCTGTCATGATATGCAACTGGCCGCTTTATAAAACTCTTTGTGACATTTCTTGTGTAGTATTTATAATCTATATGTCAATTTATTAACATAGCATCACGCCTGTATTTCCCGAAGGGGTAGGCAGAGGTGTATTACACACCTACGATTCGCCAGCTATGTTTAAGTCCCATGTACTAGGGGGCGAGCCTAATGCCTTCTACCGGGCACATTTCCAAACTCCGGGCTGCTACTGACAATTTTTCTTTTTACGAAAAAGCTCAATAACCTTGCCCGAGCCGGGGATCAAACCCGAAACCTCATGATCAGCAGTCGCACACACTACCGCTGCACCACCGAGGCAGTTTATACAGAATTTTATACGAATAAAGCCATATTAATCTCTACACTGTCATTAATAACAGATAATGTAACCCGTACTTAACTTTAATAATAATATCACTCAAAATTAAAGGTAAACATAACTTCGACCATCAATTTTTGATCGAAGGGTAAAATATAACGGCTTAATTTCTGTTATTAGCAACACCTTCGATTTCAATCACTCAACCAGCCTAACGCAGTATGCTCAAACAGTATACCGTTTTTTTTTGTTAAGTTTAGCAATGCGCGTAGATGATATTTGCTTGTCTATCACTCGCGCAGTATATAAAAAAAGCAATTCACCATAGGCCGTATCTATTTAAATCGCAATTCCATGTCAACAATATGTTATAGCTTTATTTGAACCCCTGTTTTTCTTAGGTGTATCCCAACCTTTGTCGCCACCGTACCTCCCGGAGGCGTCATTGGCTGTACATGCCGCTGCTCAGTTAACTGTATCTACTGATCATGACTACGTGACGAGCATGCTCGCTGCTTGGGGACAGGTCCTCATGGATGACCTCATAGCTACTGTCAACGGGAACAAGGTAAATTGATATTTATATTTAGTAATGTAAAAAACATTACAATAAATCCGCTTAACTAATTTCACAATAATTAACAAATATCTATCCCACTTGACTATATAGCAATAATACTACATATTAAACACATAGTGAAAAATGTGAAATCGAAAATAACAGTCGCGAGCAGGATTTGAACCTGCATCTCCTGGATACCGTCCAGATGCTTTGCCAATTCAGCCATCGTGACAATTGCTCCTGACTGCTATTTTCGATAACACATTCATACTTAATGTCTTTGGGTGACGCCTGCGCCATCTGTCAGAATTATTTCTGGCTGAATTGGCAAAGCATCTGGGCGGTATCCAGGAGATGCAGGTTCAAACCCTGCTCGTGACTGTTATTTTCGATTTCACATTTTTCACTTTGTGTTTAATGTTTAGTGCTAAGCATGTCAAATGCTAAAAATATATATAAAAATATCTAAATATAATAATACTACATTTTTTGACTAAAGTACTTATGGTGACGGACTAAGAATACAAGTGTCACTACCCCATTCTTTCCCACGGGTATTATACGATGCGACTAATTCGACAAGGCAATTATCACCCATTGCATTATTGGTGGTAGAGTTGGGTGCCAAGTGGGATTACGCACTTGCTATCGAGCCCGAGCGGATTGGTACCACCATCTCCCGTGTGACCATCCATGAAGCATATCGATGTGATTTGGTTGTAGCAGAAGATAGCCGTTAATTCTTTCGTTTCATATCTGTGAAATGAAATAGTCAGCAGCGGCTTGACAATACTCTCGGTATAGTTTTGAGTCCATGAGCGACGGTTACCATTTACCATCAGGAGGACCGTGGCTCGTCCATATGCAATGAAAGTCATTATGTATGTATGATATTTCTTCAAACAAGCTGAAACTGTACAACAGAATTACTAAATAACTTGTACCCTATATGAGGCTGGCTATGTTTTATCTTGTGTTTTCATTTATTATATAGAACGAAAGGAGTTTAAGCCCTTATCCATCGTAGTGGCCCTAGTGCGGTTATTATAAGCCTTCAAGAAAGTCTTTGAGATTAAGAGGTACCTAATAATTTGTGAATAAACCATTTCAAAACTCAAATCACTCTCAATGGGTGAATGAAGGTGATCATTGGTGAACAAATCATTTCAAAAATCAATAATTTCGAAGGTTTATGGCGTATATTATATACATATCAGGGATTATTAAACATATCTTATTATAAAATAAACCGCCAAAACTGGTTGTTTGTCTTCTTAGTTACTCGTTTTACTTGTAATAATAATACCAAAAAGCCTAAAATAAGAATCCTTTTCTTATGTATCTATTTTGTATAACGAGTATCTAAGCTTAAGTCTCGAGCAAAGATTATGTGTTTATTGTGAAGGCTAGCGGATGCATGCTTTTTGTTAAGAGGAACGGAAGATGGCGTAATTTGACACTGAATGGACGCGTAATCATGCATCTAATTATTTGAACCTTCTGACGAGGGCCGATATTTACTAAAATATAATATATATTTTTTTTAAATCAACACCCTATCCTAAGGAATAATTCTTGTGGGGGACTTTATAAGCATACAATTTCACGGACACAAAGTACCTACATCCAGACTCAGAACAACCATTTGTGGATCTTACAAAGAGTTTAATCCTGTATGGTAATCGAACCTACAATTGTTGGGCGGGAAGTCGACATCTTAAACATTCCGCCATTTTTGCATTTTGTTTGTTCGCTTGTTATATCTTGACGCAGTAACTATTCAACCGGTGGTTACAAATTTTTTGCAATAATCCAGACAACAGACTATAGCATAGGTAGTATTTTCCTGGAAAAATAGAAGTTTCCTATAGGATGGTTATTATTGTGTAGAGATTATTTTTGTGGGGGTCAGCTTGGATTAGATGTGGCATAATCTAATAGAAAATATAAAAATAACAAAATATATTATAACTAAGGATGTATAACGTCAAAGTAATTTTTAAGTATGTGCGAATAAGTTGATATTTTTAAAAGTAATAAAGGAAAACTATTATTACTTATAATTTATAAAATGAAGTTGCAGTACATAACTGGCATAAAGATTTTAAAAATCTTAGTTGTTGATATAACTATCATTTTTTAACCAAAAAATACAATAAACAAGCATTTTTTTTACATTTCTTGGGATTAATTTTTTAACTAAATTTTATGAAGCAGTCATTTTAAAACTGCCAAAAATATGGAGTTATCGACTCCTGTCAGTCTGTATGTCCTTTAATAACCTAAAAATGCAAAAAAAAAACTATGACTGACGATGAAGGCAACTGCTAGTAATAATTATTATTCTAATATGCCTTTAATTAGCTCACGTTATCTCTGCCAAATTAATAAAGTCATACATGGTGATAAAAACATGTCTATGATTATATATGCTAAAACTATATAGATATATCTATAATGTTATGGATCTTCAGATACGTGGAACACAATAAGAAAAAAAAATCAAGTTTTTATTCACCTTGCGAGCTAAACATGTGATGCCATAATATATTTAAAAACAAAACGAAAACAAGAATATTATCTCCATTATTAATCAATAACATATAATCTTAACAATTTTTAAATGTATGAACTATAGAATTATAAACTAAATATAAAAATTATGAGAAATCAATTAAACTATTGTTATGTTCGTGGTAGTTCATGGGTTCAAGCGGAAAGGTTACGTACGTCGTCATAGTGAAAGTAATGATGACGTAACAGGTTATCATCTCATTTCCTTATAGGCTTACCTTTCTTGTCATAGTATCAGCTAAATAGAAAATTGCGTTAATCGAAGACCTACGTCTTATAATTGAAAGTTATCATTGTGTAAACAAATACATTAGATATCATTCATAAGTATTCTAACAACATATTTTAATGGTACATCTCATTATATTATATAGCCCGCAGATAATTGGTTTGGCATTATTAAAGGATTAAAGGTCCTATTAACATTTAAATTATATCGGCTGTTGCTTTTGAAGTTATGCAATTGGGGAATTCAGAACAGATGAACAGACACAGATTCAGTAATAACCTGAACAGATTCCACTTCACTTTAGCATTAGCAGTTTTATTGGTAATTATACTGTATGTGTGATATTAGCTTCGATCAACAATATATTGATCGAAGGATATTGTCCAATATTTATAAGAAATATCTTCTTGTAAAGTTAAACGATCATTCTGTTCCAATATAACCTAAAATATGTTTGAGGATTTATATACGGAATTCTAATTGGTAGTTTTTTATATATTTTTGGACAGAACCCTAATTCTTTTCTAAAATAAAAAGCCTGATTTACTCATAATATTTTCAACTATCGACGACAAAAAGTTTCGTCAATATCCAGTCATCCGTATCGTAGATAAAACGAAACAAACACGTATTTTAAACATTAGTATTCATGGTGGTTGTATCTATGACAATATTTTCAAAATTATATTTTCTAGTAGTAGAGACTTGCTTATCCCGGCATGAATAAGCTGCCTCGGTCGGAGAACTACCCTCTCACAAAAGATCAGCGTGAAACAACGCTTGTTACTCTTACCATTATGTTTCGTATGGTGAATGAGCGTGCCAGAGGCCTAAATCCCCTCCCTATCCTCTCCCTATTATCCTTCGTATCCTCTCCTTACATCCTAAAGGTAAGTATCCTAAGTAAAAAGGTATTTGATAGGCGTTAAGTCCCGTAATAATAGTTTAAATACATAGTAATGAAACGCGATAGTTTAAAATCTTATATATATACAGTCAGTCAGTTATTCGTTTATATAAATAGATTATTATATTATAGGCAATTAGCATAACGAGTAGCTAGTTAATTCAGTGCCTATGGCATGTCCTTAATTCATTATATATTTCCAGAAAACTAGAAACAGTAGAATTTTGTATGTAAATAAATTGTTAAAGATTATTTTTTCGCGTATAGTACCTAATGTGTATCTATATCCCTAATTAGTCTTTATAATTAGATATTATGTAGTTGTAATGTAAGTAATGTAACGCACACATACACATCGGTACAAATATACATTAAATTAAGTTGATCTGTTCAGCATCACAAACTCGACTTTCTCGTCTCGTTATTGTGTTAATCCATGCATTCAGGTTACTTAATCAGTTACCCTTTATTACATAATACACGATATAACAAACAAGCCTTTGCCAGTGGCTCCACCGCAGCCAAAAGCTAATTTTTAGGTAATGTCTCAGGTTATAGTAACAGGATAATACCAGTAATAAAATAACAGGATAGTACCAGGAGTATACCAGTTTTTAAGTCTAATCAAGAGCTAATAAACGAAAAAATTTTCTTCAAAATCCCGAACAAATAAACAAACAAAAAATTTTTGTGTTCAGAGACGCCCTTTATTTTTCTCAAGTATTTTAAATGTACAGACATCGTTTTCTTAAAGTTTTACAATAGCATTAGCCTTTGCCCACGGCTTCGCCGCAGCCAAAAGCAAGTTTTAAGGTTATATCTCAGGTTCCCGATATAGTAGCGGGATAAAATGTATACCAGTTGTTAAGTCTAATCAAGAGCTATCAAACAAAAAAAGTTGCGTCAAAATCCGTTTAGTAGTTTTTTCGTGATGCCTGAACAAACAAACAGATAAACAAACAGACAAAAAATCTAAAAAAACTCATTTGGTGTTCAGACACGCATGTATAGCCTAAAAAAATATTTTTCTCAAATATCCTAAATGTACAGACATAACTCTGTTACAGTTTTATAATAGTATACTTAGATAGATAGAAGACGACCATAGATTATACTACTAGACTAGAAATGGTAGAACGCTAATTTATTTAACACTTGTACTTTCTCATGTAACATTCAAGAGTTTGACATATTATCAAATACTTATAGTGAATCAAAGTCAACATTACGCGCTAATATCAATACAAGTCTATAGTATACAATTTCTATGGAGAAAGAATATAATTTTCATGTAACTCAAAATAAAAGACATATTGAGCTGTACCTATTCTCTAAAAATAAACTTCGGCAATCGACTATTCTAATAGAATGTATAATTTATAGAATTCAATGTAATCAACTACTAATAAATAAGACGTGCTAGGGTTGGCATTTAATATTCTAGCACGGTTATTTTTAAATAAAAATAAAAATTACTCAAATGTATTTTAATAAATTCTTTTACGCCTTAATTTCAAATTAACAACACCATTTACTAAAGATTTTACGCCTTTATCTTGGAAGATCTAAAAGCTAATGACTTAGTTATTTGTCCTACGTAATTTAATTTAAAAACTAATAGGGGTTAGCAAATTGTCGTACAATTTCAGACAGAAAAAAAACATGAACACTTTTTACTCTAACTTAACGTGTATAACTCACAACGCTACTGTCCAGTTTCTTCTGAGCTAAAGTAAATCTATTGATACAAAAATAAAAATATATATTATTCAATCACATCTAAATGAAATATAGCTAGTATATCTTTGTTAATAATATTAAGATTAATGTATATTTATCAATAAATATCTTATTAATAAGATGATAAGTAAAAAGTCTTTCAAATTTGAATCTGGAGACTATAAATCGGCTATTTAAGTACATTATAAATATATGGTATAGTTTGTCTAATTTATTATTAATTAGCGTATTATATTATTAATACTATTTTCATGAGGTATGCTGTCTGATTACTTGAAATGCATATTTGTATTATTAGTGCGGCAAACAAGCCACGGAGGACTTGTTAGTAAGTTATGATAGCCGCCATTGTTGCAGAGTCCATGAGACTCAGCCTAAGGGTGCACTGCCCACTACGGAGGTCAACGCTAAAGTACATTTGAGCTGATTGGAAATAGTATTAGTTATTTCCTCTGGAACACATCAACATATTTCACAACTGCTTATACATTTAACCTCGCTTTTACTCTAGGTTCAACTCTAATCTGGGGCTTAGGGTGGCCCTTGAACCACCGAAGGAATGTGATATAGTTCCAGTGGCCTGCCAAGAAAGGCGGAGAGACGGCACACGGCGGGTTTCTTTAGTGGGTGAAGGCCCCACACTACCCTGTTCGTTGCCCCGAACGACGGGGTGTGCGGTTAGGAACATTTTTTCCCGCCTTAACAAAAAAAAAAGAAAGAAAAAAATAAGGATTGCCCTTGAAAAGTCGGAGGCCCTACTCTTCCATGGGCGCCGACGGGGCCCGCCCGCCAGCACCTCGATAACGGTCAACGGTGTGGGCTTCCCAATCCAGGCCCACTTCAAATATCTGGGCCTGGTATTGGATGGACGGTGGCACTTTGACGAGCACTTCCGCCGTCTTGCGCAAAGGCTCGTCAACACGGCGTCCGCCCTCGGGCGACTGATGGCGAATTTGGGCGGACCAAGTCTTGCGTGTCGACGACTCTACGCGGGGGTAGTACGGTCGATGGCACTGTACGGCGCGCCCGTGTGGGCGGAGTCCCTGGCCGCTCGCAATAGGGCCCTTCTGTGGCGTCCACAGAGGGTCGTAGCGGTCAGGGCAATACGCGGGTACCGCACGGTCTCGACCGATGCAGCCTGCGCGTTGACCGGAACCCCCCCGTGGGATCTGGAGGCGGAGGTGCTCGCCGACGTCTATCTGCGGGCGTCGACGGCGCGGGCGAGGGGCAGCCGCCCCTCGCCGAGCGCAATGTCATCGTGGCGGGAAGATACCCGCCGCGCCACCGTCCTAAAGTGGAAGTCTCGGCTGGAGACGCCCCGGGCCGGTCTCTGGACCGTGGGGGCGCTCCGGCCGATCTTGGAAGAATGGGCAGGGCGGCAGCACGGGGTCCTCACCTTCCGGTTGGTGCAGGTTTTGTCTGGGCATGGTTGCTTCGGCAAATACCTGCACACGATCGCAAGGAGGGAGACGACCCCAGGCTGTCACCACTGCGGCTGCGACGAGGACTCGGCGCAGCACACGCTCGAGTTGTGCCCGGCCTGGGATGTACAGCGCCGGGAACACGTTGCAGTCATAGGCGTGGACCTGTCGCTGCCGGCCGTTGCGCGAGCGATGGTTGGCAGTGACAGGGCCTGGACCGCGGTCGCCGCCTTCTGCGAGGCTGTCATCTCGCGGAAGGAGGTGGCGGAGAGGGCCCGTGAGGAATCCTCCTTCGCGGACCCGATTCGCCGCCGGCGTGAGGGGCGCCGTGCGCGCGCTTATCTGCGCCTGATGCCGCCCTAGCCGAGGCTGCGGGCGGTGGGGTCGGGGAGTACCCTACCGTCCGCGGAAGCCTACCGCGAAATGTTCAACTGTAATAAAAAAGTTGTACATTATTTTGAAGAAGGTGACCAAATGACAATATAGTTTAACGCGCGAAACCGAAAATAGCTTCGCACCGTCGCAAAAAAATGTTGTCTCTGGATTTTCATGTAGTATTTCTGCCTGCTTAGGGGATTTCCATAAAAATGTACCTAAACGCAAGCCCCGTCCATCCGAGACAAAAGCAGGGTAGTGTGGAGCCCTCACCCACTAAATAAAGCCACCGTATGCCGTCTCTCCACACCACTGGAATTGTGTGACATTACTTCAGTTGTTACCCTTACGGCTACCCTCTTTGAGCAACGGTTTTCACACACCGAAGCGTTGCATCTTCGCAGGAGGCATTACAAGTGGCTGACATTCCTCAGTCCATCTACCCGTGGCCTCCTTCCTCTCTGGCCGTGGCTGAGCGGGGACCAACCGCCTGCGACTCCCGCTGATACATCTCAGCCAGTGCCTCCGCCTGCAATCTCACGGGGGGTTCCGGCAGACGGTCTCATCAACACTGTGCGTCATCCGTGTATGAGCCTGGTCGTCACGGCTCTCTGTGGTCTCCACAGAAAAGCCAAGTACAGCGCCATAGGCCGCCCATATTCGGCATGAGCGTGCGAGAGCGGACGCTGCGCTGAGGAGCCTTGGAGACAGTAGGCGGAAGTGCTCACGAAAGCATCATCGCCCCTCCAGTATCAGGCTCAGACACTGATCAAATAGCATACCTACATTACATACACCAAAATTAAGCCTCAATCTAGCAATTTAAATTTCAGTTGGAATTTTGATTAAGGCAAATTAGTATAATTATATAGTTGTTATTGTTATTTGAAGGCAATTAAAATAGTTTTAATATAGTAACCGCATGTGGATTTTGATCATCATCGTGCATCTTAACTACTAAAGAAATAATACTTGCTGATATTTACGTGAATGTTACACTAATTAATCTATGGCGTTTCTAGACCACCCGTGACTACGAATGCAATATTCGGTATAGTAAAAATCAAGTAAACGCGATAGATTAACGTAGTTTTATTTTATAATAATAAAGAATTACTATAATGTTTCATTGCCTTGCCTTGCTGTGTGGGGTCGGCTTTAGAATTGTCCCACCTCTCTCCACCCATGGGAGTCGTAAGAGCTGACTGAGGGAGCACTTCCTCGAGTATTAACAACATCCACTGCGATCGCCAACCCGCCTGCCAAGCGTGGCGATTACGGCATACATACCCCCAATTTGGGGAGGCCTACGCCCAGCAGTGGAAGTCGAAAGGCTGATGGATGGGATGGATGGATAATGTTTTATTGTAACTAGCTTCTGCCTATAATTTTGGTCGGGTGGACTTCAGAATTAGGACCACAGATAAATTTAGGTGGGTGCTCCTATCAAGTTACTGGAAAAGAGAAAAATAGTTGTAGTATAAGGCAGTGCCATCTAGTGATGAAGTGCAGCAGTAGAACAAGAACATTAACAAAAAATAGTGATAGTAGGCTGTACATATCATATACCGGGATAAAAAAGGCAGTGCCATCTAGTGATGAAGTGCAGCAGTAGAACAAGAATATTAACCAAAAATTGTGATAGTAGGCTGTACGTATCATGTACCGGGATAAAAAATACATATGTGTTAATTCAGGACCAGTATGCCAAATTTCATACAAATTTGTTCTGTTACTTACTTACTTATCATCACGCCATTTCCGCCATGTAGGCAGAGAGAACAGAGTGCCAAGAGGCTCTATTCTTGCATACATCTCTCGCTTCCTCAACATTCATAACTCTCTTCATACACGCCCGCCGGTTTCGGAGACTCCTGACTCCACCTTCCTTCAATACATGACCAATTTGGTCTAGGTAGGTAAGTCTCGGTCTCCCCCTTCCTTCAATACATGACCAATTTGGTCTAGGTAGGTAAGTCTCGGTCTCCCCCTGTACCTACATCCTTCCACTTTTCACATTGTATATCTTCTTAGCCAGTCGCTCGTCCGGCATTCTTTGCACATGTTCTTACCATCGGAGCATTCCCTTTCGCATCTTTACACCAATACTCTCTTTCATACCTACTCGCTCTCTTACGTCATTGTTACGAATGCGGTCAGTCAGTTTCGTCATTGTTCTGTCATTTAACGTAATTAAGCAATAAATATCCAAACATGTAAATAATTTGATATTATTATAAAATTAGTAGGATAAGATCGATTTATTCTTAATGCTACGATCTTACTTTGTGATTCCTAGATTTAAATGCAAAAATCCACTTCATTCCATACCAGCTTGGACTTTTGCCATTCACATTGCAGACGTTTCTTTCGAAACTGTATATAATATATATATATATATATATATATATTGTTTCAGGACTGTAAGGACGCTACTTGTGAATATATTCGTTCAGCTCCTACGAGAAACATCGACTCCTGCGGTTTCAGTAAGTATGTTCGATATTATAACACACAGACTATACTAGCATCTTATTCCTGGCAAAATAGTAAACGTGTCTACACAAACACTTACAAGTAATGACATGGGGACTTTTTCAACATAATTATTCAACACATAGATGTAGTATATTCAACATAATATACTTATGCCTTATGTCAAATGAGACAATTACCCTCATTGATTATGCACACGCCTAATTTTAAATACGTACATAGTGAAATCGGAGTTTCGAATAAGGATCGGACCTCGACAGATGTTGTTCTAATATTTCATTTAATTACTAGCTTTACCTCCGTCCAGTAAAATAAACTAGATTTTTTTATAATACATTTGGTTTCATGTTATACGTTAATATCAGTGGCAGAGCGTTCGGACCGGCATTCTAAAAAGTGCAGAATGAGACGCTGCTCACAGTTATCATTGTCTATTTTATAGAATTTGTTTCGAAAATATTAATTTAAAGATATTTACTTAACATTATTGTTTGCCTTTAGACGAAAGATAATCTCCAAAATAGAGTATCAAGCATACATTTTATACAGAATTGATAGAGATATTTATCTCCGGCATAGCATATCAAACATAATTTGATAAAATACAAATTACTTGTGAATGAGGAAAAAGAGAACTTTAGTGCGAGCGGGAATCGAACCTGCGTCCTTTCCAATCCGGGGAAGTGCTCTAAGCTACTGAGCTACCGCACTGACCTTTCGGCCATTTGGTCATAGGGACAAAGTGATGAGGAGATTGGGTATGTTTAAAGTTCACTTTTTCCTCATTCACAAATAATTTGTATTTTAAAGTGGCTGAGCATATCAAGTGCTAAAATACAGATCAAACTAATTTGATAAATAAATCCTTACTGAAATTTATGAATGCGAAACTGCGTTTATTGAAATTTGTTAGTTTGTGAAGCCATAACTACTCAACCGATCATCATGAAATTTAACAAACATTTAGCATATAGTCCAGAACCTAGAAAAGGGCCTAAGTTTATTTTTTACCTGGAAAAATGAATAGTTCTTGTGGGATAGCAATTTTGGCATACAGTTCATTATTTATTATTAAACTGCCTCTGTGGTGCAGTGGTAGTGTATGTGACTGCTGATTATGAGGTCTCGGGTTCGATCCCCAGATCGGGCAATGTTATTGAGCTTTTTCATAAAAAGAAAAATTCTCAGTAGCAGCCCGGAGTTACGAAATGTGCCCGGTAGACGGCAATAGGTTCGCCCCCTATTACGCGGGACTTAAACGTAGCTGGCGAATCATGGGTGAGTAAAACGCCTCTGCCTACCCCCTCGGGGAATACAGGCGTGATGCTATGTTTGTTTATTAGTGTGGCCGTAGTGTGACGTATTTATATTCTGAAGTCCACCCGAAAGAAGTCACGAGTCACATATATAATATAATATAATCATTATTAAATTAAGTTGATTAATATTAATTATTCAAGAGAATAGTCTGTATGGCTTGTTGTCGGTATGACTTGTTTGAAATGTTGCACATAGAGGAAGTGTTACAGTAACTCGTGATAGAGAATGTAACTTATCTCAATTTTGTAACGTTGACATAATCTTGTGGTTAACAAGCGTTAAAAATGTGGATTGACCGGTCATGTGACTTAGAGTTAGTGTGTTACAAATCAATGATTAAGTTAATTCGGAACAAGAATGTTTTTAACTATAACAATCATCTAAGAGTACTTTCTACTATGGAACTCAATTCAGCCCGTGAATTCGTTTGCGCGAATTTTCGAATCAGGTCAATATTATATAAATACATTACTTTTACACATCGATTCTACTAATCCTACTATTATATTATAGAATATGTGTATTATTGTATGTTTGAATGTTTGTTACGTAATCGCGCAAAAACGGCTAAACAGATATGGACGATATTTGGCAGACAGATATTTTATTGCCTGGACATACAAAGGACACTTTTTATCCGGGAAAAATGTTAGTATCCTGTGGAATATCTATTTTTTGGAGAGATAATAATACCACTGAGTGAAATACTTATCTATACTATAGGGACCTAATTTTGAGGTTCAAGAAGTCACGAGCGGCAGCTACTTATCTTCATACAAAATTTCTGAGATAAATATTAGTCCATTTCTTTTGCTGGGTTTCGAGCTATATATACTTAATGTATGCAAAATTTCAATGTTCAGTAGCTACGGCATAAAAGCGTTAAAAACAAACAAACGCACTTTCGCATTTACTTACATCTATACTAATAATACTATAATGAGGTAATATTTGTAAGTTTTTTGAAAATCTCCGAAACTACATCAGATTTTAAAAATTCTTTTACCAATTTAGAACAGACTTGGAGATTGTCATAGGGTATAGCCCCATAACAATAAAAGGGCATTTCGTGGCAGAGCCGTGGACAGATATACAAATATATACCTATTGGTACCTACTACCCAGTGCAGTTAATCAGGTTTTCCCGCTCTAGCAATGATTTTAACCGTTTACTTTCCATATTTACGTCAAAGTTGCGACACGTCCTATGTACACTTATAATAAAATAATTATTATAATTCTACATAGGAATATAACTAAATTATTATTGACGATGTTAATATTTACAGAGCAACGGGATCAAATGAATTTGGCGACATCTTTCCTGGACGGTTCTGCAATATATGGTAGTTCAGAAAAGGAGCTTCGCTCGCTGAGGCTTTACGATGCAGGAAAGCTTGACTTAGACTCATGTCGCAAGTAAGTGTATAGTTATCGGTAAAATAAAATCATATAATCCCAATAACCAATAAGACATAGCACTTACAATATAACGTTTGAAAAGTACATATACTTATGCTTTGTATAAAAAGCGGCATAAGTCTATGATCTAAATCACAGAACAGCTGATACCTATTAAAGTAACAAGAGTGAATAATTTTGTTTGGTCTTTAGAAGTGTCGAACGGAGTTGAACAATTGCGTAGCTGGAAAGATTATATACATAATATACATATCCTTATCAATATCTCTTCTTCCTCCCCTTCTGACATTTGGAAGTTTCTTGGAAAACTTGGCATCGGCAAAATCCGTCATCTTGAGCTAGCCAAAACCATAAATCTTCATGATTTGAATTGTTTTTTCAGCAATTCTGTATCTCTTGATGACGCCACTAAATGTCGAACAATACACTACATTGATAGTTTACCACGTCCCAATATTACTCCTTTTACTTTTTCTCCAGTGACTATCCTTGGTGATTAATTGCATCCTATCTGTCACATTATAAATTTTTCTCTTGAGCGTGGTGTTTTTCCTACGTTATGGCGTAAGACGTACGTCCGTCCTTTGGCTAAAATCTCCAATCTCTGTCTTCCTAATCATTACCGTCCCATCTCTATTCTCCCTTTTGTTTCCAAAATACTTGAGATCTGTGTTCATAAACAGCTATGCAGGTTTGTTTATACCAACAACCTCCTAAGTGAATATCAGTAGGGATTTAGGCCCGACCACAGCACAGTCTCCTCACTTCTCAAGGTAACAAGTGACATTAGGCAGGGCATAGAGGATACCTTAATCACAGTGCTGGTTTTGGTTGACTTCTCTAATGCCTTTAATGCCATCAACCCTGACATCCTTCTATCCATACTCTCTCACTTTCTGATCTCACCAGATGCACTGGAATGGTTCTCTTCTTATCTTCGTGGGCGCCAGCAGTCTGCACGCGTTGATGATAATTCTTCCACGTGGAATGACTTAAGTTCTGGTGTCCCACAAGGCGGTATACTTTCTCCTCTTCTTTTCTCTATGTTTGTTAATCTTTTATCTGATGATCTTCGATGTTCGTATCATTTGTATGCCGATGACTTACAAATTTACACACAAGTAAAGGAGGGTGATATTAGATCAGCAATTGTCGCTGTAAACTATAACCTTGCAGTTATTAAAGACTGGTCTTTACGGTTTGGCTTAAACATTAATCCAGATAAATGTCAGTCTATTTTAGTCGGCAGTCCTCAAATACTTACTGTTATTGACATTTCTGACCTGCCTCCAATAGAGTATAACGGATCTATTATACCTTTTTGCAGAGTTGTTAAAAACCTGGGCATTTTTGTAGACAGTACGCTTGATTGGAGATCGCAAGTAACTAACATCTGTCAGAAAGTTACGGGTACCCTTCGCTCGCTTTACCGTCTGAAGAACTTCCTTCCAGTTACGATCAAAACAACGTTGGTGCATACCTTGGTTTTCTCTATCATTGATTATGCTGATGTGTGTTATCTTGGCCTGAATGCAGATCTGCTTAATAAACTTGACTGTCTTCTCAACAATTGCATTCGATTCGTTTTTAATCTTCGTAAATACGACCATATCTCCAAATTTCGCACGCTACTGAATTGTTTACCAATAAGGCAAAGACGCAGTTTACGAGCATTAATATTTCTATACTCTCTTCTAAACTCTTCTAATGCTCCTGCGTACCTTAAGCCTCATTTTCAATTTCTTTCCTCTACACATGACCGGCATCTTCGTTCTGCTAACAACCTCCTTCTCTTCTGTCCGTCCCACTCTTCCAGTGTTGTTCACTCTTCCTTCTATGTCCAATCTATTATATATTTATATGTCCAATCTATTATATTATTATACTTTGGAATGCATTGCCTCTAGAGAGCAGGATGGCCACTAGTCGTAAAACTTTCAAAGCTAGAGTTCACGAGCTTTACTCCAGTTTGTTGGCAGAGTCTTCACTCTAATTATCGCTCACTTTTGACACAAACCATTTGTTATTTATTTTTATTTATGTCAGTATATATGTATGTATATTATATACGTTATTTATTAATGTATGTGTTCTTTTAACATATAAGTATTCTACGGATTTAGTATATAATTTTATTATAGTATTATTCTTAAATGCACCTACTACTACATTTCTGCTCCGCCCCAGGTAGACTGGTAGAGAATGCCTAAGGCATTAAGTACGCCTTGTACTCGGCATGTGCAAAAGTTTTAAAATAAATAAATAAATAATATACTATATACCTACTATGTTTATTGACGGTCTCGTGGCGTAGTCGGTAGTGTAACCGAGGTCGTGGGTTCCATTCCCACTCAGGACAATTATTTGTGTGATGAACACAGATATTTGAACTGCGTCTGGGTGTTTTCTATCTATTACATGTATGTATTTAGCAAAAAAAAAAGTAGTATATCTATTATATTCGTAATCTAGTACCCATAGCACAAGCGTTAAACTTATTTTGGGACCAGAGGACGTTGTGTGAAATGTCCGTGAACATTTATTTATTTTATTTAAAGTGCCTGCCTTAGAGTAATAATTAGTGAGCACCTAAGTGTAGGTGTTTATAGGATACCATGGCAGAAAAAAGTATGTTTATGAATGCTTTCATTAATATGTTAGTGATTGAATTTTTTTTTAAATATTATACTGTAGGATATAGCTAGGTAGTCTTATTATATAACTTGTTTATTTGTGCTATTACCCACGTACTGACCGCAGAGTTGAACTGCCAAAACACAATACCTTTAAAGTTTATATTATTTTAGTATGTAAATAGATTATACCTACATAATTATGTAATTACTAGCCTTTGCCAGCGGCTTCGCCGCAGTCAAAAGCTAGTTTTTCGGTTATATCTCAGGTTCCCGATATAGTAGCGGGATAAAATGTCTACCAGCTTTCAAGTCAAACCAGGGACTTTCAATTAAAAAAAATTGCATCCATCTAGTAGTTCTTTTAAATAAATTCTAAAATAAATTCTAGTTTAAATAATTTTCTAGTTTTTCGGTTATATCTCAGGTTCCCGATATAGTAGCGGGATAAAATGTATACCAGTTTTTAAGTCTAATCAAGGCCTTTTAAAAAAGTTGCATCAAAATCCGTTCAGTAGTTTTTGTGTGATGCGCGAACAAACAAACAGACGAACAGATAAACAGACAAACAGACAAGAATTCTACAAAAAATTGTTTTGTGTTTAGACACGCCTATATAGCCTATTACGGTCATTTTTTCTCAAATATCTTAAATGTACAGACACAGCTCTGTTACAGCTTTATAATAGTATAGATAGATATAGATTAGTGAAGAAGGTACCTATACCTATACATTATACATTAACATGAGATGTCATTAGTTATTGCTTGATTTTTGATGTGTGTTTTTAAACACAGCATCATGCCTGTATTCCCCGAAGGGGTAGGCCCGCGTTATAGTGGGCGAGCCTATTGCCGTCTACCGGGCACATTTCCAAACTCCGGGCTGCTACTTAGAATTTTCCTTTTTACGAAAAAGCTCAATAACACGGATATAATACATTATTACTTTATTTATTTTGTAAATACATACATATAATAGATAGAAAACACACAGACGCAGTACAAATATCTGTGTTCATCACACAAATAATTATCCTGAGTGGGAATCGAACCCACGACCTCGTGCGCGGAACTCGATTACACTACCGACTACGCCACGAGGCTTCTCGAAAATTATGATCAATGACCAAGGAAGCTACAAATCAGCTTATTGTTAGATATATTACGGAAGCAAACAAGCTACTAATAGACCAGTGTCGAAAATTTTCGAAACCAAAAAAATAATAGTAGGATGAAACCCATTGGAAAAGTAAGAAAATATAACAAAAATAAAAGGAAAAATAATTTACGAGCGATTTGATGTCGGGAAGAGGGTGGGGGTGAGCTTTTAAGGGTAAAAATCGGTTTATCACGATTTCTGGCAAAACTAAGAGTTCTATCGAAAAAAATTAAAGGGCAAAATTGTATGCAATAAAAAGATCTACAACTTTTGTTTTAACACTTTTTTCACATAACCTCAAAATTTATGTGAAAAATCTAAAAAACCGACTTTTTGGTTTTTTACTTTTTACTTCCACAAAATATATGTATAATACTTAGAAAATTAACTATTTTCACATGTTTTTTGCAATATATATGTTTCATGGGTTTGATTTTTTAATTTATGAAGTTAAAAGTAAAAAACCAAAATGTAGTTTTTTTAGATTTTTCACATAAATTTTGAGCTTATAGTGAATCGCCCGTAAATAATTTTTTCTTTTATATTTGTAATATTTTCTTACTTTTCCAATGGGTTTCATCCTACTATTATTTTTTTTAACTTTTTACCATTTTCAAAGGCTTCGGCACTGGCCTATAATTATGTTGCGACACTAAAACCATTCTCATACAATACCGATTTCATACAATGCCGAAACTTTGTAGATTGTGAGAACTATTCACATAGATTCGATTCGATTGTATGGTTTTTTACATTCTATACTACGAACCAGTATACTCAATAAAGTACACAGATCGAATAATTATTGATTTTATACTACGTGGGTGGCAAACAAGCATACGGCCCACCTGATGTTAAGCAGTTACCGTAGCCTATAGACGGTACCAACACCAGAGGCATTTCCCCAAGGAAACCGTGTTGCGTGTATTTTGTCCGTGTGGTGACGGACTAAGAATACAAGTGTCCCCACCCCATTCTTTCCCACGGGTGTCGTATGAGGCGACTAAGGAAGTAAGCAATTATCATCCATTGCATGTCTGGTGGTAGGGCTGGGTACCAAGTGGGAGTACTCACTTGGTATCGGGCCCGAGCGGGTTGCTACCACCATCTCCCGCGTGACCGGCCATGAAGCACATCGTTGCGTTTTGGCTGTAGCAGGAGATAGCCGTTTATATTTCATTTCATATCTGTGAAATGAATTGGTGAGCAGCGGCTTGACAATACTCTCGGTATAGTCGAGTCCATGGGCGACGGTTACCATTATTTACCATCAGAAGGACCGTGGCTCGTCTGCCACTACATGCAACAAAACAAAACAAAAATAGATAGAGATAGAAGGTGTATAGGAAGTACCTATATTAAAGATAGGTAGGATACTAAGAAGAGTAGAGTGAATCCCCCCCCCGGTGTGGACCTTTGGCACTCTTACTCACCATACGAAACACAACGGTAGGTAGGTACACCCCTTTTTTTTTATTTCTTTTGTTGAGGCGGAAAAATATGTTCCTAACCGCACACCCCGTCGTTCAGGGAAACGAACAGAGTAGTGTGGGGCCTGCACAGGTAGGTACACCCCTACTGTTATTTCACGTTGATCTTTTGTGAGAGGTTGGTACTTCCTCGATCGAGCCGGCCCATGCAAAGTGGGATAAGCAAGGCTCTGGATTTAGCTTTAAATCGCCCGTCGCTATGTTGTGTGTGCGTTTCACTTATCAATTATCTATGGAATCCATAAATAGTTACTCTGAATCTAGCTATATATAGCTGCTGCTAATATTATTGTGATATATCAGTTTCTGAGTAATGTTAGGTTAAGTAGTTACGTCGTCGAAAGGCAATAAACAAACAAACCTACAATTATAATATTAGAATATAAAAATAGAATAATATACGTATTGCTTTTCGTGTTTACGTTCTTCATAAACTCACAAACATGTGCTTCATAATAGCAACAAAGCTAAAATAGCTAGGTGTCGTCATTATATGGATTGTATGCAAATAAGCTCACAAACTAACCTTGAGATGATTTGCATACTTACATGAAGATATCAATCTCTTACTTATTTACATTGACAGCTATTGACCTTATTAATGCGTGTAATGCAATAGGTACCTACATAGACACAATTAGGTATAAAAAGACTCGGTTAGTGTAATGTACCTATATATTTATATCAATCATAATATTGATAGACAAAAACGCAGAGCAGATAGAGTTTGCTAAATAGAATCAGCTAATATTGTAATAGTAAGACGTCAATATTATTTTATAAGCCCTATTCTATACAACAGAGCTAATAAAAAGCTTCAAATTTATTCTCATACTTCTCGTAAATATAGGTCAGTCTTGCATAAATGTCACTCAGTTCCTTATCAAAACATAATCTCGGGCACCCCCTTTCAGACCTTCCACACGCGCCACGCATACACACACGCACACACACACACAAACACACACAAACACACACACACACACATACACACACACACACACACACACACACACACACACACACACACACACACACACACACACACACACACACACACACACATACACACCATATACATAACATATTTCATTATTTATTATCTTACTACTATTTTAATAATAAATTTCACCTAAAGGTTTAAGATTTTTTCATTTAATTTGGTTAGCGTTAATAGCTACGACACAGTTTTTTTCTTAACTAATGTAGCTGTTAATGTACACAAAGTTTGTAATCTTTTTATTGTGTTTCCAATAAAGTTATCTTATCTTATCTTATCTTATCTAATCCTATTTTGTCCTGTTTTAAACCATTCCTTAAAACAGGACAAAACAGGATGATATGAATATATCCCGTCCGAGGACTTAACTGCGAGAATAAACCCATCCGTTTATTCTCGCAGTTAAGACCTCAGACGGAAGCTTGAACTCGACAACTCTGTCTTGATTGTCCTTGTTCCTGTCACAAAGCTTGTTCAGTACCTACTTCTACATACAATTAAATTTATACTATTACAGCAACAACAGCTATGAAATCATTAAATTCATTTGAAATATAATCAATATCGTTGAAATATGTTACACCATCTATCGGCAGTTACACGTTACATAGCGAACTCTTTTTCAAATAGTATTTACACCAATCATTTAAGTGACATGAGTGTATTATGTAATAACTTAACTTTTAAGCCTTTTTAAGATTATTGAATTACAGTGGCATAATGAATGGGGGGTTTTAAGGGGCCCCGGGTGGCATATGGTGGCATAGTTTCATAAAAATACTAACAATGTCCTGCAAAGTAAAAACTACGTTAACGGAATCTATTACGGTAACTGGATTTTCTCCTATTCCGAGGTTTGAAAACTTTACAGCGTTCATTGTCACGTATATAACTTAGGTACTTGATTAAAATGTTTAAATCGTAACTTAGTTTTTCTTACGCGAGGAAATACATTATGGATACCTCCCGCCCGTTAAAACACATCCAAGATGATAGTGAAATTTATATACATAATTATGTGTGACAGTGCCGTTAATTCAAGTCGAAGAGCTGTTGAAACGGATTTTTAAAAGGTCGAGCTCGAATCTCTTGCGTGGTTACTTTACACAATTTCACAGCATATTTGAATACTTATAGCTATAAATTCACATAAATCTGGTTTTCAGTAGAATTTAAATACCCTTAAAAATATCTAAAATACTATCTTCTACAACTAATTAGGTATACGTACCTATATTAGGCAAACAAAAGTCACTACATGCTACTTTTTTTTTATTACTAGTGATGGCAGAAGAGCCACGGCTAGCCTAATGGTAAGTGGTAACCGTCGCTCATGCGTCAAGCCGCTCCGCACTATTTCATTTCTAAGATATGAAATGGAGAAGATATAAACGGCTATCTTCTGCTACAGCCAAAACACACTGACGTGCTTCATGACCGGTCACACAGGAGACGGTGGCACCGACCCGTTCGGGCCCGATAGCAAGTGAGTACCTACTCTCACTTGGTACCCAGCCCTACCACCAGTAATGCAATAGGTGATAATCGCTTACTTCCCTTAGTCGCCTTGTACGACACCCGCGGGAAAGGGGTGGTGACACTTGTATTCTTAGTCCGTCACCACATGGACAGAATGAAATTTATGTATATATTTTTTATTTCAGGTGCAAAGATGGATCTCCCACTGCACCTCTCTATAAAGCTTTGTTGATGGAACACAACCGCATCGCTGGAGATCTTTATTCAATGAATCCGTTCTGGGATGACACTACCCTGTTTCTGGAGAGCAGGCGAGCATTGGCCGCTATCATGCAGCATATTACTTACAATGAGTTCCTGCCTGTACTTTTGGGGGAGGTAAGCATTGCCTAATTTATTCCTAATACACTTCCAGCTTTATAGCTTGGTATATTTAAATTTAAATTGCTACAAAAATATTTACGAGCGATCCACAAAATTTGAAGAACTTCAAGCCTATTGTGCATTATTTTGACGTGCAGGTGGCAGCATGTACCGTAAACTAATTTATCGCGATTAGATTATATAATAATACCTATATAAAATAGCTCTGTAGCAGCGAAAACTGTTTCAAAATCTGTTGCATAGTTTAGAAGTTTAGAAGTAAGCGGATCGATAGACAGATAATTTTATACTATATTACATTAGAAAAATAAGCAAAAATATCAATAACCATTTTTTAAGTATAATAAAAAGTATAAGTAACATTTGTGTGTGTGTTAATTTACTTATGTTTTAATTTTTTTAGGTTGGCATGGCAAAAGCAGAGCTGAAATTGACTTCATTAGGTTTCTGGCGAGGCTACTCTAGTGCCAACCGCGCTGGTATATACTCAGAACTCGTTGCTGTAGCGCCCATCTTCAACGCTATGATGAACAGCAAACTGGTAAGAATCTAAGTTATTATTGCTGGCTGCTCTAAAAATAAATGAATAATTAGAAAAATGTGAATATGGATCAGGTATTAGATATCCACCTTCCATTCTAGTTTTGAAATTGTTTTTGGTTGGGATAAAATCAAAATAAATGGACAATAAAATTTATTAACAGTAAGTTTCTGCAATCAAAACAATTTAAAATGTTTAACGATCGAATATTGAGACGCTATTTGAATCTGTCATTCTAATGAATATAGTGTTTTATTTTATGAAACCCCACTGTTGTTGCACGGATGCTCAGTGTAAAAGGGAATCCAGGTCATAAGTTGCCACTCTAAGCCAATACGTATTCACAGTTTTTCAAAATGGTGTCATATTCTCTAATTCAATCTCTAATTCTGATGGAATCCCTGTTTAAGAATAACAAAGACCTGAATATGTTTATGACTACCATTTAAAGTAGCTATAGGTACTACAGGGAGACGTTATGTCCCCGAAACTCTTCACCGCTGCATTGGAAGATGTCTTCAAGCTCTTGGACTGGACCGGATTCGGCATCAACATCAATGGCGAATACATCACTCACCTTCGATATGCCGACGACATCGTAGTCATGGCAGAATCTCTGGAGGACCTTGGCACCATGCTCAATGATCTCAGCAGGGTTTCCCGACTAGTGGGTCTCAAAATGAACATGGACAAGACGAAAGTCATGTCTAATGTCCATGTCATTTCAGCACCGGTACATGATTTACAAGTAGACTCAAAGATTTTTATACCAGTTCATGTACCGTGAATGCATTTTCAGATTAACACAACAGTTAGCTTACAAACCCTGGCCCGCGTCAGCGCCCAGCAAGTGTCACACTTCCCACCTTCCGCACAGTGGGACTTGAACAGAGCTCGTGATCATGGAGTAGCATCATACTTAAGAACACTAAAAATGTGCGAACCAACAGCTAATGTCAAAAATTTCGGTGACTTCGCAAAAATGGGCTTTGACAGAAAGCATCAAGAAATTATGGCTGACATGTACAAGTAAGGATTATAATTATTTTTGTTATTTGTAGTACTCGTATTCCTCGAAAAAAAAACTGTGATTTACTGTGCTGATTCCATAGAAGAAATAAGCGTATATATACCTATAGCCTATAGGTACGTATGATCATTAGCACCCGATAAGCAATAGCGTATAGATTGTCCCTAACTAATAGCACATATCTATGCCTCTACTTAGATGTCTTTGATAGCCCAAATTATCAAGATAACGTGACGGTCCTGACTACAAAAACAGCCTGAGTAGACGTCTCTTTTCTTTACAGAAGTGCTGATGACGTTGAGCTTATGATCGGAGGTGCTATGGAGAAACCTGCTAGTGGTGCAGTTGTCGGATCTACTATAGCATGCGTCATGGCTGTGCAGTTCGCTAACTTAAAGAAAAGTGACAGGTACATATTTCATTTTCGCTCCTCCTGAAGTATGTATTGCAAAAATATTTATTATAACCTACAAATAATATTTTATAGATTCTGGTACGAAAATGACCTCCCACCGTCGTCTTTATCTCCTGAGCAACTTGGAGCTATCAGAAAGGTGTCCCTTGCAGGTCTTATCTGCGGTGTTCAAGATTCTGTCACAAATATCCAACCTAGAGCTTTCGTCAAAGAAGATCCTTATTTGTGAGTTAATTCTGATTGTTAATATTTTTTTCTTATTTTATTCCATATTTGGGGGGGGGGGAGAAGGCGTAATTGTTTAACTATGAACCTTCTGTACCGAGTGATGTGGTTTGAAAACCCACACAGACTATTCTTTGCAGGATGAATAAATGGTTGTTCTAAGTCTATTGATTTTTTATTAAGTCTTCATGCGGTACAGAGAATACTTCCTAGTGTAGTTAGTAATAAAAATAAATTCTGTAAGTATAGCATAAAATATCAGGTAGTACCAAGTTCATTTATCTCTAAGTACTAATATACTCGTAAAATTGTAACAGAACCGTGTTTGTTCGTTAAAGATATTTGAGACAAAAATACTATATTAGGCCATTTAGGCGTCTCTGAACACAAAGCAATTTTGCTTTAAATTTTGTTTTGTTAGCGCATCACGTAAAAACTACTGATACGATTATTATGATGTTTTTTTGTTTGATAGATAGTCTTAAAAACTACCTACTATATTGGGAACCAAAGACATTAACCAAAAAAAAAGGAGACTGGCAATAAAGAGCCGCAAGGCATCTCGATGTATTTCGCTCTTTAAGATAAAATCCCTACTGCTATGTAGCCTAAAGATTTAACGACTTTTTCTGATATCAGGAACGCTGCTCAACATTGTTCTCAACATGCCCGCTTAGAATTAAACGCCTGGAGAGATGAAAGTGGAGCTAAAGCTGCTGAACAACTATCCCAGGACATGTTGGTTACCGCCATCGAAAAGGCCAAACAAGAGATGGCTGATAGAAAACGCTTAGAATACATGCTTTGGGAGTCACGTAAGAATTTTCACATATGAAAACTGATCACATTAAAATTATTGGGCAGTTTTATTGAGCTTTTTCGTAAAAATAAAAATTCTCAGTAGCAGCCCGGAGTTTGGAAATGTGCCCGGTAGAGTACAATAGGCTCGCCCCCTATTACGTGGGACTTAAACATAGCTGGCGAACTGTGGGTGTGTATTCACCTCTGACTACCCCTTCGGGGAATACAGGCGTGATGCTATGTTTCTATTTTTATGATTTTAAATGAAACAGAAATTACGTGATACAAATTAAAGAATATCCTAGATTTTATTCTTAACCCTTACTGTCCTTTACTCATCAGGTGGAGGAGCTGATCCCAAGTCTCCTGTGGGCACCGCAGCATCTTTTTCAAAGGCGAATAAATATGCTCTTAAACTTGCTAATACTTCGCTATTCTTAGAGTTTGCCACAAATGAACTTATCAATTCTATAAACAATGGGTAAGCTAATTCAATATAAATACTACCTACCTCGAAATACATCCTACAAGATTTTCAGTTAAATAAATTATAGTTAAAACTATAATTTATTTAATTGAAAAACTAGCGTGTTTATTTTAGTTTTTTAAACTATAACTTATTTTTTCTTTGTAGTCCTTAAACAGCTTTAAAAGTACCTACTTATATTTAAAACACCTTATTTCTTTTTTGTCGGAGTGTGACGATATTGCCGGTTTATAATAAAGAAATAAAAACAGAAAAACTCAAATTATTGTACTTAAATTATTGTTTTAATTATTGTATTGTCATCGGTATTTGATACATGTGCAAACTTACAATTTAATCCAACGTTTTAAAGTGGGTTAAAATCACGTTCACAGTTACATAGACAAACCATTACATAGAGACAGGCAAACCTAATGTAAAGCGTGTTAAAAAATATTGTTGCCTAATAATTTATAATCAAATTGCATATTTCAGCCACCGCCGTAAGCGTCAGCTCTTCGATGATTCTCTTAGTTTTGGCACGACAGACTTCGTAGACTCGTTGCAATCGGTTGATATCAGCGGTATTCTTGGAGACACATCTGGACCCATTATCGAACCGGAGTGTGACGATAAAGGCACTTGCGATCCTGACAACCCTTTTAGAACTTACACTGGATATTGTAATAATCTGAGAAATCCGAACTTAGGGAAAAGCTTGACGACGTTTGCTAGACTCTTGCCGCCTGTTTATGAAGATGGTAAGTTCCGCAAAGTCATTTTTTGTCACGAAAATAATAGGTATATAATAATCTAGGTATATGATATACTATTTTTTTGTTTATATTCCAGGTGTAAGCCGTCCTCGAATCAACTCTGTTACTGGGACTCCGCTACCATCACCGCGTGTGGTATCTACTGTAATCCATCCTGACATATCTAATTTACATACGCGGTACTCTCTCTTGGTTATGCAGTTCGCACAATTTTTAGACCATGAGCTCACCATGACTCCAATACACAAAGGTAATTATTATTTAAACACCGTAACCATAGTATTTACTTTGTTAATTTTCTCTTCACATAACAACAAAACAAAACTACAGCGATGTTCTGATTGCACCCCATTCTTTCCCACGGATGTCGTAGGAGGCGATGAAGGAAAGTAAGCAGCTCTCGTAGCTAAGTGGTATAAACGCTAGTAGAATAGAATAGAATAGTCAATGTGACTGACATAAGGCTACGACAATGTAAGCGTAACCGACTGTCACTCCCATACATTGATTATTCTATTCTATTTATATTCTATTCTGCAACGTTTATGCAACTTGGCTAGGTCAGTTATTACTCAAATTATTACTGCTAGTATGGTGGGGTACCAAGTGGGAGTATTCACTTGTTACCGGGCCTGAGCAAATCGGTTTTACCGTCTACTATGAAACACCTCACTGTATTTTGGCTGTAGCGGGAGATATAGGTACTTCCATTAACTACTCGAGCGTAATATGTGGGTAGGTGTGTTCATTATATAGATACGCAAAATGAAATGGTGCGCATTGGCTTGGCAATACCTATTCTTAATATTATTGAGTCCACTAGCGGCGGTTACCGCTTAATATCAGGTGGGCCGTGGCTCCTCTGCTACCAAAAGCAATACCGGATCCGAATTGTGAAATATTTTCCAAATTACAAAACCAAATGTATAAAATTGTTACAGGATTCCACGAGTCAATTCCAGATTGCCGTTCCTGTGATTCTCCACGCACGGTGCATCCTGAATGCAATCCATTCCCTGTACCACGTGGTGACCATTACTACCCTGAGGTCAATGTGACATCCGGAGAGAGGCTTTGCTTCCCGTTCATGAGGAGTTTACCAGGGCAGCAGCAGCTTGGTTAGCTTTCTCGTATTATTTTTCCTTCAAAGGAAAGTGTAATCGCCACACTTATATGTAGTATTTCTGCAAGACACTCCTTGGTATGGGGTTTCCATAGTACCTAATTCAAAGTTCTAAGTAACTATTTTGAATGCATTTACATGCACTTTATAATATTCATCGCCGTAGGCTTAAATAAAATTAACATAGAGGCATTAGACCATAAATATTAAGTTAAAGAATAATTAATTTTTAAATTCATCTTCCAATTTTTGGGCCTTATAAATCAATCACAAGAACAAAGTTATGAGTATACCTATATATTATATTTCAGGTCCCCGTGAACAAGTTAATCAGAATACAGCCTTTATCGATGCTTCGGTCATTTACGGCGAGAATCCTTGCATTTACCGTAAGCTGCGTGGTTTCAACGGACGGCTAAATTCTACCATCAATCCGGCAAATGGAAAGGAGTTACTTCCTAGGAGTGACAGCCATCCTGAATGCAAGGCTGCCAGTGGATTCTGCTTCATTGCTGGTATGTCTTAGAACGAATAAACATCTTGACACCATTTTTAATAGGCAGACATCTATACTATTATAAAGCTGTAACAGAGCTGTGTCTGTACATTTAAGATATTTGAGAAAAAATGACTGAATTAGGCTTTATAGGCGTGACATAAAACTATTTTTTTTTTTAGATTTTTGTCTGTTTATCTGTTTGTTTGTTCGCGCACCACGCAAAAAACTACTGAACAGATCTTGATGCATTTTTTTTATTTGGTAGCTCTTGATTAGGCTTAAAAACTGGTAAACATTTTTATCCCGCTACTATATCGGGTACCTGAGATATAATAGCCTAAAAACTAGGTTTTGGCTGCGGCGGAGCCGCTCTATTGTAGATAGTGATTTCTATATTGTCAAAACATTATAATAGAGCAATTATCTAAAATCTTAAATAAAATCTATCTATAATTTAAACCCTCAGGTGACGGTCGTGCGTCCGAGCAGCCTGGCCTCACCGCCATCCATACGACTTTCATGAGACTTCATAACAACATCGTAGAAGGTCTTCGTGGAGTGAACCCTCACTGGGGTGCGGAGCAACTCTTTGAGCACACTCGACGCATTGTGGCTGCCAGCTTTACTCATATCATCTACAACGAGTTTCTACCTAGACTTTTATCATGGAATGCTGTCAACTTATACGGACTCAAGCTTTTACCCTCAGGTTCTTAATTTTGCTATATACTTTTATACAATTTTATGATTATACTTTTGACGGTTTTAGTATCTATTTATTACCATATAAATTTAAACTTAAGAAAATGAGGAAAATGATTTACTTGATAACCGTGTCTGTATCATATGAAACAATAAAATATTAATTTTCCTTGAACCAATCTAAAAATAATCTAATCATTAGATATTTTTTTAAATAAATACCTATTAGAAATTTATCAAATCAAAATAATGGGTACTCAATCGTCTTTATATAGCAGACTGTGATGCGCAAGTGAAAACATTTAATAGAAACAGTCTAGAATTTTTAAAGCAGCACTTTGTAATTTCCAAGAGCAAACTGTAACATAATAAGTATGCTGTAATTACGTTGCCATATGGGGCCGGCTTTAGAATCGTTCCACCCCTCTCCACCCATGGGAGTCGTAAGAGCCGACTGAGGAATACCGCGGGAGTGGGCAGTTGCACTCCTTCGAGTATTAACAACATCCACTGCGATCGCCAACCCGCCTGCCAAGCGTAGCGATTACGGCACTATCCCCCGTTCTTGAGGAGGCCTTTGTCCAGCAGTGAACGTTAAAAGGCTGATGGATGGATGGAATTACGGATATAGCATATTTATAGAGCATTTTATTAAGGGATATTTACTATTAGACTATATTTATATTAACTACTATTAGTCTAATTATATTGTTGTATTCTAGGATATTACAAAGAATATTCGCCGACCTGCAACCCCGCTATCGTGACTGAGTTCGCTGCAGCATCATTCCGCTTCGGTCACTCGCTGTTGCGGCCACACTTACCTCGACTATCGCCTCAATTCCAACCCGTAGACCCACCAATTTTACTCAGAGACGGATTCTTCAGACCTGATATGTTTATGGCTGTAAGTACCTACCTACTTTATATTTATCTATATAAATAAGAATAACTGACTGACTGATTGAAATATCAACGCACAGCCCAAACTCCTGGGGCTAGGACCGCGAAAATTTACAGAGATCTGGGTTCTTTTGATACTGTAGGTGAGCACTAAGAAAAGATTTGATGCAAATCTGATCTAAAATAGATGTGAAATAGCGCACATTAACTGAGCCACAGCGTGGCCGGGATGTAGGTATACCAGTTTTGGCAATACCGTCAATTTTCTAACTCGAACTGCTATTGAGAATTTCTTAACAGGAAATCCCAGTAGCCTATATTGCTAGCCCCAGTATTCAAACTCGAAACGTAATTATCAGCAAACATATCATACACTAACGCTACACCACCGAGGCTGGCCGCAAACTATATCTTCGCATTGAATAAAATATATTTAATAATATTTCCATGCTAAATAAATGCGAATGTTTTTAAAACAATAACCATATTTTTTAAACAAAATGTTTAACATATTTTTACTATCAATTTTTGTATTAACAGCACCCACCATTGGTTGACGAACTACTGCGAGGTCTTGCTTCAACTCCTATGGAAACCCTCGACCAATTTATAACTGGAGAAGTCACCAACCATCTGTTCGAAGATCGTCGTATACCATTCTCTGGCATTGACTTGATAGCTCTCAACATCCAAAGGGGTAGAGATCATGGAATACCCAGCTATAACAACTACAGGGCACTTTGTAACTTGAAACGAGCAACTACATTTGACGACTTAGCCAGGGAAATTCCCGATGAAGTTATTGCTAGGTAAGTTTTGATTAATCACGTAACTGATTTCGAGATTTTATTCACAAATTGTTGTGTTTAGTAAAGTGAAACATCTTGAGGAAAAGAGAAAAAAATATCGAGGACTTATATGTATACGTCAACCAACGCGCAATAGTTCTCCATTGCAAACCAATGCGCAAACTTTCAAATTAAACGTGCAATTGGCACGTCCTGATTTTTTTCTCTCTGAATGAAAAAAAATCTCTCTGAATAAACAATACGTTGTTATGAAATAAAAATCCCTTTACAGAATCTAACTTGACATACTCGATGGTCATGGGCGTACTAAGTGTTTGATCCCCTCGCTTAAGCTAAGCGGGGCTAGAGAACATGTACATTAAAAGTCCAGTGATGTGCAGTCATACTCGTAATAATATCGTAATTTTTGTTACATCTGTTACTTTACCTTACGTATTTTATACCACTAGGTTTAAAAGGATATACGCTACAGTTGACGACATCGACCTTTTCCCCGGCGGCATGAGCGAGAGGCCCCTACAAGGAGGTCTTATTGGACCAACCTTTGCGTGCATTATCGCCATCCAATTCAGACAGCTGAGGAAATGTGACAGATTCTGGTAAGATTTCGACATTTCTTTATTCTGATTAATGATGCCTATAATATCATTTATTATTTGGCCTAAAATGAGGCCAACGTCCATCAGCGGACTATAATTGACTGATTGATTGATTTTACATTGAACATTGCACTTTTCGTCGCATTACAAAATCCTGTAAACAAATTTAAATAAAAAATTGTCACGTCAAATATTTAGTATTATTATTTAATATTAGTTAGATGCAACTGTTTCTTGTCGAGGGTTTTTATGCCGTGTGGGGCCGGCTTTAGAATTGTCCCACGACTCTCCACCCATGGGAGTCGTAAGATCCGACTAAGGGAATACCGGGGGAGTGGGCAGCAGCACTCCCTCGAGTATTAACAACATCCACTGCGATAGCCAACCCGCCTGCCAAGCGTGGCGATTACGGCACTATCCCCCATTCTTGGGGAGGCCTATGTCCAGCAGTGGACGTTAAAAGGCTGATGGATGGATGAACTGTTTCTTATCATCAATTATTGGCCTATATTTTCGTGGACATAACGGAAATTCACTTATTCTTGTTGTCGAACTTGCTGGCACAGCCTATTTCCACCATTTTCTTCAAACTTGACACCCAAAAGGATCTTATTTATTTATATTGAACTTTTCAGGTACGAAAACGACCATCCTACAATAAAATTCACGGAGAAGCAACTGGCTGAGATAAGAAAGATCACACTCTCCAAAGTACTATGCGATAACTTCGATATCCCCGGAGACATCCAAAGAGCTGCTTTCGATCTTCCCAGCAACTTTTTGTAAGTCTTAATTAGAGTTAGAAAAGTATAAAGGACAATGTCATTTTTCGCTCTGTACGACAAAAGCATCGGACGTTCAAGATAATTATTAGAATTCTTTTTAATATTCGTTGCATATTTTTTAACACGGACTAGCTGCATGCCATAATGAAGAAAAAAAGTATTTGAACGGGACTATTGTACATCCGATGCGCCTGCCATGTTTACCGAAAGTCAATATAATGGATCTTTTGTTTTTTTTAAAGCATTGTTAAGTTATTTTTAAATCTGAATTACATTTTTGGAATTGATTTATAAATTAGACAAACTTAAACTGTCATTCTGAATTAAAATAACAAAATAATCTAATCTTTATTGTTCATATATAAAATGAATAATTTAAATATTTTTTGAAACACATAAATTTAATAGAGCACCATCAAGCGTTAGAAATACGCAACTCTGGAATTATAATCCAACTAAATTGAAAACTATAACAAGAGGTAGTGAAACACCAATCTACTGCCATACGTAAACTGGTTCATTTATATTCCAGCTACATTCTTAAGTTTAAAACACCTGTTCATAACCTCAAAATCGGAGACATTTTTTGTAATAGTACGATTCTCAAGCGTGTCCGCTATAAAATAATGATTGTATGGGAATTCAGTAAATTTTTCTAATACAACACATCATTTTGCTTTGCGGTTGGTTCAGGGCGAACTATGTATGGACGCAGAGGAATGTCCTTTGGTACAAGAAGTCGATCCCGACTCATGTAATGGAACTAATTTTTACCACAGCTTTATCTCAGACAGATTCGTCGCAAACAGATTCAGGTCAAAGAGATTTTATGTAGTAATAAATGTTCTTTGAATTGGAAATGTGAAGTGTGGTGAGTGTACTGTGTGGTGACGGACTAAGAATACAAGTGTCACCCCCCCATCCTTTCCCGTGGGTGTCGTACTAAGCGACTAAGAGAAGTAAGCAATTATCACCCATTGGATTACTGGTGGTAGGGCTGGGTACCAAGTGAGAGTACTCACTTGCTATTGGGCCCGAATGGGTCGGTGTCACCGTCTCCTCTGTGACTGGTCATGAAGCACGTCAGTGTTTTGACTGTAGCAGAAGATAGCCGTTTATTCTTTCATTTCATATTTGAAAAATGAAATGGTGTACAGCGGCTTAACAATAATCTCGGTATAGCTGAGTCCATGAACGACGGTTACCACTTGCCATCAGGTGAGCCGTGGCTCGTCTGCCATCATGAGCAATAAAAAATGACTAATTATTATATTTTAATGATTACAGAAACCCCCGAGTACCATGCTCATCTTTACCACAAATCGATCTATCAGCGTGGCGTGAAAACTCTGCACAGGGCTGCCTCATAGCGGGGCGCTCGGTCGCTGTAGGAGAGTCAGCTTTCCCATCACCTTGCACGTCATGCATCTGCACAGCTGAAGGGGTATGAACTTAGTGATGTATTTATCTTAGAATATTATGTTTCAAGACCGTCTCAATATTTTTCAAATCGTCAAATGATGTAAATAGCGTTTTAGGAATAATAAAAACATTTAGCTAGTGTAGATTACAACATAATACTACAAAGCCTTAAGGTGTTTTGGCTTTTAAAGTGGAACATGTACTGGCATCTGGATCTGGATCTGGATGGTAAATGGTAACCGTCGCTCATGGACTCAACTATACCGAAAGCATTGTCAAGCCGCTGCTCACCATTTCATTTCACAGATATGAAATGAAAGCATAAACGGCTATCTCCTGCTACAGCCAAAACGCAACGATGTGCTTCATGGCCGGTCACACGGGAGATGGTAGTACCAACCCGCTCGGGCCTGATACCAAATGAGTACTCCCACTTGGTACCCAGCCCTACCACCAGTCTGGCAATAGATGATAATTGCTTACTTCCCTTAGTCGCCTTGTACGACACCCGTGGGAAAGGATGGGGTGGTGACACTTGTATTCTTAGTCCGTCACCACACGGACAAAAAAATACTGGCTTTGATGGGATAAATGAGTAAACGTGTATATGTGTCTTCAGGCGCAATGTGCTTCGCTGCGCATCACAGACTGCGCACAATTACACCGTGAGTGGCCGCGAGAGGCAGTGCAGCGAGATGATGTGTGCGCCGCTCAATGTGGAGCCAGCTCTGCCTCGCAAGCCACCGCCTCGCGCCCCTCTCGACGACCCGCCGTCAACTTTAACTTCCCAGACCTATCGCCCTTCATCGCCAAGTGATATGAAACTAATAAGTTTCGTTAGACGGAACAGTATTTCAAATATGTTATCATTAATTTTCAGTAAAAATACATCACTTTAAATTAATGAAACGATAAAGTTCGAAGAGTAATGAGTACTAAAAAAATTAATTAAAAATTATGCGAAACAGATTATTCAAACACTCGATCAGATTTATTTTTTAATAAATCTACGTAATAGGAAGGTCTAATATCAATTAATTTGCATTATTGTATTTAATTGCGATAAATTGTAAATATGTCATAGAATAGATAGATGATATTTTGCGGCAAGTAAGAAAGGGTGTTTGGGTTTCTTATATGGTACTCCGTATATGGATACGGTGCGTATACCGATAAAATAATTGCTTTCAAGACACACATAGGCATTTCAAAAATTTACCTAGTAAACCTTATACTGAAAGTAACGAAAATACCTTCTAAGCAATTGAATGGTTTTATCATTTGCCTTCTATTAGATTTTATAATGATAAACCGATTTACGTAACAAGAAATAGAAAATATAAGTAAGTAGGTACACGACAAGAACTAATTTAGAAGGTATACTGTTTAGTTTTTGGGTGTTTTTGAAAGAAAACGGAATGGTTAATTAATAAAAAAAGTAGTCTATCAATTATTCAGCAGGCATAAAAATAAAAGAAAGAAAGTTAATAAAGTGCAATCAGCAATTATATCAAAGAATCTAATGCTAATTTAAATAATTCTAATCAACATATAGTTACCATAGCGAATTACTCATGTAATAACAAATATTGACATACAAAATATCTACCTACGTTTATTGGACTGACACTAGCATCCATTTATAATGTTAGTTTTATATCTAGTTACAATTTCCAATTCGTAAGTTAAGCTCTATGGGCCTGTAGCCATTATAATCTACGTCCCATTACGTTAATAAATACTCGTACCGTCGAAGATCCAACAACGTGATTTCTACACTCATTAGCTTTATGATAACAATGCATTTTTAAAGGTAATAAGATATTATGAAATAAAACTAGGTTTACGGAATGAATCATGTTGGTAAAGTAGAAAATCAAGTAGACGCGATAGATTTCGTAAGCGTAGTAAATTTCATAATGTTTAACATTCGCATAAATATACGAAAGTATTAGGTAATTATTATTTTAAAGACTAAGATTTTGATCTAAATACTAGCACTTGACATGCTCAGCTACTCTTAAAGTACAAATTATAATTTGTGAATAAGGAAAAAGAGTATTTTAGTACGAGCGGGAATCGAACCTGCGTCCCTTCCTTTCCGGGGAAGTGCTCTAATCCATTGAGCTATCGTACCATTTCTAGAAATACCGAATTTTCTCATCACATTTGTCTTAACGACAATTCCCGCTCCTACTAAAATACTCTTTTTCCTTATTAACAAATTATAATTTGGACTCTTTAAGATTTTAATACCAACACGTTTACGTTGTGCCGCATGTACCTATTTAATGTTTCAGTAAATAATTAAAGGATTTGAATTCAAATATCTGTTCATTATAAAGATAGATATGGAAGATTTGAAACGTATAGATAGATTGCAACTTTTCAATAAGCTACTCCTTATTTCAACTAGAAATACCTCGTTCGTAATTCATTAGAATTATATCAAATGACTACCCCCTCCCGTTCGTCCGAGTGGAATTTAGTAATTTTCTTTTTTTGACCAGACCGTAATTATTTTTGCAAAATAAAGGTAGCCTAAGTTATTCCTTATAACATCAGCTTCAAGTAAAAGTCCCGTCCAAATCGATCAAAAAAAATTTAAAGTTAATATATATACTTTCATCTGCATTTAGTAAAAAGCTGTTATGCAGACATTCAATTGTATTTATTTGTATAGATTACGTTTAGAACAATATGAACGTTGAAATCACGTGATGGGATCTTGGCCTTATTATGTAAATACAAATCATAGTAGATTTATAACACTACAATTACCTGTACTTTACGTGTATAAATATTTTTTTTACAAAGTTTATTTTCACGCAAAAGTCAAACATGTTCATTACGAACTTACTCAAATGTCAAGTGAAGTAGATTACGTAAGTTAAGTGTCGTCATAGTCGGCCATTATTAGTTTTAATAACAAAAGTATTTTTAAGAGATGGTACTATTATGATAATCGCTCTGTAAATTGCTAACATTAATATTGTATTAAGTAAAGCATCTGTTCACTTATGTTCCAATTGTACTGCACAGTAATTATAAAGCTGATTGATTGGCCGAATAATCGTGATTTCACCGAGCACTGCAATCATTTATAGAGTGTCTTTTCAAAGGGTTTTATTTCGTCACAAATTATTGAACCGATAAAACATATAGAACTAAGTCTCTTAGACGCTGAACATAATACTTTTTGAGAATAAATATCATTGAGAACGTGGAAATTGCAACCAAATTGCACTGTTTTTTTTTTCGAAAATGAGAAATAAGAGCCTTTTTGAAAAAACACTACTCATTTGTGAAATTAACTCTGGGAGCATTTTGTACAGTACTATAATATTTTTGAGTAGCCCCCCCCCTATATCACATACTTAGATATTTTTTTTTTCAAATCCGTGAACCGCATGTTGAACTCTCTGTGAACCTTATCAGACTCGGCAAAACAAAATCATGTCAGCACAAGATTGCACCACATTCAGCGTATTTTTACTAGAAACTGAAATTTTTACTACTTATAGTCACCGTCTTAAAATCAAAATATTGTGCAAAAATCTTTATGTTATAGTATACCTAATTGCAATCAGGGTCCCTTTAAATTGTAGCGCAAACTCAGTGCAACAAATAAATTCATACAAATGCTGCAGCGCTTCATTTGATATTTTTAACTAAACTTGCAAGTTTTTATTTATTATTAATTTTGATGCGCTGCATACTTGTTAGTGCCCTAATTATTGCAACCAACATTAGTACAATTATTATCACGTTCACTTCAATAAAAAACACTGTTTAGATGTTAGACGATCTAGGAATAAGTTCTTGTAAATTATTTTGTATGATATTGATTGGTTATAACCGTGATTTTCGTAGTTGTAACGTTTTAGATATAATTTGTTAGCTGTAAGTTATGAAATAGCAACGAAAATCAAATATACTCGTAAGCGAATATTTTTATTTACAATGTGGTTTTATTTTAATTGATGTTATCAAATATACTACCACCTGGTGGTTAGTGATAAACAAACAAGACCAAATCAGTCTTTATTTTACTTCTTGTATTCTAGACCTTATATTTTCTTACTAATGTACAAATGCATGAAAAAATCTGTTCTTGTTCGCATGTCAGACCTGCATACCAGCTCCCCCGAATATGGCACACAAACGCGTATCAATATCGTATCGTTTCATTGTGTTTGGTCGAGTGACCGATGCGTGACGTCACAATAATTCCTCAGCCAATCACAGTGATCTATCAACCAATCACAACGAAACGATGCGATGTCTTTATGATTTTGTATTTAACTTTAACCGTCACGGAAAATTTCTCAAGAGCTTCCGAAATGTTTGCCGAACCACTGAGCTATCGTACAGATCTTTCGATCATCCCAATCTACTTATCACATTTGTCATTACGACCAACGCCATCTATCGGAAGCATTTACATGCATTAAACCAATATACGAGTAGTAAGTTTAATTTTGCAATTAAAATTCATACTATTTGATGGCGCGATTTTCTAATCATTTAGGTTCAGAGCACTTCCCCGCATTGGAAAAGACGCGGATTCGATTCCCCGCTAGTACAAAAATCTCTTTTTCCTTATTTACAAATAATTTGTACTTTACAGTAAAACTCGCTTAAGATGATTTTGAAGGGGCCCAGCCAAAAACGCATCTTAGGCGGGAAAGCGTATTATGCGGGATTGGAAAAATAAAAGATATCGTTTACAAATTTCGTGTACTTACGTAATGAATTATAATCATATGGATGTATTCATAAATTTGATAGAGTGTTATACTTATATTTTGTATATGTACATATTTATTACGTTACATCATAGTTTATTATTATAATTTATAATTACATTACTTAAAGTAATCACTTATTTGGGTTTGACAAATAGATTTTGATGCATTAATAATGGCTTTCAATATAACTTTTGCATACCCACGTCTAAAAAAGATATTGAATCGTTTACTGGTGATAATGCCTGGGCATTTGAAAAAATCGAGTTGACTCTTCTTCGTCTTCATTGTCACCACTTAGGACCTGTTTATGATATTTATTCACATCTTCAAAAAGATATTCGACTGAACAGGTTTCATGCAACATTGATGTCAATGGAAGAATATCCATGAAAACTCTACAGTATAGCGGGTTCTCTTTCACAGATAGCGTATTAAACTGGATGACGAATCGTATTGTGTCATAAAAATATATGAAAACATGCCTCAAGTTGCAGGGACTGACATAAAATGGCGTATTATGCTAAAATCGTATTAAACGTGATCGTATTAAGCAGGTTCTACTGTATCATAATTAAGAACCTATTATCCTCCATGAACTGCAGTTTTGCACGCTTCATAAGCGAAGCGTTGAGGTGGGTAGGTACTACTGTCGCTTCACAAAAAACAACAGATTTTTCAAATTTGCATATATCGGCTGTGTAGAAGTGATGTTGAAATATACATAATGAAGGTCATCTCCAATATATATTTTGCGACAGTTATTCGTAAGTTTATTATTTTCATTCACTAAGCTATGGCTAGTTTTGAATTACTTTAGGCATTTTTAATCTATATTTTTTAGCATTTGACATGCTCCGCTGGTTTTTAAGTACTTAAAAATTATTTGTGAATAAGGAAAAAGAGAATTCTATCCCAGAGTTAGCTATAGAGAACTACTTTGTCAGAAAACGAAGCTGTTACGGGGGGTTAGGCAAAATGTCATATTTCACGTGTCGATCGTATCGTCTCGCTTGTACGATCACCGTGATTGGCTAACGGATTATTGTGACATCACGCGTCGGTTTCTCAACCAATCACAGTGATCTCGATACGGTCGACTCGTGAAATATGACATTCTGCCTCAGGGGGACGGTTAGAATGTATCTCACTAAATCGTATCGACACCGCATCGTGTCATTGTAATTAGTTGAAAGATCACCGTGATTAGCCGAGGGATTATTGCGACATCACGCATCGGTTTCTCTACCAATCACAAGCAAGAATACTACTATTTAGTGAGTTACATTCCCAGGCCTTATGATCCACAGCCACTATAGACCACCGAGGCAGTAATCATATTATATCCAAATCAAACGACAAAAATATTTACAAATCACTTTATTTTGTTTCATTTCGAGTCTATTTAGTTTCCTTTTTACAATAAATACATTAAGTCTGAGTATAAAAACTTGGGTGTTGCGTAAAAATAAAACAACACAAACTCTTAAAATTTACCTTGAATACTTAAAGTCTTGATTTTCAGGCTAGTCCCCACTTAAGTTCATATACACATGGCCTGGTGACACTAACACCACACAACAGTGCTGCCACAAAGTATCCAATTTTGATTGCAATGTCACTATTCCTTTTACCCTGAAACAATTACGTGGTTTACTTTTACAGCAACATGTTCTTATGCCCGGCTACACGTCAGGCGTCGTCGTTATATGTTGATCTGAGATTGATTAATAGAAAAATCTATATTTTTGGATCAATAGTAAGTAATGAATCACGACAGTGAGTCAATTTTAGTCACTAGCGAAATCAGATTCGGTATTTCCCCACAGAACTCAGATAAAGGTCTAAATAGAATTGCCATATGCCAGTAAAACTATAAGGAACGCATGTCACCGATTCACGGCTAAAACAAAATACACACACGAAAGTACGCAAACATTCCTTATGTATATATATACGTATCCAAAATTAAGTATAAAATAATCTAAGCAGTAAATTTCGAACATTAAGACATTTCAGGTCAAATTGTGTTCATGGTAAGTTAGGTAGCATAATCCACCATTGAAGTACTGTAACATATTTCCAGTGGGCCGCCAATACAGTCAAAAGACGGCGGGTTTATTTAGTGGGTGAGTGCCCCACACTACCCTGTTCGTTGCCCTGAGCGACGGGGTGTGCGGTTAGCGACATTTTTCTCGCCTCAAAAAAAAAAGGTAGCACAATCTGTATAAATCTGTTTTGTCTGAAATTTGATTTTCTAAAATTTTGTAATAAATATACCAACTCTAATTCTTTTTAGGTTTCCCCGCTACCCGCATAAATTAACCAAACTGACGGGGCTATAATACGATTACTACGGCTTTAAAAATATAAAAAGTGCAAATTATTTGTGAATGAGGAAAAAGAGAACTTTAGTGCGAGCGGGAATTGAACCTGTGCCCCTTCCAATCTGGGGAAGTGCTCTAAGCCACTGAGCTACCGCACTAGCCTTTCGGCCATAGCCATACCCTCATCACATTTTTCTTTACGACCTACGCAACCTATCGGAAGCATTTACATGCATTAATCCAATATAGTAAGTTTAATTTTGCAATTAAAATTCATACATGCTAAAACCCAGATAAAATATATAAAAAATTTTGAAGTTTGAAGCTATACCTTAAAAGGGTGAGTAATATCAGTTCGCCGCCACTTCCTTGAACCCGTTGACTACGGGCGTATGCTCATTACTACGGCGCCACAGTCCGTATACGCGGCCGGGCACGCCCTGCCACAGCCTCACAGTGCCGTCTTCTGAGCTCGTCGCGTATAATTCACCGTCCGGAGACCACCGCACGCAATGCACCGGCCCGAAATGTCCTTTGTTTGATTCTGTTTAACATTAAGTCGACATAGTCAATTATTTTTTTTAATCAACTTCAAAAAAGGAGGAGGTTCTCAATTCGACTATATTTTTTTTATGTTTGTTAAAAGTTCTGAACTTTTGACTGGGTGAACCGATTTTGATGATTCTTTTTTTAACTTGAAAGCTGATGCTTCCCTTGTGGTGGGACCACTACAATGGCATCCATAAAAAAACTATATAAGTCTTAAACTGAAGACGGTTTTTTTGTTAAAATTATTAAATATTTAACATGCTGGGTTGTATCCTTATTAATATTATAAATACGAGTTTGTTTGTTGAAAGCGTATTTCCCGCTGAACTACTGAACCAATCATCATGAAAATTTGCACACATATAGTCTGGAGCGAAAAAAGAAAAGACTTTTATCTCGGAAAAATTATTAGTTCCTGCGGGATAGTTATTTTTGTAAAGAGATAATTTGTGTGCCGTAAAGTGATGTGTTTATGTGCTTAAGTCCAGCATCTAGAAATTAACTAAATTGCAAAATAAACCCATCAAACAGTACGCACAAATGGATAAAAATAAATAATATTATATAATTATTAACTCTATTGACATTGGTGAATGTTCTTGTCTAATTAACAGATTTAAAAACCATTAAACCTTTTACTTTCTGATATCTGGGCTAATTTGCATTTTTTTATGATATGATATACTAATCAGGGGGTCCCATGAAATATGGTAATGGGTTAATGGTGGGTTCCGGACATCATTTCAAGTCGGTTTTCTATGCTAAATTTTTTAGTATTCGAATTTGAAATAAAATTATATTACATCACTTTACCAAGTCTATCTGTGTGCACTATTATATAATGCGCAAAATTATGAGACAAAGAAATTAATGATATCTCGACAAAGAAAACGAACACATTAGGCAAGTTAGGCAGAGGTGTATTACGTACTGATAAAGGAATATCTCGCGGGCCGACTGAAAAACAAACTAGAGAAATAATATATATGTAATATATATGTTCTTACCAAGTTCGGTACCAGTGTTATAGTCAAACTTATAAACTTTCAGGTCCTCTCCACCACATACGAAAGTAGCGCGGCTGGGCGCTAAAGACGCGGAAAAACACTTAGTCGGTACTGAGAAATCACGCATCTTACGCATTGTATCCGATGAATAGAAAGATACGTTGGAACCTGAAAATAATATTTTACAATTATTTAGTTTTCCTTTACATTCCAAAGATAATTGTGGGTTCGATTCCCACTTAGGACAATTATATGTGTGATGAACACAGATATTTGTACTGCATCTGGGTGTTTTCTAGTTGTTATAATTATGTATGTATTTACAAAAAACAAGTAATATATTCATTATATCCGTAATCTGGTACCCATAGCACAAACTAAGCTTAACGCTTGTTAAGCTTAGTTTGTGACAAGAGGATGTTGTGTGAAATGTCCGTGAATATTTATTTATTTATAATTTAAGTAAGTCCGATTTAGAATGAAATGCAGAGCTCTACTCAACATCACTGATAAGATAGGTTGGCATTGGATTTTATTTTGCCTATTTAATTTTGGATACAGTGAGTGTTCTTAGACCGTCTCCTGAACATATTATTATTCTCACAAATTTCTGCCATTTCGGCTCAAGATACCGCTCTTGGCTATGGCAGAGTATGTCAAGTGCTTGAAATATATATATATATAAATAACGAATTATTTCATCGTTTATATCAGTAATAAGAAACCTACCAATTTAGAAAATATTATTTTAGACCACCCTTTTTTGTTTCTTTTTGTTAAGGCGGGAAAAAATGTACCTAACCGCCGTCTTTCGGGGCAACGAACAGGGTAGTGTGGGGCCCTCACCCACTAAATAAACCCGCCGTGTGTCATCTCTCCACCTATATTGGCGGGCAACTGGAACTATGTTACATTACTGCAGTGGTATTTGAGACCACCCTGGAGGTATTCTTTTTCTTAGTAAGAAAACAATTTACGTTTTCAAAGCTCTACTGCTACGTTAAATATATAAAATAAATATCCAACAAAATGTACAACCTCCTTGAAGTGTCAGTTAAAACAAAGCAATCGAAAAAGGAACTAAATGTCAACAACATATCACAAGATTTTAATTTACCTACATATATAACAGGAAATGTTACTATATGTTCCTACCACAAAATAAAAACAAATATCAAGGTTGATCTTTCTCCGATAAATTGTGACTTGTGACCGTAACAGACAGGCAAAATTAAAACCAGTTTTTATCAACTTAATATACCAACTTCATATTCATGAACTTAACGCTATAATATTTAATCGTTTTTTTTATACTATATGGGTGATGAACAAGCATACGGCCCACCTGATGGTAAGCCGTTACGTAGCCTATAGACACTAGCAACACCAGAGGTATCACTCGCGCTTCGCCATCTCCAAGGAAAGGGATAGGAACTGGATAGTAGATAGTGAAAGGAGAGGATAGGAAGGATAATAAGGAGAGGATAGGAAGGATAATAAGGAGAGGATAGGGCCATCCCTATCCCTTGGTTGGGGGTTTGGGCCTCCGGCGCTCTCAGTCATCGTACGAAACAACGGTAGACGTAACTACCGTTGTTACACGCTGATCTTTTGTGAGAGGGTTGTACTTCCCCGATCGAGCCGGCCCATTCGCGCTTGGATAAGCAAGGTTCTACCACAACATACATATACTTAATGTTAATTAATGCGAGTGTTCCGGAATATCGTCCCATCGGACTATGAAAGTGAGGGACGGGAGTGCACTTTTGTTAGTGCACACACTCGTGCACTATAATATCTCCTGCATATATCCATCCATCCATCCATCCATCCATCAGCCTTTCATCGTCCACTGCTGGACATAGGCCTCTCCAAAATGGGGGTTTTACCATTATCGCCACGCTTGGCAGGCGGGTGGGCGATCGCAGTGGATGTTTTTAGTACACAGGGGATCGCTGCTGCCCGGTCCCCCGGTAATTCCTTAGTCGGCTTTTACGACTCCCATAGGAAGAGACGGGGTGGAACTATTCTTGGTGCCGGCCGCACACGGCAAATAAAGCTAAGGTAGTATATTGGGACTAGACTAGATTGGTTTAATGCAGATGTATCGTAAACACAAAATCTGAATTAAAAATTAAAATAAATTCATTTCCTGATAGAATAAAAGAAATTTCTGGAAAAGACGCTTGACAACCCTAACAGAATATATTTATGAATCTTTTCAACTCGTAGTCTTTCAATATGGTATTACACACTACCTGCTCTAGTATATAAACAAGAACAGGTGTGGTTTCGTACCAATCGACCTTGAATTAAAACCTCGATAAGTATCAGGGTCAGTCAATAAACTATATAATTTGTAATAAATATATGCAACATAAAATCTTACCGTATGCTACTGTCAATATTGCACCATCTCGAGAAAGTTCCAAACTGTTTGGGATTGACGGGAAATCTACTTTTTGCACCTCCTGGAAAAAAGGATTAATTTCAATATACAGCATTAATAAATAAATAATAAATATTCACGGACATTTCACACAACGTCCCAAACTAAGCTTAACGCTTGTGCTATGCGTACCAGATTACGGATATAATACACATATTACTTTTTTTTGTAAATACACACATATAATAGATAGAAAATACTCAGACGCAGTACAAATATCTGTGTTCATCACACAAATAATTGTCCTGAGTGGGAATCGAACCCACGACCTCGTGCACGGAAGTCGGTTACACTACCGACTACACCACGAGGCCCATCTAGCATTGTGCTTAACAGTCCTAACGACTACAGGTAATTTCATTCACCGCGACTAGTGTCAACAGCCATGTATGCAAGAGATATCACAGTGCACCTGGTGCACTCTCTATTCCTTCACTATCATAGTCCTACGGGACGGCACACCGACATGAGCGAAGAGAGATAACGCGGAGGTCCAACGGCTTTAAGAGCTTTTCGAGACACCGGCGTAAAACACCGTCTTCCTAACTCCGGCTACTTATTAATACTTTTTTGAAGGGAAAATAACTTTCTGATAGCCCGACCCGCAAATCAAACCCGAGACCGCAGGAACCGCAGTCGCGTGTGCTACCGCTAGACCACCGAAGCAGAAAGCCCTATACTGGGCGATTTGATGCGCCTACGCATACTTTAAATGTAAATATACCAACAAAAGTGGGCATTAAGTCATAAATAAATTTAAATGATTATATTTTATATATTTACATATTATAGTACTAGCTGCTACCCGCAACTTCGTCTGCAAGGAATTTACTTTATTTTCTTTTTTAGTGCAGAATCCTAATTATTTTTCCAAAATAAAAGTAGTGATCCCGTCCCGTGAGTCCCATCCAAATCGGTCCAGCCGTTCAGGAGTTTAGTCGTGGATGTGTATTTGACGTATATACTTATCTATTTGAATCTATTCATTCACAATTTCATGGTTTTTTTTGGGTGGAACCCTAATTTTTTTTCCAAAATAAAAGTAGCCCAAGTTACTCCTTGTGACAACATCTATCTGCTAGTGAAAGTCCCGTCCAAATCGATACAGCCATTCCTGAGATTAGCCAGAAAATACAGAAAGTCAGACAAAAACTTTAAAAATTGGTAATTTGATATAGGTAGCATATAAACTCTCGTATACATTTAGTAAAAAGTTGTTATTTAGACATTACAAACAGACACTTCAATTTTATTTATTTGTATAGATATTAAATTAAATATATTTACGGACGCTTCGTGGGAGACCAGTTCAATCGTATTCTAATAAGAAAGTCATGGGGACATATCCCACGCATATACATCTTTTTACATTTCCTAACATATTTTACTAGTCGACCCGTGGGAAATTCCGCATCTATTAAAGGACATCTTCATCCATCCATCCATCAGCCTTTCGACGTCCACTGTTGGACATAGGCCTCCCCAAATTGGGGGTATAGTGCCGTAATCGCCACGCTTGGCAGGCGGGTTGGCGATCGCAGTGGATGTTATTAATACTCGAGGGAGTGCTGCTGCCCACTCCCCCGGTATTCCCTCAGTCGGCTCTTACGACTCCCATGGGTGGAGAGGGGTGGGACAATTCTAAAGCCGGCCCCACACGGCCAATCAAGGACATCTTAGATGTTTTTAAATCTCAAATTCAAGTGAAGCGGTAAAATTTTAGTCATTCTATTTTTGTCATTAGCCTGCAAAATAAGCTTTAAAATTAAGTATAAATCATGGAATTTGATAGAGGAAGATCTTGCACACCGACAGATAAACAGGCTAGAGAAATCATATATAAGATGAGTAATGTTATCCATTGACGGCATCGGCGAGTAATCTCGCGCAGTTGGCCCTAATAAGGCATCTGCATATTTCTCAATTAGTACCAGATTAGCGTTCTATCTAAATACATATGACAAAGAGAACAATAGTATTAGTGCACCCATGTGAACGTATTTATTTATACTTCTAAGATACTATATGTTATAAGTACACAATAATTAAAAAAAATTATTATGACAAGGAGTAAGTTATATTACGATATTATTATCCTAACTGAGTGTTGGTTACTAAATTTAAATTCAATCCCAAAAATAGACCAATATGTTGCCTATAATACCAATAGGCATCTTAATCAGAACAGTGGTGTGGTCGTGTATATGAATAGCAGTTTAGAAAATGTAAAAGTTTATGAACCAAAGTTTGCAGACGCCGATTGTTTAGTAGTAGAAATAGATAAAAATATCGCCTTTATTTGCCTATATAGATCGCCATCTTTTGTTTCTGTAACCAACTTTCTTTCCTCTTTGGATGAACTATTAATCAAGCTAAAAAGTATACCTAACGTCTATTTAACTGGAGACATAAATATTGATATTGGTAATAATGGCAGTGACTCTAAATCTGAAGATTACCTAGATCTACTTGCAATCCACTGTCTTTTACCAAGTCATTTATTTCCTACCCGTCTTGATAAATGTTATGATCATTGTTTTGTGAAGTCAAATTTAAAAATGTTGGTTGTAATTTGTAAGTCGTCTGTAACTGATCATAGCAGTTTATATTTAAATATACCTCTGGCACAACAATGTAAACATAATAAACATAAAAATAATTCTAAAATATTTAATTTTAATATGGCTCACAATCTAATAAACGAAATTGATTTTACAAGTATAACATCCTTAACTGACCCTAATGAAGCAACCGATCTTTTTATCGAAATATTATCTGGAATCGTTCAAAAAAGTACACAAATTGTTTCAATACCTAACCGACAACAAATTCGTCAGCAATGGATTACTCCCGGACTACTACGCTGTATGAAATTCAGAGACACATTACATAAAAGATACTTAAAATCACCTGATAATAATGAACTCGAAATTACCTATAAACGCTATCGTAATCATTGTAACAATCTTTTACATAGTTTAAAAAATAAGCATGACAAGCGTAGGTTAAATGTAAGTAAAAATGACATAAAAAAGACGTGGAAAGTTATAAAAGATGTATGTAATTTGAATATATCAGATAAATCCAAAGTACCGCATGAACTATTATATATTAAATCTACACCTCAAGAATCTCTTGATTATGCTAATAATTTTTTCGTGAATGTTGGTGCTAATCTATCAAATAATATTTTTAAAAGATTAAAACTTACAGAGAATGAATTAGTTAAAAAATTTAGGTTTAATCGTACTCAGTTGAAGTCTTTCATGATGCTGGAAACCGATGAAATCGAGGTGTACAGTATTATTATGTCTCTGAGGAATACCAAGTCCACGGGTTGGGACGGTATATCTTCAGAGTTTGTCAAAAAGTTTGTGAAAACTCTTAATGCACCTCTCACTCACATTTTAAACTTGTGCTTGTCAAGTGGTAAGTTTCCGAACTTGTTGAAGTGTTCCATTGTGGTGCCTATATTTAAATCAGGAGAAAAAGATAGCCTAACAAATTATCGTCCAATTTCACTCCTACCTACATTTGCTAAAATTTTGGAAAAGATCTTGAACAAAAGATTAGTTAAGTACTTAGAAGATAATAATATTTTTTCAAAAAATCAATATGGGTTTAGAAAAAACAAATCGACTTCAGATGCTGTAGAGGACTTGGTTAATAATATAGCATGCAATCTTGACTATAAGAAAAAATGTATTGGTGCATTTTTAGACTTAACTAAGGCCTTTGATTCTATCTCAATTTCGTTACTAATTCGTAAACTAGAGTCAATAGGCATAAGGGGTGTACCATTGCATCTATTTAAAGATTATCTTTCTAACAGGACACAAACACTAAGAATTGGAGACCAATTTAGTTCTAAGCTAAAGGTAAATTTCGGTATTCCACAGGGATCTGTGCTAGGGCCTACGTTGTTTCTTATATATATAAATGATCTCTGTAATACGGAAATACACAACGCGAAAATGATTGCGTTTGCTGATGATCTTGCAATTTTATTTCAACATTCATCATGGTCACGGGTAAAAGTAGCAGCTGAGACAGGACTCAAAAATGTTACAGGTTGGTTGGATTATAACTTATTAACTTTAAATCTAAATAAAACAAAATATATAACTTTTAGCATAAGAAATAATTTACAGCCTCCAAGTGATTTCATTCTGAAAGCCCATACAGAGGCATGTGCGTCTGATTGCGGTGTTCTTGCTGGAACATGCGATTGCTATACCTTATCAGCTACTAATAGTACAAAATACCTGGGCATTGAAATTGATAAAAACTTAAATTGGAAAACACATATTAATAATCTTAAATCGAGACTACGTAAACTTATACCTATTTTTAAGAAAATTAGAAACTTAAAAGATCCAAAAACTAGCAGGATGGTTTATATAACTTTATGTCAATCAATAGCAACCTATGGTATCACTGCCTGGGGTGGTGCACGGAAAAGTACTCTTATAAAGATTGAGAGAGCTCAGAGGTGCATTTTAAAGGTAATTAATTTTAAGCGATCTAGGTACCCTACGTCAAAACTATATAAAGAATTTGAAGTACTGACTATCCGTCAGCTTTTCATTAAAAGTATTATTCTAAAGCAGCATTCCTGCCAAAGACGTACTAATAATTCCATTAGAAGATCACACCAGGTTTATGATGTTCCATCATGTAAGACTACTTTTGCTCAATGTTTTTCTAATTTTCTAGCTCCACTACTTTATAATCGCCTAAGTAAAGTTGAACCGTTAAAAGATATGACGCGGTTTGACTGTAAAAAAACACTGGAAAAATATCTGAGTACTTTAGATTACGAACGAACAGAAAAAATTATTCAAATATGTAAGTAAAATGTTCTTATGCCTAATAATTATGTATGTTACTAATTTACGTAGGTATGTAAAATATTTTATATACTTAAATATATTATTGTATTGTATTGTATTATATATTATGTATATATTATATTTTATAAATGCGATATTTCACATGTAGGTAAGTATATAGATATAGTATATGGACATTTCGCAGTATTATTAGTTATTATATATCAACATATAAAATATTATTATAAAGTTTATATTTCAGTTTTGAATATGTAGAATATTTAAACTAAACATTGTAACAATAGATCTTAGTTTAATCTGTTATTTTTAAATATACTACTTTTTTAAACAAGTAATTAGTAGATATCATGCATCTTGTGCTCGCATCAATATCACAACCACTAATAAAAGCCCTATTCAGTATTCAATAAACTTAGAGTAGGTATTTCTAGCTAGATATAGTGCATCACTATGGTTATTTCTGAGTGAGAATCATTACCTTGCCGTAACACAGTCTTTAGACTAGCACGGAGGGTAAAGAATTTTTGTCAGCATACCCACCAAGATCTTATGTTAAAGTATTATTGTAATAGATTATATCTATAATACTACTGTAATATTTTATAATGTAAGCATCCGCTATGTAAGGATTTTTGTAAATTCTAATTTGAAGAAGATTATATTGTGCGCTAATAGTGATTTAATAATTATGTTGATGCAGGGATAGTGTATTTTAATTATATAGCTGTGTAGTGTTTACATTAAAAGTGAAGAAAATAAACAAGAAAGCTCGCTATTCGCTATTTCTTGGAGTTGGCGACGAGTGATGCTTCTGGTGTTGCTGGCCTCTTTGGGCTGCGGTGACCGCTTACCATCAGGTAAGCAGTACATAAGTTTCTCACTCGCGTAGTAAGAAGAAAATAAGCCCGCAACACCAAATACTTTGTTACTTGTATGTAAATATTATATGCATTCCTAAACAACATTGTAAAATATTATAGAGAGTGGTGTATATATCATAATTATGTATAAGATGGCCATTCTTTTGTTTACCATAAGTTTTTGTGTACTTAATTATGAGTATTTGCACACAGCTGTGTGATACGAGTGTACCGTATTACGATATAAATATAAGTTTTTGCTATTCTTAATAAAGTTAAAGTTAAAAAAAAAAAAAAAAATGTCAATGCTATAAAAACAATGCCAAATTTGGGCAGCACAAATGGTATATTATCAAGTTAATTTGCATTGTATAAGGATAAAATGCATCTTGAATTAAGTTAGATTATATTACAAAGCTTTTGAGTTTTGCCTTTAATAAAAAGCAGACTAACTGGCGGTTCCTGATTTTTTTTTAATGACGACACCCTGCACTGCGGAATAATAATGCTGGACTACAAACATAGAATTTCACGGACACAAAGTACAGACTCAGAACAACCATTCGTGGATCACATAGAGTTGTCCTGTGGGGGAATCGAACCCACAACACTCAGACGGGTGGCCATTATCAAAACCACTCCGCCATCTATGCAGTAATTTCCAACTAGTAAATCTGCATTTTCTTTTCCTCTGGTCCCAAACTAGGCTTAACGCTTGTGCTATGGTACCAGATTACGGATATAATACATATATTACTTTTTTTTTGTAAATACGTACATATAATAGATAGAAAACATCCAAACGCAGTACAAATATCTGTGTTCATCACACAAATGTCCTGAGTGAGAATCGAGCCCACGACCTCGTGCACGGAACTCGGTTACACTACCGACTACGCCACGAGGCCCGTCGTTAAAGTTACCTAAGTTTTTTTATGTTTCAGTAGCCGGAATAGAACCTCAACCTATAGTATTAAATTAATAATTTACTTAGCAATGCTGTCACGTTCTAGTACCCTAGTATGCAAAATCCCGTAAACACAAAAAATTGTATAATTTTGTTATTAAACTAAAAAGGTTGGTGCCAGTCAGTTATTATTATATATTATTACGTCATTAAATTAGGCTATTATACATTAATGTATATTTTTTCTATTTATAAAATAAACGTTTTTATTTATAGTCGGTATATAATTTAATAAATTTTATTTATTGTCTTCTAAAAAGGTTTACTAATAGCAGCTGCCGACTAGTGCCTATTGCGTTAGTTGAACCACGGATGATGATTTATGTCGTATTGATAGTCTTTGTCTTCGAGATACTATTTGATACCTATTCAATTATAAAATGTAATCGTTATTAAATTACCTGTCCACTAGCACGATCCCAGACTCGCATTGTAAGGTCATCACTCACGCTGACTATACGTGAATTATGCAGGAACACTGCATGTCTGATACTATTCGTATGAGCGCTGAACTTCTCCAGAGCTACAAAAAATCACACACTAAATCATGTTCCAAATATGTCAATCTTTCATAATTATATTAAAGTGTACACGCTAATGGGTTTTACAGTTTAAGTCACTCGATACCATAATCTTGTTGAATGTCAATCGATTCGTGTGTAGTAATTAAATTTTCGATGGACTAGAAGTAATTCAATTAAAAGTAAAACGTAAATATATGAATTGTTTTCACGCCATCATAGTCTTATATAAGCCCTTAATCACGTTTAACTTACTTACTTATCGGAGATGACGTGATGATAAGTACGTACCGGTAGAGACAACAGAGTGCCAAAAGGCTCTATTAAATAAATAAATATTCACGGACATTTCTTTTTACACTAACCAAACCCAGAAGGCGGACGTTGACCGCCAACTAAGCTTAATGCTTGTGCTGTGGGTACCAGATTATTATATCTATTCTTGCATACATCTCTCGCTTCCTTCAACACATTCATAGTTCTCTTCATACACACTTGCCTTTTGGTTTTTATGATTTTGACACTAGAGTAAAAAATATTTTTTACACTAACCAAACCCAGAGGGCGGACGACCCGAGCATTGGCTTATATGCTATAAGCGGCCCCAGAATTATTTTCCGATATTTGAATTTGAAATGGGATCGGATTGAAATTTTGTGACTTATAATCATACTTAAAATCATATAATTAAAAAATCCGTTTGACGGAAATTGATAATATTCTAAGTACGTAAATCTTGGTAATATTATCCTGCTACAAGGTCAAACCCAGATGTCTGTCAGGATATTTGTGAGTAGTGACCGTCATAAAAAATGTTCTTGATAGTTTGATCTCAGTGTTAATGTGACATGAACAGATAATTGGCTTTCAACACACCAGTCACTCAGCCTTCGCCATTTCTTAGTTAATTCACCTATCCTCTCACAAAAGATCAGCGTGTAATAACGATAGTTGCTCCTACCGTGTTTCGTATGGTGAGTGAGAGCGCTTGTGCCCCGAGTAATGATAGTATTAATCCAGCGATGGGTATAGAGTTAAAATATCATCTATCTTTCACACAATTCAACAACCTTTATACATTCGTACAATATAGTTAAAATATATAACGTTTTTTAATGTTAATGCAGAAACATAACCCCAACGGGTGAACACGACAACCAGTGGCCAGTGGTTCTTAAAGTTATGCATTCAGTGTTATTTCATCGTCATTCGGAAGACATGGCTATAGAACATGTCTGACCATAAACATAGGCAGCCGATGTATTATGAAAGCTAAACAAAGCATGTTACATTATTACTAATAACAAAGTTTTAAAGGCAATTGGTAGAGCTCCCAGCAATGGGACGGCTCAACCGAGGATGTACAACCCTTTTTTTTTTGTTGACGGGAAAAAATGTTTCTAACCACACACCCCGTCGTTCGGGGCAACGAATAGGGTAGTGTGGGGCCTTCACCCACTAAAGAAACCCGCCGTGTGCCATCTCTCCGCCTTTATGGGGGGGCCACTGGAACTATTTTACATTCCTTCGGTGGTCCGCCGGCGGAGGATGAACAACCCCATCACATATCAGCGTGTAACAAGGGAAGGTAGTCCTTACTCTTGTGTTTCGCATAGTGAGTGAAAACCCTCTTTTTTATTTATTTATTTATTTGGAATTTAACCATACATTGACTATATCACCCCGTAAATTAAATCAATAATTGACAACATAAAACTATAACAAAGTCTAAATAAGTAAATACTTAATCTAATATATTTATTTATCTGTTATGGACCACAAATATAAATCCAAGTGTTTTTGCGTTAACGGATAAGTAATACCTACATTATAATTATTAGCAAAGAGCAGAGAACTGCGACGATGAGCCGGGCACATTCCGTCAATACGTGATGTACATCTTCTGCGACGTTGCAGTCAGTGCAGTTTGGTGAATTTGACAACTTCATCAGGTGTTTGAACTTGTTTGTCGGAATGTGCCCGGAACGTAGTCTTGCAGCAGTGTGACAATTAGCTTCCTAGATAAATTAGTTTTATGAAGCCACGGGTAGCGAGGAAGTTCACAGTGAAAACCCTCTTCTAAATCAAGTTTCTTCCTCTCCACCCGCTAACCCTTTCCTTGGAGTTGGCGACGCGCGAGTGATGCGTATAGTGTTGCTACCATATATAAGGCTACAGTAACCGCTCACTATGTGTAAGTGTATGTAAAATATTAAATAGTTACTTACCTCCAGCTTCAGGTTTGTTTAAATCGTAAACTCTAATGAGTTTCTCATTACTAGCAGTTAGCAAAAGGGTGTCATCCGCATTAAAATTCACGCTCTTAACTATATGTTCGTGATCAAACGTATGCACCACTTCACCAAACCTGGCATCCCAAAGCTTTGCTGAAAAACAAAATATTTGAGAAAGCCTCTACGTCTAGTCTGCATCTTTAAAACTAGCCTTTGCCCGCGGCTCAACCGCAGCCAAAAGCTTGTTTTTAGATTATATTATCATAGGTTCCCGATACAGTAAAAAAAAAAACAAACATAGCATCACGCCTGTATTCCATTTAGGCAGAGGTGTATTACACACCCACGACTCGCCAGCTATGTTTGAGTCCCACGTAATAGGGGCGAGCCTATTGACGTCTACCGGGCACATTTCCAAACTCCGGGCTGCTACTGAGAATTTTTCTTTTTAGGAAAAAGCTCAATAGCTTTGCCCGACCCGAGGATCGAACCCGAGACCTCATGATTAGCAGTCGCATACACTACCGCTACACCACCGAGGCAGTTAAGTAGCGGGATAAAATGTATAGGTAAAAAAAATGTTTTGTGTTCAGACACGCTTAAATAGCCTAACACCGTCATTTTTTCTCAAATATCTTAAATGTACAAAAACAGCTCTGTTACAGCTTTATAATAGTTAGGATAAAGGCGATTGTGTATTCATACTTCGCGTGTAGATTTTGGGAACGGAGACATTGAAAGATGTGGAATCGTGGATGTGGTTTCCTAATGCAAAACATTAAAGGAATTCATTCGCCGGGTTTTGGTGCAGATGTAGCAATTCGAACATACAAATATAATTATTGTATCAACGGAGCAACCTTCTTGAAGGTTTAGAAACGCTTGATATTTTATTAATAGTTTGGACCAAGCTTGCCGATTATATTTCGTTATGTATATTACAGATGCAATTAGTTCAGGTTGCCGTAAAACTCTTACAGACGCATTGTTTATTTTAAGCGTTGTTTATTTAACTCTAGCTGGTGCGGATGTCTTACCACCCATGGCTCAAATTATAATAGATCTAACTCGCAATTTCGCACTAGTTATCGTCAATACTCCATTTATGTATGTAATAGCGTAACCGTGGGTCGAAAATTTTCGCCTGACAGCTAAGATGGCCTCTCTGACGAAACTTAAAACAGTGGATGGACAGATTGTTACTTGTCAGTTTGATATTATCTCGCTAAAATCAGAGTTTCTACAAACTCCCTATGCACAATGGATTACTATACCAGTGGACCTAGCTATGACAATATCACAGAACCCTGCTTTACACATAATTATTCCGAACACATTTCCGAGGCTAGCGAAAGCGAGGTTAGGAGCGGAAGTGAGGAAGAACTATAGATCTGTCTCACTCCTGAGATTAACTAAAGAAAATAACACATTAGGAAAAATAAGTTGCACTTAAAGTTTATGTCGCGTATTTGGCTTCTTGGCAGTTTTTGCAATACCCATGTCCATTATCATGATCAGAGTTCATATCACTACCACACAGCATAGGGCATCAGCCTGATCATACTATAAAGATTTTATAATATATACCTGTGAAGTCAGCTGCACCACTGGCAGCAATGTTAGCATTTTGAGTCAAAGCTACCCCCCACACTGCTCCTTTGTGACCTTCAAATGTACCAATCCAATCACCCGTTTCACCTTGCCGCAACATGGGCTTGCCATCTAAAACATAATTATAAAATATTACTATGAAAGCATACACCCTAAATGTGGTATTGATGAAACATTATTTTCAAAATAGAGAAGAAATTTCGAGAGAAGTATTTAATCATTAAATATTTCTTACTAGATTCTATACTAAATGGCCATAACTGTTAAATTTTATATATAGACGAGAAATTAATATCACATTTTTCCGAGCAAACATTTTCAGCATTTCTTATAATTCTATATAAGACATACCTATAATCACACATACCTATAATATAAAGAAAATTATGAATTCTAGTACAAGTCCATCTACCCGCGATCTTCATATTTTTTTTAATGAGTTATCAATAATTTAAAATCACAAACTTACTACCTTCTCAAGTTATACTCATATTTCCTCATGTTTTCATAGTTTACTGTCTCTATATAAAGAAGAGAAGAAATCTAATGAAGGTACAGTTTGTTTTGGTCTAGGTACACTTGCTAGATTGAGTTCTTTCATATAAGCTTTTACCCACTTCAATTGGTTGAGTTGGAGGGAAGCTAGGTGTGAAATCTTTTCAACTTATAATATGCTTTCCAAATTTCACATGCAACTTCAAGTATATAAGTATGATTAAGAAAACAATAACATATACAAATTGTGCTGCATATCACATGAAATTTTTTCACATTGGCGGGTCCATAGTTTACTTATTGAATTGTTAGTATTAACTGTAATATGATATAAAAACTAGGTCTACCAACATCCCCTTCGTTCGGCACTGTAGAATAAAATACATAGAATATTGCATGTGGCATAAAACCATATCACACTATAAAATTCCACTTAAATGAACTTTAAATTAGGGCTAGAAGTTAATGTTTACAAAAAAACTTAGTTCTTGAAGCAACTTCTTTTTAACTGTTCGTCATCATAGCAATGTACATGTCTTCATTTGTTTTCTTATCTAGTCTCATTCAATACAACTTTATTTTAAACATATTCATATGTGTGAATTATCTTATCAATTTTTTTTTATATGAAGATTCTTAGTTAAAAATCTCATCTGTATACAAACTGTTTTTTGTTGAATAAAATATAACATAAATATTTATTCCCACACATTAAGTTTTAGCATATTATACCAAAACAAAATTGGTTTAGAAGAATAATTTATGCTGCCCTTAAAATGCAAATCTGTCTGTTGTTTACTTTTAATCATAGAATTTAAATATCATAAGGAAATCATTTTATTATAATGAATATGTTATAATGTACATGGACAATCTGTATTATTCAAACACAGCAATACATTATAAGCATGAAAATCTATAGCAGCCAATTCCATGTAATTTTCATTACTAGACAAAAACAAGTTGGCCAGCCCTTCTTTTAAATAAACTATATAATGTCAAGTACTATGATGAACCTTGAGCAAGCACAAGGTGACCCACAACAAGTGAAATGTCAACATTCAACATAGGAACAAAATTTCATACTTTATACAATTCACCAACACATTAATTAACTTATCTGTCATGTTAGTGCGCGTAGCACGCGTAACGGCATCAAGGCAAACAGCTGAGGAAACAGTGGGTACTCAAGGTACTTCCTGCATGTCCGGAAAGAGAAGGTCACAACATGCATAGAATGCAAGCCGGCCAAGCGGACACACAAACAAGAAAAGTGAAGGCCTTTCATCCATCTAGTCACAAACATCTGTCACACAACATTTCAAAATTCAAAATCGACCATATAGCAAGGTTTCTAGCATAATATAGGTCAAGGTGAAAGGGCACAAAGACTGCAAATAAAATTGTATTTCAAACTTACCTTTGCAGGCCGAAATTAAATAATAACCATCTTTTGTAACGTCACTAAAATCTAAATGAACGACTGGTCTTGTATGGCCACCACACGTGAGAGGAACTTGCTTGAATGTTGTCATTTTAGTTGTTAATATTATGTATTGTAATTTTAAAAAATAAAACTAATTATCTTTGTTGTTAACTAAAAATTAACCTAATGAGTCTGATCGTACTGGATGTTGACAATCGACTGACACAAAAGTAATAGTTTATCTTGAGCGGACTTCAACTTGACCATGAATTCAATAATTGCCAGTTGAGTGTATTCTTTACTATATTTTATAATTTCGAAAGTTCATATAAGTCAATATCATGTAACATATGAAATAAGCATATGCTATATATATATAAATTTACAATGTTAGAATATAGTTTCATATAAAGGACACCAAAGTAAACCCAGACTCAGAACAACCATTTGTCGATCACACAAAGAGTTGTCCTGTATGGGAATCGAACACACGACGCTCAGGCGGGAGACCGGTGTCTAAACGACTCTGTCACTTCAATTTAATTTATTTGTAAAAATAAAAACATAAGTATAATATTCATCATTGAACACTATGTATTACTAACACTATTATACTATTAAAGATGTTGTCATCCAGACTCCTGACAACAAATGTTGTCTGTGTGTTGACCCACAAATTTTTAGCTATACGTCATGGTTTAAATGCTGTTACAAACTCCAGTATATTTACTAATATCACAGAAATGTATAAAATATAATAAAGTATTCCACTGATGGATATAGTTTTCATGGTGAAGAAATAAAGTCCACTCTACATACTGTTCTCGCTCTACATTCTGCCGGCCGTGTGGGGCCCGCTTTAGAATTGTCCCACCCCTCTCCAATCATGGGAGTCATAAGAGTCGACTGAGGCAATATAGGGAGAGTGGGCATTAGCACTCCCTCGAGTATTAACAACATCCACTGCGATCGCTAACCCGCCTGCCAAGCGTGGCGATTACGGCATTATCCCCCATGACGGGACCGCTCGTTGTGGCGTTCTCTTGGGGCCTATATCCAGCAGTGGACGTTGAAAGGCTGATGGATGAACTACATACTAATATTGTAGAGGAAACATTTTTATTTTTGTACGTTTGTAACGAACAAAAACCACTAGACTGATTTAAAAATTTCTTTTACCATTAGAATGCTACATAATCTCTGAGTAACATAGGCTATATTTATTACTAGATAGATATTTATTACCATTAAGAGTAATTTGAAAAAAAAAACTACTATACCCTGCTTAAAGATACATTTATTCTACGTTTATCCCAAAATGTTTAAAAAATAAAATCCCAACCGTCCACGGGCTGTTAGTAGTACATACTTACACCGGAGTAGAGATGCGTGCCATTTGCATTGCACAAATTCACAAAAGGCTGCCACCTTTTGTCCGTGTGGTGACGGACTAAGAATACAAGTGTCACCAACAATTCTTTCCCACGGGTGTCGTATGAGGCGACTAAGGGAAGTAAGCAATTATTATCCATTGCAAGGCTCGGCACCAAGTGGGAGTACTCACTTGATATCGGGCCCGAGCGGATTGGTACTACCATCTCCCGTGTGACCGGCCATGAAGCACATCGTTGCGTTTTGGCTGAAGCAGAATATAGCCGTTTATATTTTATTTCATATCTGTGAAATGAATTGGTGAGCAGTGGCGTGACAATACTCTCGGTATAGTAAACCTTCGACGGGAATTGAGCAACACATGCAATTACAAAATTGACTACTAATGCATTTTTAAGTCACGTCGCTATGTATGTAAATTATCAAATAAAGAAACCACAAATTATATCTATGAACTAAACATCCTTTAAACTATTAAAAAACACTCACACACATACTGACACAGCAGGATGGTCACACATGGCTAACATGTTCAAAATCACACTTGACGAAGTACTAGCTACTGCTACTGTGCGCTTGCACCTGTGCTTGTTTTTCTCGACCAACTCACCTTTAGGCTTACTCTTGAAAACAATCTCAATAGCAATACGATTCCAATCCAAATCCAAGGTTAATTTTATAGTGGTACTCTTGAAACCAATTTCGTTGATATTGCATTGAAATCTGAATCGCCCAAGAATTGGCTACATTCGACATGAAGTTAGCAATGCTAACATCTGAAGTATCTAACCAAATTCCTAGAAAATGAAAATATACTTCCTGACATACAATCGGGATTCCGTAATGGAATTGAGACCTCGACTGCGCTTGCACATGTTACTGATGATATTGTGGCTGCCTCAGAAGTTGGAATGTGCAGTGTGCTTGTACTGTTGGACTTCAAGGGCATTCGACTCCTTAAATATAGATTTACTTCTAACAAAACTCTCCTACTATGGTATTACAGATAAGTCATGTGACTGGTTTCAATCTTTCTTAAGTAACCGTAGTCAGTTTGTTGAAATAGAGTTGGAACAAGGTAAATTATTAAAATCTAAAATCTGTAAAATAAGCAAAGGAACGCCACAAGGATCTATTTTAAGTCCATTACTCTTCATTATCTATACTGCAGATCTTCCCAAATATATAAATCACTGTAAAATGCACTTATATGCAGACGACACTCAATTATATTTTTATTTCAAACCTGAGCATACAAAACTCTCAGAAGATTTGATTAATGAAGATTTAAATAGTATTTCAAAGTGGGCAAATAATAATATGTTAACATTAAATACAATTAAAACCAAATATATGCTTTTGGGAAATAAAATACACTGTAGTAAATCCATTATTCAGTCACTTCAATTTAAAATTGAGGGACAGAAATTACAACGAGTAGATAGTGCTATTAACTTAGGTTTAGTAATGGGCAGAGAACTTAGATTCTGTGAAGATATTAATAGCAAGATCAGAAATGCGTTTTATAGGTTAAAATCTTTATATAAAATTAGGAAGTATATCTCTGAGCCACTTAGGAAAATACTTGTAGAATCAATTATATTATCACAATTTAATTGCTGTGATACTGTTTATGGACCTAGACTATATGAAAAAACTAAGAAGGCTATACAAAGAGTTTAAAATGCATGTGTCCGCTATTGCTTTTATGTGCCAAAGCGCTCCCACATTACTCCATTTTTAAATGACATAGGCTCTTTGAAAATGGAAGCACGTAGGAAAATTAATTTAACATGTTTAGTGCATCAAATAGTTTTTAAAAAAAGGCCTAAATATCTATATGATAAGATGGAGTGGGTGAAAGATGTCCAAGTAAGGATTATTCGCAGAAAAGAAGCGAATAAAATGGTGATTCCAGTTTACAGAACAGCTCAATACAAAGGTGGATTTAAGTATTCTGCTACAAATATATGGAACGATTTACCTCCACCTCTACGAAAAAGTATGTCCCTATTGACTTTTAAAAAATATTTACGTAAAGAACTTCTCAATCAACAAAAAAATCAATAGCAGAACAGTGTGTCTTACGTATTTTTATGTATTATGGTTTCATACATTTTTAAGTATATTACATGGAAGTAAAAGTTTTATTTTTTTCAGTTACTTTATATAATTATTTTTTGTGTGTTACATGAGTGCCTACGCGTCAATAAAGTAGATTTTTATGTTTCATTTAATGTTGGGGGGCCAGCTGAAAATCAGTGCACAACACACTTAGCACAACAAAAACTGAGCTGGCTACCTTTGTTACACTTTTAATATTTTATCTCTGTTTATTTTTTCTTATTTCTTACTAATGTTATGTAACAAAAATAAAGTATTGAGTAGTAGAGAGAACTTGAGTCTAATACAAGTATGACACAGAAGTGTCTCAGTTTCTCAGTCTCTACCTGCTTTTTTTTTTGTTTCTTTACTTTTGTTGAATTTGTTAAATTATATTATTCATACTTATTAACAGCACCAAGACGCAGCCTACTTCGGAACCCGCGGTCGTCCGCGCCGAGTGCACCCATCATCAATATCGCATGAAATGGATCGGATGGCGCAGTTGGAGGAAAGACGAGTCGCAGCTGAAACAGTGACTGCTCAGGCATTTGCTGATGCAACAGTGAAGCTGGATCGGTGTGCTGCTGCATTGGAGCAATTTTCCAAAGCAGTGAGGGAGGGCACAACCTCAATAGCAAATACCCTTTTACAAATAGCTAAATATAAGACTGATACCAATAAATATTTATAATTACATTTATTATTACTTAATCATTTACAAAACATCTCTGTGGCATCAACTCATTATATATTTCTTTAAATAGCTCTTTGGTTACTCTATGATTCGCTCTAAATTCATCGTCCCCCATAAAAAAGCATTGTCCATATAACGTGCAATACGACGCTCAATTCTTCGTTGTTTCAACTCATTTCTATGAGCTGTACGAAGCCTAAGGTATGGAAGAGCCTCAGAGCCAGTCGAGCCATCGAGCCATTTTTATATATCAAATTTATAACTTTAACACAGTAAAACCGATAAGAAACAATTTCACAATATCAAAAAAGTATCTCTTATGTTATTGTGATAATTCCAATAATCACTCAATTCAAACACAATTCCAATTTCAATACGGAGCTGTCAAAATGCGTCAAGAGTATGGTTTTGGTGTTCTGACCATCACATAAATTTAGCAAAATAATCAAGAGAACATTGTCATTGGCGGAATTATCAGGATCGCCACAAGTCAATACAATGGAATGGCATTGGCCAATCATCTTTAGTTCACTCAAGATCCGCTCAATATTGAGCCAATATGGCGCTAGTGTTGCATTCAAGAGTACGAAACGTCCCAATGCCAAAGGATCGGAATTCAAAGATGTGCAAACTAAATCACCAATGAGATCAGGGATTTATAAATCTTTTTCTTCGAAAGATTTAAATCACTCTTTTAAATCTTTAACTCTTTTAAATCTTTGGTTACGAATGACGTATTCATTCAGTTGATCATAAGTGATGCAAATATCTATTGATTCATGTAGTTATTCTCTCATTCCCTCAAGTCGCAACTGGTTTTGAGCTTTTTACTAAAACGACAGAGAGTCTAAGTTTCTGTGTACCATCGTCATTGTATTTCAAGAGTGCGTTTGTGCGTGCCTACAACTTATGTTATCTCTTTTCAATTCACAATATCCTTTATCTATTGTCTCATTCTAAATCTACGTCCATCATTCCATCTATTCAATCCTAACGTAGTGAGCTTGTGAGTTAAAGATGTATTTTCGAAACCAAAGATTTAAAGATTGATTACGCATTTTGAAAGGATTATACATCTTTTGTATCAATCACTCATGAGTTACACATCTCTATCGGAATTGTTTTCAAGAGTAAGCCCCCTGATGAAGCTCTCCGACATGGGTATATAAAAACATGCAAATGAACTTATCACTGCACAAACAACCGTACATTTATTAAGATGGCTATTGCGAATCATATTTTTGCGAATCACGAGTACGAATCGTATACGTACACACGTCCTTAGCAGGATGCTATTTTTAGCACGGAGTGACAATCTTTATACTGGCTATATGTTTTACAGTGAGTACAAATAGCATGCTATGCGATGGTGCTATGTGATATATTAACCACCGATACATTATATCCAAATAGTAATGCGTATAACACCAACACATAATAGACATCGGTTCTTAGTCTGAGACATCGACTAAATATACCATAGATATATACGTCAGTATATACCACTGAGCTGGAAACAGAAGTAGGCGCCATAATCTTCATATACCTAGTCCCGAACAAATTTCCTTCGTTTGACGGTCTACCTTAAATTAATACTCGATATTGGCGAAATTGTGCTCACACTGCCACAACAAGAGCCATTAAACAAGAAGATAAGACATATACCTAGTAAAAGTGACTTACTTTGGCTGTCGTCCACCATCTTACATACGGTATGTTCCAAGTACAAATAATAATAATAATAATTTATTCTTCAATTTAAAATAAGTACAATAATTTCACTATAACATTTACACAAAACATTTTTTTCCATAGTGGTGGCGATCAATGGCTCCTACGCTACGACGGAAACCTGTGTTGTAGGATACATGTAACCGTCTGTTAATCATACATGTAATTGTACACTTAGTAATTAAATTTTTAAGCACATAAAGGATTGCATTTTTTTATGTTAAAGTGGGTACTTACATAAGGTTTGGCATGAGTGCCAAATGACAATGTGTTGCTTGAGTGCGTGTGCATTAGTTATGGAAATGATTGCTACTTTTATTTCATATTCATTGGATGAAATTTAAAAAAAAAAATCATATGATTACACATGTGAAATTTAATTGACAATGATTTTTCATCCCACGTCACACGTTTCGTATGCTAGCATAAAATGAAGTGGGAAGTTTTGTATGAATACTCCTAACTAAGGTTTATTTTATCTATCTATTGGTCTCATTTACACTAATCTAACATATATATATTAACGCTATACATATACATATACTGACTTACTAAATAAAAAATAATAATCTATACCTATATAATTACAATAAACTATGTACTGACTGATGTACAATGAAAGTAAGTAAATCGCAAACAATCATCGAAGACACACTCGACTGACTGAGCTGTGGTCTGTGACAATAATGAAATTTCATTTCATTTCATTCATGTAAACAAACACGTGATTTTGAGATCTGCGACAAATGATTCCAAGGAAATTAATACTTTACGGCACTTAATTTAACGTCTTTTTTAAAATACTCTTTTAGGATACTCAAGGTCAAAACTGAGGCATATAGTACTAAAACGTCGCATGCGTGGTGCTACGCTCTGGCGACGAATCATCTAAATATAGTTTGTTCTTTCTATCACGCCCACAGTGAGCGTGATAGAACGAACAAACTATATACCTACCTAGTGGGCGCGATTCGTCGCTCGATAAGTCGCTACTCGCTCGTTCCCGCGATTTCATTGAGTGTGACGTTTCACAGGCCAAATGAAGAGTGGTAGCAGATGCGAAGTATGAAAATTCATTCCATATGAAATTTCACATGCTACTTGTGAAATGTCCCAGCTTAGTGTGCATGTGCATGTAAGTCTGTATGTGGATTGTGGATGCAAAGCGATGAGCGTGTATGGTTCCAATATACACTGCAAAACGAGTGGGAAGAAACCGTCCATTTATTAATTTTCTGTCCTCGGAATGAAGTGGTGAGTAGTGGCTTAGCTGCATAGTATTAAATATTCATTTTTATTAATTTATCGAATTGATTAATCTTTTGAATTGTATTATTATTAGCATTCAAAGCATTTACTGTTGTTACACAAGATTAGAAAGAACAAAAAAAAACGAACAAATATATAATATCGAATAGTCTTCAGAACTATAACTATAACTTATAGAAGGTCAGTTCACGGACGCTAAGTTGGCGGGAGTTGAATCTGTTTATCTTTGTGATTTAAAATAAAATCAGTGATAATCCAGTAGAAGTTTCGGTCGGGGCCTTCAGGCCCATCGTGCTGCTGGATGAGGTGGGTAAGATGCTGGAGAGAATCCTCGCTGCCCGCATTGTCCAGCACCTGCGCGACGTCGGGCCCGACTTGTCGGACGCCCAGTTCGGTTTTCGAGCTGGTCGTTTGACAGTCAGCGCGATCATGCGTCTGAGGGCCGCGGCCGTGGTGGTCGTCACCGGCGGGGAAATGCTGTTGTCGGTGTCGCTTGACATCGCCAACGCATTTAATAGTCTGCCATTCAGCTGCATCAGTGAGGTTCTCCGGTATCACGGGGTGCCTGTATACCTGAGGCGGCTGGTGGCAGACTATCTAGAGGGCCGCAGCGTCATCTATGAGAGCCGCATAGGGGACGTTGTGAGGAGACCCATGTCGTGCGGTGTCCCACAGGGTTCGGTCCTGGGGCCCCTCCTGTGGGACATCGGTTACGACTGGGTGTTGCGCTGTCGGCTCCCCCCTGGGCTGGTGGTCATCTGCTATGCGGATGACACGCTGGTCGTGGCCCGGGGTGGAAACTTCAAAGAAGCGGCGTTCCTGGCCACCTTAGGTGGTCAGGAGGATCGGGGCGCTGGGGCTTAGGGTGGCCCTGGACGAGTCGGTGGCCCTACTTTTCCATGGGCCCCGACGTCGGCCACCTGCTGGCGCCTCGATCACAGTGGACGGGGTCCAGATTGAGGTGCAGGCCCAAATTAAGTATCTGGGCCTGGTGCTGGACGGGCGGTGGCGCTTTCGCGAGCACTTCCGCCAACTGTCCCCGATGCTAGTCAGCGCAGCGTCCGCCCTTGCACGGCTCATGCCGAATATGGGTGGAAACAATGCGTGCCGACGGCTTTACGCAGGGGTGGTCCAGTCGATGGCGCTGTACGGCGCACCCGTGTGGGCGGGGTCCCTGGACGCACTAAACAGGGCTCTTCTGTGGAGACCACAGAGAGTCGTTGCGTCCAGGGTCATACGTGGATACCGCACGGTGTCGACGGAGGCGGCCTGCACGTTTGCCGGAATCCCCCCGTGGGACTTGGAGGTGGAGGTGCTCGCCGAGGTGTATCGGTGGGTGTTACAAGAGCCGGAGGGGGGCGGACGCCCCCTACTCAGGGAGGTGGCCTGATGGCAGGGCGACGCCCGCTGAGATGCCATAGCCAGATGGAGGGCACGGTTGGAGGCACCCCGGGCCAGTCTATGGAGCGTAGGGGCGCTCCAGCCGGTGCTGGAGGAGTGGGCGGAGCGACGGCACGGAGTCCTTACCTTCCGACTGGTGCAGGTGCTGTCGGGGCACGGTTGCTTCGGCAGATATCTGCACATAGTTGCAAGGAGGGAAGCGACTCTGGGCTGTCACCACTGCAGCAGTGACGAGGACACGGCGCGGCACACGCTCAAGTCATGCCTGGCTTGGGCCGAGCAGCGCCGTGAACTCGTCGCGGAAATAGGGGGGAACCTCTCGCTGCCGAGCGTCGTCAGAGCGATGCTTGGCAGTGACAGGAATTGGGCCGCGGTCACTGCCTTCTGCTAGGAGGTTATCTCGCGGAAGGAAGCGGCGGAGAGGGCCAGGGAGGAGGATTCTTCCGCTGACCCAAACCGCCGCCAGCGACCGGGGTGGCGCAGGCGCAGATACTTGCGCCTCATGCCGCCCTAGCTGAGGCTGCGGGTGGATGGACCGGGGAACGTCCGCCACCCGCAAGGCCTCCCGCGAAGGTGAGACGCTTCATGTGCAGATGCGCCGCTCAGTAGAGGGTACCTGAAAGGGTAAGCCGCCGGCGGACCACCGAAGGAATGTAACATAGTTCCAGTGGCCCGCCAACAAAGGCGGAGAGACGGCACACGGCGGGTTTCTTTAGTGGGTGAGGGCCCCACATTACCCTATTTGTTGCCCCGAACGACGGGGTGTGCGGTTAGGAACATTTTTTAGGAACATTTTGAAAAAAGAAGGTGTCACCAGTGCAAATGTGTATTTCACAAACTATGTGCGGAATTACCGCAAACAGACAACGTTAGTCTCTCCTGGAGTTGTCTAGAATGCCGCAAGAGAGGCCGAGTAACACCTGGGACGCGACAAGCGCCAAATTCTATAGAGGTTACTGAAAATAGTGTTAAAAATTTTGTGGGGGAGGAACCATTGCATGTGGCTGATATGCTTCGTGACTTTAGGAGGGAAATGATGGATGAGATTCGTTCTATTATTAAAGAGGAGCTACGTGCGGAATTGCAATTAATAAAGAATGAACTGCAACATGAACTTCTGCAGTTGCGAGAGGGTATGGGTCAAGTCAAAATAGAAAATGGTCGGCTGGAGTCCATGAATGCACTCAAGAAAAGCGTGGGAGGTTTAGACTCTAGAGTGAATATCCTTGATCATAACTCTGCGGTGATGACCAAAGCTAGGGAAGAAGTTGCCCAATTAAAGAGAGATCTGAATGATCACGATCAACAGTTATTATCTAATGATATACAGATCTCAAATCTGCCGGAGATAAATGGTGAGAACTTAGTACACACGCTCAAATTAATAGGCACCAAATTAAATATCAGTATTTACGAGCGTGACATTGTATGCGTCGAGCGTGTTGGCGGAAGGCATCTTAATGGCACACACTGTACTGGCGCAGTGGAGGTGCGCCCGCGACTAGTGACAGTGTGGCTGGCGAGGCGCGAACTACGCGATGAACTTCTGTGGAGCGCGCGCGTGCGACGCGGAGTGTCTTCCACGGATATTGATATGCCCGGTCCACTGACTCCTTTTTACATCAATGAGCGCTTAACCAAATTAAATAGTCTATTATTTCGACGAGCACGGGAGACTGGTCGCCGCCGTGGATGGCAATTTGTATGGACTAAGAATGGTCGTATTCTTCCACGTCGCACATCCAGCGACCAAGCAAATCTTATCCGCACTGAGTCTGATCTTGCGAGTATATTGGGTTCGGAAACGCCGCCACACTAAATTATTGCCTTTTTTGCTATATTTATATTTGTTTTTAATTTTTTGTATATTTAAAATTATTGTTAGTGTAAGAATATTTGGGATTGCGTGTTTTAAAGTAAATTGTGGAATTCATTGTCATTTATATTGCTTATATATTTTTCTATATTTTTTTCATACATATCTATTAAATCCTATTTTTATTTTCATGAAATGCGAAATACCTGAAAGTCATTCTAAATGTATTTTTGTATTTATTAATTATTTCAATACAATTCATATTTAAATTCTATATTGTACCCATGGACGTATTAAGTCCATGATTGTACCCAATACATTTTTATACAGAGTGAATACCTATTTATACATTACAAATTTATTTAATTTTAATATCATACATCAATATAGAGTAGGCATTGCAAAAATGTATAAACTACAGTCTGTGTTGAATTGCTATACATATGTACATTTTTTATATTTTAATATTTTTTTTCCAAATAACAAGTGTTCAACATAAAATATATAAAGATTTAATGCTGGCTCTTCATCGACTCACCAGGATAAATTTCTTGTTGCCATGAATCATCACGCAGTGGATGTTATGGCCATCAACGAGACGTGGTTACAGACTGGGCAGGAAGGGCGAGCACCAGAGGTGGACGGTTATCGGCTGCGTCACATACCGCGCCCTCAAGCAGTTCGCGGGGGCCGCGGGGGAGGCGTCGCGTTCTATACTAAAACAAGTCTGTGTGTGCGTGTGAGAACCCACTCTCTTCACCCTATGATAGAACAGATGTGGATATCTCTAAAAAGTAAGGGAAAATCTCTTCTAATAGGGACAGCATACAGACCTCCTTGGCTGGACATTGATATTTTTCTTGACGCCCTCGCAGATAGTATATGTGCTTTATCTCCCCATGACAACTTGGTATTGGTGGGAGATTTCAATATAAATATGCTAGACAGTGACAATTCAAAATCTAAAAAAAATATTGAGTTCTTAAACTATAGTAACATGACGCAGTTAGTATGTACACCAACACACTTTATCGGAGATAGTGCCAAGCTTTTTTTTTTTTTTTTGTTAAGGCTGGAAAAAATGTTCCTAACCGCACACCCCGTCGTTCGGGGCAACGAACAGGGTAGTGTGGGGCCCTCACCCACTAAAGAAACCCGCCGTGTGCCGTCTCTCCGCCTTTGTTGGCGGGCCACTGGAACTATGTTACATTCCTTCGGTGGTGAATAGTGCCACCCTGATAGACATCATCTGTACGGACACGGCATATCGCAACGTAGTTGTAGACCTTGGTCTGATCGTGATGTGAACTTGGGCATCATTCCTTTATTACATGTGAACTAAAATTCAACGAAGAAAAACCTCTTAAAAAAAGGTTTCGTATCACTCATATAATGTTTTTTTTTTTCATTTGAATATTTTGAACATGACCTAACAGCAATACCATGGGATGCGATATGTAGCTTGAACAACGTGGATATTATGGTTCAAACATTAAACACATATATAACTTGGCTCTTTGATGTCCACGCTCCGATAAAAAATTGCTTATTTAATAGTCCCCCAACACCCTGGATAACAGAAAACTAAAAGCTTATCTTTAAGCTACGAAATGATGCTCGGAGTTGGGCACATATGACCAACCAGGAAGCAAACAAAAGGTTTTACTTGGATTTAAAACATCTCGCTACTAATGCACTATTCAGCGAGAAAAAAGCTTCTTTACCAAATATTAATTATTAAATTAATTAAAATTTATTTATTTACCAAACACAAAAAACACATTTAAATTACACAAAAAATGCTTACATAAGAACACTTTATAACTCATAGGCCAAAAAGATATCCTGTGGTACCCACACTAAGTGTACAGACACTTGTGTCGTAGGCACCGAGATGGTTACCGGTTTACAAAAGGTTTGTAATCCGGTTTGTAATCCTCCGTTAGGCAACATCATATTTAGGCACAATACACAGACAAAAACAACATAAATGAAATAAGTATATATTACACGTGTACAACATCCAGATATATATATACATACACACATAAACATATATATACATACATATACACTACACCTGCATACATTACATATTATAATAAATATTTAAATAACTAGTTACATGTATATGAAAAACATCACACTGGACTCATTTTCGTTGGAAGCATATTAACGCAATGATTATTACGATGCATACAGCTAAACAAGCAAATACAATAAGGATTCTGTATGGTAATAATCAAGTTTGGTCAGCCAATTGAAAATAACTTGCTTTACTTCTCGAGTTCTACTATTTTTTATATTGCAATATTTTATTGCTTTATTGTAAATGAAGTATTTTATGTGTGGGCAGAAACGATGACCAAATGCAGTTTTGACAGGAGGCACAATGACTTTGAAGATTCGACGTTTTAACATATTATTAAGGTCAGCAGAACACAGTACCTCTTTATGAACATCAAGTACCAATTTTGCTATAAACAGAACAGTTTAGAAGCACCACCCCAACTAGTTATGCAGTAGCTGAGCAAGGACTGACAAAGAGCAAAGTATACAGTTTTTAGGGTTTCAAAACTTGCAACGTCTCTTAAGTTTTTCATTATATTTATGATTTTAGGAGTCCGGGCCGCTAGTTCTTCTATATGTAGTTTAAAGTTTAAGTTTTCATCAACCACGACTCCTAGATATTTTATGGTCTGTACTCTGGAGATTTGCTTCCAGTTACAGAAAGGGACACAGTTGTGTATTTCCGGAGTACAGTTGTGTATTTTGACATGTGAAATTGGTGGAGGCTTTGAAGACGCTGTTTTACAAAAGCAGAGAAAGTTGGTTTTGTGGGTATTCAGTGTTAACAAATTATGTTCTAACCAGAGAGAAACCAACCGTAAGCCATTTTCGGTATCCTGAATAACCTCGTGCCAATTTTCACCACTGAAAATAATAGCTATGTCATCAGCGTAACAAATGGCATCAACGTGACCAAGAGGTATATCGTGAAGGTTGTTCATATACAGTATAAATAATGTGGGCCCCAATATACTACCTTGTGGCACACCAATAGCTCTAGGTTCACTCAGCTGGTCTCCAACTTTGAGATACTGTTTCCTCTCGGAAAGGTAGCTTTCAAACCATTCTAACGCTTTGCCTCTAATGCCATAATTCTGCAGCTTTTTTAGGAGAATTTTAGCGGAAACAGTATCGAACGCCTTCGATAGGTCCAGAAACACACCAATACAGGTTTTTTTACTGTCGAAATAATTTGCAATTTTAGACACCAGAAGTGTAACCGCTTCATCAGTGGATTTGCTGCGTCTAAACCAGAATTGTTTATCCGAGAGAATATTATTAGCCTCCAAATAATTCATTACCCGATGGTTAACAATTTTTTCTAAAATTTTTGATAAAACTCCTAGTAATGAAATAGGATGATAGTTGTCAGGAATATCGGGTGCTCCGTCTTTATAGATTGGACATACCACCGCCAGTTTCCAGGCGTTTGGGAAAATTCCTTTACTCAGACTCAAGTTGAAAAGAAAGGTAAGTGGCCAAGTTTTCAGGTCTTTTATTTTTTTTATAAGGGAGTTTCTTAATCCATCAATACCTGGCGCTTTATCATTATCTAGTTTTGATATAATATCGTCAACTTCATATATATCGGTTGGCTGCATAAAAAAGGATATTTTATACTGTTTTGAAGGTTTTATTTGTGAAGCAAGAGTCTCCTGTGAGACTTTTAAACTGTTAAGTGTTGTGTCTGCTAGTTTTTCTCCTATAGTTGAAAAATAGTCATTACAGATGTTCAAAGACGCAGTGGCATCACGTCCTCCTTTTGCAGAAAGCAGTTCCACTGGGTCATTGGTCACTTTTGATATATGACAAATTTCTCTTATTGCCTTCCACATTTTTTTCGGGTTACTTTTACTTTCAGTAAGCTGTCTATTTTCATACTCTCTCTTAAGTTTTCTCAATAAACCATTACAGAAATTCCTATATCTAGTATATATCGCACGTTTTATTTTATCTCCTGGACTACGCCTTGTCTGCATGTGTAGGCGGTCGCGATTTCGCATGCAACGAATTAAGCTAGGCGTAATCCAGGGCTTTATAATGTGAAATATGTTAATAGTAACATTACTTAACCTAAATATCTATGGCGTAACATTAAGAAATATGTGCTTTCAGACTGTAAGTCTTAAGATCTACCACTAGAGCTTCAAGATCCAGATGCAATAAATGCATCATTTCTTGATGTGCCCGGGAATTCAAGGGTGGATATATCACAGCTCACTTATTTCGAGTTTTATAGGTATACTCCAGCAAAGTTCTCGCTAAGGACAACAGATCAGGAGACAGTATCTCAAATCATAAGAAATATATCCACGAACGCCCAAGGACTTGATGGTATATCAAAAGAGAGGGTTATACTCACACTACCACAAATCCTATCAGCTATAACAGGTATTATCAATAAATCTATCATTACAAAAACATTTCCTGACCTGTGGCGAAAGGCGATCGTGAGGCCTATACCGAAAAATAACACGCCCCAAAATTATGGAGACTTACGCCTAGTGAGTATACTCCCGGTTTTATCTAAGGTGCTTGAAAAAGTGGTATACCTACAAGTCATAGCTTATCTTGAAAGCAACAATATTTTACCAGAGTTCCAATCAGGCTTTCGTAAGGGTCGGGGCACTGCACCGGCCTTAGCGGATGTTGTTGGGGGTATCCTTGAAGCCAGGGACAAGGGGGAAGGATCAATACTAACATTACTCTATTATTCGCGTGCTTTTGACTCTGCGAACACTTCCCTATTGCTATCCAAGCTTTCATTTTATGGGTACGAGTCTGATACGGTGAGATGGTTCGATAGCTATTTGTCAAATCGGTATCAGCAGGTTCAATTGCACGGTAGTGATGGTTTGGTCAAATCTTCTACTGTACGACTGGTATCTCGGGGATTCCTACAGGGATCACTGCTTGGTCCGCTTTTATACATATTGTATAGCGCTGACGTAACTGAAAGCCCTCGTGGCTTTAAATACCACATATACGCCGATGACACGCAACTTTACCTGTCATTTAAAGCCAATAATACACTCGCGGCTGTACAATCAATAAATACGCAGCTTGAAAAAGTGGAATTATGGTCCAGCAGAAACTCCTTGGTACTGAATCCCCAGAAATCCAAATTCATAATAATAGGTAGCACAAAACAAATTAACTGTATTCTCACAGCTAAACCGGACATTAAAATCTTGGGGGTTAGTATTGAGAGAGAAGATACTGTTCGTAATTTAGGCCTTATTATGGACCCCGGACTACGATTTGAGTCTCACATTAATATTGTAGTAAAGGATTGCTTTTATAGACTTAAAGTGTTGTACAGGATAAGACAGTTCTTACCTGTCACGATAAGGAAATTGTCGACGGAAAGTCTTATTTTGTCGAAGTTTAACTACTGTGACATTGTATACGGCCCATGTCTATTGTCACGCACAAAGCGTCTAATACAGCGTGTGCAAAATGCGTGTGCTCGATATTGCTTTGACATTCCTCGTCGAAGTCATATTACGCCCTATCTCAACCAAAATGATGTCCTAAAGATGGCTAGGCGACGACAATTACATTTAGCAAGCCTACTTTTCGGTATAATTAGGTTAAAAAAACCTGATTATCTATATGGCAAGTTAAACTGGAGACAGGAACACTGTGGTCACACTGTCCGCACGATAACACAGCCACTCTTGATACCGGAACATAAAACGACAGCCTTTAGGGGGTGTTTCAAGTATGCCGCTACGCAATGCTGGAACGGCTTGGATCCGCCTCTAAGGTCCCTTAAAACAAAAGGCACATTTAAATTAAATTTTAAAAAACGACTACTGCTTGAGCAAAAATCTGACATTGCATAGGTATGTGTATTTAATAGTGAAATACTTACCTAAGGTTATCAAGCAGTAAATCAATTGATCTGCGGTGGCATAAGCTCAACACAATAGTTTTAGTTGTAAAAAGATGCGCCTTAACAATATGCAAGTAAAAACCTACAAACCTACCTTTTGTATGTATCACGTATTGGGTATATTACATTTTTTTTTCTTTCTATATTTATATGGCTTATATAAGTAATTTCTTCTATAAGTGTGTAGATGTGTGAGTATGTGTATGAATGTATATAATATATGTATATGTAGTGTATGCAATTATTAGTTACCCATTTCTTTTCGCGTCCGTGAACCGCCTGTGAGGTTCTCACTGAAAACCAGCGCTGCGGTGTAATTACGACCACATCGCAGCACCAAGCTGAGTGAGATCCCTCGTTGACACCGTCACGACGTGCAACTTTCAGTTCTTTTAAAGTATTTTGTAAATTTGAAGTATTTTGCAGATATGATTTTTGTCTAGAGATAAGTTATTTGTATGTCGAGACTTTGTTAATAAAAGTGTTTTCTTCTTCTTCTACATCAATAATGTAAGGTAGCCAGCTCAGTTTTTGTTGGGCTAATTGCAAAACACTAATTTTTAGTTGCCCCCCCCTGCATTAAACTTTCAACTTAACTTACTAGTTATATTCAACCTTCATTATACAATTATCTGAAAGAAAAAAAAAATAATCTATATTTTTTGGCACTTGACATGCTCCGCCACTTTTTAAAGTACAAATTCTTTGTGAATAAGGAAAAAGTGATTTTTTGTACTAGCGGGAATCGAATCCGTGTCTTTTTCAATCCGGGGAAGCGCTCTAAGCCACTGAGTTATAGTAGATGGCGTTGGTCGTAAAGACAAATGTGATAAGGAGATTGGGATGATTGAAAGATCTGTACTAAATAAAAAAAAAAAACATTCATTTTATAATAAAATTACTATAATATTGAATTGTCACGCGATATACATATGCGTGTAAAATTTCAGCTCAATCAGAAACCGGGAAGTGTTTCAAACTTAACTTGCAAGATTTGAACGGGACAAGTAAAATAAAAGCGTCACCACTATAACACCCAGTTTTACCCTCCCTCCGCATTAGATGTTTGCATTGGGCGCAGCATAGGACAGCCTCGCGCCAGAAAGACTGACGACCTGGTCAAAACCGCAAGGAGCCCTTGCATGTAGTCACTAGAGCGTTGGTGTGGAATGTCTGTAGACGATCCTATGACTCTTCATTATGACGGAAGAAGCCGTCACGGTCATGTTTTAGTCGGTATTGTGGCTCATGAACTCGACACAAGAGTCGAGCCTGTATGACATCAAGCCCGACATGAATCCTGTTGGTACGTCAGTAGCGTGCGTAAGCTTCCATTTTGGACCGTGTTAACAAACAAAAGGGCCGCTTGTTGTGGCGTTCTCTTAGGAAGACCTATTATATACAGCAGTGGGCGTCGAATGACTGATGGATGGAATAAAATATTATTTGCAATTTGACACACATAGATATAATTATACAAGTAGATAAAGATTTACGCAATTATAAAACCTTTGTCCGCGAAAAATTTATTGATCGCTTGAAGAACTGAAGTAACGATATCGATATTTTTTACGTGCTTTCCTAGCAATTTCCGCCATTTTCAGTTTCAAGACTTAGAAATGGCACGGTAAATTTGTAGTTATTTCTCCTCCTTCTGTTTCCTAGCTCAGTGGTATATACTACATCTATGGTATAACTCGAAGACTATTATCTATAATCTATGCTATATGACGTGTCTTTTGACGTATACAATTTGTCAAAATCTTGTTGTGAAGCCGTGTTCGATCATATTTCTGTTGTTCTGTAAATTAAAGTGATCAATATGGAATTCTTCACATCTATACCGACGCATATAGACTACGTTGGCCAAGCTAAAGCAGAAAAACTATATAGAGCTATTATTACTCTCTTCAGTATAGTTGGGTTCGTATGGGGATACATTGTTCAGCAATTCTCACAGTCAGTGTATATTTTGGGAGCCGGATTCTTGTTAGCAGCGATCCTGACTGTCCCACCGTGGCCTATGTATCGACGCAATCCTCTGAACTGGCAGAACCCTAGAAATAATGAAGAGAAACCATCCGGCAAAAAAGGAAAAAAATAAAAATAAAACTTTCATATGTGATACCTGTTCGTGCGTTGCAACACATGAAACGTGTCACATACATTCATTTTTCAGTAATTTTATTGTCAAAGGAATAATATAAAAGCATTTATTTTCTTTCCAATGTATATCTATCTATATAAAATAAAATATATATTTAAGTTATTTTTGGTTATCAATTTATTTACGGTCAAATTCAATGTACCTATTTTTTTTTTTCATAGTCCATTACCAAACCTCATTTGACCACGTATCTCTTATCGGAATGGGATTGATGTAGTCCGCCATACCCGCCCAAGTGGGTTGGCAGACTTCACAAGTTGTCGAGAAAAATATATTGCAGGTACACAGGAACGTTCCGAAGGAATGTAACATAGTTGCAGTGGCTCGGCAATAAAGGCGGAGAGACTGCACATAGCGGGTTTCTTTAGTGGGTGAAGGCCCCACACTACCCTGTTTGTTGCCCCCAACGACAGTGCAAAGAATGACCCATGCCAGCCACTGACCAGCCTTATGAACACATTACTTACTATAATAAACTTTGTTTAGTTTCACCAAAATTTTTTATTTATACTTTTGTAGTATTTATATAAAGTCATTTGTAATAAAAGTATTTAGTTAGGTTGCCCAATTGTGCTGTTTTAATTTCTTTTAATTGTCCATGAACATGTCACTGTTAGACCCATAAATTGTTAGTCAATCCTTCGAGCACAACAGAACCGGTTTTGTACTGTGAACATGTGTATGTATGTACACACCTATCACACTTGAGGGTCTACAAAGGCCAAAGAAAACTATAATTTGCACAAATGAAATAAAACTAAAAAACTTATTATAATCTATCACATTTATTTGGATCTATCAGATACTACACTAAGCATCTTTGTAATACATTAACATATTATTAAATAGATTTTTGGTGAATTGTTGTTTGATTTTATGTTTTACTAGCTTTTTAAAGATAGGTGGGTAAATAATAAGATTTAGTTAACTTTCCAACTAACTTCAACTAGAATAAATAGCAAATTTCAGATATCATTAAATAAAGGAAGGTGGAGCCTCTCATTTTGAAAAAATCTGGCAAAAGCTAGCATTTTATAATATTTTATGATGTAAAATTAAAAATACATTTGTAACACAAAAGGAGATCAATATCAAATAAATTTAAAAATATATTTAACTAAATCTTAAAATAGCTGTATTCATCTATAGTTACAGATTGTCGATAAAATTGAATTTTTCTCTAAGTCTGGAAAATATACTGTAGATTCTACTTTCACTGCATACATTGCAATCGTCGTTTGATGATGTTGTCCTGGACTCAGAATCTTCAGATGATGGATGTTCCTTATCTCTTGTGGGATCTGAACCAGGGTGTTCTTTATGTTTATCATCATCTGCACTCTCACTGGTGACATTTTGATCCTTATCATCAGTTGCATCCATAATTTGTTGCAGGGTGATTACGGCAAACATAAATGTAACACCGTAATTGACGATAGTTAGAGACAAAGGGCCTAATACTAATATAAATAAACACATAGAGAAAATTAATGCTGATACTGCATCATAATGTTTCCTATAACAAAAATTACCATATTTAGTTGAAAAATACAATTTATTAATAATAGAATAAAATATCGTAACACACTAGTATACATAAATAAATGAGTAATCACATAAAATATAATAATTAATAATGGTTTGCATGAAGAATTTTTCTTTTAAGCTAAGTTTATTACTGAACCTATCTGCCTGTAAAACAGAATAAAAATCCGTTTAGCAGTTTTAGAGATGTGCTTTATCAAACAGGCAGACAATAAATTAAAATGTTTCATTTGCATTTTTTCTTTTATCCAGTAAATATGTTTGAACCCTGTGGGATAGGTATTTTTATAAGGTAATGTGCCATAAAGTGACACCCCATTGTGAAGTTCACGCGGACATAGTCGCGGGCTGCAGCTAGTATTTAATACATGTGTTCAATGTACAGACAATGAGTTATAGATGCTGTTTCATTAAATGTATTGATTTAAACATTAATAATAACTAACATACATGATGTGTATGTGAGATACTTACAGTTTTTTCTTAGGGCCATCAAATTGCCATATATATGCTGAACAAGCAGACATAACAAGGCCAGTGTGATACGAAGTGTCTGGTTTTAAAACCATACTATACCTGAAACATGAAAAAAAATATCAAACATACATCCAAAGTATTACAACACTGCCACTAGGATTCGGCCGCCTTTTAATTTAAAAAATATCTGAATATTGAAAAATAATTAAAATATCAAAAAAGCTTAAAGACAATGTTTATAGTATAAACTTTATACTCTCATTTTCGTGTTGAATATAAAAAGAAAACTAAGCGAAAACGGGGTTGTGGTGAAAGAAATCGTCAGGTTTTATAAAATTTTTTTTAGAAAAGCGTTTCTACAAATATATTTTCCATTGTCACAGACCAGTTTTAATTTTGTGTTAAAAATATTTGAGGAAAATATGACTATTAGGCTATATAGGCGTGATTTTTTTTAGATTTTGTTTGTTTGTTCGTTCGTGTACCTATAGGTACATACACATGCAACGATTTCTTTGAAATTCTCTTAACAGGCCCACAGATTAGTGCATAAAATCTTTAGTTTTATTATATTAAATAAATAAATAAATATTCACGGACATTTCACACAACGTTTGTGCTATGGGTACCAGATTACGGATATAATACCTATACTACTTTTTTTTTGTAAATACATATAATAGATAGAAAACAATTAAGATAGAAAAGATATTAAGTAGGATAGAAAGTATAGCAGGTAAATACGAAAGACGCTGCACAAAACACAGGTTGAGTATTGGTGAACTAGAGCGCTGTTTCTCAAGGTAGAAACCCTAGTGGCATTTCTAGCCTGCACGGCGGTGGAGGTCTTTATCAAAATTAAAAAGCTATAGAAAAATAAACTTACGAAAAGTTTCTGGCCCACGTCAATAAAGCGGGCACATTGACTAGAGTCACTATCAACCACATGAAGAACATCATCATGTGGAAATTCAAATTGTTCAGATCATCGTCCTCACTCGAATGTCTACCAAACCTACGTTTATTTCTCTTACAAGAGTTTTGTGACATTAATTCATTGTTTTCAATGTTAGTTTTTGAACGGATTTCAATGATTTTGACAGTGTCATCAACATTCACTTTGTCTTTATCAATTACTGCGACTGTTAGATCGTTTGCTTCATCAACAATTTTGTTTTCTTTGTCATTATTAGCTACAATTTGTTCGTTAACGTTTTGACTAGACAATTCAGTAGGATCTGCTTTTACAAGACCAGTCTCAGTCTCTTTAGTTACTTTATTACTTTTAAAAATACGACACAGTCTTGAAGCTATTTTAGCCATTATTTTGTAAACATAATCTTCTAAATATTCTTCATACATTTTAGACAACTGAAAAAAAAATACAAATATTTTCAAGCGGACGGCGAGCGTGTCTGAAGAGAATTATGAATGTTGAGGAAGCGAGAGATGTACCTATGTATGCAAGATTGGAGCCTTTTGGCACTCTGTTATCTCTGCCTACCCAGCAAGAGCGATGGCATGATGATAAGTAAGTAATTTCAATGTGTGTACACAAATAAGATACATTCTTTATATCGAGGTATATCAATAGATATGGCACTGACTAAACAACCATGCTATAGAATATAGTGGTGATATTACTTAATAAATATTAGGTCCATCATAAGTGTACAAGTACTTACCATAAACGAATAGAAGGCAGCTCCGGCAACTAGTGCCGCGGCCCCACATGACAAGGGCGCGCCAAATAATAGCGCACCGGACACCAACATAGGTACTTTCTGTAAGCCTGATGCCATATTCTCAGCTAAGTTGGAGCTTCCTCGCCACATTATCCTAGTACAGGGTTTTCATATTAAAAACATAGCATCACGCCTGTATTCCCCGAAGGGGTAGGCAGAGATGTATTACACAACCCACGGTTCGCCAGCTATGTTTAAGTCCCACATAATAGGGGGCGAGCCTATTGCCGGCTACCGGGCACATTTACAAACGCCGGGCTGCTACTGACAATTTTTCCTTTTACGAAAAAGCTCAATAACACTGACCGACCGGGGATCTAACCCAAGACCTTATGATCAGCAGTCACTCACACTATCGCTACACCACAGAGGCAGTTAAGTGAAAAAATAATCATGTAATTTGGCATAGTATAGGTAGGGTACGACATAGGCTAATTTGTATCCGGAAATATTGAGTGTTTTATTAATTCGCATTATTTTATTTACTTTTTTATCCAAACATTGACCTCCCAACATGTAATTATATAAGATGATGTAATGTTATATTATATTACAATATTAATATTATATTACAAGAAATAATCAGATAAGAGAACTACTAAAGAATTAAAACTTACGACTGCTCTCACATAATGATCTAATTAATTAATATATTTTTTTGCACTAAGGAATAATATACTTGTGTCGCATGGGACTTTACAAACATACAATTTCACGGACATAAAGTACAACCAGACTCAGAACAACCATTTGTGGATCACACAAAGAGATGTCCTGTGTGGGAATCGAACCCACAACACTCGGGCGAGATGCCGGTATCTAAACCACTCTGCCATCTGTGCAGACAATTATGTTATTATATGTACCTAGTTATTATGTTTCATTACCTACATTCGCGTAAATATCAGTAATAAAAGGCCGTTGTAATAAAAAATTATAAAAATCTGTAACTTGTAAAATTAACTATTCATAACGCAAGCCAATTATTTTACTAAGCTTATACCAAAGCTTCCTTTTTTTTTACAATAAACTTTTTATTTGTTTAATTTTATACATACCTAAAGAACAATCTATGAGCAATTTGTGACGAGAACACCATCACCGCTAGTACTACTGCCACTATAATATTCACTATACCCAGTGCTGTCATATAAGCAGGCAACACTAACAAAGACTTTATGAAGTATTGCAATTCTAAGTTTTTCTGACTGGCGTTCTCAAACACAAATGAAAATACGGGAACCGATCTGAAATGAAATCAAACATTTTTAAACACTTTTACCTGGATTAAAAACGGGCTATTATTATATATTATTAAATATGTTTCGTGTATCTTGGAAACGGCTCTAACGATTTAGAACAAACTTTGTATTCAAATAATATGATGTTTTTTAATTTTATCTACATAGATGTGCACATGTATTATCCATATCCATGTTATTACCCAGAAAAACGAACTTTTTACCAAAAAACATATAACGCCATCTCGTAAATCTTTATCTAACGCTTGCTTTTCGTGGCTATTATATTTATGTTTTCATACACCTCAAATTCTTTGACATGGCGTTAAAAATGTTTAATAAATACGAAACAAAGTAAGCGTCACCCAAGATGTTAAGTATGAATGTGTTATCGAAATTAGCAGTCCTGAGCAATTGTTACGATGGCTGAATTGGCAAAGCATCTGGACGGTATCCAGGAGATCTGTCCGTGTGGTGACGGACTAAGAATACAAGTGTTACCACCCCATTCTTTCCTAAGGGTGTTGTATGAGGCGACTAAGGGAAGTGAGCAATTATCATCCATTGCATGACTGGTGGTAGGGCTGGGTACCAAGTGGGAGTACTCACTTGGTATCGGGCCCGAGCGGGTTGGTACCACCATCTCCCGTGTGACCGGCCATAAAGCACACCGTTGCGTTTTGGCTGTAGCAGGAGATAGCCGTTTTCATTTCATATCTGTGAAATGAATTGGTGAGCAGCGGCTTGACAATACTCTCGGTATAGTCGAGTCCATGGGCGACGGTTACCGTTTACCATCAGATGGACCGCGGCTCGCCTGCCACTATATGCAATAAAAAAAAAGATGCAGATTCAAATGCTGCTCGTGACTGTTATCTTCAATTTCTCATTTTCACAGTGTGTTAACAAGTATTCTCTTCGAATTATCAATTTTTCAAAAAACAAGGCCGAGCGAAACTCGGTCATCTGGTACATGTATATCATTTAGTGGAGAAAATATTTTATTAACATGAGTACTAAAATTCCTTACTAAGTCTGCATAAATACATTTGGCAATTACAACTTCTACAACATTTTAATGGTCCCATATATTATGGCATAAATATATATTATAAAATATATATTCCACGTCTGCCGTGTGGGGCCGGCACCAAGAATAGCTCCACCCCGTCTCTTCCTGTGGGAGTCGTAAAAGCCGACTAAGGGATTACCGGGGGACCGGGCAGCAGCGTTCCCCTGTGTACTAAAAACCTGCGAAGCGTGGCGATTATGGTAAAACCCCCATTTTGGGGAGGCCTATATCCAGCAGAGGACGATGAAAGGCTGATGCATGGATTATGGCATATAATAAAAACACGCTCTGCAGTCAACCACATATTTAGTAAATTTTGAGTATTATTTCGATCGGCTCAGTAGTTTTCGCAGTACCTATAACCGAACAAAAAACCCGGCTCTCCATTTATTAGTATAGATATGCAGCACTATTTTCTTCAAAACTCTAAAAATCATGAAATGACTTTTAGTTATATACACTAAACGTCCTCGAAGCATACTTTTTCAAGAGTTATCGCCTCGAAATGCGCTACTTATATATATATTATATATATCTTACTTATATCAGACATTAAAGCGCGAGACTAGCTATTTTACATATAAATAGCAGAATAATGTAATTAGATAACATTATAGGTACTCACGTTAATACCGTAGCGGTTAATCTTGCAAAAACAAGAACATAGTATGGTTTGACGCCTTCACTAGACAATGCACTATGCATAGACACACAAGTGCCATTTTCCTGTAATTCTAAGATATTGCTTCGAACCGCCAATAATACTATTACAGCCATATATGGCACTAATACTGAACTGTAATTACGCGCTAATTGCGCAAGCCAATGGTACCATGATGTTGATATGCTGAAATAAAATTGTGTTATTATTTTTTAAGTCCATTCACCCTTCTCATACCACTTCCTATCCCTTTCTCTACAGAACAGCGCGCGGTAATCGGTTATCAAATGGACCCTGAGTGGAATGTAGAAAACATACTTGACGCCAAGTAGTGTGACATAAAATTACAATTTAACACAAATACGTTAAAATAAATAATTACAGTCGGAATTATAATTCGATTCCACATTTGACATTAGCTACTGTCATTTTGTAAAATAATGATCCCACATATTAATAGTGTAGTGATGAACACAAAAATCGATAAACAATCGCGATTTATGTTTATGTAATCATAATATTGGTGTGCCAATTAAAGACTAAATTATTGATTTTTATTTAAATAAATACATAATTATTCATAATAATTATTTATTAATTAGTAACCGCTGCTTTATTTTATAAAAAGTTAATATTTTTGTTTTTTATATTAAAAACAAAACTTATAATAAAAGAGCCACTGGATTAAAAAATCCATCTGGAAAAGGCAAACGTCTCATAATTAGCCATATAGGTAGTGAAGAAGGCTTCCTGCAAGAGGGGCTCATGGTTTTTGAAGCAAAGAAAAATTGTGAAGATTACCATGATGAGATGAATGCAGTTTGTTTTGAGGAGTGGTTCGCTGGAGTCTTACCAAAATTAAGACCAAACTCAATTGTGGTGATGGATAATGCACCTTACCACTCCCGAAAATTGGAAACGGCACCAAAAATGAGCTGGAAAAAAGCTACAATTCAAGACTGGCTTTTAAATAAAAATATTCATTACGAACCAGATATGGTTAAAGCTACGCTTTTAGAACTGATTCCACATAACGAGTCTTTTAATAAGTACGCTGTAGATGAAATGGCAGCACAACATGGGATCACGGTTTTAAGACTGCGCCCTTACCATTGCGAGCTGAACCCTATCGAATTGATATGGGCGCAGGTAAAGGGGCATGTTAGTCAAAATAATAAAACCTTCAAATTGACAGACGTGAGAAATTTATTTGAGGAAGGCATTCAAAAAATTACGGCTACTGAATGGTCTAAATGCGTATCCCATGTTGTCAAAGAAGAGGAAAAAATGAGTAGGCTAGATATGTTAATTGACAATATCACAGACACATTTATAATAAATGTTACAGAAAGTGACAGCGATAGCGATAGCGATGACGGCGACGATTTATAAAATAAAATATTACCATAATACATCTATTTGTTTTATTTCTCATGTTCCTTCATGATCACATTTTTTTATTTATTTCATACACAATTATTAAAGAAATCTCTCAGATCCTTAATAAAATAAATCGTCATAACTAAATTATCCGTTCAGAAATATTTAATTTCCTGATATACTTAGTTTCTATTATAGTAGTGGTTTTTTTAGATATACTACTATAAACGAGAGGAATCGATCCGGAAATATTCCCATTTCCGTATCGAATAATTTCGCAACGTCATTATTTAGTACTTGTCATAACGTTGCAACACTGATATTGTCAAATCTGGAATCGAATTAAAATTCCGACTATATATAGTTTAGGGTTTTCATGGAATCTATGAGATCTTGAGTCATATAACTAGGAGTACCAGAGCCTAGCATAATAAGAAAAATACGTGGTGTGAGAAAAAACGTAGGATTTAGGTAATAGTTTGATAGCCTAGGGCGGCATTTTTAAGGTGCCCAGGATAAAAAGACCCTTTAAGGTAATCACATACACATATAGGCAACTCCCACGGAAAGATTTCTTATGTCATATTATCGGTTTTGCCCACGAAACAATAATTACTATATGACTGGGTACGAATATACCTACCTACTGTTAGCTTTGATAGTAAAGACTTCAAGTGAGTGTTTTAGATAACAGCTACTGAAGAAATCCTAGTATCAAATTTATGCAAAATAAAAGAAATCCACAATACTAGTTTTACCGTTACTCTTTACCCGTATTTATATTATGATGACACTCTTCGTAATCACGTCCGCGTTTACTCTTGAATTTGCATGTCATATGAACTTTTGAATTGCATTTGCGTAATCCTAGCATATAATAATAATCATAAGTAGGTATCAGCTACAGAAGTAGCGTTATTAAATTGTTACGTAAACAACTTAAAGACGAGATTGCTATGATGATCAAACAGTTGACTTGTAAATTTTTATATAAAATATTGTCATACTAGTTTCTGTCCGCAATTTTGTCTGTGTGTACCTCAAAATGCAAATCCTTCCGGGAGTATCCTATACGAACTCGTTGTTTAGTTAAAAAATAAATATTTAGATATTTTTATATATATTTTTAGCTTTTCGCATGCTTTGCATTAAACACAAAGTGAAAAATGTGAAATCGAAAATAACAGTCACGAGCAGGATTTGAACCAGCATCTCCTGGATACCGTATATATATCAAAATATCTAAATATTTATAGGGTTTGCGTCATTATTAGGTAAAATCTTAATTGTAAAATTAAGTTTACCTGTTCGGTATAATGTATGAAAATACTGCCGACAGATGGCGCAGGCGTCACCCAAAGACGTTGTATGAATGTGTTATCGAAAAAATAAAATAATACTCGGTATCAATCCAGACCGTAGTTTATTTGTAAACCAATTTTTAGTTAAAGCTTTCCTGGAGGAATTATATTTTTTTCGGGATATATGTTAGTGTGTCTCTTCTATTTACCTACCGTCGTGTAAGCGTGATTAACGTACAAACATCGAAAAATCTATTCTTCGCAAACTTCCGCCTTTATAGTATTAAAAGAACAATAGGATTATTAATTTCATTTAGTTTTTTCTGTTTATTTGTTTAAACGGGCTTAGAATGTGTATGGAATCTTTATCAATGTATCAGTTGGATTAAAAAAATATTTACTGGCCTATTTACACAAAGAGGTAATAAGTTCAGCTATTTTATATCACTGGTAGGCTAGTGGTAAAACCAAAGAGCATATAATTATGCAATACTACATCCAGTCCGTATAACTGGAAATTTCATAAAAATTGCCATGACGCATGGAGTATAGGCACAGAATAGATACTAGTCCTACGGACAGAAACATCACTTCCATTAAAACTTATCTAAAATCTCTCTATATTAGCCTACAAAATCTTAATAATAATAATACCAATTGTTCGTAGCGAGAAGAAATGTACCTTATTTACACAGTAATACAGTTGAGATTGTTTTGCCCGCCGCATGATCCACGGGCAACCGCGTCATTCAACGAATGCGCTAGGGTTGCACCTATGATGATTTTACTTACTTATCATCACGCTATCTCCCTTGCGGGGTAGGCAGAGAGAACAGAGTGGCAAAAGGCTCTATTCTTGCATACATCTCTTGCTTCCTCAACATCCATAATTCTCTTCATACACTCTCCGGTATCTGCTCGCCGGTTTCGGAGTCTCCTGACTCCAACGACAGCAACAAAGCTGTCGTTTATAAAACTTAAAAAAATATTTTTTTAGTAGATTCTATTTGATTACTTTTTATATCATTTTAAATGTTATTTTCAAGTCGGATTATTTTTTTATAATTTTTTTTTTGTTGATCATATATACGTTTAGAGTTTTAGCTCTGAATATTCGGTTATTAAATTTTATTGTAGAAATACTCTTACGGCCGAATACTGAAACGTCACTCAAATATTTAACAGCTACTTAGGTACTTGAGTAGCTCCTAAACCCGAAATTCGCATTCTCAAAAGTCAAATTTAAGCATATGCTAAAATATAAGTTCAACTTAGCGCAAGCCCAACTTAAACACCACTCTGTGAAAAATACGTATACTGAAACGTTACTCAACGCCATTCTGCTGTCAAGTGAACTGTCAAATCGTTTATAAGTAGCCCTTAAATCTAAGTGTGGTCGCGACGTGTCTTATATCTATTACATGCTATTATTTAAAATATTAAAAAATATCTTTATCATCATATTGACTGGTTAAGAAGATATACAATGCGAAAGTGAAAGGATGTAGGTACAGGGGGAGACCGAGACTCACCTACCTAGACCAAATCCGTCATGTATTGAAGGAAGGTGGAGTCAGGAGTCTCCGAAACCGGCGAGCGTGTATGAAGAGAGTTATGAATGTTGAGGAAGCGAGAGATGTATACAAGAATAGAGCCTCTTGGCACTCTGTTCTTACTGCCTACCCCGCAAGGAAAATGGCGTGATGATAAGTAAGTTTATCATCATTATTATCGCTTTCTGATATCGGAAGGCCTTCAGGTAGTCGTAGGAATGTCGAAAAACTTGACGCTTTCGAAAAATGCAATAATGTGGAATTTCGTGCACGGTTCCGCGTTTCCAAAGAAATTGCTTTTTGAACTCTGTATTCGGCAGCACTATGAAACCCGTTTTTTTTGTTCCTAACCACACACCCCACCGTTCGGCGCAACGAACAGGGTAGTGGGCAGCAGCACTCCCTCTAGTATTAACAACATCCACTGCGATCGCCAACCCACCTGCCAAGCGTGGCGATTACGGCATTATCCCCCCTTTGGGGAGACCTATGTCCATCAGTGGACGTTAAAAGGCTGAGGGATGGATGGATGGAGCTGACATGTTAATGTGTGTGAAGTTTATTCTTTTACGCGCGTCAAATCGGCAGCGTTCCGTTCTAGGTTACACGAATCAATGTAATAAATTTTGGTTCAATGTTTACAGTTTGTTCAATTATGTATGGGCAAAATGAATACATGATGTAAACATCTGAGGCTTGCCTAGTTAATCACGGTTTCAAATTACTTGAGTGGCGTTTGTGTATACCAATTAAATTTGACGGATGCTTATATATATGAGGCCTTTACCTAAGTGACGGAGTTGAGTAGCGTCTCAGTATTCGGCCGTTAATCGCGTAAATAATTTTATTTTAATCAATACTACAAGCGCGAGGCCGTATGGGGCCGGCTTTAGAATTGTCCCACCCCCTCTCTACCCACGGGAGTCATAAGAGCCAACTGAGGGAATACCGGTGGAGTGGGCAGCAGCACTGCGATTGCCAACCCGCCTGCCAAGCGTGGCGATTACGGCATTATCCCCCATGAGGGGTCCGCTCGTTGTGGCATTCTCTTGGGGAGGCCTATGTCCAGCAGTGGACGTTGAACGGACTACAAGCGCGAGCGCTTAGGCGCGCGTGCGACAGCCTTTTCTAGGTTGTACCGTGGGCGGTACGCGAAGCGGTAGGCATTTAACTCGGGGCCTTGAGCGAGTGATGTACGCCTGGTATGGGTACCAAAACAAAAGCGCGGTGGATGGTTGAAAATGTTTAAAAATTCGCGTCGTCAAATAGTATGAATTTTAACTGCAAAATTAAACTTACTATATTGGATGCATGTAATGCTTGCCGATAGATGGCGTTGGTCGTAAGACAAATGTGATTAAGAATTTGGGATGATCGAAAGATCAGTAGGATAGCTTAGTGGTTTAGAGCACTTCCCCGGATTGGAAAAGATGCGGGTTCGATTCCCGCTCCTACTAAAAATCTCTTTTTCTTTATTCACAAATAATTTGTACCATAACATTTTTTTAGAATTCTTGTCTATTTGCTCATCACATAAAAACTACTGAACGGAATAAAACTTTTTGTTTCATAGCTCTTAATTAGATTTAAATCTGGTATATATTTTATATTGTTATTACACCTGATGGTAAGCGGTTTCCGTAGCCTATAATATATACGCTAGCAATATCAGAGGCTTCACCCGCGCGTCGCCAACTACAAGGAAAGGGATAGAAGGTGTAGTAGAGGAAGGATAAAAAGGAGAGAATGAGGCGGGAATTAAGAGGTCTTAGACGCTCTCACTCACCATACGAAACACAACAGTAGGAGTACCTACCGTAGTGAATGAAATGTGAAACAAACCATTAACCTTGGTCACAACTTTTTTTTATTTTTTTATTTTAGGTGGGCAAAAATGTCCTACCGCACACCCCGCTGCCCGGGGAGACAACGGGGTAGTGCGGGGCTCTCACCCACTAAAAACCCACCGTGCGCCCTCACCCGCCCTTGCTACGGCGGATCACGGGAACCGCGTCGTTTCTCCGCGATCCGCAGGCGGCAGCCCCTTCGGGCACCCTCTCTTATGCGAAGCCCCGCGCACTTGGGCGTCACACCTTCGCGGTAGGCTTCCGCGGACGGCAGGGTACTCCCCGACCCCACCGTCCGCAGCCTCGGCTAGGGCGGCATCAGGCGCAGGTAAGCGCGCGCAAGCCGCCCCACGCGCCGGCGGCGAATCGGGTCCGCGAAGGAGGATTCCTCCCGGGCCCTCTCCGCCGCCTCCTTCCGCGAGATGACAGCCTCGCAGAAGGCGGCGACCGCGGTCCAGGCCCTGTCACTGCCAACCATCGCTCGCGCAACGGCCGGCAGCGACAGGTCCACGCCTATGACTGCAGCGAGTTCCCGGCGCTGCACATCCCAGGCCGGGCACGACTCGAGCGTGTGCTGCGCCGAGTCCTCGCCGCAGTCGCAGTGGTGACAGCCTGGGGTCATCTCCCTCCTAGCGATCGTGTGCAGGTATTTGCCGAAGCAACCGTGCCCCGACAAAACCTGCACCAACCGGAAGGTGAGGACCCCGTGCTGCCGCCCTGCCCATTCTTCCAAGATCGGCTGGAGCGCCCCCACGGTCCAGAGACCAGCCCGGGGCGTCTCCAGCCGAGACCTCCACTTTAGGACGGTGGCGCGGCGGGCATCTTCCCGCCACGCTGAGATTGCGCTTGGCGAGGGGCGGCTGCCCCCCGCCCGCGCCGTCGACGCCCGCCTATAAACGTCGGCGAGCACCTCCGCCTCCAGATCCCACGGGGGGGTTCCGGCCAACGCGCAGGCTGCATCGCACGAGACCGTGCGGTACCCGCGTATTGCCCTGACCGCTACGACCCTCTGTGGACGCCACAGAAGGGCCCTATTGCGAGCGGCCAGGGACTCCGCCCACACGGGCGCGCCGTACAGTGCCATTGACCGTACTACCCCCGCGTAGAGTCGTCGACACGCGAGACTCGGTCCGCCCAAATTCGGCATCAGTCGCCCGAGGGCGGACGCCGTGCCGACGAGCTTTGGCGCAAGACGGCGAAAGTGCTCGTCAAAGTGCCACCGTCCATCCAATACCAGGCCCAGGTATTTGATGTGGGCCTGGATTGGAAAGCCCACACCGTTGGCCGTTATCGAGGCGCCGGCGGGTGGGCCGCGTCGGGGCCCATGGAAGAGTAGGGCCTCCGACTTTTCAAGGGCCACCCTAAGCCCCAGCGCCTCGATCCGCCTGACCACCTCCGCGGTTCCTGAGGTGGCCAGCGTTGCCGCCTCCTCGAGGGTCCCGCCCCGGGCTGTGACGAGCGTATCGTCTGCGTAGCAAATTACGCCCAGCCCGGGGGGGAGCCGGCCACGGAGGACCCAGTCGTAGCCGATGTCCCACAGGAGCGGCCCTAGAACCGAACCCTGCGGGACGCCGCACGACATAGCCCTCCTTACAACGTCCCCTTCCCGGTCCACGAAGAGGACGCTGCGGCCGTCGAGGTAGTCCGCCACCAGCCGCCTTAGGTAGAGGGGCACTCCATGGTACCGGAGTGCCTCCTTGATGCAGCCGAATGGCAGACTATCGAAGGCGTTGGCGATGTCGAAAAACTTGACGCTTTCGCAAAATGCAATAATGTGGAATTTCGTGCACGGTTCCGCGTTTCCAAAGAAACTGCTTTTTGAACTCTGTATTCGGCAGCGCTATGAAACCCGTTTTTTTTTTGTTCCTAACCGCACACCCCATCGTTCGGCCCCAACGAACAGGGTGTGCAGCAGCACTCCCTCTAGTATTAACAACATCCACTGCGATCGCCAACCCACCTGCCAAGCGTGGCGATCCCCCTTTGGGGAGACCTATGTCCATCAGTGGACGTTAAAAGTCTGAGGGATGGATGGATGGAGCTGACATGTTAATGTGTGTGAAGTTTATTCTTTTACGCGCGTCAAATCGGCAGCGTTCCGTTCTAGGTTACACGAATCAATGTAATAAATTTTCGTTCAATGTTTACAGTTTGTTCAATTATGTATGGGCAAAATGAATACACGACACCAAGTTATTTATTTTGGTAACTGAGAACTTACTTTCTGGGAAGGTGTTGCCATGATGTAAACATCTGAGGCTTGCCTAGTTAATCACGGTTTCAAATTACTTGAGTGGCGTTTGTGTATACCAAATAAATTTGACGGATGCTTATATATAGGAGGCCTTTACCTAAGTGACGGAGTTGAGTAGCGTTTCAGTATTCAGCCGTTAATCGCGTAAATAATTTTACTTTAATCAATACTACAAGCGCGAGGCCGTGTGGGGCCGGCTTTAGAATTGTCCCACCCCCTCTCTACCCACGGGAGTCATAAGAGCCAACTGAGGGAATACCGCTGGAGTGGGCAGCAGCACTGCTATTGCCAACCCGCCTGCCAAGCGTGGCGATTACGGCATTATCCCCCATGAGGGGTCCGCTCGTTGTGGCATTCTCTTGGGGAGGCCTATGTCCAGCAGTGGACGTTGAACGGACTACAAGCGCGAGCGCTTAGGCGCGCGTGCGACAGCCTTTTCTAGGTTGTACCGTGGGCGGTACGCGAAGCGGTAGGCATTTAACTCGGGGCCTTGAGCGAGTGATGTACGCCTGGTATGGGTACCAAAACAAAAGCCCGGTGGATGGTTGAAAATGTTTAAAAAAATCGCGTCATCAAATAGTATGAATTTTAACTGCAAAATCAAACTTACTATATTGGATGCATGTAATGCTTGCCGATAGATGGCGTTGGTCGTAAGACAAATGTGATTAAGAATTTGGGATGTTCGAAAGATCAGTAGGATAGCTTAGTGGTTTGGAGCACTTCTCCGGATTGGAAAAGATGCGGGTTCGATTCCCGCTCCTACTAAAAATCTCTTTTTCTTTATTCACAAATAATTTGTACCATAACATTTTTTTAGAATTCTTGTCTATTTGCTCATCACATAAAAACTACTGAACGGAATAAAACTTTTTGTTTCATAGCTCTTAATTAGATTTAAATCTGGTATATATTTTATATTGTTATTAAATCGGGAAGTCGAGATACCACCAGTCAGCAAGAGCCACCTGATGGTAAGCGGTTACCGTAGCCTATAATATATACGCTAGCAATATCAGAGGCTTCACCCGCGCGTCGCCAACTACAAGGAAAGGGATAGAAGGTGTAGTAGAGGAAGGATAAAAAGGAGAGAATGAGGCGGGAATTAAGAGGTCTTAGACGCTCTCACTCACCATACGAAACACAACAGTAGGAGTACCTACCGTAGTGAATGAAATGTGAAACAAACCATTAACCTTGGTCACAACTGTCACAAGTATAAACTAAACAACTCTCTAATAAACATATTCATACTTTTACAACTAGGTATTACCTGATAGTGTAAGTACATTGTGGGTCCAATAATAAAGTTACTTTGACATACTCTGTGGCTTCGACACCAAGTGTTGTGTTGGGATTACTTTTAAACAGTCTTAATTTCATTGGCGTTCGTTTTAACTGGCTGAAAATAAATAGAGAAAACCTATTAGTATACTCGTATATCTATGGCAAATTAAGGTTACATAGTATTAAAAACATGAAAATACACTTCTCATCAGAAAAATCTAAACATGTGTTAGAACATTAACATTAGGATTTGAAAACCTCATATTATTCACTAGTAAACGACATTTGACATATATTCCTAAATATACACATTTTTCTGATAATCCTTACAAAACATAAACTTGCAAGGTGTTTCGATTTTTCTGATGAGAAGTTTATATTAATTTTAAAAAGTAAAACGCCGTAGTTTTTTAAGCTCATTGGTTTTTATTGTGTATTTTTATTGTGTCAATTTAAAAAGTTACCGCGAATTTGATTGTTTTTCTTACAGTACATTAATGATCATAATGGACAAATAATTTCAATTTTGTACTCATTGTCCTACTATAACCAAATATAAAAAAACCCTATTATAACCCAAGTGCTTTACAACCGAAGTTTCTACTCAGTTCTAAGTACTATTCAGTGTATTTCTCATGGCTCTCGTAGCATAAGAATTACCCACGTTTTGGGAGAAATTTTCACGTAGGCTAGTTTTTAGATATGCCTCTCTATGCTCTCGCATTCTCCCGGTCAGCATACGGGCTATGTGGCTGGCGATAGAAGTTGTGTTCATTAGAGCGCATCGTACCTACGCAGATAAAATAATATTATTCGTTTCGGTTTTCAATTGGTCTGGCTGGTGGTTTAACGGTCGAATTATTGTAGGGTAAGTCGTTACCTAAATAACATCATTATAAAACTTCAGCCAATATATTTTGAAAAATAATTAATCACCATTAGCGTCTGGCACTTGTTACGCAATGATAAAAATGTCTAGCAATAATGTTTCGAAAATATCACTAATAAAAAAGAGAAAAAAATATTATTTTACCTTCACAGGTACAGGAACGCAACTTCTATTACCAGCCAGATTGCCCGTATTCTGAGCGGGAGAATGAGAGAGAGAAGGCATATATAAAAAAAAACTTTTGCCCTAGCTCCCGCACCAATACGGCCAATTATCACATTGTGCAAGATAAATTCCCATACATAAATTGGACGTAAAATTTGTTTTTGTATCTAATAAAAATTAATAAGTTTTACTTTTTTGCCGTGTGGGGCCGGCTTTAGAATTGTCCCACCCCTCTCTATCCACGGGAGTACTAAGAGCCGACTGAGGGAATACCAGGGGAGTGGGCAGCAGCACTCCCTCGAGTATTAACAACATCCACTGCGATCGCCAACCCGCCTGCCAAGCGTGGCGATTACGGCATTATCCCCCATGACGGAACCGCTCGTTGTGGCGTTTTCTTGGGGATGCTTATGTCCAGCAGTGGACGTTGAAAGGCTGATGGATAGATGGATAGAATAAGTTTTACTAAGTAAGCTGTGCTTCTAGTCACTTACGACGATACTTACGTAAAATAATGATAGTATTCGTGGTTCGCTGCCCAAGGAACATTCATTTCGGCGGAGACATGGTACTGTGTCGCCTTACAACTTGCAGTTGGTTCCACGTATAATAAATAAGCCTGATGCACAACATTGAAGTCTTTTAGCACCAGCTCGTAATACAAACTCTCTGGTTCAGTCTCTTCTTTTATAACAGTTTTGCCGAAATTGAAATCGGATGGCACGTTTGTAAAGATTACTCTTGAGGCGTAATCGTTTATATCAACGTTTAACACTATCTGGAAATAAGCTGTAAATATTAAGATTGTAATATGGATTCAAGCACTATAAAGAGAGAATAAGTAAGAGTTTGCCGTGTGGGGCCGGCTTTAGAATTGTCCCTCCCCTCTCCACCCATGGGAGTCGTAAGAGCCGACTGAGGGAATACCGGGGGAGTGGGCAGCAGCACTCCCTCGAGTATTAACAACATCCACTGCGATTGCCAACCCGCCTGCCAAGCGTGGCGATTACGGCACTATCCCCCATATGAACGAAACACATGTTGTGGTGTTTTCTTGGGGAGGCCTATGTCCAGCAGTGGACTTCGAAAGGCTGATGGATGGATGGAGAGAGAGAATAAATAAAATAACTCCCTTGGATATTTATATCGCTAAGTTCTAAGTAGGTGGTTCTGTCCGTGTGGTGACGGACTAAGAATTCAAGTGTCACATCCCCATCCTTGCCCGCGAGTGTCGTACAAGGCGACTAAGGGAAGTAAGCAATTATCAAACATTACGTTACTGGTGGTAGGGCTGGGTACAAAGTGACCACTTGCTATCGGACCGAACGGGTCGGTACCACCCTCTCCTGTGTGACCGGTCATGAAGCACGTCAGTGTGTTTGGGCTGCAGCAGAAAATAGCCGTTTATTCTTTCATTTCATATCTGAGAAATGAAATTGTGCGCAGCGGCTTGACAATACTCTCGATATAGTTGAGTCCATGAGCGACGGTTACCAATTACCATTAGGTGGGCAGTGGCTCATCTGCCATCATTAGAAATAAATAAATGTGGGTATTTTATGACAATGGAAAACGAAAATATTTTACTTTTAAATACCTAGTAAGTTTGTTTATTTGTAACGTTTTTAAAGTAAGCTATCACCGCGATAGCCTAGTGGTAAAATCAAGGATGGCAAAGACAGTGGTATCGAGTTCGATCCCCAATCCAAGGTTCAGACCTCGTACGGCGCACACGCCTGAGCTTACGAGATTTTTCGAAATATGTATTTGTTTACAATTTATCACCGCTCGGTGAAAGAAAACATCCTGAGGAAACCAGCATGCCTGAGAGATTTTCTCAACGGCTTATGAAGTCTGCCAACCCGCACTGGGCCAGCGAGAGGGAAGGAGACCTATGCCCAATAGTAGGACAGAAAAAGGGATGAAAAAAAATCCGGAACTCATAAAAGGACTTTTTTTGTTTAGGCGGGAAAAAATGTACCTAACCGCACACCCGTCCTTCGGGACAACGAACAGGGTAGTGTGGGGCCCTCACCCACTAAATAAACCCGCCATGTACCGTCTCTCCGCCTGTGTTGACGGACCACTGGTACTGTGTTGGATTAATTCAGTGGTCCGCCGGCACACTCACTAAAAGGAACTAGGCTACTTTTAAGTATGTTGGAAAAATAAAGAGTTCGTGGTATTTGCACGCAGAATCATCACACATTGCAGAAGTTTATAATAATAATGTAGGTATTAAGTCTTACTTACTGGTTTTCTCGTAGGTGACACTTTAACGATAACGTGACTCCAATCGGGGTATAACTGTTTAATTTCGTGAAGGTGTATCGTTGCTAATTTTCTTTTGCCAAAATCATTAGCCGCGCCCGTCCAACGACTCGTTTCTGATAATGGCGTCGCTTGTTTGCTACAATACAACAATTTTTAAATATTAGATTATGATTGTACAATAAGCTGTATTTCTGTACCTTTAAAACTGTCACTAGTTTTCAGGTTATATCTCAGGTTTTTGATGTAGTATCACGTACAACGTACCTATGCCAGTTTTTAAGTCTAATCAAGAGCTACCTACCAAAGAAAAAAGTTAATAATCCGTTGTGTTTCTGCATGATGTGCGAACACACACAGATAAAAAGACAAAAAATCTATATTATTAGTCTTTGTTTTCAGAGACGCCTAAATAGTCTACAGACACTTTATAATATTATTAAGGACTAACTGATACCCCGAATTCATCTGCGTTACAAGTGCTTATGAAAATCGTAATTTCTTAAAGCTTTAATAACTTTGTATTAACTGAAGATATCGCAAATTTTTTTTTTTAAATAAGGTTCCAAGCGTCAGTTAAAGAAAACTTAGAAAAACTAATTGAAATCTATGTAATAGTTTTTCTGTGATTATATAGATAGATACACCGTGTTGATTGTTCGTTGTTTTATGTAAGACAGCGGGCGGAGCCATAATCTCGGCGGTTGTCATGCACGGATGATGGATATATTAAATCAGTATTCGTTTATAGGTACTACCACATGTAGGTATTGATTAGGTACACACCAGTAAAAGCACAATGTATACTACATGAATAGAATACATACTTTATTTTTTATACGAGTTATGTACATAATGTATCATGTATGTAAAATTTTAAAAGCAATTCACGCCAATGTTTACTTTAAACGCTTATTCTTCAATACGTAATCGACTCATTAATGTTTAAGAGTAGAACAAACTTCTACAAGTCTCCAAGCGAAGCACGAAGCGAAGTGTCTACACGCTTTCTTTGAAGCAAGCATGAATGTGCCGGCTCGATCGGGCAAATACCACTCTCTCATAGAAACAACGGTAGGCTCTCCTGTCGTTGTTGTATGGTGAGTGAGAGCGCCGGAGGCCTGAGCCCCCTCCTTATCCTTATTATTCTTCCTCTCCACATCCTATCCCTTTCCCTTAAGATGGTGACGCGCAAGTGATGCCTCTGGTTTTGCTAGTGTCTATAGGCTACGGTAACCGCTTACCATCAGGTGGGCCGTATGCTTGTTTGCCACCCTCATAGTATAAAAAACGTAGTTTTATTTCTTAAATATCTGCGATATTCTATCTGCGACCTCGTCCGCATAAACTATCAGAATATAAATACGTCTCTCTATAGCACACTAAATATATCTATGCAAAAGTATATTTAACAAACAAATAAATAAAAAACAACAAGCACACTTTTGCAATTATAGATAATATATTAGTAAGGATGTACTTAATATTAGAGTTAATATCCGAAAATAATATGTATCCTTACCAATATCTGTACGTGTTATATGTAAATTTAGCGTTGCATCCAAACACCCATTCCTTATCTTCAACATTAACCGCCTCGATAGCAACAAATCTGTTTTGAGGGAATCCAATAAGGCGTATCATTAAGTATGTAGTTCTGTGAAAAAATATAACAATAAAAATGTTGTCTTAGGAGCAAGTAGAAAGCGTTAATTATGTTTCTGATTATTTCCATCAGCAAAAGCAATAGTCCCCTTGATATTACTTGGCATTTATGTATGAAAGAAACTATACAATACGACAGGTACTTATTGACAACTATATCGATTAAAACAGAATTAATAGTAGCTGCTAGACCAACATAATTTACAATTCCTGTGCATCTTAAATAGGAACTAAAACCTTGACTTGCTTTAACTTATATATTAGTTCTCTAGCCTGTTTTTCTGTCGACTCGCAAGATCTTCCTTATTATTTTATCAAATTTCATGATTTATGATCCTGAAAGTCAACATAACGCAGGCCATCGCTCAGATTCAGCCGGATCTATGCAGTACAGTAATTGAAAATTGGACCTCCCGGATCCGTGTCACCGTTCGAAGCCGCGGTGGACAATTAAACGATGTCATATTTCATAAATAATGAATGACATAAATGGGCCTTTCAAATAAAAAAATAATTTCTTTAATATCTCACATACAGTTTGTTTTATTTAATTTCTACATCGACCCATACTTGTTGAAAGACCTTTTATTAACAGGTATCTAAACCACCACCGAAAAATCATTGTTGATATTTGTTTACGATCGGGGACACCAATCCGGAATCGTAAAACTGACCTTCTGACTATTATTACGCAAGATCTAGTCTGGGAATAGCCAAATGATGTAATATTACAATCTTAAAATAAAATCTTCCTGTATCTCTGGGTATTTGCCAACAAACAGATCGACCATAATTACTCTCTTTCCTTAATTTGTAGTCTTACTAACAGTGTATTCTGTATTCAGCGACAAATCGCCGCCATATTGTAGGAAAACTTAGTTGCAACACCTATTACAAAATTTACAAAGCGGCATCAATCCAAAATAAGCATTAACATCGAAATTATTTTCTTTTTATGTAAAAAATAATTGGTTCAGACAAATATTGTAAATTTGTACTCCGAACGCATCAAGCAAACACTACATAATTATACATTGTATAGAAAAAGACCTAGACTTTAGGATATACTTTTGGCCCTAGATTTCTTTTGGCCTAGAATTTAGTGTACATAACTAAATTCATTCAATTCCGCCCTCACAACGGCAAAAAGTATATTCTTTTTAAACTACCTTTTATAATATGGAGATATCAGATTATTATATACACATTACATAATTCAAAGAAACCGTTTAGTGATAGGTGGTAATGTACTTGTGTTATGACTAATCATATTTCATACTTATCTATTTGCGGTCTTGAAATTTGATAAATACGTCTGTTGTCCTCATACCAGAATGCGTCTGCTACCATGTTCGAATCAGGACGGACCACCCCCGGACTCAATGTCATCGAACGATTGGCCTGCATACCACAATAAAATTAAACCACGAACAAACACACCGAATCCGTTATCTTATCAAGAATTTAAATATTTATTAAATGATATGGTGTACAACTGACCTAATTGACATACGAATTTTACATAAAAAAATATCTTAAATAATGACCTTGTTCTTGCTACGAGTATACATAAGTGAAAACGAAGCTTCAAGCCTGTATTTCCCGAAAGGGTAGGCAGAGGTGTATTACACACCCACGATTCGCCAGCTATGTTTAAACACAAAGTGAAAAATGTGAAATCGAAAATAATAGTCACGAGCAGGATTTGAACCTGCATCTTCTGGATACCGTCCACTGTGACTGCTAATTTCGATAACACATTCATTAAGGCGTCACCCAAGACGTTAAAAATGAATGTGTTATCGAAATTAGCAGTCAGGAGCAATTGTCACGATGGCTGAATTGGCAAAGCATCTGGACGGTATCCAGGAGATGCAGGTTCAAATCCTGCTCGTGACTGTTATTTACGATTTCACATTTTTGACTTTGTGTTTAATGTATAAGCCTAAGCATGTCAAATGCTTAAAAAGTATATAAAAATATCTAGATATAGCTATGTTTAAGTCCCACGTAAGAGGGGGCGAGTCTATTGCAGTCTACCGGGCACATTTCCAAACTCCGGGCTGCTACTGAGAATTTTGCACGCCTCATAAGCGAAACGTTGAGGTGGGTACTACTCCCGTTTTTCACGGAACAACTGATTTTTGTTTTTACGAAAAAGTTCAATAATACTGCCCGACCCGGGGATCGAACCCGCTAAGCAGTCGCTTACACTACGACTGCACCACAGAGGCAGATTTTTTTTCACAAGTGCGTGCGCTTAAGCTCGTGCAATCTCTATTCCAAGCAATACTCTTAACCTAGCTGTGTAAGTTTCCCGCTGAACAACTATACGTACATAATAAAGCAGTACAACACAGTGTCTGTACATCTGGATTCCCTCACCATAAGCCTATTGGTTTCACGTGCTGAGACCCCTGTCACAAACCCATCTATTACGGCAAGAGTAAGCAGAGTTTAAAACTTTCGACTTCTCCTTGAAGTGAATAATAACTTTCTTAATTGTACCCTTACCTGAAAGAACTGTCTCGATTTTGACATCAGTATCCGGTTGTCATTTATTATTTGTTCCGATAGAGGATCGATTATGGAGAAAAGAAATCGATTGATGGCTATCACTAATTGTTTGCACCACACAATGCATACATGGTCTGGCGAGACCCAGACCCCAGGGATGGCTGTAGTCTGCAGCGTAAACACGATTAGTTAGACATAATACTATTAATAAAAAATATTATAAATATAGTCTCACGCCTGTATCCTTGAAGGGGTAGGCAGAGGCGTATTACACACCCACGGTTCAGATTACAGCAGATATACGCTAAACAAATTAATGAATGAATTAAATGAATTAAATTCTTCAGTTCCGTGTATTTATAGTACATTTCACATAGTAGTCGAACATTTCCGCATTTTCAATTAGGTATGTGATTTATTTGACATAGGTACTTTTTTACAACCTATTATCGTCCCGCTGCTGGACGCGCCAAGTGAGAGGAATTTAGGCCATAGGTCACCACACTGGCTCAGTGCGGATTGGCAAATTTCACAAGCTTTCCAAAAAATCCTTAGGTACGCTTTGTAAGTGTCCCGCTGGACATCTATACAGATATAACAAAACAGTACAACACGGTGTCTGTACCTCTGCAATGGACTCCTCAGTTTGTTTTGCTTTACCAAGCCGTGACAATTTATCAAAAAATACACACATCAATTCTAAAATTCAGAGGTATGTGCGGTGAGAGGTCTTTTACCTCGGACTCGGCATTGATCTCGACGGCATTATCTTTGCAGTCCTTGGTTTTACCGCTACGCCATCTGATATACTTCGTTTTTATGTAAGAATATTATGAGACAATAGACTAGGTAATACGTCCAATATTACTGGTAATATTATGTGCATCCAATATGATTGTGTTGTATGTTTTACACAAACAGAACGTTTACCTTGGTAACTCCAAATGCTTACATAACTAATTGGCTATTTTATGCTATAATATTGAGGTACTCACTAGTGCATTTATATAACTGTCCTCCGATGACGTCAAGCCAGCCGGCACAAGAACGTCGCGAGGTCCGCTTCCAAAACTTAGCAACAATTTCCTTTCTCTAATATTAATATCCCTTTTGATATTCATATTCCATTCAAAATTCATAAGCATGTAGTAGTCATCCATTGCAGGATCCACATTGATCACAGGGGCATCCAAAGGCGCCGCTAAAGCAATAGCTATCGAAGTTGTGTTAATAGTGCTCGGATACGCTAAAAGTCGTTTAGCAATTAAACCTCCCTGTCGAAATAATACGTTAGGTTTTCCACTGTAATTATATTACCTAAATGCATCGCATTATGAACACCACGAAAGTTCATATTATATTTTAAGCTCTAACTTCTAACCGATGTCCCACAGGAGTGGCCCTAAGACCGAACCCTGTGGGACACCGCACGAAATGATCAAACACATATTTACGACAAACACAACATTTTTAAAGTATATTTATCAAAACTACTAATATGGACCAAACGATACACTGATATTGATCTTAATCTTCACTACAAAAGGAAATAAGTATGGTACTAGGAATTCTACTTCGAATGAGCTGATAAAACGTTATTACCTTCTACTGATAAAAAAACAATGCTTTGTTAGTACGCTGTGAAACTAAAAACTTACCATTGAATGTCCAATAAGTATTACTGACTTAGGTATAGGCTTAGTATACTTTTTGTTTTTGTACAGAGTTAAAATTTTTGCTATACAGGCTGCTGCAAACTTTGTTTGACTTTGAAGTACTCCACCATAGAGACCCGATAATTCTTCATTGTAACTGACTAAAAATAATAGATTTAAGTACCTATATTATTACATGTTGCAATATTGCACTTGAATTCATAATCAGATACAATTCTACGAATAAATTTAGCAATTATAAGCGTAATTGGGCCGCAGTCGCTGCCTTCTTCCTTGAAGCGGCGGAGAGAGCCAGGGAGAAATATTCTTCCGCTGGCCGCCAACGACTGAGGTGGCGCAGGCGCGAGTACCTGCGCCTGACACCCCCCTAGCTGAGGCTGCGAGTGGTGGGACCGGGGAACGTTCGCCCGCAAGTCCTCCCGCGACGGTGCGATGTTCTGTGTGCGCAAGCGTCGCCCAGTAGAGGGTACCTGAAAGGGTAAGTCACCGGCGGACCACTGAAGTGATGGCACACATTTCCAATGGTCCACCAGTACCAAAATACGTACCAACATACGTTTACCAACATATTTATGTGTATATAGCACTTAGTACTTTAAGTGCTTACTATTAATTAGAAAGACACTCAATGCACGGTCGGGTCAAAGCTCTTAAAATTCCGCCTCGTTAATAGGGCTAAGTAACTAACCGACGACACATTCAAATTCATGGAAAAGAGGACGGAAATAACATACGAGTTGGACTGACCCAAATGTTTTCGAACTGAAAATTGTTGTCCAAGCCCATAAGCAACAACTTTCACCAATTTAATGTTGTTTATAATAAATTAATTACAAAATGGACTGATAGAAAACACCAGTGTATAAGCTTTTTGTTGGGCAGAGCAAGTGATCAAACTTGTACACTTATAAATACAACTTATATATATACATAAAATATATTACGTTTCTTCAAATTGTATTGAGTATCATGAGCCTTTATATAACGTAAACATGGCAGAATAGCTAAAGCAGCTCGGTATCGTGTCCTGGAACTACCAAGTTATATGAATTGATTTACCAAACAGATATCGAAAAGGTCAATCGAGAAATCTAATTCAATTGAGCGCATCTCTAAGATCGATAAGTAGCAATGGGCAGGCCACATCACTCGACGAACTGTCCACTCTTGGGAAGAAAGGTTCTCGAGTGGCGACCACGTATAAGAAAGCGCAGCGTAGGAAGGCCCCCGACCAGGTGAACTACGATCTGATCAAAGGCTCGATCGATGTGCACAGCACTGCTCGTTTCGGTGTACTGTTGGTTATATCCAGCAATGGACGTCCAAAGGCTGATAGATGGATTTCCAAATTCCATCAGCCTTTGGACGCAGACATTAAACCTAAATTTCGGGCAGTTTATGACATCCGCATGGCGTTAACTTTATACAAATCTTAACTCCATTAACGATTAGAATATAGTGGAGAAAAATGTCAAGAAGGTCAAGGTGCCATGCTTAAGAGCAATTTCCAAAACCTTGAAACACTTGACACAAGCTGAGACTCAGTTTGTGTTCAATGTTGTCTCAGTATTTTTTAGAGGAGCCTATGCAGTAGTTGCGCAATTAGGTTTCTCCATCCCACTTTTAATACTGGATAACTCAAACAATCATTGTCTTCATTCAACATAGGTATTATTTAATGTTTAATATGATCATTCATAATATCCACAGCAATAAAATTGTCGGCAGTTCTCAGCATGAATGGGCCGGCCCAATCGGCGAAGCACCATCCTCTCACAGATTAGCGTGAAACATCTCCTACTGTCACTGCTGCGCACGGTAAGTGTGAGCCCAAAGCCTCTCCATGTCCTTCCCTATTATCCTTCATTGCCACTTCCTATCTAGCGACCGCTTACCACCAGGTGGGCCTTAAGCCTCGACCAGATCTACCAGCACGTAGCGTGTCCAGCACGTAGCGTGTCCAGCGCGTAACGTGGCAGACACGGCACAGACAATAGTTTTCACATCTATACAATAAGAGCACCTCCGGCATAAACAGACGCCATCAAACAAACTAAAAAGTGCACATGCATACCATGTTCTGCAATTATGCGATAAAACTAAAACGAGAATTCAACTCTTGATAGATACAAAGAATTTATGGACTATGAGGAGAGATTCTGTAAATATTTTTTCATAGGTACTAGCCGCGCGACTACCACAGAGGCACAGACACCTACATACGAGTACATGCACAGACAAAACATTCTTGCTGAGAATGCTGGCCAACGCCGGCTCGTGTCTGCGCGGACACACTCCGCTCGCGTGCGCTAGATGTGAATACATCGATAATATCGCTATATAGTATATTATAGAATATTATTATTTTATCTGCCATGTAACGTGTCTGAAACATTCAATATCAGTAGATCTGAAAGAAGCTGAATGCTACTCACATAGGGCGCGTAGTGTAAAAATAAATCGGAATCATTATTCTCATTGTAATGGGCGACAACAAAATATTGGCGTCTTTAAGACAAGCGTGGCCAGTTGCAATGCCACCATATTTATGATCCTTTTTTTTATACTATGTGGGTGGCAGACAAGCATAAGGCTTGATAGTAAACGGTTGCCTCTGCCTATAGATGCTAGCAACAATAGAAGCACCACTCGCTCGTTGCCATCTCCAAGGAAAGAGATAGGAGGAAGGATATTAGGGAGAGGACAGGAATGATAACAAAGAGAGCATGGGAAGGATAAGAAGTATAGGACAGGGAGGTGGTTTAGGCCTCTGATGCTCTCAATGAAACACAATGGTAGGAATACCTACCATTGTTTCATGGTAATTTTCTGTGAGAGGGTGGTACTTCCCTAACTGAGCCGGCTATTCTTGCTGGGATAAGCAAGGCTCTACCACTAGAAGAGCTGCTTTATGTATACTCGCTAGTTGTTATTGAATAATATTATATTATACTTTCCCTCTGTTTGCCTTTGGGCAAAGGCTTCCCCCAACCTTTACCTTGCTCTTGTATTAATCTATGGGTCACACAGTTTTAACAGATTTATGAATGGAATGCGAAATTGTTAGCCTGGTGCGCGTTTCCCTTTTTACCAAGTACCCAATCCATAAATATTGGAGTTTTGTTGCTTGTTTGCATATCTTTCTGATGTCAGAGTTCTTCATTCAATCTTTCTTTTCAATGTGCATTATACTATTTACCCAAGTCTTTACATGCCATTAAACTCTCAAAATAGTTTTTGGTAAGTATTGGTTTCTACAGGCAGCAGGTGTCAAAAATAGGTTTTAATATGAATTTACCGCTAACCATATAATAAATTTTATGAAATATTAAGAACTAGCAAACATTACCTAATACCAAGATCATATAAAAATGCTTACTTGTAAAGAAATCAAAGTGGTATTGATATCCTTTAGAAAGTGCTTTCCTTAAGGCCACTGATGCTAAAGACCTAGCTTGCATATGGCTGCCAGCATTTCCAGGCAGAAATAATACTGGGACACCATCAAACCTGTTGCATAATGGAATAAGAAGTACTATTGTAGCATAGCATTATATCTCATAATAGCTGTGGTAAGATATGCAGACTTACAACAAAGCTAATAAATTAAATACTTCTAGAGAAAGTAAAATTGTAGTTTGATTTGAATGAATGAACTAGATAAATAAGCATTACATACCACATTTTCCTGGCTTTTTCTGTGAATCTTCCTTCACTATATGCATACAAACCATATTGAGGATATACTTTATTTTCTGGCACTGACAAACGCTAAAATTAATAAAATACTACATAGCATAATAAAATTCAAAACTTCAGAATCAATGTTAACTTGTCATTACTGTATATACATACCACAAATTGAGGAAATTCAAACATGTAAGTCATTAAGCAATAGTTATTTTTGTCACTAAAATAAATATTTAATACACCAAGGAAATATCCCAAAACAAAGAGCAACGAAATCGTTTGAAAGATACCGGAACGCACAACATTAAAAATTTTCATTTTAAATTGAAGTGCAAGTTAACCACATATAGTCAAATAACACAATTTTTATAAATAAAAACAAGATTGATTTGCTTTCAATCACATTACGAGAAAATTAAAATTACACCCCTCTCCAAAGAGTAGAGTAATAGAATAAACCGGGGAAAAAAAATGTCAATATTGTCATTTTTGACAATAAATTATCCAAAGACTAGAGAGTAATACATAAAATTATCATTCGAATTTCGACGATCTCTCTCACATCCGCAGAAGGTATCAATATTATCATTTTGGTTTTGAGACGCCTAAATGCATTTATTATTTATGTACTCTCTATAATGCACAGACAAATTCTAAATTCTGTTAGTTATATAGTAATAATAGAATAGGTATATACATATGTAGCAAAAAGTATACAATTACTATTTCACACATGTGTCCGTGTGGTGACGGACTAAGAATACAAGTGCCATCACCCCATTCTTTCCCATGGGTGTCGTATGAAGCGACTATGGGAAGTAAGCAATTATCATCCATTGCATGACTGGTGGTAGGGCTGGGTACCAAGTGAGAGTACTCTCTTGATATCAGGCCCGAGCGGGTTAGTACCACCATCACCCATGTGACCGGCCATGAAGCACATCATTGAGTTTTGGTTGTTATATTTCATTTCATATATGTGAAGTGAATTGGTGAGCAGCGGCTTGACAATACTCTCAGTATAGTTGAGTCCATGGGCGACGGTTACCATTTACCATCAGATAGACCGTGGCTCGTCCGCCACTACATGCAATAAAAAAAAAACCAAAAGCGAAGGCATCGAAATTTTTATCTCTGAAATACCTTTCACCCAGTCGGTATTATATGGATGATCAAATGTGGCATCTATTTGTGAAAACTTGACATCCTCTGTGCTTATGAAAGCCATGCTAAGCAGTAAATCCAGCCTGTCCAATAATAATGGCAGGTTTTCAGGAAACTGGCAGTAAAGTTGGAACACAAATAATATTAAACTGTGACTGTGCATCCTAACTCACTAACATAGGTATGTGTAAATATTTCACTTTGTGTGTGTCCATAGTTTTAAGCTTAGATAAGGTTTTAGGCATTTATTTGTCTGTAAACAAAATTGCCAGCTTTGAACTTATGTCAGCTATCCATGGATCAGTATTCATCAAAATCGCAACACGAAGCGTGAAAGCAAAACTAACAAAAGATAAAGAACAAATTATTTGTGAAAGTGGAAAATGAGAACTTTACTGCAGGCGGGATTCAAATCTGCGTCCCTTCCAATCTGGGAAAGTGCTCTAGATAGCGGTCTAGCCATCACAGCAACCAACAGCTATTCCCAATCTCCACATCACTTTTTTGTTAGATGTTTTACGATCCACGCCACCTATCGGATGCATTTACGTGCATTATTCCAATATATATAGTAAGTTTAGTTTTGCAACATTGATATTAAATTTTAGAAACACAGTTTCGAAGAAAAGAATTGTCCAAAACTGTCGCCAGTTGTACATAAGTAGTTATAGTTATGATATAAATTCATTCTTTCCAAAATTCAACCTTACATATATGGTTTAAAGTTGTATTTACAAAGCATTATGCAAAAAGCAATAAAATTTTACGTCCATAATTTCCGGCCAGGACAAGGACGGAGTGGAGACGAATATTTTTTTATAATTTTCATGTATGAACATTTACTCAGTTTATTACTAACTAACTTAACTAACTTATCATACGCCATTTCCCTTTCGGGATAGGCAGAGAGAACAGAGTGCCAAGAGGCTCTATTCTTGCATACATCTCTCGCTTCTTCACCATTCAGTTTATTAAAAAATTAGTTTATTAAATTTGTTTAATTTATAAATGTGTTCCAAACTCATATTTATACTTTTATCTGATCGTATTAATATGCTTTTAGGTAGAATATTTACTTATATATAAATAAAATAAAACTCATAAATATAAATTTTGGTTTTTATTCCCAATATAGTAATATAGTAATTCTAATATTATTAGTAGTACCCAGATCTATTCTAGTCTAGATGAATAAACATTGACAATACAGTAGTTAGTAAATCAATTTTCTTGAAATAAATGAAGCTTATTGTAGAGTTGTCTTTTTGAATTAGATTTCAGCTTTTCTGTTGATTTTTTTTTGCTATATAATTTAAACTAACTGATACATTAAAACGATAAACCAGAAGAAAACTTGGCTTTAATCAACAAAATAATTAGACATACATTATTATTATGTAAAATAAATTAAGACATTAAAATATTGACATTCAATCAAATACGTAAATAGTGTAAGTAGCCAGTAGCATAAACTAAGGAGTACATATCATTCACCCCCCCTTTTTACTTTTAACTACTCAAGACATAATCATTTAAATGACGAGGATGTTGTCTTATCCTTCTAGAACTTCGTGGAAACCTTTGCTCAATTTCAACGTTGTTGGCGTGTTGAGATTCTACATTACGATCTTAAATTCTCTTCTTCAGGAATATCTTCGGTTGAAGAAAGAGGTAAGCCAAAAATAGGCTGGGTGTCTAAAAAGTTATCCTCTGTAGAATCAGGAAGTGGCGCCAGTTGCCTATTGGAAACTGTAGACTCTCGACCATCACTATGTCGTATAAATGAATTGTAAGGGTTGCTTTGTAGTAGCTCTACATCTTCAACGTATGGGTCGCTTTTGTTACGTACGTTCTTCTTGCATAAAATCGGCCCTGGCACTAACCACGAGGGTATTGAGTCTCCGTTTGACGATCTTCTTGGATAGCGAAAAAGTCTATCATGGGGAGTAGCATTTATAGACGTGCATAGAAGAGAACGTATTGAATGCAAAGCAATAGGTAGCACTTGCTCCCAATTATCAATAGGTAAATTTTTAGAGCGAAGAGCGAGTTGAATTGTTCTCCATAATGTACCATTCAGGCGTTCTACTTGGCCATTGCCACAAGGATTATAAGGCGTAGTCCGGCTAGAAGCAATACCAAGTGATCTTAGAAATTCGAGTAGTTCAGAAGACATAAATGCGGCCCCTCGATCACTGTGTATATATAATGGAGTACCAAAAGTAGAAAACAGATGTTGCAAGCATTTTATCACTGAAGCTGAATTCATATCTTTACAGGCATAAGCAAAGGAAAATCGACTGTATTCGACTATAATGGTTAATATATATTTATTAGGTCCTGGTAGTGGCCCTTTAAAGTCCAAATTAAGTCGTTCGAAAGGTGCGATAGCTTTAATTAAGTGTCCTTTATATTTACAATACCGAGGCTTTACTTCTGCACATGTTTTACAAGAAGCAGTCATTGCTTTTACCTCTTCTATCGAATATGGCAAATTCTTTGAGCGGACCCAATTAACCATCCTAACGATTCCTGGCTGACAAAGATCATTATGTATTTCACGTAGTTTGTCTGTGTTCATGAGAGCACAAACGCGAGACAATGCGTCTGCAACAATGTTCTCGGCCCCAGGACGATATACAATATCAAATTTGAAACACGATAATTCGAGACGCCACCGCTCTATTTTTTCGTTCTTTATTTTACTAGTATGCTTACTATTAAACATAAACGCAACTGATCTTTGATCAGTGATTAAATTAAAATATCTGCCAATAAGGAAATGTCTCCACTTACGGATACTCTCGACGATTGCTGCCGCTTCCTTTTCAATTGATGATTGTCTGCGTTCAGACTCTGTAAGTGTTCTAGAAAAAAAGGCAACTGGTCGACCTTTTTGAGATAAGGTCGCTGCCAAATCGAAATTCGAGGCATCTGTTTCTCCAGTAAATGTTTCTTTGTCATCAATTGCACTAAGGTATGATTTTTGTATTTCTAATTTCATATTTTCAAAACTAGTTTTAGCATCATTTGACAGAGGAAATTTATTTGTTTCAATAAGTGGGCGAATTTTGGTTGAAAAGTTATTAACCCATTTCGAATAGTGAGCGAATAAACCCAGTGCATGTTTTAATTCTTGAACATTAGATGGTAAAGGCAAATCAATTAAAGATCTAAGCCGATCGATATTGGGCTTAATATTTCCGTCAGATACAGTATAGCCAAGGAGATTGATACATGTTTGAGCAAACTGACATTTTTCTTTATTTATAGTTAGTTTATATTTAGTCACAGCACCCATGAATTTATTTAAATTTCTATCATGATCAGATTTATCTATTACACAGACAGTTACATCATCTAAATATTCAAAAACACCTTCTAGATGCTCTTCTGTGATGATATATTGGAGAGTACGTTGAAATGCAGCAAATCTATTAGTAACACCAAAAGGTATTCTCGTAAACTGGAAAAGTTTACCACAAGCTTCGAATGCTGTATAAATTCTGTCCTTTTCTAGAATAGGTACTTGATGATAAGCACTTTTTAAATCAATTTGACTAAATACTTTATATTTTGCAATATTTAAAACTATTGAAGAAATACTCGGTAAGGGATATGCATCCAGATATGTAAATTTATTAATAGTTCGGGAGTAATCGATCACTAACCGCTTTCGGTGCATTCCTCCACCAGTTACTAGAACTTGTGCACGCCATGGTGATATACTAGGCTCTATAACGCCATCTGCTAAAAGCTTTTCTATTTCCTCTGTGATAAATTTGCTGTTACAATTGTGACGTCGAGATTTTATTGCTATTGGTTTAATATTAGCTGACAAGTTTAAGAATAGTGAAGCAGGAGGTACGTTTACTTCTATGACATTACATAGTTCAAGCGGTTTCTTTTGACCTCCAAAAGTAAGTATAAGAGATTCATGTTCATTTAGAATATCATGACCAACTATTAAATCGGCACAGAGATTATTTACAATTAGTAAACGCTTTTTATAAATATGATCACCTATTTGAATAGATGCGTAACACATACCTTCTACAAAAGACACTTGTGAAAGCGATGCCAGCGATATTGTGTGTTTGCATGGAATTTTTTTCAAACAGAGCATAGGGACTAAAGTTTTATTGATGAATGTTACCGAACTTCCTGTGTCGATAAGGGCATCAGCTCGTATACCGTTGATAGTTACAGTGATAGTGGCTTTTCGAAGACTAGATGGAGATGCTGCTAGAACGTATGCTGCTCCAAGCTGAAAATCAGTGATTTCATTAGCATTTGCAGAATAATTTGTTTGCTTAGGATGTCGATAAGTACTACGGCAGACATTCGCAAAATGGCCTATTTTTAAACATATCTGGCAAGTAGCTTTGTTAGCAGGACAACGTATTCTTGGATGGATATTTCCACCACAAAAAAAAGCAACGCTTTCGCGATGTTTGAGCTGCAGCAATATTTGTGGTTTCTTCCTCTTTAGCGGATTGAGATATAGCGTTTGAATGAATAGGTGAGGGAAAGGAGCTCTCTGATATCTTAAGGGAACTATGTTCAGCTGCTTCTAGAGACAAAGCTTGTTGTATAGTCTCCTCCAAAGTTAAATTTAAATTTTCTAAAAGCCGTTCTCTGAATTTTTGTGACGATATTCCCACAATAAAAGCGCTTCTTATAGCTTGTTCTTCATGTTCTCTAGCTGACTCCTAAGATTAATCGAAGACATTTGGACTGGACCTTGTGATATCGATCTAGGTAGGAATTGGAATTGAATAAAAAACATCCATAATCAAGGTGGCTGCGGATAATAGCGTTGTAGTAGGAGCTTTTGAGTGTAAGGATGGGAGCCGGGATAATCTAGGAGGAGGGAGGGAGAACGGGATAATCTAGAGTCCATCATAACGCCCAAGAATTTCACATGGTTACACTGAGGAATTACCTCATCGTTTCAGGTTTCAATCATGTTGTCATTTGGAAGTTGTCTGTTAGCTAAGGCAGAGCCATTAGGAAATGATGACTTGAGGATAGATGTTATCAACCGACTTCCGAAAAGGAGGAGGTTCTCAATTCGGATGTATGTTTTTTTTGTGTGTTTGTTACGCGATTATTCCGCCAATTATAAATCGAATTCAATGATTATTTTTTTGTTTGGTAGGCTCTACATCAGAGGTGTTCTCATTTAAATTTTATCAAAATGGGTCCACTGGTTTTTAAAAAAACAACAAAAATCTAAAAAAAACATTCTGGACTTACATCGATGATATTTTCAACAGACTCTCTGGATCATTGGAGCAGTGCGTTTAGTTGGCATAGCATCACGACTGTATGCCCGAAGGGGTAGGCAGGGGTGTATTACATACCCACGGTTCCAGCTATGTTTAAGTCCCACGTATTAGGGGGTGAGCCTATTGCCGTTGCATTGCCTAAAATTTTTCTTTTTACGAAAAAGCTCAATAACTGCCTGTCCCGGTGATCGAAGCGTGCTTAGTCTAAAAATAACATATATACTTATATAATAGCAAAAATAATAGGTAGGTATATATACCTACTTTAATAACATTAACATCATTTTGACACCGACTTCAAACACTTGGTTTTTAGTTAAGGCGTTTTTTTTTTATTTAAAAATAATTTATTTTATTGTGGGCTACTCTATCATAAGACTTACCAGTAGTGGGACTAGGACGAGGGGAGGTATAAAAAGTTTTGGTATATGAATGAGAGGAATTAGAGCGGGAAGAAAATGGAGGGTTTACCCATACTTGTTTCTGTAAAGAATTGGAAACAGTGGAATGAGAGGACGGTTCTTGGGTAATTTCAGAATATGTACGAGAAACAGGTAGGAGTTGAGAAGAGGCATCTTGGTAGAATAAACATTGATCTGCCATTATATATTTAATAGACCGTTGTCTGTCTTGCTCCGGACAAAGATGGCTAGTGGCAAAGTGTCAGCCTGAGCAATGAAGGCAGGAGGCATTTGATTCTTGCACTTCACAGTTTTCACCAGTATGTTCCTGGGAGCAGCGGAAGCATCTGGGTTTAGACCTACACTGCATTTTGGTGTGTCCATATTTGCAGCAAGAATGGCACTGTATGGTAGGGTAGAGATAGAGTTCTACAGGGAGAGAGGTGTAGTAGAGAAAAACTCTATTAGGAAGTATCTGACCTAAGAAAGTAACAACTACAGATTGAGTAAGGACCCAAGAGATATTGCCCTCTTGAACTTGCTTGCGGTTCAATCTTCTTGCCTTAATCACAATTCCAACTCCAGGGAGGACAACAACCCCCCACTCAGCGTGGTGGCCAAATGGCAAGGCAAAGCCCGCTGAGCTGCCATGGCCAGCTGGAGGGCGTGGCTGGGGGCGCCCCGGGCCGGTTTTCAGACCGTTGGGGCACTCCATCCGGTGCTGGAAGAGTGGGCAGGGTGACGGAACGGAGTCTTTACCTTCCGACTGGTGCAGGTGCTGTCGGGGCACGGTTGCTTCGGCAGATATCTGCACATAGTCGCAAGGAGGGAAGTGACTCCTGGCTGTCACCATTGCGGCTGCGACGAGGACACGGCGCAGCACACGCTCGAGTCATGCCCGGCTTGGGTCGAGCAGCGCTGTGAACTCGTCGCGGCAATAGGGAGGACCTCTCGCTGTCGAGAGTCGTCAGAGCGATGCTTGGCAGTGACAGGAAATGGGCAGCGGTCAATGCCTTCTGCGAAGGCGGCGCAGGCGCGAGTATTTGTGCGTTATGCCGCCCTAGCTGAGGCTGTGGGTGGATGGACCGGGGAACGTCTGCCACCCGCAAGGCCTCCCGCGAAAGTGCGACGCTCCGTGTGCGAATGCGTCACTCAGTAGAGGGTACCCGAAAGGGTAAGCCACCGGCAGACCACCGAAGGAATGTGACATAGTTCCAGTGGGCCACTGGAAATAAAGGCGGAGAGACGGCACGTGGCGAGTTTTTTTAGTGGGTAAAGGCCCCACACTACCTTGTTCATTGCCCCGAACAACGGGGTGTGTGGTTAGGATTATTTTTTCCCGCCTTAACAAAAAAAATGGGGAGCAACAAGATCCTTTACAAAGTCTTCCATTGACAGGTCTGTAGGAACCTGCCTAACCAAACCCATTCTGGTAACGTTGTATGTAGGGATAGAAGCAGTGTACTGACAAAGGGAAAGGATAGGGGAAAAAAGTTGTTAGCATTATTAGCAGTTTTAAATTCCACAATTGCTAGAAACACTCACCTAGACTACACATACTTACACCACTTGGATAAATCAAACTAGAACGAAGAATAAAAGAAATACGCCAGATATCAATTATTTTGATTGCTAATTTCCCACCAACGTTTAGTCGCTAACACCGTTCCAAAGAGTAAAGTAATTTGCAATAGTATCTATAGCTATACTGAAATATGTTAGACTTGAGTTCTATATAATTAATTACATAATAATATTAATCCAATAAAGATGGCGTTACTCGACTACCTAAGAGTAAAGTAATCCTAGTGAACTCAACTCGATAGATGTGGCTAGTTTCACCTTAGAAAAAGTGATGACGTAAATTAATGTGCCTGTATCTTATAAACAGCTACCGAGCGTAATGAAAGCGCGATTTAAAATTGCCACTAGCGATATCTAGGGCCGATATGTCAAGTAAACATACATTTAAATGTTGGCGCTTTTGTAAGGAACCATGCCTTTAAAGGAAACTGTCTCCCCCGTGCACCGTTCCTAATCCTATAACGGTTTCGCCCACTACAGAACTCTGTTTACAGCTCAATGTACAGAACATAGCCCATATACAGCTCCTACAGCTCAATGTTTGAGTCTCAATGATCTTATTAGTCTTTAGTATATACTAGTCATGGGCTAATCCGTAAATTTTTCAAACCGGTTAAACCCTATCAAAAGTTTCTGCAAACCGGGTCACAACTCGATTTACCTAAACCGAATCAAACATATTCTATGAACGGTAATTCGTTCGTTCGTACTCGTAGATTAGTAGACTACGAGTTCAAACTCGATTACCGTTCCCTGAGTCTCACATTAAAACTAATCAATTAATTAGAAAAAAATGAAAGTATAATTCATATAAATTGGGACAGTAATATTATGGATTGTATCCATAAGTTCAATACACTTTTTATAATAAGTAGAAGTACCTAAGTAATATCAACATTTTAATACTATACAAAACAATATACCTAACTTAAAATTTTGAATAATTTTATTTATTACCTTTTATTATAATTGTTTGTTATTTACTCACTAGTCACTTAGAATAATCTAAAAAAAAAGTTATTACAATATAAATTACTTGCGTAACTGGCGCCATTTCCAATTATTTGATTTAATAATTGACCTAACCATAACAATATAAGCGAACGGGTTGGCCGAGCGAGCGAGTTCGGAACGGTTCGTTTCTTCGGCGCAAGCGATGAGTCTAGCGACGAATTGCAGATGCAGACGCTTGGGCACGGGCAGACACTTATAAAATAAACCGGGTTGTCGGATTGTCCATCCACCAGCCTTTCAACGTCCACTGCTGAACATAGGCCTCCCCAAAAGAACGCCACAACGAGCGGTCCCATCATGGGGGATAATGCCGTAATCGCCACGCTTGGCAGGCGGGTTGGCGATCGCAGTGGATGTTGTTAATACTCGAGAGAGTGCTGCTGCCCACTCCCCCGGTATTCCCTCAGTCGGCTCTTACGACTTCCGTGGGTAGAGAGGGGTGGGATAATTCTAAAGCCGGCCCCACACGGCACTATCGGATTGTAACTCGGTTCAATTCAAGTTACACTGAAACCGGGTTGATTCGGTTTGGCAAACCGAGTTGACGCATCGCTAGTATATACTCCTTGCTTATTAGAGCCAAAGATTACAATACCCAAAATTAGAGCTTAATGCTCATACTGGCTGTCACGCCTGTCACGCACAAATCATAGATTTCTGGTTAATGTTTTTTTTTATTTTTTTTTATTTATTGATTTTAGGTATTTTTGTGCACATTAGGTGACGATGACAATCCCATCGTTCCATATACAAGATGCTCTTAAGGAAGAATACTATACATACAAAAAAACACCAATACTATACATACAAAAAACATCAATACTATACACTGTTTTGTAAATCAAGCTTGTAAGAAAGAAAATAGTATTTTCGCTGATTGCGATGTGGGATCAGCTAATATGCCATGAAACATGCCCACGTTCATTTTATTTAAACTTAACTTGCGTTGCAGTGTATTTCTTTTCGCATTGTGCCTGGCACACTCCACTAATACATGTTGAACATCTTCTACTTTACCACACAGTTCACAGTTAGGAGAATTGGATATTTTAATTAAGTAAGTAAACTTGTTTAGTGGAATGTGTCCAGAGCGCAATCGATGAGCAGCAACAATTTGACGACGACTAAGAGTAGTTTTAGAAAACCATGGTATATGTGGAGGTTCACATTGGATAGATTTATACCAAATACCTTTCGTCTTTGATCTCATCAAAAGGTTCCTTCCACATAGAGAAGCATTTGCTTCTAAACTTTCCTAACAATTCTGAGTAAGTTGGCAAAATATTAGTTTCAGTACCGGATGACACCGCTTCTTGTGCCAGTCTATCTGCCTCCTCATTACCAGTCAGTCCAAAATACAATGGTACCCATTGCAAAACTATGCTTTTACTTTTTTTTTTTTTTTGTTTTTTTTTTTTTTTTTTGTTTAGGCGGGAAAAAATGTTCCTAACCGCACACCCTGTCGCTCGGGGCAACGAACAGGGTAGTGTGGGGCCCTCACCCACTAAAGAAACCCGCCGTGTGCCGTCTCTCCGCCTTTATTGGCGGGCCACTGGAACTATGTTACATTCCTTCGGTGGTCCGCCGGCGGCTTCCCCTTTTGGGCATCTGAGCAACGCATCCGCACACGGAGCGTCACACCTTCGCGGGAGGCCTTGCGGGTGGCGGACGTTCCCCGGTCCATCCACCCGCAGCCCCAGCTAGGGCGGCATTAGGCGCAAATATTCACGCCTACGCCGCCCCAGTCGCTGGCGGCGGTTCGGGTCTGCGGAAGGATCAGCCTCCCTGGCCCTCTCCGCCGCTTCCTTCCGCGAGATGACCTCCTCGCAGAAGGCAGCGACCGCGGCCCAATTCCTGTCGCTGCCAAGCATCGCTCTGACGACGCTCGGCAGCGAGAGGTCCCCCCCTATTGCCGCGACGAGTTCACGGCGCTGCTCGGCCCAAGCCGGGCACGACTCGAGCGTGTGCTGCGCCGTGTCCTCGTTGCAGCCGCAATGGTGACAGCCCGGAGTCGCTTCCCTCCTTGCGAAAATGTGCAGATATCTGCCGAAGCAACCGTGCCCCGACAGCACCTGCACCAGTCGGAAGGTAAGGACTCCGTGCCGTCGCCCTGCCCATTCCTCCAGCACCGGCTGGAGCGCCCCCACGGTCCGAAGACCGGCCCGGGGCGCCTCCAGCCGCACCCTCCAGTTGGCCATGGCAGCTCGTCGGGCAGAAGAGCCCTGTTCAGTGCGTCCAGAGACTCCGCCCACACGGGTGCGCCGTACAGCGCCATCGACCGGACCACCCGTGTAAAGCCGTCGGCACGCATTGTTGGGTCCGCCCATATTCGGCATGAGCCGTGCAAGGGCGGACGCTGCGCCGACGAGCTTCGGGGACAGTTGGCGGAAGTGCTCGCGAAAGCGCCACCGCCCGTCCAGCACCAGGCCCAGATACTTGATCTGGGCCCGAACCTCAATTTGGACCCCGTCCACTGTGATCGAGGCGCCAGCAGGTGGTCGACGTCGGGGCCCATGGAAAAGTAGGGCCTCCGACTTATCCAGGGCTACCCTAAGCCCCAGCGCCCCGATCCTCCTGACCACCTCCGAGGTCCCTAAGGTGGCCAGGAACGCCGCTTCCTCGAAGTTTCCGCCCCGAGCCGCGACCAGCGTGTCATCTGCATAGCAAATGACCGCCAGCCCGGGGGGGAGCCGGCATCGCAGCACCCAGTCGTAACCAATGTCCCACAGGAGCGGCCCTAGAACCGAGCCCTGTGGGACACCGCACGACATGGGTCTCCTCACAACGTCCCCTATGCGGCTCTCATAGAGAACGCTGCGGCCTTCTAGGTAGTCTGCCACTAGCCGCCTCAGGTATATAGGCACCCCGTGATACCGGAGCGCCTCCCTGACGCAGCTGAATGGCAGACTGTTGAATGCGTTGGCGATATCAAGCGACACCGCCAACAGCACTCCACCACCGGCAACGACCGCTGCGGCCGCGGCCCTCAGGCGCATAATCGCGCCGACCGTCGAACGACCAGCTCGAAAACCAAACTGGGCGTCCGAAAAGTCGGGTCCGACGCCGCGCAGGTGCTGGACGATGCGGGCAGCGAGGATTCTCTCCAGGAGCTTACCCACCTCGTCCAGCAGCACGATGGGCCTGAAGGCCCCGACCGAATCTGGCGTTCGTCCCGGCTTTGGCAGGAGTACCAGCCTCCCCTCCTTCCAGCTATCAGGGAACCGTCCAGACGCCAGGCACGCGTCGAACAGTCCCCTGAGGCGGGGCTCCAGTTGGTCCAGAGCCAGGGCCAGTACCCGGGCGGGTATCCCGTCCGGGCCGGGGGCGGTGTTTTTGGAACGAATCCGCGAAACAGCCGCCCCCATTTCCGACGTGGTGACGGGTGGTACACTGAGGTCAGCCTCCCGGTCGCTACCTGGCGGAGCCATGACCGGGGGTGTGCGCTCCACCCGTCGTGGGAATAGGCCCTCGACCACCTCGGTGAGGAGGCTGGGCTGAAGGGTCTCTGTGAGGGGGGGGGGGCCTGAGTGCGGAGCTTTTTCAGCGCCGCACGGTATGGGCGACCCCACGGGGTCACGGTTGAGACCATCCAGCATCTCCTACCTTTTCTCTGTTTTCGCGCGGCAGATGGCCAGCTTGAACGCGGCCCGCGCAGTGCGGTACGCCTCGTAAAGCTGGCCCTCCCGCTCCCCATCGCGATTGCGCCGCCGACTGCGGGTGTAAGACCTCCGGGCACGAATGCACGCCGCACGGAGGTCTGCCAGCTCCTGGGACCACCAATAGAGCCCCTTCCTCGGAGGAGGACGTCGCACACGGGGCATGGCCGCGTCGCAAACCTGCGTAATCACAGCGCGAAATCGGCCAGCCTCAACGTCCACCCCCTCGGATGGGGCTGGTGAGGACAGCCACGATTGAACGATGGCTGCCTCCGCCAGTAGGTCCCTATCCAGCCTGCCCACAGCCCACCGCGGGAACGCGGGAGTTCTGCGCGCCGCGTGACCCCTACTGCGGCCCTGAAGGGACCGGGAGACCTCAATCCGGATGTACCGATGATCGGATAAGGTCTCAACCTCCTCCAGGACACACCAGTTCCTCACTCGTGCTGCGACGTCAGGGCTAGCGAACGAAAGGTCCACTATCGACCCGCCCCGTCGCCGCACGCACGTGTTGACGGAGCCTCTGTTCAGCAAACAGAGGCCCGTCGACGCCGCCCACTCTACCACCGCTGCTCCACGGACGTCCGTTGCAGGGGACCCCCACGCAGTGGATTTGGCGTTGAAGTCGCCCACAACTAGGACGTGGCTAGGTGCCAGTCGCCGTATCGAGGTCTCCAGGCTGTTAAGCCAGACCTCGAAATCAGCCAGACTCCGGTTGGGGGAGAAATACACGCCATACAGCGTGACTCCCCCCCAGTCGGCTGCCACGTATCCCGTGCCCCTGTCTCTGATTGACAAGGGCTGAGAACGTAGCGCCGTGGAGCTGACGATTGCCACGGAGCCATCGCGGCTGCCCGCCCAATGAGGGCGGTCAGGAATGCAGTAAGGCTCCGCAGCTACGGCTACACCAATCAACCGCTCCACCATGGTTTGCAGGAAAAGATCCTGCGCCCTGGCGGAGTGGTTGAGATTCGCCTGGAGGAGGATAGTGTCACGGTTGAATTTTAAGCCGTAACCATATCCTCCTCCACCCGAGACGGTGGTGAAGCCACGCTAGGGGGGGCAGCCTGGGCCGATTGGCTGGTCCCCCCCTTTTTTGGGCCTGTCGTCGGGGGTCTGCATCCCTCCCGCCCCATGCAGTGCTTGGCAGGCCTGTTGCCTGCCGCGCACGCGGGGCAGTGAGGGACGGCGGTGCAGGTTGCCGCCCGGTGCCCTGCCTGACCGCAGCGGAAACAAAGACCGCTGCAGTCAAAATAGTTAGTGCATGTCGGCCGGGTGTGTCCGACCGCCATGCACTTAAAGCACCTCGCGGGCCTGGGCTCCAGCACAGTGACCCGCGCGGAACTCCAGCCCACGAGGAGCCTGCCTGCGTCAGCTAAGGTTTTGGCCGCCGCGACAGGGCAACTTGCCCAGACGGCACCTACACCGCCGGGACCGGTCCGAATGGAGCCCACTCTGACGGCATTCGAGCATCCGGTTTTCGAGGCAATAGCCTCCCGGACGTCGTCTGCCGTCACCGAGTCATCCAAACCCGAAATGCGCAATTCAGCGCACTTAACCGGTCTGGTGACGCGGACTCCACTCCCCTCGCCAAACAGACCCTTTAGCCTTTCGGCCACGGTGTCAGCCATCTTGGGGCCCTCCGCCCCAGGGAACTCGAGAATTCGAGCCCCTGTGCGGGCTAGGCGGGTCCGGGCGGCAACGACTCCAATGTCGGAGACGTCGATTTCATCCCGGGCCTTCCTCAAGATGGCCTGGTACGACAGGCCCGCTTCCGCCTCCGGCAGCATGGTGATAACCACCGCTGCCGTTTTTGGCGTCTGAAGCTTGCGCGGCTTCTTGCGGCCGGGCTTGCTCCCTGGCGCCGCAGGTTCCTCAGCCCGGGCAGCAGTCCTTGTCTCGGCTCCTTTCTTCCGTTTGCCCCGGGATTTCTTCCTCCCGCCGCCCACTGTCTGCCAACCCTCATGAGAGGGCTCAGGCCCGGACGGCACAGGCGGTGGGACTCGAGAATCCCGAGGCATGGTTACTGGGGCCTGCGAGGGCTGGCCAGCACGCGAAAGAGGAGGGAACTCCTCCCTGGGCTGGCCCACAGAGCGCTGCCCAGCCTTCTGTGCTGATTTTGCCTTGGGGGCAGCTTTGCTCGGCCCCTTGAGTGGTGCGGCTGTGGCTGCGGAGTAATTGGCCACGCGGCCACCCTGACAAGGCAGCGGCGTTGGACCTGAAGGCGGCGCGACCTTCTTCTTATCCGCGGCCAGTGGTGGTCGGAGCCGTGGTTCCGGCGGCATCCCGGCGCTCAAGGAGTTGATGCGCGGGTCATAGATCTCGCTAATGCGATCAATGACTTGGCGCATCTGCTCCTCCGTGAGAAGTCCAGGGGCCGGAAGCCCCGCGCCCGCCGCTGAGTCCGAGGCTCCCGGCACGATCTTGGCGAGCTCTGGTTTGTCTCGCGGGCCAGTGCGCTCCTTGCGGAGCTCTGCCACCTCAGCCTCGAGGCGCTTGCAACGCGCCTCCAGCCTTCTGTTCTCCTCTGACGCCGAGTGCCGCCGGAGTGACTCCACCGCTCCTAAGGCAACTTGTGATGCCTCGTTCAGAGCCTCTGAGTAGGTGCCCCGAAGACTCCGCGACCCGGTGGCCACCGTAAACATAATCGCCAAGGCGTCGGAAACCTTCTGGGCAATTTCATCGGCGGTCAAAAGACTGGCCTTTTCGGAAGGCTCCTCTCGGAGCCTCGATTTGAGGAGGGTAATCCGCTCCTCCATCGAGAGCTCCACTCCTAGGTTCTCCTCTGAAGCCTTGTCCACTCCAGATAAGGCTCGTGGCACAGTGCGTCTGGTGGCACCTCGGCCCCTCTTCACCGGTCTTCCCGGCTTCCCTGGCGGAGGCATCTCAGTGGAGCTGCCCTCCGACTCCGACGCACCCACCGACCGCTCTATCGAGCGCTTCAGGACTCGTGAGGGCCGCTCCGCCGAACCAGCTACCCTCCGCTGGGACTCCGATGCAGACGGAGCGGCGCCTGCGGCCGTTGTGCCGCGATCACCGCCATCCGTCTCCATGCCCGAAGTCACTTCGAGGGCTGAGCCGCTATCCACAGGACTTGCCGCAGGTGTGGGTTTCCTCCCGCGGGTCCTCCCCTTCCTCGCAATCTCCTTTTTCTTTTCTTCGCAGGCGTTGGTTGCCCCCCTCCGATACGCGGGGCTGACAGGGCCGGTCTTGGTACTCGGCCCTGTGAGGGATTCTCCGAGCGCATTGCGCCCGGTACCCTCCGGAGGTATACATTTTGTTTTTACTTCCGCCATTTTTGAGTTTAGAGTCCTTCGACTATGGGGCCGCCCTCGCGACTGGATACCCTCCAGCCATACATCCCTCGCCGGGCGGCAGAGCTTAGATTGGGGTAATTTTTTATAGGGGTTTTCTTCCCCGCGGTCCGAAGACCCCCGGTCCTGTCTTCCAGGATTACGGGTCAGGCCGAACGGTGGTCTGCATCAGACCGTGCCCACCGCTTGCAAGGCAAGCGGTGAGCCCGTCGCCCCTCTGGCTCAAAAGCCCCGTCTTCGTCTCCTAAGCCGGGGAGGCCACTATGGCCCCGCTGGCCCTCCACGGCAGACGTTCGGCCCACTGCAGGCAGTGAGCTGGTCGCCACTCGGGCTGAAAGCCCCATCTCCGGGGACGGGGGGGGTCACTGTGACCCCGCTGTCCCCCTCCCAGAGTCGGGGGGGCCACTATGGCCCCGCTGACCCTCCACGGCGAACGTCCGGCCTATCCACTGTGCCCTCTGCTAATCAGAGGGACACGCGGAGACCCTTCCCCTGCCGGGATTCAGCCGCCGGCACTAGAGTGCCGACGTTGCCCGGGGTGCACCACGCGGAGGTATCCCGACCCGCACCCCCCAACCCGCACCCCCCAACTATGCTTTTACCTGATGCCTTAAGCTGGTGAATTTGCTTAATAATAATATAAGTAATGTTGAGTGCTCGGAAACCATTAGTACATTTGGAAATATGTTGTAGTGCACTTCTGCTATCAGAATATATGACTATTCTATCGTTAACTAAGTTTGAATTTATATAAGTCGAAGCTTTAGATATAGCAAGCAGTTCCGCCGACATAATCGAAATGTATTCGTTTAGTTTAAATTTGCTGAAACATTTTGATACAGAGTCATAAAATGCCACCCCCACTCCATAGGATGTTTTTGATCCATCAGTATATAGGGAATGCCAACCAGAATATTTCTCCGTAAGTTCCTTAAAAATGTGATATTTTGATGAATCAAGATCATAACATGATTTTGGGTTGTTAAAACAATCCAAATTAGGTCTTATCGTGTCACTTATCCTAATATTGGACATCCAAGTTTCCGAAGCAAACATATCTAAGGGGTAGGAAAAGGAAACCTCTACATCCCCTAGCATGGTAAACGATGTAGCTAGGAGAGGCTTCCTCTGTCTGCTTCAGTAACTATTTTGAATTAAATTATCAAGTTCTGAGATAAAGTTTGTGGATACATCGTTTGATCTGGATAGTGACTTCAAGAAGAACTAAAAGCTAAAAATTGTCTTCTTAAATATAGTGGTGGTATGCTCAACTCACTTTCCATGACATGGATTGGAGTTGTTTTAATAAAGCCTCCAACTATTCTTAAGGCCTGGTTTTGCAATTTATCCGGTTTAGAAGTGTGACTAATTGCGGCGTTATCATATAAAAAGCAGCCATAATCAACTCTACTTTTAATTAATGTCAAATATAGCCTTCGAAGATAAAGTGGATGAACGCCCCAAGAAGATCCTGCAAGTACTTTCAAAAGCTGTAACTTATTTAGTACCTTTTCATAGGTATACCCATGAAAAGGCACATTGATGTGTTTTCCCCATCTCAAACATTTGTCTAACCACATTCCCAAATACCTAATACTATCAACAGATCTTAGGGGAGTATTGTCTATCATAATATTAACTGAAAGCTGCTTGTGCCCTCTAGTGAATACACAGAAATTAGATTTTTGGCTAGATAATTGTAGGCCCAAACTGTCTATACAAGAAGTAAACGTATCGATAGCTTGCTGTGTATAATGAATACTATCTGATAGTTTATTGCAGTTAGTGTAAAGGACAAAGTCGTCAGTATATTGACTCATATAGATATTAGATATTTTATTATGTATATCAGCTGTAACTATATAAACTATCCCTTGGTAATAGTAATCTTCTAAGAAGAATGACACCCTAGGCTTAATTCCTTTTGATTCCCTATCTATATGTAGAATTTCATGATGATCGGTTGAATTGTTGACGTGTGAATGCGTACCATGTAAACATCAAATAGCTGACATCAATTTTTAACATTGGTTGTATATATATATATATATATATATATATATATATATATATATATATATCGCGGGCTTCAAGCCAGAGGGGCGTATAAGCAATACCCCTACTTTTCAGGAGACACAGAAAACTTAATAAGTTTTTTTTCAATGTATCTGTTTATTATGAAAATATGCATGTGTCTACGAAAGTACTTTCTTAATAACGTGAAATGATCATTTTCTTTGTAAGTATTTAAAAACTCGCAATATTGCACTTACTTCCATTTGGCTCGACAATTGTAGGCAAACCGTATGTTTTCTTTTCGCAGAAAACGCTTTTATCGGATGGACGTAAAATACAAAAGTTTATTACGCAATTAAATATTAAAATAAAACATCGGAACTTAGTTCAAGTATCGTAAAATTTCATTAATAAATATTTTTTAATAATTAAATTCAGTATTTCTACTATTTTTGAAGATTACACGTCCGTCTGGCTAGTCAAAAATATAAAATTTGTTTTGTTCCAAGACAGGCGTAAGGACTATTTAGGGTTAATTTCGATGGCAGTGAAATAAAACAAGGCACAAAATAGTTTAAAATTATAATTATTTAAAAAGAAACTTGGAACAATTAAACTTTTAAAAGTAAACAAAACCTTAGCATAGGTATAATTAACACTAGTACTACAAATATAATTATTGTTTCTTTGGTCGTATTCAGCATTCACGAATTACAGAGATCTTGATAATCTTAAAGCTAAGAATAGTTTTAGACTAGGGTATTAAAAAAAAGTTGTTTACCTAAATAGAAACAAAATAAACAAACTAAAAAAACTGCTAAGTATAAAAATATCTATAAATATGAAAAACATTAATAGTATTAAACTTGGTTACCTATTAAAAAATAGATGTTTACCTTAATAGAAACAAAATAAACAAACTAAAAAAAACTGCTATAAAAATATCTATAAATGTGAAAAACATGAATAGTAAGTACTTTCCATTTAGTTGCATGCAATCCCATTTACACAAAGAGCAGGTACAGGCAAACGACATAATCTTTTAGATCCAACTGAGCAAGCAAAGGTAAGAAGTTCAAACAGCTATGTAGGTTCGAACTTACTAATTCTTTTTCCCTGACCGACGTCTTAAATATGAGGCTCGTGTTGCAGATAATTCCAATTCGTCATCATCTTGACGAGGCGTAGTCTGAGGCAACGATCCTGATACAGACTGAACAGGTAGTTTTTCGTAGTAGTAGTGATGATTCTTGGGTATCGTCCCATCTCGACACATTTCCATCAGATCTTTATGTTTTGCTTGTTTCAACAAAATTTGTCCTGGGTACAGTTTTGCAAGATTCGAATTATGTTCCAATCTAGTCACTCTCTCCTTTAATTTTACCTCTTTGAATTCTTCCCAGTAATCATATTAGAAAAAAAACGAATGGGGAATGTCTTTATTAAATCGTAACCATCTTACGTTAGCCCATTGCAAAACAGTTCCATCAGTGGCTTTCATTGTATTTGGAATAATAGTACTTCGCAGTGATTTGAAATCCAAAAAATCGGTGTGTTCCATAACTTGAACATTATATGGGTTGTCTTTACGAGCTAGTCGTATGACATTTTGCCAGTCATCAGGGATGTAGATTTTGGCATACTCAGAAGCTCGTTCAATTGTCGAGTGCATGTTGTCGCACTCCATGTAGGTGTGACCGGGTTCAAGAAATTTATAGTCAATGACTCTAATCTCATTGTCAGGTGATGTAATGATATAATTGAGCATAGCAACAAGCACAGAATTTCTATTCTGCCCTGGACAGCAGTCAGAAAATAATATCAGGTGATCGACGTTGGAGAGACATGAGATGTAATTATAAAGGCATGTTGATACTTCGTTTGATCCGCGGTTGCCTTCATATTCCGGCCAAAAATAACAATAACCTTGTTTAGTCGCTGCATTGTGAATTGTGAAATTCATGTTACCTAACTTCCGTTTATAAAATACAGGCTTTCCTAAAACCAAAGGACAATATAGCACTGCTTCAAAGTCAAAAGTACAAACATGCGAGCGACTATCTTCTATTGCTTTAATTTTATCAGATTTTTTTTCTTCCTGTGCATAGTATTTTCTGTTAACATGCTCTTCATATTCTTCTTGTTTCGCCTTTTGTTTTTCTTCAGTTAATTGCTCATATTTGTTACACCAACACTGGTCTTTTCTTGGTTTGTGGAAACTTATATTCTTATTTAAAATTAGTTCTTTATACGAAGCTTTTCCAATGGGTTTCTTATGATTCTCCAAACATTGCTGCTTATATAATTCGTACATTTTTTCTTTGTTAAGAATGGTCTCTAAATAAATATTTTTTGTATCTTTACGGCACCAATGAGAAGGAACTTTTGGAAATGAATCTATGTGATCATTAGCAAACTTCATGCTGTCTTCGTTAAATTTGTTGCAAGGTATGTGATGACCTCTTTTATCAGGGGAAGGTATATTACCCACTCCTCGGCGCGCTTTTTTCAAAGCAGTACGGACCATCTTGTCACTGATATCCAGTGTACGAAGAAAAAAAGGTTGACACACATTGATCGTTTCCGAATTGATCTTGAAACTGTAATTCAAAGTGAATTTCCTTCTCGAGTTGGTCACACGTGATCCTATTGCTTCAGTTGAAACCACGTTCGATACTATAAAATCCCTTTGTCTTTCAATACTACCCAAACCCCAAAATGACAAATGAATATTTTCTCTTGTACTATTATCAATTTTTGTATGACAAGCTCGTTGACACTTACAATTTTCATTGCCACACTTTCTTGCCGGTACATTTTTTCCTTGACTTGATATGTATGTTTCACCGCAATTTCTCTTCGTTTTTCTAATGGTTTTCTTCCAATTTTCCAGTATTTTTCTTTTGCATCTTTTCACTTTTTGACGATCAAGGTTACTTTCAACTGTGGGCGATTCTTCTATTTCTTGTGGATTAGTAATGCTGACTGGTTGTTCAATTTGAACTAAAGATGAGGACGTGATGGGTGACATTGACGAGCACTGATTTTCCTCGTCTTCAGGTTGGTAATTAGGGTCTGCTATAGAGTCATCGCTGTCATCAATGAAAGTTGGCAGATTCTCGTTAAGTGGGTTTTCAGAAGTTTCTATAATGCTAGGGCTTCCTATTGAGTGTATGGATGCTATTGGTGTAAAAAGCGGTGTAAGTTGTTTTTCTATTGATGGAACCGATGGTAGTTCGTAATCCTTGTTTGTTTTAAATACTGACAATGGTGATTTACTGGAATATAATATTGGAAAATTAAAGTCATCACCGTTAAAGCCTAAATTTTCCATATCGGCTATTGTCGCTCGTTGTTCTGTTGTAAGTGGCGATTCTCGTTGTACCTCCGTATGTGAAAAAATCATTGGCGATCCCATACGTGTGTCTTCGTGTGACGAAGGCTCAGAATGCAAAATCTCCATCTGCTCTTCAACCGAGATTGGTGAATCTTCATGATTTGATTGAGTCTCTAAAAAAAAACTTAGTATAGTGTTAAGCCATTTGCAATAATTATTTACACAATGTCATTATTTATTTATTATTTATTTACACAACTTTAGTCGTTAGCACTCACACATGAGACGTGACAATTAGTTACCTACAGGTTACCTATGCCCTAGGAAAACCGTTCATGTTAATCGCGCGATAAGAGTGGTTTTAAGGTCAACCTGTATAAATTACAGAAACAACATACCATACCTACATACAAGCGTTGGCAGCCCAGAGGCTTTGGTGTCGGACTTCGAACGAGAGGTCGCGGGTTCGAATCCCACCATTGCACTATCGTCGTAAAGACACTACTAACAAACTACACAAACCTTCCTATTAGTACTGCAAGTGGCTATAAGTATCTCATAAATTCAATTCCTACCGACTACATAGTGTACCTACAGAGAACGCCACACAACCTGTAATTTTTTTTTAGATTTTCTACTTTATCACGACGGTCTAAGATTCATTTCAGATTGTGGAAATTGGACAGTTTTGTATAGGTTGACAGGGTGTTTCCTGTAACTATACTATATTCGCGTTAAGATTGCAGTGTCATTAGTGCAGTGGAGTGCAATAATAATAATAATGTAATCTTATTACATATTATAAATATGAAATTTTTTCTAAAGAAACTAACACCCAAACGGCTCAATGGAATTGCCTAAGTAACAAACAAACCCAACAATTAACAACCACAATAACATACCAACTTACTTGTTTTGATAATTATGGATAGGTAAAATGATCACTTACCATTTAGCGCTAAACGAAGAATAGTTTTGGCCCGATTCATTGTTGTGTCCGTTTCTATGTACCGCCCGTCCACTCTATACGGCCGACTATTGAACACTGCGGGTGCGCGGGCGGATGGAGCGTGGCGGGAATTCAAGGTCGTATACGCATACGTCTTTTTAGCATGACATTTTATTGGTAATCAAAACAAATTCAAAAGTCGTATGAACATACGTCTGTATGGCCCGACATTATATTGGTAGGTCATATGAAAATCGATAATCGTATGTATGTACGACTTTGTGGTCCGTTACACAATTCGTCATTAATGGTTACGACCGCGGTACGTCTTTTTGGCATGAAAATAATAAAAAACAGAGGTGGTGTATCGATAAACTTAAAAAAAACGCATTTTTTTTTATACGCCCCTCTGGCTTGAAGCCTGCGATATATATATATATATATATATATTGTGTATTTATAATAAACATATAAATAATAAATAATAAAATATCTTCTAACAAAATACCACATTTAGTCCTACATTTAGCATCCATCACGATACATATACAAAACACTTACAACAACAAGTACACTGCCATATCTAGTTGTGTTAAATCCGTGTTTGCTTGGTTGTTATATTCAGTTAGGTGATTGTATTTCTAATATGTACCCACATTGGTTTATATAGAATCACATGTTGCATTGCATTTATTATAAAGCTACCTACAATGTAATTTTTAGTTCCAGTGCGCTCGCGATATTATATTTTTATTATCATAGTTTCTCAATAAGTGAATTATGTTAATTCTTCATGAGAAATAAAGTTCTTAAAGCACATATTAAAAAGTAGGGGGGATAGAGGATCTCCTTGTGCAATACCCCTGCCCGTCCTTCTCATATAGACTTCATTACTTTCTTCAGCTTTTATAGCAAGATGTCTTTCTTTTAGGAATTCCCATATATATGAGCAGGTGTAAATGCCAACCTTTAATTTATTTAGTCTTGAAATAACACAGTCAACTAAGATATTATTGTACGCTCCGTCTATATCCAAGAACACAGCAAGTGTAGGTACGTTTTTAGTAAAACCTGTTTGTATCTTTGTAATTAACCGGACTAACCTATCTATACATGAGTATGACTTTCTGAACCCTGTTGTATTTAAGGACAATACTTTTTTATTTTCTACATACCTTTTCAGCCTTTTTAGAATCATTAAGTGAAAGATTTTAGATACGCATGACATTAAAGCTATTGGGCGAAGTTTTACTTCAGAATTTGTGTTAGTTTTTGGAATAGGAATAATAAGAATGTCTCGCCACAGGGATGGAATAATTGAAGTTTTAAAAATTAAGCTGTATAGTTTTAGTAAATATTCTTTAGCTGTTTTTGGCAAATTAAAAATCATTGAGTAGGAGATATCATCTGGGCCAGGAGTCGTATCTTTACTTTTGAGACATACTTCTAGTTCTTGTAATGAAAAGTTTACATTTAATGGAGAGTCGTAATCATGATTTAATATAGGACTTTGAGTAATTACCAAGTCTGGTGCCAAAGAGGATAACAGATCTTTCTTATTGCTGTCAGGGCAATATGCCCTAGCCAGCTTAAATCCTTTCATCCACCGCATTTTTCTCCACATTTCAGTTGAAGAAGTAGTTTCGTCTGTACTGCTGCAAAATTCATACCAGCACATAAACTTAGCTTATCTAATGAGACGTTGGGATATTGATATTTTAGCGCTTAATATATTGTAATTGTGTGGTGTGGGATTTTTCCTAAAGATTTTCAGAGCCAGGCGTCGTTCTGCTATTGCTATTGAGAGATCAGAGTTCCAGTACACCTTTGGAATAAATTTACTTGTAGGATTAGCAGAAGTTTTTTTGTAAGGAATTGATATATTTGCAGCAGTATAAATATGTGATATGAAATGGTCATAAAATAGCTGGACATTATCAGAAGAGAAATCTCGAGAAATGCAATTTAACATATACCGCCTATATCTGGGCCAGTCAGCTAATTTAAAGTTTCGCTTTGGGGTAAAATGAAAGTAATCTTGATATTTTATGGAACATTTTGTTATAAGGTGGTCGCTACTTAAGCTTTCGTTAGTAACGCTCCAGTTACAATTCATAGTAATGTCCGTGGTACAGAAGAAAACATCGGGGGAGCTTTTTTGTAAAAAGCCGTTCACGAGCTTTATTCGAGTAGGGTTACCATTATTTAGTGATATATGATTGTTATCAATCGAGCTTTCGAACAATTGATAGCCCCTAGGCTCTGTTTTATATGACCAGTTTATATGATGACCGTTAAAATCACCAGCGATTATTGCATTCCTTGGGAATTTAGAAAAAATATTATCCCAATCAGATTGGGTTGTTCTTACTGAAGAAGGGCAGTATATGGAAATAATATCATTAATTAATTTGCAGTTTAAAATTTTAACATGGATATAATCTATGCCTTGATTAGGCACGTTTATAGGGCTTCTAACTGTTTTTAAAGAATTATGTGAGAGTATGGCCACACCACCATACCCGTCACTTCTATCCATCCTGTAAACGTTGTATGCACTTACAGTTATTTGATTGTTAGGGCTTAACCAGGTCTCACTAAGTATTGCCAAATGAATATTTTCTCGGTTTAATAATAGTTCAAAATCCAGCAACTTAGGCTTCAGACTCTGAGCATTCCATTGAAAGATGTTGATATCAAATAAGATAAGTTTGCTATCCATAAGTAAATAATGTTAGAAAGTTATATATAACATTTCTATTCTTGAAAAACTTTGCAAGACAATGTACTATTTCCTCAACTAAAAACTTCAATGTACTCTTAACTTTTTCATCGAACGAGCATTTGGAAGTAACTATGTCTTTAAATTTGATATAGATTTTATGCAATCTAGATGTTTTATTAATATTGCTATTTTGATTTTCCTCTGTGTTTTCTGCTGATGACTCTTGAATGATTGGTGTTGTTTCTTGTACATACGTATGTTTATTTTTTTGTGTAGTTACTTTTTTACTTTTTTTCTGTTTTGATCTTTGTCTTTTGAGAGTATTATTTATATCAGGTGTTTCTCCTTCATTTTCAATAACTTCTTTGTAATGGTTTTGACTTCCTTGTTGTACAGAATTATTGCACAAATTTGTTACACATTGGGTTTTCAAAACATCGCTGTACGTTTTTGGTAAATTTAGAAAATTATTTTCCACTTCTATAGGCGTTATAATATTTTTTCTAGTTGCTTGTATTTCGCTGATGTATAGATCTAAGGCTTTTTTATAGGTGCAATTATTTTCACTCATCAAGTATCGTATGGTTTTTTCTTTAATATAGAATGGACATTTTTTATATCTTTCGAATAAAAATCGCATTTGTTGTCAATATAGGTTGACATCAATTAAAAACCAAATTAGTGCCCATAGCTCAAAAATTAAATACTTATCAATCTACTTTTAGCGAGCTTTTAAACCTCCGATAAGTTATTATGAATAAGACCATAAGACATTAATAGTCATCAACTGTCTTATTATCATAATTACAACGGCTACCATAGAAAAAAAGTTACTTATGAAATCACTGAAATATGTTGTTTTGTATTTTTTTATAAAAGGTCGTGAAGATTCGTGTTTCCAGAAAACTTAAAAGTTTTATACATAATATATTGCATGTCACTGATAATTTATCTGCTGATTATACACACTGTTTTGGGTCCATTTTCTATCCACATGAACGTTACAAAAAATTGTTTCAATTTCATTTCAAAAATAACGTTGACACACTGTACTGACCACTGTCTTTCACTAGCAGTTTTTCGCTATAAAATACTGTAAACATAAATTTAAATCAATTCTAATAAAAAAACACGGTAAAGTTTAACAACAATAAGTAAATCATTTTTTCTGTAATAAATTCTAAGAAAAAACACAGAATTCTAAGCAAAAACATGAAAATACTTAACAGAAACCAACAGATATTTTGAATGAAAACGAGTAATTATCAGAAGTATTGTCATAGATAATATACTAATATAAAATATAGATAAGCAACTCTCCGTTTTTATTGGGGGACAGTAAAACTATTTAACGCAGCTGCCCCACAGATGGCACTAAATGAATGTATTAGCGCACAAATCCACTAGATGGCGTTTATATCAATTTATTGTATATTGGTCTATAATTAGTATGGGATATTGAATAAAAAAAAGCCAATAAATTACAATTACTTTACTTCTATAATTTTCAAACATTACAATCCAGCATGTACTTTTATAGCATCATTGTGGTTAAAATCCAGCATGTAATTGCCATTTATACAATAACTACATTAAAAATGATATGAGAGCTATGTTGCTTCACAGAAGCACCATATTATAATGATGGTTATTTTCTAGAAAATTAAATACCAATTTTAATATATTCTCTGTATCGTTCCAATTTTAGTATATGTCCCCTCTAGGGTAGAAGTGTTCTGTGGTATATGTACTGCCGAAGCAAGTACATTTGAAGTACAATAATATTTGTATATATACTTTATTTACAAAAAAAAAATATTGTGCGATGAATCGGTTATAGTACATTTTGTATAGAATTGCACTGATATTTATTACAGCGCCATCTGTTTTTCAATTTTATCATCTAAATATTCTCTTCTAACAACATTCGAGTCCCACTAATAATTATTAGTGTCTCTTCCTCCCACTAGAGAGCACGATTTTAAATAAAAACAAGCTCTTAGGGAGTGACATGGCCCTGAGTATTGTGCCCGTCAAGTAAACAAAATTATTCAAACGATTAATTTGCTCTTCTTGATTGATTTAATTATTTCATACAAAATTCATTTGAATAACGAATTGTCATTCGAATGATAAATAATAATTTGAATAATGAATAGTTATTCGAATAGCATTTATAAAATCATTGAATAATTCGATGGTGATTTTTTTGAACAACCGCCCATCATTATTTGGCACAACTCATTTATATAAAATAAAATGTTACCGAACGTATGACAACTTAACTATAAGTAAAACGAAACGTACAATGGCGAGAATTCTACATGATCTGTGGTATATATTGTAAAAATAATTGGAGTTTTGGTGGGAACACGAAGATCATGTCGTCGCTCTGCATTATTTTCCTAAACTTGTGTTATTTCAAGTATTAATGTGTAAAAGTGGTGGCCTTTTGCTTATTAACTATTTGAGTGATGGCAAGTGATGTAGTGCGACATAACGTGTTTTTTCCTGTTGTCTCCAAAACTCCATAGAAGCTTCAGTAAGGTCGCCATCGTCTTACTAGAACGGGACTTTGACTTAACTGACTAATTTTATATGGCTGACTTTGACTTGTTTTATGAATATAATAACTTACGTGTGATCAGAGAATAACGATGTTTATGTTACTATTAGGCTGATGGTTCTGCCAAAGCCTTAAACAAGTTAAGAATAATATAGTAAAACATAGAGTAAAGTAATCATACTTCTTATCATACTAAAATAGTAAAATTAGTCTGAGAGTAAAAACTAACTAAAAATAATTGTTTTTTTCTCAAAAACAACACATCTCCGCATATTGAAACTTTACGTGTGTGCTTATTATAATGTAACCTTTCTGTAAAAAAAATATCAACCCCCAGCTCGACGGACCTTAATGGAAAACTGAGCTTAATATTGTTTTGTGATAATAATTACCGGCCGCGTTTTTTAGGTTTTATCTAATAAACTAATCATTCCTATATCGAAATTGAATCATCATTTGATACAATGTCTCTTGCTATTATCACATATATTGTAATAAGTGCTGTTGTGGTACTGCTTCTGCGGATAAGTTATGTACTCTATAAGATTTTTACCACTGAAGGACTGACACAGTCAAAACCCTTCCGCACTATTATGTGTATTGGCTCTGGAGGCCATACAACTGAATTATTAAGGATAATTGGTACCCTAAATGTTAGCAAATACTACCCAAGATTGTATATTCTCGCCGATAATGACACAACCAGTGAAAGTAAGATACATGAAACAGAAAGAGGCCAAAAGGCCTATAGAATCACAAGAATACCAAGGAGTCGAAATGTGCAGCAACCTTATCTTTCATCTGTTGTTAGTACTCTATATGCTACCTATTACACAGTGCCCATTATATATAATTATAAGCCTAATATTATATTTTGTAATGGACCTGGAACCTGTATTCCAGTGTGCGTGGTTGTATTTCTAATGAGGTGTTTATTTTTATTAGACTGCCGAATAGTTTTTATAGAGAGTATTTGTAGAGTACGTACCCTGTCACTAACAGGAAAAGTATTACAATGCTTTGCTGATGTTATTGTTGTACAATGGCCTGAATTGAGGAATGCTTGTTTCCGGGCTAAATACTTTGGTAGAGTAAATTAGTAATATGATTGCTTGAATGTTGTTAATCTGAGTTGATAACTTTACGGAGATTTACTTATATCATTTTAAAATAAAACAAAAAACAGACCAAAACTGCTTATAATGTACATGTAAAACGTTTGTGAATTCTCAGTCACTAAACATTATATTATATACTATTATAAAGTTGTAACAGAGCTGTCTGTACATTTAAGATATTTGCGAAAAAAATACTGCATTACGCTATATAGGCGTGTCTAAACAAAAAGCTTCTTTTAGATTTTTGTATGTTTGTTTGTTCACGCATCACACAAAAACTGCTGAACAGATTTTGATGACACTTTTTTTATTTGAGAGCTCTTGATTAGACTTCAAGCTGGTATACATTTTATCCTGCTACTATATCGGGAACCTTAGATATAATACAGAAACCAGCTTTTGACTGTGGTGGAGCTACGGGCAGAGGCTAGTAATATATAATTCAGTTTGCATTAGTTAATCCATTATTGAGTGAAGTTAATTTTAGTACATATTACTTCATAAGTATCTCCTCTCATCAATGTTAATCACGACAATTTTGTAGACAGTTTGTTTTGTGTATTCAAAATTATAAATGACATGTCACACCCAAATTATAATCTTGAGACTTTACTATATAAATGGATAGTGTATTATTCATACAGAATATTATTATATTACAGCAATGGTATAATTTATAAGTCACATACGTTAAGATTATTAGTTTGTGTACATCATTTAAATGTATGTATATAATGAATATTAGGTACATGCTACTGGATTAATGTAATATGGATGAAAATAAAAGCTGACTCAAAAAGGATAATTTTTATTTTTCAATGTATATTGACTCAACTTTACAATATTCATTTCAATCAATTCCATTTCCTTTACTGTCTATATTATATAAAAAAAGTGTAAAGTACTTCTTTGCTAAAAAAGGCACATGACTTGTTCATCTTGACACGCATGGGCACATGCTTGATCTTCAGATCACTGATTCGTTTTAAGTACTTATTTCTTAGTAATGAAATAAAAGAACTTGAACCAAGTTCTAAATTATTTTTGACTGCAAAAATATAAATCATTTTGGCACAATATTTAGTGCTTTTATGCGTACTATATTTTACACAGACAATTATGTTATCGGGAAAACCTGGTAACAAAATTAACTAATGGAAAGGATTATATGTCCCATTAATAAATGCAAGGTCCTGAGCCCATACAATTTTGTAAACATTTACCATATCAAGAAGTCTTTGGTGGTTTGAAATCTTGAAAGTTACCTGGCCATTATATAATTAAATATGCCATCAGTCTTCATTATCAACAATTAGCAAATTGTAACAAACTGAAAGGCAACCTCAAGGTGGGATGCAGATGCTCTTTGCTTACAATTTGGACAGAAATTCTCTGCCACTAAAATACATATTGTATAGTAGGTACTTACTAAATACATGTATAGTATTTTCCATAACATTTTACACTGGGTATTCTAAACAGCATTGCATTTAAAGGTAAAGGCATTAAGATTATACAACACATCTTAAATAAAGAATTGATACCCAAAGTGTTTCCCTAACACTAAAATAACCACAACAATGTACGACTGCCAAAATTGCTAAAACAAAATAATACTAAAGAGCTCATTTGAGACAATAATCACAAAGTACAGTTTTTCTTCATATTTATATATATATATAATTCTTGTGAATGTATGTTTTTTCACTGAACTTGTAAACAGTCTGAACCCAGTCTCGAGGTCCAGACTTCAAACTTGATACCACAGCCCTTGGTTTTAACACTAGGCTATAACAGTTTTTAGAATTATATATTGAAAATTAATTTTTTTGTATTCTTTTGAGAAATAAAGCATATTTGAACCTGAAAATTAAATCTGGAGCCGTTATTAGCAGACAAGACAATGTTGGGGTACGGTAATGTCCGCAGAGTCCACTAGTATTTTATCAGTGAGTAACTTCTTATCACTGCTTCTTGATATAATTTTGTTTACACAAATGGCTACTGAGAGCTAATGAACTTACTAATAATGTCAGATCTAGTGGATAAGTTAATACCTAATAAACATGAGTTATTTGTGTTATATTTATCTTTCAAAGTCCGTCATGTAAATGATAAAACACATCACCAATATCAGTCATGGGAACCGATTTTGAGCTGCTTAAATTTTGACATCCCAATATCGGTTCAAAACGGATGCTGAAAGATTGAGTATGAGATTAAATTTGTTATTGCTGTTAAAATTTGAAATAAATCAATGAGACTCTGCATTATTGTTTCATATGAGAAAAATGTATGAACAGATCCAATATTGTCTACTGCTAGACTATCTCATAATAAATGCCAGTCAATGCTCTAGACATTTATCGTTATTATACATTAGGTATTAAATTAATGTTACCCATTTACATTGATATACATAACAATGTAACTAACAAACCAATCTTTTAGGCACATATGAGAATACTATTAATAGTAAGTGACTATTTATCTAAAAATATAAGTACAAAAAGGAAGAATTTTAGGTTTTCTTACAATCTAATAAACACATTTTTAAGTAAAATCATAATGTTCAGGGCTTGCTAATATCTAAGTTAGAACTAGTTGTCTGATTGCTAGTGTCTTGCTTAGGACTTTCATCAGACTTAGTTCCCATATGCAATTTTTCATCATCAATAAGATACATTGCTTCATCATATGTTGGAGGTGGTGGTTCAGAGCTGGATGGCTGAGGCTTACTAGTACTTGCATTGGATATTAAGGCATCATAAGATGGTGGCAATGTAGCACTAGAAGCAGTGCGATGGACCTGACCACTGTACGCTTGTTCAGCTTGCACTGCTGCCATATCCTAAAAGAATAATTACTGCTGTCAAATGTAATGAATGTAACTTAATGGTTATCAACCCCCTCATTATGCATTCTCACTAATAATCTTTAAAAATGGGTAGCTCTCAAATGCAGGAAGAAAATATGTACAGTTATGTGTGTGTTTATTCAAAACTTTTGTAATGTTTGGAGTATGAATATTTAGTACAAATATACTTAATTCAAAAACAAAAAAATAAAAAATTTTTAATTATACCACTAGAATTTAGTAGTTTATAATGAAATTTTGAAACAAGACGCAATGTTTTTTTAAGTTTTGCATATAATAAGAATTTAATTATTATAAAATTATGACACTTACCCTGATTATTGCCCTCTGATGTAGTAGCATTTGTATAACGCTTTTTCTTCGGAGGTATAACATGCTTTTTACAGCAACCATCATTCCAGAGCATATAAAAATTGGCCCTACGAGCCACATGTGTCCCAGATTACTTAGAATGTAGCCATCAGCATCTCCCAATGCCAATACCGTAATCATGGTGCCCACCGAAAACAAAACCATGGAGAGCACGAAATAGGAATAACTTGTGCAGTCACATCTTCCAAATCGCTGATCTTCGTCAAAATCGTAGTCACGACGTCTAAGTCTATGTAAACGTTGTCTTATAAAAGGACTATCGAATACGGTAGCCATTTTAACAATTTTAAGGACACTGTTTACATCCAAAGCATGTTATAAATACTTTTTTGAAAATCCACAATAAATACACAAGGAATAACAACTTCCACTAATTGAAAAGTGTGTGCAAATCGCTAACTAAACTAAGCAAACAGAAACTTTTCTATTTTTTTAGCTGGATAAGCTAAACATAATATATATATATATATATATATATATATACGCATTGCCAATACCAAAAAATTGTGGCAAATTAGCAGGATAATCCTACTAAAATAAAAAATGCCACAATTTTTTAATTTCCTACTAGGATTTAAAAAATAGCATGGGATGAAGATCAATGGAATTTAACTGAAACTGATCACGGTTAAAAGAACAATACTAGATTCTGCCTACCACTAATTATATGTAAAAATGCTATCTCACGGGAATTATTATTTTCCGGGATGAGGAGTAGCCTATGTCCTTTTCTGGGCTCCAAACTGTATACTCGTGAAATTTAATGATATTGGTTCAGTAGATAAGGTGTGAAAGAGTAACAAACAAACACTTTCGCATTCGCAAGTAAAGAAAAGGATTATTTATTTTAGTAAGGATTGTTTTACAATTTTACACAAATATCGTTTAGGCAATCATTATCTTTTGCTATCACTTTTTTCTAGTCTCTCCTAAATCTTAGAGGGAATACGTCAACCTATTATAAAAAAGCTGACCTTTTTAAACTTTGAAATTGTATCCATCACATGGATGCTGTGTACACACACAAAGGAGAGCTCGTGTAGAGGGGGAAAGACCAACAAATGGGCCTCGTGTCCACGCTCAAAAGTTTCCGAACCAAAAGAAACGCAAAACGCCAAAAGAGACACAATCGCCAGTCGTCGTTTAGTCGAACGACTTGACTATACGTTCAATGTGCTATACTGTATTGTGAAAACGTGTAAAAACTACTCAATTAAACTGAAAAAAGTAGATTTTATCATTTGCAAGTATTATATTTCTAAACAAAGAATATTTGTAAAAAATAATATTATTCACTAGAAGCTGCATAAGGTGATCATGGTGGGGCCTATTGCTAGAAGCTACATAAGCTAATAAATTATTGCAAAGAAAACTCAACACTATTGTAATGGTACAAGGTTTCAAATTAGAATGTTGAAGTTTGTATGTATTAATATAATGTACCTACGTTTATATCACTCGTAGGTTGACTAAAGACACTTTTTTCCTAGAATTTTGTTATAGACCCGATGTCCATCTTTATTATGTCAATGTATTTACTAAACTGTTTCAGTTTTGATTAGCTGCTCTGTGAGTTATTGTTATCATTACTGTAGGTCAACCTACTATTTATAGATATATTTACTTTATATTTTAATATTAATTTATTAATCTATACAATACATTGATATTTATATAATAAATCTATCTAAATATTTACATATATAACACTTGCACACACTATTCCTACACATTAATGCTTAATACTTTCATCACACTAAACCATAAACATATTAGTTATTCAAGCATCGCCGATCGATACGCTTAGTTTTACGGAGGCATTGTTAATTTTTATTACGGCCGTGTGGGCGCCGCCTTCCCGTGTACTCGGCTTGGTTCGTATATCCTCACGCGGAATTCGTTATAATCTGTTTCTACAGTGGCTATCTAGTAGGCAAGCAAACTCCACGTCACTTGTAATTGTGTCCAAGTACGATCGCGCTTGCATATAAATATAACCGCTCGTGAACCTGGAACGTCGGCATAGTTTAAACCATAATAGCCCCCTTGGTGGCACCAGTCACATCTAACTTTACCACCCGTACTTTATTACGTTATACTTTATGAGCACAATAAAGTACGCGAAAATACTTTATTTCACATGATTTCCCAAAACAGAACGATAAAGTTACTTGGGTTGATGACGGTATCGATTGTTGCCGAATAGGTTCCCTCTGGAGTGGTAGTCGCCTCGTTACCGCTCATTTTTAAATGCAGCCTAACCTATCTTAACCATTGTCACTTTGTCAATGGCACTGTCAAAATTTCTTGTTTTGTGAGGATTAAGTTTTATTTAAATGTTCTTACATGTTAACGTTAATTTAATAAAGCCGTAAAATGTTTAGAACGCAATTGGATAACAATTTTAGATGGTTATGAGATTATGGATAATCTTAATAATGGATTAGCACAAAGAAAACCAGATCCCTTATTTGGCTATCAAACAGGCAACTATATTCAACAGTTGTCTTCACCTGAACTGACTAGCATAATTCATTTTAATGACACAAGCTAGTTATTTACAATTCGAAATATAAATTTATAAAGTAATGTCAAATTTGATAATTTTGTAACATAGTCGAAAATTTAAATCTGCTAAAACTTAATAATATGGACTGTATTTATGGATAAACTTCTTCATTAAACAAGTTATATATACTATAGTATTATATAGCCTTAACTGAGCTGTGTCTGTACATTTAAGATATTTGAGAAAAAATGATTTTTTGTCTATCTATTTGTTTGTTCATGCATTACGCAAAAAACTACTCAGCGGATTTTGATGCAACTTTTTTGTTTGATAGCTCTTGAATAGACTTAAAAACTAGTATACATTTTGCCCCGCTACTATATCGGGAACCTGAGATAGGCCCTTTAACCATTACCCTATAACCCAAAAACTAGCTTTTGGGAGCCGCGGGCAAAGGCTAGGTAAAATAAATCGTACTTTATTTTGACACTATGTACATTTTTTCCTACCTTTAATAACCTATGTACTTTATTTTCACAAAAAAGATGGCAACCCTAGTCACATAGCATTTTTGCGTGGCGCACGGGCACCCATTTGTACATAATTTATCAACTCAAAAGCTAAGAACAACGGGTCTTTTTATTTTTCCTATGATCTAGTTGAATATGCGCTTCGATTGATGCCTGAATCATACATATTAATTACCCTAAATCTAAAATAATAAACGACAAATTTAAAATTCCACCCGAAAAAAAAAATGTAATTTGATAATTTTTATTTCAAAATGTAACCCTATTACCTCTTTATACTATGTTTTAAAACACTCAATGGGTCCTACTTCCAATAAAATAAAAATATGTGTAAATCACAGTAACAAACATATATATTTCAATTATCTTTTCGAAAGCTTAAAAAAATATTTGATATTTTACTGCTGATTTAAATGTTTTTTTTTATAATCTCAATATGTAGAAACGAAATATTAATATAAAATATAATATGATTATATAATTATATGAATATCATCACACCATTAAATATTAGAAATTACTAGGAAATTAAAGAAATATAATAATATGCAACATAATTAGCACTCAGCTTGCCATTATTACACTATAGGTATACAGGTAACAGAACGTAATAAAACTTACCAAACATCAAAGACAAAATCCTTTCACTACACCACAAAACTTTATGTTTTCACTATATAATATGTTTATTTAACTAATTCCAGCAAAATTCAACAAAATACACTGCAAAAGCATAATAAAATCATAAATACACCGACACGAGATTACTATTCACCCCGTAAAAATGTAGCAAATATTTGGCCGCTTTCAGCATTCTCGCACTGACTAAATACTTTTATTTTATTTCTATTGAATGTTGTCACATAGTAAGCGTTTCCGCTGTTTGTTTCGTTAGGTTGTTTCCTTTAGAATGAGATAGTATTACTTGCTCTATGTATTACACCACTAGTAAAACAGAGTTATCAGATATATTTCGACCGGGCGAAGCATAGATGCTTGGCAACATTTGTTGCTAAGGTGTAGGTATATCTAATCCTGGCTAAAGGATTGTTGAGGATAGACTCGCTTTATTTTGATTACCAACCAACTGAAGCAGACTCCTCAACCACCTAAAATTACTAGGGAATGTGGTACTTTTTAAGGGCGCAGTGTGAATTTTTATTACAAAGCGTCATCTTGATATTCATGATTTTGTTTATAATAATTTGTAATGATTCAACAGTCTGACTTTATATTAATTAATGCTATTTTAAATGTAAATGATTGAAGTGTTGCATGTTGGCGGCAGCTTGCCTGTGCCGCTAAAGCGGTGCTGCCAAAGTTCATGGGCTGCTGTTACCACTTATCAAATTGAATTTGCGTCAGAGATTTTTTAGAATTATTATTAAACTACCTTTACGGATTTTCTCGTGTTTACTTGTTTTCAACTATCCCGACATTTACTTTAGAGCATTCTTGGTCTTTGGTGGACAGAGAGTATTATTTTTAATACTAAGTTATATGTATGGTAGTAATTCTACAAAATATGTGGTCGCTCTACGATGTGTCATGTCATAATGTCAGATTCAGATGTTTAAAATTGTCAAGAGATTGACATTTGACAATATTGTTCAATTTGTTCATGTTTTTGTGACGACTTAAAATACACCTATCGTTTTGTATTTAGGTTTATTGATATATTCTAATTATTCTTGTGATACTGATATCACTAAACATCTTCAAAAACCTTAATTAAATGCAATGACATTGATACCATATTAGTTTTGTGCTAATTTCTGTTATTCGATATGGCACCTTTCATTTTATTTATCGTGGCATTTGTCTTAGAAACAGGTAATTATATGTTTTCATTGTGCATTTACTGTATTTACGAGTTATACTGTATGTTTATGATTTTCTAGGATATGCTTCGTCGAATATCGTGTATTTAAAGAATAGCGGCCCTGCGGTGCGTGGTTCTAACGTAACATTCACAGCAACAATTTCGCCAGATCTAAAGTACTCAGGTCAGCTTAAATATATATTTAGTGACGATGCACTTCCACAACACTATGAAGAAGTAAGTGTTTTTAATTATTACTTTACAAAGTGAATTACAACTAAAGATCAGATTTGTAATAATACCCTTAAAATTATTAGATAAACCTAAAAATTTGGTTGATATTTGTTATGAACTTGCTAATTTTACCTGCATAAAATGTTTGAGTAATACTGTAACACCTTTTAACTTACAGTTAGTACTATTGTAACAAGGTGTTACAATAGTACTCGAACATTTTATGCAAGTTTGAAATTATGAAATGAATTACCAATTCTAGTATGTTATTTAAATGTATTCCCATCTATTATAATGTATGTTGCCTAAACAATCATGATAACTTTTCTTCAATAATTGAAGATACAATTATTGTAATAGCTGGTGTAAATATAGAATACTGTAATATTCCCAGACAAATCCCACAAATGGCAGAGTGGTTTAGATACTGGCCTCCCGCCCGAGTTTTATGGGTTTGATGAGTTTGATTCCCACACAGGACATTTCTTTGTATGATCTAGTTATTCTGAGTCTAGGTGTACTTTATGTCTGATACAAGGATTATACCTTAATGCAGGATGTTGTTTATAAAAAAAATTGTTACCTCAGTGTAAAAGTGGAGAATAATGCCTTCAAAATTCTTATAATATTCTACATATATATCTATTTTTGTATTATGTTAGTCAGGTAACTATTTTAATATTATCTGTTAGCAGACAAACCTATCCTAAAGCCCAAACATCATCTAGTTGGGGAGGTTTTCCATTTCTACTAATTTGACAAACTTACTTTGTTATAGGTCATCAACTTCTTCATATAGATTCAACTCTTCAGTTTATAAGTACAATTATAAGGAAATGACTCATTTAGTATCAAAATGTTTCATTTGGGTATTTCCTGCCTTGCTCATACTGTTGCTTTACATACTCACTTCATCAATCTCTCTCATTTATATTGTTCTTCACTCCCAAGTAACTTCAAGCATCCATCCATCCATCGATCAGCCTTTTGACGTCCACTGCTGGACATAGGCCTCCCCAAAAGAACGCCACAACGAGCGGTCCTGTGCTGTTTCCCTCATATGGGGGATAGTGCCGTAATCGCCATGCTTGGCAGGTGGGTTGGTGATCGCAGTGGATGTTGTTAATACTCGAGGGAGTGCTGCTGCCCACTCCCCCGGTATTCCCTCAGTCGGCTCTTACGACTCCCATGGGTGGAGAAGGGGTGGGACAATTCTAAAGCCAACCCCACACATAAGTATGCTCCGCTACTTTTTAAAGTACAAATTTTTTGTACCAACTAACTAACTTATCATCACGCCATTTCCCTTGCGGGGTAGGCAGAGAGAACAGAGTGCCAAGAGGCTCTATTCTTGCATACATCTCTCGCTTCCTCAATATTCATAACTCTCTTCATACACGCTCGCCGGTTTCGGAGACTCCTGACTCCACCTTCCTTCAATACATGACCAATTTGGTCTTGGTAGGTAAGTCTCGGTCTCCCCCTGTACCTACATCCTTCCACTTTCGCATTGTATATCTTCTTATTCAGTCGCTCGTCCGGCATTCTTTCCACATGTCCGAACCATCGGAGCATTCCCTTTCGCATCACATACAAATTCATCCACTTGTTCTAGCACACCATTTCCTATTCTTCTCTTTCAAAAACCATTACTTTGGTTTTGTTCACATTCACATGTAGGCCCCTTTTCTTACAATCTTCTGCCATTACGTCGACTAGGGTTTGCAGGTCAGTCGCAGACTGCGCTAATAGGACCGCATCGTCTGCATATAGCAGCGAGTTAACCACTGAGTCGCCCATCTGAACTCCCACATTCATTTTATTCAACCTTTGTAGACATTTATCCAGATATATGATAAACAGTCTGGCTGATAGAACGCAGCCCTGTTTAACGCCGATATTGACGTCAAACCAGGGTGACATTCCATCATCCAGCCGCTCTGCAGTCCATATAGTTGGACTGCACCGCTTGTAGCAGTCTACCGCTAATACCATACTCCGGCAAAATGTCCCAAAGTTCCTTTCGTACAACAGTGTCAAATGCTTTCTCCAAATCCACAAAACTGCAGAAAACCCTCTGGCCTACAGCTGCTGCTTCTGCAGATGCTTCTCCACAATGTTGCGCAGGGAAAACACTTGATCCATGCATCCCTGTCCACACCTGAAACCTCCTTGTGCCTCACACAAAAATTCATCAGACACCATCCTCATTTTCCTTTCAACAATCTTACCATGCATTTTGGCTGCCAAACTGGTCAAGCTTATGGCTCTGTAGTTTGCACAGTCATAACGTGAACCCTTGTTTTTAAACAAGGGCACGATGACTGCGCTTCTCCAGTCCTTGGGAACCATTCCTGAGCTCTAACATAAATTGAGAAGCATCAGGAAGGATTCCCAGACACATGAGCCTCCAAGCTTGATCATCTCAGCACACACCATATCAATACCCGCTGCCTTACCATTTTTCAAACTTCTAATCGCCCATTCAACTTCATCCATACTAATGTCATCAGAGGATGCCTGTACCGAATGCTGATCTGTTAGATCACATGTGGCACCAGCATCACCCTGAACATCCGCATACATATCTCCAAAATATTCACTCCATCGGCTTAACACATAAAGAAAAAGAGATTTTTAGTAGGAGCGGGAATCGAACCACGCATCTTTTCCAATACGGGGAAGTGCTCTAAACCACTAAGCTATCCTACTGATCTTTCGATCATCCCAAATTCTTTCAGTAGGATAGTAGATATGCGTGGTTCGATTCCCGCTCCTACTAAAAATCTCTTTTTCTTTATTCATAAATAATTTGTACTTTAACAAATTTACATATTTTTGGTAGGAGCTTGTTGGGTTATCACGCCGAAACTACGGAACGGATTGTGGTGAAACTTTTTTGTTTGATAGCACTTGATTAAATTTACAAACTGGTATATATATATATATATATATATATATATATATTATCCTGCTACTATATCGCTAGGTAACCTGAGATAAAACCTTAAAACTAGCCCTTGGCTGCGGCAGGGACGCGGGCAGAGGCTAGTTGCTTTAAAAATCAATAAGTCACACGAAATTGCTTAGCACCTTCTCGTAGCACCAACTCCTAGAGGAATGATTCAAGAAAAGTTCACTATAATTAATACTTCGATTTCGATTCGCCTCGTGGGGAATTTTTGTTTCAAATAAAGATGATACCCTGATTAGTATAATAAATATAATGAGAGAGTTCAATGGGTTGGTCAGTTGAGTGATATAATTTTCTGTCATTAAATCTTCAAATGGTAGTACAGAGACTAAAGTAGTGACCTAGCAAAGATTTGGTTTCCGTTTCGGCAAAAAAATCTAGGTACGGCATTAGTTTCCATTTTGGCAGAAAATCTACTGAACCTTCGATCGCACCGTAACTCTGCGTTCGTAAATTATCGCGGGTTGGCTTCGGCAGATTTCGTGTCTCGTGTTTCACCCGTCATCGTATGCTGTCAGATAGTCGGCCGATAATAACAGAACAAATAGACGCTTTTTTTAACATTTTTGTTATTGCCGACGGTGGAAGACGAGCGTCCCATCTGATGGTAAATGGTAACAGCCGGTCATGGACTTTCGTTAACACCAGGGGCACAGCCAAGCTGCCGCCTATCGTGAGTATAATGCTCTTCTCAAACGCAGCGTTACGAGTTGTCCTTTTTTAAACGAGCAGCAGGAAGTTCATTCCCGATCTTACACGTATGTGGTAGAAAGGAACGTTGAAAACCAACTGTCTCGGATGAGATCGTCTCCAGGTGGTATGGATGAACTTTACTACGGCGTCTCGTGGTCCGGTAGTAAAAGGAAGATGTTGGTATCACCTCAACCAGTCCCTCAAAGCACCTATTGAAGAGTCGATAGAGCACAAAGAGAGATCCAAAGTCTCTCTGCCGCCCCAACGACTCCAGTTCATCCGTGAGATAGGGATCATCAACAATTTGTAGGGAATCAAGTGGGTCGAGCTGGTATTTTGGTGCGCCTGCCCAGATATGTGAGCAGTACTCCACGTGAGGACGGCCTTATGCTTTATACAGCACAAATCGCTGCCTTGGTATGAAGTACTGCTTGGGTCTGTTCAGGACACCCAGCCACACCCCTTTGCAGTGAACGCGCAAACCGTTGAATTGACCCAAGTACGTGACGGGCCTCTTGGCGTATTCGGTAGTGTAACCGAGTTCCGTGCACGTGGTCGTGGGTTCGATTCCCACTCAGGACAATTATTTGTGAGATGAACACAGATATTTGTACTGCGTCTGGGTGTTTAATATCTATTATATGTATGTATTTACAAAAAAAAACTAGACGTCGTGGGACGTCTAGCAGATCTGAAAACATCGAAATTACTTTGTAGAAATAAAATGATCATAACTTGACAAAGTACTCCTAAAGACGAATCAAACGAGTAGGTATAAACTCGATAGGGTTGCGTAGTTTCATTACAGAGTTACTGTGGCCACCTTCCAGCTCTATCGTCAGGCCCTGGATACCATCTAGAGACCAAGTACTCGTCAAGACGAATCAAATGATTCCAAACTCGATGGGGTTGCGTCTTTTCATTACAGAGTTACTGTGGTCACCTTCCAGCTTCATCATCAGACCCTGGATATCATCTATGACTGAAGTTCTAGTCAGGACATTTCAAACGAGCCCTAACTCGACGGGGTTTGCGTCATTTCATTATAGAGTTACTGTGGCCACCTTCCAGCTTCATCATCAGCCCCTGGATACCATCTAGACACAAATTACTCGGCAAGACGAATCATACGAGCGCAAACTCGATGGGGTTGCGCCATTTCATTATAGAGTTCCTGTGTCCACCTTCCAGCTCCATCATCAGATCAGCTCCATGTCATCATAATATTGCATTGTCACGTGATATACACGTGCGTGTAAAATTTCAGCTCAATCGGAAACCGGGAAGTGTGTCAAATTTAACTTGCAAGATTTTAACGGGACAAGTAAAATAAAAGCGTCGCCACGCTAACAGCCGATTTTACCCTTCCTTCGCATTAGATAATTCACATCAAAAAAGTATATATATTTTATCCGTAATCTGGCACCCATAGCTTTTGGGACCAGAGGACGTTGTGAAATGAATATTTATTATAAAGAAAAAGTTTTTTCCATGCCGAAGTCCGCCCTAGAGAGCGCTCGACTTCAGACACAAGTTGGGTCCGTCTCTCTTCTAGCACGTTCCGAGAACTTTCTGATGGCCGGTATATCGCGCTTCACCTGTGCTGTCATCTGCATAGCTACTCTCTATGAGATTCTGCCTAACCCTGCCTCATGTAACGAGAGATCACCGTGATTGGCCAACGGATTATTGCGACATCACGCGTCGGTTTCTCAACTAATCACAGTAATCACGATCATGTGAGATATAAGATTCTGCCTAACCCCCCTGATCTTTGAACTCGGGATAAAACTCGATTCTCCCGACTCGACTCGAACTGTCTTTGCAGTCCTTGATTTTACCGCTAGGCTATCACTGCTTTTTCATTTGACAGTAACCATTTTTAATTCCAGATACAAACTACAGATAGAAGTGTGAATTATACTATCGAGTATTCCAAGGATAAATACGAAGCTGCCCAGTATAAAATGAATGTGGAGGTTCAGAAATGGATTTTTGATATTCTGCCCCAAACAATTGGGGAAAATACCACTGTGTTCAGTTTAACAGGTATATGTTTTACAGGTATACATAATCACCGAAAAAAAAAAAATGAAAATTTAAGCACATTTAATAATCTTGGATGATACAAGTTTGTTGTGATTATGTGGGCCACAGACCTATTGCGGACTGTAAAATAGGCGCACGATATACGATATTTAGTCTATGTAATATCTAAACTTTACGAAATTCACGCATGAAAAATATTAGATGATGATTAGGGCTCGTAGAGCTACGTGACGCTGTTTTACATATGAGGCAAGCTAAATTAGATATTAACTACATAAATGTCACTATTAATATATTCTTCTCGTTCTGTCTTCATCTGCAGATTCATTACACGGCGATCTAATTCTGAAACAAAATAATACTGAAAGATCTAATAACTTTGTAGCAGTCAATCAATCAGTGACCCACTTCATCAAGATTCCAGACTATGAGATGGAGTTTTTGGTGAAAAACTCTTCGTCTATTCTCACGTATTGGTTCATAGATTGCGTATTTATTGATACAACAACAGATTTCTCTTTGAATTATACTTATAATGATGTTATGGGTACACATGACGTTGAAGCTATAGTTGTTGCGAACAATGAGCCGCTGCCACCATTAACAACAACAACTACGACAACGACGACGACAACTACAACAACTACTACCACTACCACTACTACAACCACACCTAAACCAACAACATCAACTTCTAAACCAACAACACCATCTCCTGAATCAACTACATCTCCAGCACCAACAACAGTTGCCCCCGAAACAACATCGACAGTCCAACCAACATCAATCAGCGTTCTACCTGCGACATCTAATATAACGGAAACCAATGACACTTCTGCTCACAAGGTTGCTAAGAGAGCTATTTCTAATAAAACAAAAAAGTATGGAGTGAATGATATAAGAAGTTTTGCTTGCACGAACATAATACCTATTGGAAAAGATTATACGGCTGGCCGATATCAACAGACACTTAAAGTTAGAGGTAAGTTTTTTTTTTTAATACTACATGGGTGTCGAACCTACATATGGCTCACCTGATGGTAAGCGGTTACCGTAGCCTATAGACGCTAGCAACACCAGAGGTATCACTCGCGCGTCGCCATCTCCAAGGAAAAGGATAGGAGGTGGATAGAAAGGATAACAAGGAGAGGATAGGAAGGATAATAAGAAGAGGATAGGGAGGGGGTTTCGGCCTCCGGCGCTTTCACTCACCATACGAAACACAACGGTAGGCGTAACTACCGTTGTTACGCGCTGATCTTTTGTGACAGGGCGGTACTTCTCCGATCGAGTCGGCCCATTCGTGCTGGGATAAGCAAGCCTCTATCACTAAAAGTATTGATTATTCTTCGTAGACTTAACAACTACAAAGTAGACAGGAATGTCCTTTACTTTGTAGGTTCTTGACTTACTTGAATTATCAATTGGTGACAAACTTGCTAACTAAGTATTAAACTCTAAACGCAAACGTGTCCTATCGCTGCTAAACAGCCTCCTTAGAATGAAAAACGAAACGTTAGACGAACTTTCGTTTCGCTTCATTGTGATTGGTCGCCTGAATCACTCGGCGAAATCGCGCCTAACCAGGGGGGTTAGGCAGAATCTCATATCTCACATGTCGATCGTATCGTGATCACTGTGATTGGTTGAGATTACGACGCGTGATGTCGCAATAATCCGTTGGCCAATCACGGTGATCTCTTAATCAATCACAGTGATCACGATACGATCGACATGTGAGATATGAGATTCTGCCTAACCTCCCAGGAATCACGCGTCCGACTGTTGTTCAATCACCATGACTCGAAACGAAAGTTCGTCTAACGTTTCGTTTTTCATTCTAAGAGGACTGGGCTCATTAACTCAGCTACTATTTTCAAGGATGAAGAGTACTTGTACCACATTTAGTCTGCAAATTCTTCTTCTGTATCTATTTATGTTTAGTGTACAATGGTGAAGTGGTTTAGATACCAACCACTTGCCGAGTGTTATGGGTTCATGTGTACTATGTGTTCGTCAAATTGTATTTTTATAACGTCCCCCGCGATGAAGTAATGATGAAATGAACAAGGGATTCCTTAGAATCCTTGTTCCTTAGAACAGTGCGTACTTAAAAAAACATCTAAATAACTGCTGACGATTCTTTTGTCTCGATTAAACGATTTGATGTAGCCACAACAAGGTATAGACACATTACTTGCGTAAATATTTCCGTGCAAGTACACCGTGGATGTTTTAAGGCAATGCGAAATTGGTTTACTAAGCCAATGTGTGGTTGACCATGCATGATAGTAAGTATCAGGATAGGTTAAAAATGCCTTAAAAATAAAAATATAGACCTCACTACTTAAATTATTGTGAATATAACAGTAAATACGGACCTATTTATCTATAATGTTATTGACATGAATTATAAATAAATATTTTTGAAGAAACGTTTGCTTGTTATCGCATTAGATACGAGTAAATTACAGTACACGCTTTTAGCAATTATCACTTTGTATTTCCTTTTATCGGAGTCCTCCATATCCTCTGTTTTTATTTCTGTGAACATAAACCCTATTTTTTGGATAAAAAATGTAGTTGATCATGTTAGGAGAGAATAGTTTCGAAAAGACAAATTTATTGGAATCTTCAATAAGTTAATAGAAAAGGCATATCGCTAATTTCTAGTCAGTACCATCATCATCAAGCTAGTCAATGTGTCGGACTCGTTTTATATTAATAGTTCTTAGTAAAAGTTTGATAAAAGTTATGTATCAGCGATTGCGTATTAATACCATCTATTCTCTAGTTTAGGATAAATACTTTGGTAACATTTAAGAGACAACCAAAAAGAGGTAAAAGAAAAGTTCAGCAGGCATTTTTTTTATTTGGTGGGCCTCGTGGCGCGTATAGTAACCGACTTCCGTGCACGAGGTCGTGGGTTCGATTCCCACTCAGGACAATTATTTGTGTGATGAACACAGATATTTGTACTGCGTCTGGGTGTTTTCTATCTATTATATGTATGTATTTAAAAAAAAAGTAATATATGTATTATATCCGTAATCTGGCACACATAGCACGAGCGTTAAGCTTAGTTTGGGACCAGAGGACGTTGTGTGAAATGTCCGTGAATATTTAATTTATTTATTTAATTATTTACCGTATCAACTTATTTTAAAAATGCTCTTGTTTGAACTAGGTTATCCTATAAAAGTTGAAATCATCAATCTTTTGAATTGCACGATAATATGTATATTATACGTGATAACTTTTGAATTTGCAAATAAATATGCTCGATAATATAACTGTTTCTCACAACAATTTAACTCTTGGTTACCAGGGGTGATATAAATTTAGTCGAGATCTGATGTTGATCCATGACAAAAAATATCACGAGAACGATCGATGACAAAAAATTCATTGCAGGTCAAATCCTGCTCGTGACTGTTATTCTAGATTTGACATTTTTACACTTTATGTTAATTTATATGGCTAAGCATGTTAAATGCTTAAAAATATATAAAAATATCAAAATATTTATAGGACTGCGTCAATATTTGGTAAAAATCTTAATTGTAAAATTAAATTTACCTGATCGGAATAATATATGCAAATACATCCGACAGATGGCGCAGGCTTCACCCAAGACGTAAAGTATGAATGTGTTATCTTAAAAATGTTTTTTTTTTCAGAACCAATATCCAAAATTAACATCACCGGTAAGAATTGGCTTCAACACGGGGATCTGTTAAATTTAGCTGTAAAATATACTGGGTCACCGCCATTTAAGTACTGCATTCAGTACAAACTGGGAGAGTACAATGTCACTGGGAACGAGACTTGTGCCGTCAAAACTGATATAACCTCTAACGATTTCCTTCTAATACATTATTTCGCAGACAGCGAACAGTATACTGTTGTTGTCATTATAGAGAATGATATTGGGAAGACTGTATCCAGAGCTACTATAAATATTTACAAAGGTAAGATTTGCGTGATTTATCTTAAGAATCCTTGAGTGTTCAGTCTCGAGTGCTATGATTAAATATTTTGACTCAATATATTTTTTCGATAGTGTACGAAGTTTGATAACTCGCATTACCGTTGCATTTTTTAATATTCAGTTGCGAAATAAAAAAACCTAAATGTGTTTGGAGTGGGATTCTAACCTTCTACTTACTAGAAAACCATTACAATTCCTGGAGTTATACAATTTGTTAAAAAATATTTTTATATGACCAGCGATAGCTTAAGGGGTCGCTTCGGGGTTGTTCAATTTGGATAGAATGTGATGACGGGTCTTGAATTACTGTTATATTCACTGATTTAACAATTTATATAAGCTGAAGACACCGTTTTCAACATTAGGTATATGATTATATTAGAAGTTGACATACCAAAATAGCTTAGTTTACTTTTGAAAAATAATATTTTTTTCTCCATTTTTTCGGGATAAACGGTCTACGTCCTCCGTACTCCGGATTATACAAGTGAAATTAAAATTTTGTGATGACTGGTTGACTAGTTAAGAAACAAACAAACTCACTTTCACATTTATAATATAGAAAATAAGGATGCTACGATATTAACTATAATTCTTGTGTTCTCAGCTCGTGTGCACGCCCAGTTGTCTATAATAATGGTGCCTGTGTTCTTCTGTGCAGTCGCAGTTATTTTAGTTGTTTTTGGCATTGCATACTACCAGCATCGCTCTAGGTTCGTATACTCCTTTATGTTAGTTAGTTTATGATGTAACTACAGACTACTGTGGACATTACAAAGGTAAATACTGATGCAGATATATATATCTTTAAGAGAACTTACTGTGCGTTTTTACGTAGGCTCTTTATAAAAGTGCTAAACCTATATAATTAAATGATAAGTTAGACACCTAGCAACGCAGCCGCACTAACCATATACTGACCCGGCTAATTGCAGCTATTGTCCATTTATTATAGCACTAGAACATACCGCGGCTTCGCTTGCGTCATAGTATAGTCAATGAAAAATCAATTTCGGATAGGATTCCTGTTATTAGGTGTAAGTGTCGCCACGCTAACAGCCGGTTTTACCCTTCCTCCGCATTAGATGTTTTACATCAAAAATATAGGTTCCGGATAAGTAATCACCAACATATCATATACTAAAGCCTTATCCGAAACACGCTGCATCTTATGATATAAGTATTATTCCGATCGGTTCAGTAGTTTTCGCAGTATAACCGAACAAAAAAACTGACTCTCCATTTATTAGTATTAATTATTTTAGACAGAAGTTTAAAAAGGACCTCTTTGATACACATTTTCTTAGACAGAACCGATAAACCTCTCATAGTAACGTCTGATTGGACGGACCAACATCAAACTTCTCATAGCTACCAATGGCAATTTAAATATTTTTGAAGTAGCAATAAAAAATTGCCAGAGTGTTGTGGTTTCGATTCCCAAATAGTACAACTATTTTTGTGATACACAAATATTTGTTCTGAGTCTTGGTGTACTTTGTGTCCGTGAGATAGTATGTGATTGCGATACAAGAATTATTCCTTAGAGCAGGATGTCTTTTTAAGAAAAAAAAAAACAAGCAGAGAAAAACAACATCGGGAACGTTTTTCATTTTACCATATTTCGACTATTATAATAATCCTTTCCTAACTTGCCGGGTTTTTTAATTTATCCGGATCATGTCGTATCATATATAATCACGATAATTCACGTGATAGCGGACTAAGAATATAAGTGTCACTACCCGTCTTTCCCGCGGTGATTAAGGGGAGTAATCGATTATCACTCATTGCATTACTGATGGTAGGATTGGTACCAAGTGGAAGTACTCACTTATTATCTGGCCCAAGCGGTTCGGTACCACTATTTTCCGTCTGACCGACATCAGTATGTTTTTGAGATATTATTATTTCATCCCAATGCTTTAAAGATTAAAGACCATTTTATACTTGTTATATTGTCAACTAATTAGTATAGCAAAACAACAAATTATTTGTAAAAGAAAAATTGAGCTTTACTGCGAACCTGCGTCTCATCGAATCCGGCGAAGTGTTCAGCGGGTCTAGCCAAATAATAGAAAACTATTTAAATGTATGGGAATTTGACATCTTTAACCATAGATAAAGAAGCTATATTTATCTAAGTCTTTAACAATATCTATAACGCTAAGTCACGTGACTTAACGTTAGAGATGTCAAATTTCCATACATTTTAATAATTTTCTATTAGCATTAGCAATCATAGAATGCAACTTGGCTAGACCTGCTGGACCGCTAAGCTATCGCAGTCACCAACGGTGACTCCAAATCTCCGCTTCATATTTGTTTTAGATGTCTTTACGACCACTTTTGACTTTAGTAAATAATTTGTTCTTTAAAGTGGCTTAAACATGTCGTGCTAAAATACAGATTAAAGAAGAGCAAAGAGTGCTTTTTATATATTAAAAAAAAACTTTTTAAATATGTTACAGTCACACCATCGAAGTAGCCGACTTCGACTTCGGCCAAACGCACCCAGACTACAAAACTTTCACGGAAAGACTTCGAGAAAGTTTTAGCAATGCTTTCGATTTCCGTCAGCGGGATGATACTGAAACACTCACTAACTATGCAAGATACGATTCTATGACGTAAAATTATTTTTGTTTATTATGCTATATGTATTCATTATTATGATTCTATATAATCGCATTGCCTTGCATTCCAAAGTATGCTTAATATAATGTTTAATTTGAAATTGCTTAATATTTTTCTTTATATACTAGCAATCTTTGGAATACCAAGTAATTTATTACCGTTAAGTTATTATCTGGAAAAATGAATCGCAGATCCCCCGCAGATTAATCACAAGTATCTATGGAATCTTATAATCTTTTAATTTGTTTCACCTTTTTCAAGCAGAACATTGGATACTCTTAATAATGTAGATAACAGTAGAAGTTATGCTCCTGGGATTTACAAGCCGTGGGTTTTGTACTGTCATAGATGGTAGGTGTGCTATTAGCTCATTGGGTTAGAGTGTATCTCATTCGATCATATCGACATGACATCGTGTCATTGTAATTTGTTGAGAGATCGCCGAGGGATTATTGCGACATCACGCGTCGGTTATTGTACCGATCACAAGCGAGACGATACGATGTCGATACGATTTATTGAGTTACATTTTACGGGCCCTGGTTGTGAATGTGGAACGCTTTCAAACAAAACAGCAGGGGGTACACATCTAAGTAGCCAAGTAGGCAACGCTTATATTTAGGCATTTGCGACATTTGGCAGACATTTTAAGGACTAAGCAGTGTTGTAAAAATTTCAAAACGCCTTTAATATATGTAATATTAAAGGCGTTTTCAAATTTTTGTTATTGCTAAAGTTGGGAGACAAGCCACTGTCTATCTAAAAGTATCTAATTGGTTAATGCCTTTCATGGACTATTCATAGTACTGCTAAACCGCTGTTAACTATTTCATTTCACTTATTGGAAATAAATTATTCATGTATCAGTGGCATTTTACATAAAATCAGGCGTTAAAAAAATTGACGTCCATAGATATTTTTAATTATTGAAATAAATTATTCATGTATCAGTGGCATTTCACATAAAATCAGGCGTTAAAAAATTGAGGTCCATAGATATTTTTGATTTCTACCCACATAATTACAGCTAAACGTGAATGCATTAATTTCGCTTGAATTTTTAGTATGTAATTTCAGCTAAAGTATCAAAGCACAATGTATGTAAGTGTATTGTAATCACCAACAAAGATCTATTTCGTTTTGTCATTCATTTTATAATTGCCTACGAAAACTTTTGGAAATAAGTCATGTTAGATAGTAATATCAAAGTTAGACTGCATAAATAGTTTTAAATTATTCACTTTTTGTTGATTTATAAAAAAAAAAACATTTTACTACTATCAAAGTTTCATAAATTTGAAATGCGCCATCTGTCGGATGTATTTGCATACAAGCGTCACCTGAGACATTAAGAAGGAATGTGTTATCGAAGTTCGCCGTCCAGAGCAGATGTCCCGGTGGCTGAATTGGCAAAGCATGTGAGAGGGATTTCCGAGAGGTTCAAATCCTGCTCGTAACTATTATTTATGTTCATTTAGATGCATGTCAAATGTTTAAAAATCAAACATTTAATAAATTTGTCAAGTAATAAATGATTTAAAACTACCAAAATTACTATAGTAATTTGTTATTATTGATTTTTCTTTTAACTGCCTCTGTGGTGCAGCGGTAGTGTAAGCGATTGCGTATCATGAGGTCTAGGGTTCAATCCCCGGGTTGGGTAGTGTAATTGATCTTTTTCGTAAAAAGAAAAATTCTCAGTTGTAGTCCGGAGCTTGGAAATGTGCCCGGTAGACGGCATTTGGCTCGCTCCCTATTACGTGGGACTTAAACATAGCTGGCGAATCGTGGGTGTGTAATACACCTCTGCCTACCCCTTTGGGGAAAACAGGCGTGATGCTGTTTTTTTTCTATGTTATTATAGTAAAATTTTGCCATGCCAGCCTTATTCTATTCAAGGCCACGCCATGCTGCCATTTACAGTTATGCAGTGTTCCGATTAAAGATGTTTGTTGGTGACAAAAAAACCAGCAAGTTGTTTATGTCAGAGTAAAGTGTTAAAGTATTAATATATTTATCACAATTTTATTATAATTCATTCCAGTTTTTATAATTTAAGTATGTGTAGTGACGTATATTTTTTACTTTGTATACATGATAGGAAGTTGTTGGTTAGGAAGAGTATGAAGTAATTTTACTGCAAGGAATTGTACTTTAGATAAATAGGTATTTTATTTGGCCATTGTCACGTTTTTTCATTTAAATATTGCTGCTGAGTTAGCATATATACTCAAATTTAAATACTCTGGCAGATTTGACGTCCATGTTGATAAATAAAAATTTAACTACCTAACTGTTTTATAACGCATTTATAAAATTGAATCCAACGAAAAAAACAATAACTTATTTCATTATTTTTATATGAGTGCTGGAAGAACCTAAATATATAAATTGTTACAAAACGCTTAATATGCTTTCTTTACATATGCTATTTCTAAAAAAAAAACGTTACCTGCGTTTGTAAGTAATTCAATGCTACCAGTATTCATTAGTTTATAATTGAAAGTAATTTTGATATATTTTTTTAAACTGATCATGTACTTCAGGGCAGGACTCGTAAAGGTCAGCTATGACAAATAATTCTATGTGGTGCAAATAAAATTCAAATTAGAATAGTAGTCTTGTTCCAGCCTATATCCACAAAATTTTTTTTTTACTTTTTTTACTATGTTTATGTATTCTGTTTGTTTTAAAAATATGTACCAAAAATATTTTTTTTGTATTCATAAAAATTGTAATGGACTGACTGAGTGTAAATTTGTAAAAAAATTATAAGGTAATCTTTCTTATTGCTAATTTCATCGATTGCACTACTATTAGGCTGGTACTGAGTGTTATGGTCGTTCCTAAACAGTGCAATAGGTGTCGTATATAAAACATTTATTCATATGATTTGATTACTTGTAACAACATATATATCATAAACTAGAGATTAGAAATTGTAATAACGCTCATTTCTAGTCAGAACCACTGTCGCCATGTAGCACATTTAATTAATAAATCTTTTTCTTTTAGCTATGTCAATTACAACTTTATGTGGTAAGCACAGCGTTCATTTTACGATGAGTTTGTTCGAAAGCTTGATAATCGGCGACAAAGTTTCGCGGTGATACCATTTCTAGCCTCTAGTTTAAGATTTCTATGTGTAATGCTGACTTATTAGTGGTATGTTAGGACTGACTCCAGATGATCAGTCATGGTTTGTGATATATTAGATTTAATCAAATTAGTTTATAATCTACTCGTGTATTTAACAGCGATTGCGTCATTTGTATAAAACTGGCGTACAAACTATTTTATGTTGATTTAAACAATGTCTTGCCTCTTTTTAATCCAAAAAGGCAGCTAGCACTACATTTACTATTAATTTAAGTATTGGGAAATTAGCATTCAATATATTCTTTGTTCTAATTTATAGACTGGTTATATAGTACATAAAATGTGAGATTATATATTGTGTTACTATTTGACTGTAAATTTGATTGAAAATAGTAATTCGGATTATATTGCTAATTTTATACTATTGACGCAAAATATTTAATATTTATTTATAGTTAGAATAAAATGTTATTTACGAAATCTGTCTTTTAATGTTATAGAAATTAATGTTTTTGCAGTACAAATGCTGTGTGGGGAAGAAGGTATAAATTTGAGCGTCAACTGATCCGCACCCGCCGCAACGCACGGACGACACGTAACGCATTCGAATTTGCCGAAAGTGAGCGTCCACTGGTCCGCACCGGCCGCACGCACGCAACTGATTTTGCCGGTGGCATTAGGCTTGCCACGAAATAAAAATTGGTAGCCGTATTTTGTGGTAGAAATTGAAAAATTTCCGTGTCTCATACAAATTTAATCAAAATGTAGATTAAAAAGGAGAATAAAAAGATAATGATTAAAAAGGAGGGTATAAAATACAAATACATAATATCGATACAAAATTAATAAAATATTCCAGATTCTCAAACAGATTTTAGGGGTAGTATAGGCTGTTAGGTGTCACTTTTTCCCTTTTTCCTCTGCGTATTATATTACAATCTTCTTTCGCTATTTTCGCTTGCGCTCGTAAGCCTCATAACAGTAGAATGAATATCGTAGGTAGGAATTTAAGAACGAAATACGACCGATCGAAGAACATCTAACCTTCCGGGGAATTCCCTACTAGTGATATGGTTTTGTGTTCAATTATATGCATGTCAAATGCTTAAAAAATAACAAAAATAACGTTAAATGTCCACATAAGTGGATCAGGCATCGATATCTTTTGGGTATCGGAATAACAACAACCCCTGGTGGCCCTTAAAAAGTCGGAGGCTCTACTCTTCCATGGGCCCCGACGTGGCCCACCAGCCAGCGCCTCGATTAGAGTTAATGGAGTAAGTGTCCCAATCCAGGCCCACATTAAATATCTGGGCATGGTATTGGATGGACGGTGGCACTTCGACGAGCACTTTCGTCGTCTTGTGCCGAGACTCGTCGGCACGGCGTCCACCCTCGGGCGTTTGATGCCGAATCTGGGCGGACCGAGTCTCGCCTGTCGACGACTACGCGGGGGTAGTACGGTCAATGGCACTGTACGGCGCGTCCGTGTGGGCGGAGTCCCTGGCCGCTCGCAACAGGGACCTTCTGTGGCCTCCGCAGAGGGTCGTAGCGGTCAGGGCAATACGCGGGTACCGCACTGTTCGACCGATGCAACCTGCGCGTTGGCCGGAACCCCCCCTGTGGGATCTGTAGGCGGAAGTGCTCGGCGGCATCGACGGCGCGGGCAGGGGGCAGACGCCCCTCGCCGAGCGCGAATTCCTCGTGGCGGGAAGATGCCCGCAGTGCCACCGTCCTAAAGTGGAGGTCTCGGCTGGAGACGCTCCGGGCTGGTCTCTGGACCGTAGGGGTGCTCCAGCCGATCTTGGAAGAATGGGCAGGGCGGCAGCACGGGGTCCTCACCTTCCGGTGTTGGTGCAGGTTTTGTCGGGGCATGGTTGCTTCGGCAACCTGCATACGATCGCTAGGATGGAGACGACCCCAGGCTGTCACCACTGCGACTGCGGGCAGGACCCGGTGCAGCACAAGCTCGAGTCGTGCCCAGCCTGGGATGTGCAGCGCTGTGAACTCGCTGCAGTCATAGGCGTGGACCTGTCGCTGCCGGCCGTTGCGCGAGTGATGGTTTGGCAGTGACATGGCCTGGTACCCCGTTGTCTCCCCGGGCAGCGGGGTGTGCGGTAAGATATTTTTGCCACCCTAAAATAAAAAAAAATAAAAAAAGGTGAACGACAAACGCGTCAATACTTCGTGACGTGACGCGACACGAAAATATCAAATAGAGATTGTATGTAAGTACTTATGGCCTACGTTGTCGCCTAATTTGAATGCGACGCAAAGCGGTTAAAGTGTTAGCCGCAATACGGCAACGGGTAATATCGTTTGGTGCGGGCGGTACGGATTGTGGACGTAGTACTATATGAAATTTCATACATAGCAAATAAAAATCAGCTGCGTGCGTGCGGTGCGGCCGGTGCGGACCTGTGGACGCTCAGCTTTATATAGCCCGCGATTGAATGTATTATGCCGGCTGTATCACAAGTCTACCCTCGAGCAAATGCAACCTGTACATAGTAGGTATAAAGTCGCTGCGGACCACTGAAGTAATGTCACACAGTTCCAGTGGTCTGCCAATACAGGCGAAGAGATGGCACAGGCTACCCTGCCTTCTTAGAATGAAAAACGAAACGTTAGCCGAAATTTCGTTTCCAGTCATTGTGATTGATCAAGAGTCCGACGCGTGATTCCTGATTATATAGTCAAGATTTCGATGGGTGATTCAGGCGACCAATCACAACGAAGCGAAACGAAAGTTCGTCTAACGTTTCATTTTTCATTCTAAGGAGGCTGTTTGTTGCCCCGAACGACGTGGTGTGCGGTTAGGTACATTTGCCTGCAATAACAAAAAAAAGGTAGGTATACCTAATAATAAATATTCACGGAAATTTCACACAACGTCCTCTGGTCCTAAACTAAGCTTAACGCTTGTGCTATGGGTACCAGATTACGATCCGGATATAATACACATATATTACTTTGTTTTTTAAAATACATACGTGTTTTCTATCTATTGAATATTTATTTATTATATATAGATAGAAAACACCCAGACGCAGTACAACTATCTGTGTTCATCACACAAATAATTGTCCTGAGTGGGAATCGAACCCACGACCGTGCACGGATGTCAGTTACACTACCGACTACGCCACGAGACCCGTACAGTCACTATCCGCCTGTCTGTTTGTTCGCTTCTTCTAAACCACGCGATGGATTTTGAAACTTGTCATTTTCGTTTTTCCAAGGAAGATCATCATAATTCCTTTTTTATAGTAGATAAAGGCCTTTTATCAATCAAATTGCAGCATACACTGGATACTTTAAATTACTGCAATAGAGAGTTGTACCTATTAGTAGGTACTTCAAAAATCATAAACGTTCTATTTAGTCAATTGCATCCGCGCTTGCATCGAGCGGGGGTGTATTTATTTACTACTAGCATAGATCATACACTATGTTACTAGATAAAGTCCAAAGATATACCTATTGAAGACGTCCCAGTGCCTAATGGAAGTCAATCTTTTTTTAGATTATTCTACTACTAAGTCCATATCAGTCGTACCTGTCATAGTAGAAATCAACGATGAGCTTGAGGTGCTAGGATTCGAACCACAGGGCAACCAGCCACTTTCTCAATGCTACGAAGAATGGAAGTAACTAAACGTACCTACTTAAACCAAGATTTTTTAATAATATTCGCGATAATTTTAAGGCTTTTGACATTTGTTGTCTAGTGTAGATAGCCTGAATATTTATTTTATTCGTATTTATTTATTTAGGTCTAGTGTAGATAGTCTGAATATTTATTTTATTCCTATCTTCATTCAACTTTTAAGTGAGAATGAATAGTTTGACTGAAAAGGTCCAGATCCTTACTAAAACGATTATGGGCTTTGTACATGCGGTAGATAGGGTCATCAAATGTGACGTTATTGCGAGTAATAGTTAAAGAAAACAGTCTGTGTTCTTGCACTACCAATCTCAAGCGAGAAGCTTAGCAACTCGGCCGCATTAATTATTTTAAACAAAATAGAGAATAGGCATGATGACTGTTTTTCAAAATCTTTTCTATGATATTCAAAAGTATCTAATAAGTGAAAAATATAACATATTTCTGTAAAAATAATGGTTTTGTATGCATTAAGTACCTACTATAATGAGATTAAAATTTTAAGTTTTATACTCACGTCAAAACGCACGCCGATGCCATTCGTTTGTCATCGTCGTCAAGCCTCAGTACGGCAACAGTAAACATTAGAGTCAAAGAGAATGTAAGACTACTTTACAATGACGTTTACTAAGGCGTGACGTCATTCGCCCTGATTGGTGTTTAAGCTATCATGGCGAATTGTTGTATTTTGTAGGTGTATTTTATCAAATATATTATTAATCTCGCCATTAAAATAAGAATGAATACATTTTTCGAAATCATTGAATCCTATTTCATTAGATCACTTCAATATTTTGGCGATACTTGATTACTGTCATCAAGCCTATTCCGCCATCTTGCGTCGATGAGAATGAGACTAGTCTCATTTCATAAGACGGCAATTTGCGTCTCATACCGCCTAGCGCTCAAAATACGTAGAAATGAATAGATTTCAAAATGACATACAAAATTATAAAAATCATAAGTTATAGGTAATAATAATATCTACTATGATAACTAATAATGAACCTACAGCAAATAATAAAAATGTTGGCTTAAATAAGATTAGTTCAGTTTTTTTTAGACTACAACTCAACTTATACTGACTATCTGACGGTAGGTCTAGTGGTAGAGCCTTGCTTAGATATCCCAGCATAAATGGGCCGGCTCGATCGGGGAAGTACCGCCTTCTCATAAAAGATCAGCGTGAAAAAACGATAGGTACTCCTTCGTGGTGTTCCTCATGGCGAGTGAGTGCTCTACTGAATATCCTCGTTATCTTCTCCTTTGTATCGTACCTATCCTTTGCTTATTATCCTTCCTATCCACCTCCTATTATATCCCTTTCCTTGGATATGGCGACGCCCGTGTCTCATACATTGTAAGCATAAAAAAATTTGAAGTAAATATTTTAATTGTGTTTCTAAACGAATATTAGGTGGGTTAAAATAAATAAACCAAAAATTTTGTAAAATCATATACTGTGGGTAGATGAGACCGTTGAAATAACATATCAGCCTTGGACGTCTATCATGTAAGTCCATCCGTGATCATGAATGCTGTAAAGTATCCGAAACGTCGGGATAGTAGTAAAATTAAGTAAACGCGATAGATTCCGTAAACGAAGTTTTATTTCAAAATGTGTAACATTCGCGTAAATATCAGAAAGTATTATATTCAGCATTATCATATTTTTGTGACACATAATATGTAATTGTATATTCAACTTCAGAAAAACGACAAGTGTCTGGAATACAAACATGACTGTATATTCAACAAATGCAGTGGGTGCATTTACACAGTGGCAGTATGGCCGAGGAAAGATGAATACTTTCACCAGTGATTAAGCCATGGAACGCTAAATATCAAGAAGGGAGACATTGTTTAAAGTTGCTCAAGGACCAAGGTGCTCCTTGAGCAAATATAAATAATGACACCCTTCGATCATTTGAGGATTATCAATTTTTAACATCAAATCCACTTCAATTGTGGCACTAAAACTATAAATACAATATTGCAGTAGGTATGTTCAGTATTTTATTTTTTATCAGGCAAGTTTTATCTAGGTATGTTAAAAATGGTTGCGAATTGTGCTTTAAATGGATGTAATTTATGATCTAAGTAATTAATTTTGGTATTTTAATGTCACACGTTACTGCCAGTTTCAAAATATTCTTTTAAATGTGTTGTTTATTTGTAAAAAATACTGCAAAACTTTTTATCAAACGTCATTCACGGGGTTTTAGGTGACCAAAAACTAAGATAAAGATAACCTTGTATACCTAATGGATTAGTTCATAGTCATTAAGAATGTGCAAGTGTCGTATGGAAACTTTTAGACGCGAACATTCTCAAGAAATTGAGTCAATTCAAAGAGCATTCACCAGATATTTGCCACTCACATATCAGTAGGTACTCAGTACATATCATCGCCTTCAGTTTTCCAATATTATGATCTAACTACAACAAAATGTAGTGATTTGGTGGAGCATGTTTTCTATTCCGTGCCATCCAAAACTCGAAAATAGCCTGTCAGTAAACTTATGCACTTACTAGTACCTTAGTTCATAACTATTATAGGATAATCCATCCATCCATCAGCCGTTCATCGTCCACTGCTGGACATAGACCTCCCCAAAATGGGGGTTTTACCATAATCGCCACGCTTGGCAGGCGGATTGGCGATCGCAGTGGATGTTTTTAGTACACAGGGGAACGCTGCTGCCCGTCCCCCGGTAATCCCTTAGTCGGCTTTTACGACTCCCATAGGAAGAGACGGGGTGGAGCTATTCTTGGTGCCGGCTCCATAAAATTCGCCCATAATTATCCATAATGATACAAAGGCAGTTTCTTTAAAGTAGATGAGCATTTAGATATTTATATATATATTTTTAGCATTTGACATGCTTAGCCATATAAATCAACACAAAGTGTGAAATCGAAAATCACCACGCGTCACCCAAGACGTTAAGTATGAATGTGTTATCGAAATTAGCAGTCATGAGCAATTGTCACGATGGCTGGCAAAGCATCTGGACGGTATCCAAGAGATGTAGGTTCAAATCCTGCTCGTGACTGTTATTTTCGATTTCACATTTTCACACTTTGTGTTGATTTAGATGAGCATTTCAAGTGCTAAAAATACAGATCAAAAGCACTAACTAGATACTTTAAAAAATACTACACAAACCCAAGTCTAGTACTAGTAGTGCTATTTAAATAATATTTTTCTCTTTCCTTACTTTTTCTCACAGACGCAGGTTTTCTTTATTTGATGTGAACGTTGTGTTCACCTATAATTGGCTTCCCAGAATATGTATGTAGTTTTGTTACTATTAAGTTTTGTGTAAGGGCTGTTTGTGTCCCTATATATAAATAAATAAGCGTATGTAATATATATGTTCTACATAACATTAAAATTAATAAACTTGTTTGATTTATCAAATCATTTTGATTTTCTAAATAATTTTATAGTATTTTGATATTTTTATATATTTTTAAACATTTGACATGCTTAGCCATATAAATGAATACGAATTACGAAAAAGTGAAATAAAAAATAATGCTCACGAGCAGGATTTGGACCTGCATTTCCTGGAAAATTGTACCAGATACTTTGCCAATACAGCCATCGTGAGCACCGCTGGTCTATGAATTTTCGCAGGTTTTGAACCTGCACGCAGACCAGGATTAAGTATCTGGGCCTGGTGCTGGACGGGCGGTGGCGCTTTTGCGAGCACTTCCACCAACTGTCCCCGAGGATCGTCGGCGCGGCGTCCGTTCTTGAATGGCTCATGCCGCCCAATAATGCGTGCCCACGGCTTACGCGGGGGTGGCGCCCAACAGGGCTCTTCTGTGGAGACCACAGAGAGTCGGCGCGTCCAAGGTCATATGCGGATACAGCACGGTGTCGACTGAGGCAGCTTGCGGGTTGTCTGCAATCCCCTCCCGTGGGTCTTGGAGCCGGAGGTGCGCGCCTCGGGAGGCAGATCCTTCTGCTGACCCGGACCGCCGCCAGCTACTGGGGCGGTGCAGGCGTGAATACTTGCACCTGATGCCGCCCTAGCTGAGGCTGCGGGTTGATGGACCGGGGAACGTCCGTCACCCGCAAGGCCTCCCACGAAGGTGCGACGCTCTGTGTGCGAATGCTTTCATTATATACCTAGTTCTCTCGATTATAGTGATCGATATTCATTCATTCATTCCTATTCGCGAAATGAAATGATGAGCAGCGGCTTGGCAGTAGTACCTACTTTTAGTGTTGTTAGCCTAGTTGAGTTTAGGCTTGTCAGCTAAGGTGGGAATAATAAAAAATAAAGTAGGTAATCTGCGAACTTCATATTTCCAAAAACCCCCGTCTCCCCTTGTCACATAACCAACATTAAGCGATACAACCTTCGCCTTTGTTTACGAAAGTATTTTTGAACGGTATCTTATCTTTAGAAATTCGAACATAAAATATAAGTAGGTGCATATCATATATTTGTAAGATTCACAGTATGTGAGTAGATATATAAAAAATTTAAAACATATTACATAAAATAACAAGCAAAGTTTTTTAATGTCGTCATAAATACCAAACATTTGTATTAATATCCCATAAGTTAAACGTATCCGCAACACTGAACTACTGTAGGTAGGTACTAATTTTCAGGGAGCACTGTAAAGCCGACTCAGACATTAAACGTATTCGTTTTTCGCATTCCATTAAAATGTTAACTCAGTAAGTGCGGTCTAGGCATTTTAAGTGCCGCGAGGGTTAAGTCGTTTTAATCGTGTAACGAATACACCAGCACTGTTTAAATAGCCTACTCTCGGGCCATAATGAAAGGCGACCCTTAGGGGTTTAGGGGATGCCACCCGGGATCTAGCTTCATTATAAACGTTAAAAAGTTTGTGCATTATGACGTTATGACGTGGTGTTTTTTGTTGTTTAATATCTAATGGTTGGCAAGTGAGGACTCATAAATGTTGTCACCACTCCATTCCATGCCGTAGTATGGGTATATGGGTATTGTATGAGTGCACGAATGAAAGCAATGCAACTGCAGCTGGGCATCTTTTTGTAAATAAAAGAACTTTCTAGATGTCACATTAATTGTATTTCTGACTGACGTCAGAAATTCTGGATTAAAATTTAGGACTTGTGATATATATCCAGGATTAATAAAGATATCCTTTTTTTTATTTTTTTTCTTAAGGCGGGAACAAATGTGCCAAAGCGCACATCCCGTCGTTCGGGGCAACGAACAGGGTAGTGTGGGGCCCTCACCCACTAAATAAACCCACCGTGTGCCGTCTCTCCGCCTGTGTTGGCGGGCCACTGGAACTATGTTGCATTACTTCAGTGGTCCGCGGGCGTAATAAAGATATCCTGCCTATTTTCTAAAGCTTACGCCGGAAAGAAACGGATAAAAACAATTTTATTTCATGTAAAAATAAAACTATTTTTATTGCTACACATTCATTTGGTTCATACTAAGTTACTTAGTACATAATCCAGCGTTTTGGATATTTCACTAGTGGTATACTCTCTAGTCTAGTAGCTTTGCTTATCCCAGTATGAATGGGCTGGCTCGATCGGGGAAGTAGGACCCTCTCACAAAAGATCAGGGTGAAACAACGGTAGCTATTCCTACCGATGCAATTCGTATGGCGAGTGAGACCGCCGGAGGTCAAAACCCCTCCCTATCCTCTCTTTATTACCCTTTCTATCCTCTCCTTAGTTTCCTACCTATCTTCTAATTATCCTTCCTTTTCCACTTCTATCCCTTTTAATAGGAGATGACGATGCGTGAGTGATGCCTCTGGTGTTGCTAGCATCTGTAGGCTATGGTAACCCCTTACCAATCATGTTGGCTGTACGATTTTTTGGCACTTACGTAGTATAAAAAAAAACTTAATATAATCCATTGAATGTTTTAGTATAGTTACCAATACTAACCGTTTATAGGTACACGTGTTACGATTGGGTTGATGCGTTAAGACAAGATCAAAAATGCTAGTAAAGAGATAGGAACCTACGCAAACGCTTTATTCATTGAATGGCGTATCCTCCAGTGATCCAGATAATCTGCTGTCGTGCGAATTCTTTGTCGTTGCGTACACAATAGTACGATAAGCCTATTATAAGCGGATTACCAAAAATCCGAGCCTTTCATAAACGTAGGCATATTTTTAAGGTATCTATAACATTAAAGCGTTTGGTTTATGTTGACAGAATCGTGTCATTTAATTATAGGCATTTAGGTATACCTTTTTATAGATACACGCTAGATAGAAATCATTACTCGGGTACCTATTGTGTAATTTAATTATGTTTTCGAGCTGACAACAGTGGCTAATTAGTCAGAATACTCGAGAGCGTGACGCGATTCTAAATTTCCTATTTGATTTTGAGGAATTAAAACGGGACCACTCTCCCTTCAAAAAAAGAAAAAAATATATATAAATCGGTTCATAAACAAAGAAGTTGTTATATGTCGATTTAACTTACTATACTTAATCTCTTTTAATGTTGTTTCCACTCATATATAACTAAGATATATACTAGAGTAATTCATAAACATTTGTATTATATATTCAATCAGATTTATTATCGTCATTTCAACTCAGGTTTGATATTAACAGATATTTGTCATACTGTCTGCCATCGTGTGGGTAATCCATTTAGCCCCAATAAAAAGGTAATACTGAGTAATTTATGTGCCGTAATCGCGTTCACGAAAATGGACCAATGAACTCTTTTGTACCTAATTGTAGCTATCATTACAGACGGATAGGTACTTGAGTTAACATTTTACCTTTCTCGTTGTATCTAATATTTAAATTGTTTACTAATTATACGGCTACTTTATTAATAAGTATTATGTTTTTTGCTAGTGGTAACAGCCTTGCTTATCACAGCACGAATGGGCCATCTCGAGGGGGGAAGCACCACCCTCTTACTGAAGATCTGCGTGAAACAACGATAGGTACTCCTACATTTGTGTTTTATATGGTGAGTGAGTATTGGTATTGGTTCGGCGGGCTGTTGCAGCTGTGCAACTCCACGTCTGAGCGCGTTTTGCGTGTGGGTGGGTGTGAAACCTTCACTCGATCCACCCCAGCTCCCGGAAGAAAGCCAACAGCCCCTTGATGTTGCTGGTGATCTCCCGGAGAGCACTTGAGCTCCCGAAGTATTTGGTCCTGTATGTGGCGACCTCCGCACAGTGCTGCAACACATGGACCGCCGTCTCCTCTTGCAGGCACGCTCTGCAAAGTGGGCTGTCTGTGATTCCTAAGACAAATAAATGTTTGTTAAAGGATCCGTGACCAGTGATAGCTGCCGTGAATATCCGCAGTTGCTGCTTAGTTAGCCGAAGTAACTGTTTAGTGATTCGGCTGTCTTAACAGCGGCAGTGCTTCCTTGGCCTGTCTACACTCACCGTTACTCGACCAATATAGTTGATGATGGTCCCTAGTTCTTTCCCTTACCAGAGTCCGAAGCTTGGCAAAGGGCAAAGCTATGATGGGTTCCGGTCCGACAGCAGCCATGTCAGAACCTCTTCTAGCCAGCTCATCTGCTGCATCATTGCCTCTGGAGCCACTATGTCCCTTGATCCATTGTAGGGTTATGTTATTGAAGTTGCCTACCTGATTTAGTCTTTGGTGGCATTCGTGTATGAGTCCAGATGTGACCGTATGGCTATTCAGCGCCTGGAGCACTGCCATACTGTCTGACAGTATTCGGAGGATGGTGAGTGAGAGGGCTGGAGGCCCAAAACCCTTTCCATATCCTCTCCTTATTATCCTTCCTCTCCACCATTCCTTAGAGATAGCGACGCGCGAGTGATGCCTCTGGTGTTGCTAGCGTCTACAGGCTAAGATAATCGCTTACCATCAGGTAGATAGGCCGTATGCTTGTTTGACCCACGAAGTATAAAAAAATGTCAGGCTCGGCATGAAGAGTTTTATTTTAGGATGATGTACCTACACGTAGCACAGACTGCATGATTTGCGTTATGGAGAATTGCAGATTGTGGTAGTTTTCTACTTGGCATCTAGCAACGGCCTAGGGACGTAGACCATTTATTAGAAACCTATTCCAACTGCTTTTCCTATTAAACTTCCGTTTGTGACTCGTAATTAATAATATAACCGATGTCAATATAGTTTCTGAGCGTCACCCACGTATCACTTTAAATTTAAAAAGCGATAACCTATTTATTATTTACTAGATATAATATCCACGGCTCCGTTCGTGTGGATTTCAGAATATAGTTACATCACTCTATGGTACCGTATTGTAAAAATAGCTATCTCACGGTAACCATTAATTTTTCCGGACAGTAGCTTTTTTAGGGTCCAAACTATACGTATACAAAATTTTATGATGATCGGTTCAGTAGTTACTGTTAGTAAGGATAAGGAATAGTCTAACTATAAGTCTATACTAGACTAGACAAAAACTGCTATACAAAAAAAAAATATTCACGGACATTTCACACAACGTCCTCTGGTCCCAAACTAAGTCCCAACTGAGCCTGTGTACTTTTCTGGATTCTGAACTATATGTGTTCATGATGATGGCGTGAAAGCGTAACAATAAATAAACAATATTAATAAGTAAGGATTTATCGGCCGTGTGGGACCGGCTTTAGAATTGTCCCACCCCTCTCTACCCACGGGAGTTGTAAGAGCCGACTGAGGGAATACCGGAGAGTGGGCAGCAGCACTCCCTCGAGTATTAACAACATCCCCTGCGATTACCAACCCGCCTGCCAAGCGTGGCGATTACGGCATTATCCCCCATGACGGGCGCAGGACTGCTGGTTGTGGCGTTCTCTTGGGGAGGTCTATGTCCAGCAGTGGACGTTGAAAGGCTGATGGATGGATGGAAGGATTTGGGGTTTATTATTACTGGTGGTGGATGTGCGGCCCACCTGATGGATTGGACTCAACAAAAGAATACTATTAAGTTGCTGCTCATCATTTCATTTCCTGGGTCGGTAATTAATGAATGAACGGCTATCTCTAGTTACAACCAAAATACATCGAGTAGCTTCACGGTGGTGCCGACAGTCCTACCACCAGTAATGCATGGATGATCTTATAACTTCTAACTTCCCTTAGAGGCTTCGTACGATATTCGCGGGAATGAATGGGGTGGTAGCACTTGTGGTGTTAGTCCGTCATGAGGGAGGCTCATGAGGTCTCGGATTGGATCCCTGGGTCGGGCAGTATTATTGAATATTTTCGTAAAAAGAAAAATTCTCAGTAGCAGCCCGGAGCTTGGAATTGTGCCCGGTAGATGGCAATAGGCTCACCCCCTATTACATAGCTGGCGAACCGTGGCTATGTAATCTACCTCTGCCTACCCCTTCGGGGAATACAGGCGTGATGCTATGTATGTATTTTACTTAACCACGAATGACATATTTCCCAAATTATTCTTATATATGACGATATATTTCCATATCCAATATCAAGATTGTCTTTAAGATGAATCATACATATTCATTGCTGACTAATAATGAAGGTTAAAGGACACATATTAATTTCATACCCCTAGTAACCTAGTTTTAATTGAGTCTGGGGATATTTGACCCCTAGAATCGATCTGGCTGTTTGTATATTATTATTATTGAAATAGTTGCCAGAATCCATCCATCCATCAGCCTTTCAACGTCAACTGCTGGACCTAGGCCTCCCCAAGAGAACATCACAACGAGCGGTCCCGTAATGGGGGATAATGCCGTAATCGCCACGCTTGGCAGGCGGGTTGGTGATCGCAGTGGATGTTGTTAATACTCGAGGGAGTGCTGCTGCCCACTCCCTCGGTATTCCCTCAGTCGGCTCTTATGACTCCCGTGGGTAGAGAGGGGTGGGACGATTCTAAAGCCGGCCCCACACGGCCTAAAACGGCCCTGTTAAGGAGGGAAAAAATTGGGTTGCCAGAATATAGTAATTATATAAAAGCTGATTCTGTAGTGGTTTACCTAAAGCCTTGCTTGCCGCACCACGAATAGGCCGGTTCGACCGAGAGTGTGTGTAATCATTATACCTATTTGTAAGTTTTAAGTATAAAATGTTCTTGGTGTCATTGTATGCAGGTTGTAATAAACGGGGTTTCGCCAGTGATAGACGTATTTTAATTTTCTCCTTAACGACAACCTCATAGTACCACCCTCAAAGAGATCAGCGTGAACCAACGGTGGCTAAACGTACTGTTGTGTTTCGTATGGTAATGTCCCTTTCTTTGGAGTTAATGACGCGCGAATGATGCCTCTGGTGTTGCTAGCGTTGTAGGCTACAGTAAGCGCTGGCCATCGGTGAGCCGTTTTATTGTTTGCCACCTTTTTTTAGTTAAGGAGGGAAAAAATTTCCTAACCGCACACCCCGTCGTTAGGAGCAACGAACAGGGTAGTGTGGGGCCTTCACCCACTAAATAAACCCGCCGTGTGTCGTCTCTCCGCCTTTATTGCCGTGCCATCGGAATTATTGTTTGCCACCCTAGTATATTAAATAAATTAGAGTAATTAATGAAATATAAGTAAGATGAAGTACTTTTGCGACATTTAGTGTCTGTTAAAAATTACTGGTAATGGAAGTGTCTAGCAGTAGGATTTATCAGTGTGTAAAATTTAAGTAATTCAGTACCTAATAATCAGCTTACAGAATTCAAGGAAATTTCATATTTCAGTACCTGAGTACTAGCTATTGAGCTATGCTAGCCCATATGCTTATGTTGAAGCTACATACAAACATTTATTACTCGATGTCATACATGTGATTAATCAGAAAATAAGTAACGTACGGCAAGGCTGGGATCTTGGTCTATGAGACCGATGTGGGTACAAAACTTCAAGTGTTGAGTCATCATCATAATAGGTCATTTCATTCGCAACATAAAGAGTAACATTGAGGTCGTTTGATAAGACGCGATTGTAATATCTATATTCTCTTGCAGTATATATTTCTGCGTGTATATTTTTATAACAAGGAACACACAGTTAATAAGTAATAACAAATTAACAAAACTTAAGCCAAAGAGGCTTACTAGTATTGCTTTTTAGCATTACTTTAGTTTTTATTTTTTTGATAAAGTGGAGCATTAATTTACTATAGAATTATGAATGTTTTTTGTTAAGGCGCGAAAACGTACAACAACACGTTAGCAGTGAAGCGTTTACCTATAGAAATAGTTCCAGTATTCAGGACCTCAGTACTTCAGAATCAGACTAAAATTGATGATACACCATTATATTAATTATAATAATTGCAAAAGGTGTTAGATTTTGAATAAATTGAGCCACCTATAATCCAACCTAGTTTGGATTTTTGTAACGTTGTATTATGTGAATCTAATTTTATTTGTTCTGGTTCAATTAAGTCCCAAAATACACCATTACCTATCAAAATATCAATATTTGACGGTTTATGGTGGTCAGGATCAGATAACTTAATATATTTCGGAATTTTAATAGAATATTTGTCGATAGGTGAACTTGGCCAAGGATTAGTGATATTTGAAACTACTATGCATGTTATTGTTATATTGAAATTAGAATATAGCGATTGAATATATAAATCACAATATTTTCTCGCTTGTGACATCGTGTGATTAAAACTGTTAATAGTTGTTGTTATGTTTCTAGTAGGTAAACCTAATAATTTACACAAATGTTCGGTAATGAAATTAGACGTACTACCTGAGTCCAACCATGGACGTATAAAGGAACGAGGTTGTGAGTATGGTTTGACTTTGAGAGTTTTATTGATGGGAAGTCGGTATTGAAATTATCAGTGCAGCTTGCTTTCTACCCTCTCATAAATTTTATTGTAATATTCTTCAACTCGGGTCGCGTTAAAAATTTTCTATTTTTAACATGGAACCTCTCGTTTGTGAGAAAATCCATACTAATATTATAAATACGATGTTTGTTACGTTTAAACGCCATAACTGCTCAACTGATAGGTATCCTTGTTTTTTAGCATGCATAATTGCATATTATAGTTCCCTAAAAATTTAAAGTTCTTGAGGGATAGCAAATGTTTGCAATCAATAAGTGAAGTTAATACAGTAGTAATGAAATAGCAGGAATTTATGTAGTTATATTATTCCAATCTTAGCTATCCTTATCACTTAATTTTAAGCAGTTTCATAACTGCTTATTTTTACCTAATATTCAAAACATACTTAATTAGTATTGAAGTTTTAATGAATTCAATAACAAGTGATAACGGGTCAAGTAAACATTTTATAAAGAAGAAAATAATACTCCAATATTGAAGTTACTTATTTAATGTTGTAACAATTCGTTTGCTCTATACAATATATATTTTCATTGGCATTTTAAGCCTAACTTATAAATGATTACTACGACATTGCTTGCAATTATTAACACACATAATTTCTTTGATTAATTAGTTAATAATGGTTCACCTGCAACAATGGAACTTTCTATACCACAGTGGTCTTCCCCTCGGAGGATTTTGAAGAAACCATGATCACCCCAGTCACTATTCCAGGAGTTAGCAATAAGCCAATATTTATTACCATTATCCACTCCCCAACCTAAAATTTTGACAGCATGACCACCCAGAGCATTACCTGCCACATGCTTGTAAACTCCACTTTTATAATTTAGCAAATCAGAGTAGACTGTAAACGCAGCTTCCACAGGTCCATTCATGAATAATTCAGATTTAATGTGGTCTTCTTTGCTGGATACGGAGAATACATGTTTTGCGTAACGCTTGTCTTTATGGTAATCACCATTATAACTGTTTTCACAAGTTTTGACGCATTTAGGGGTCTTGTCATCCCCGCTGCAGGGCATTCTATCACCAGGCACGTGATGCTCACAAGGAGGGATCTCGTAGGGTCTGCAGCCTTGGCTCGAGTTGTAGCTGCCTCCTGAGACGATACCCATATGCTTCCAGTATTCCCATGCCAGTGATGGCATTCCACCATTACAACCAAGCCCGCAGATAGGACAGCAACTTAGTAGATCCTCAGCCGAGAAATGGAAATGTTGAGTTCCATTAGAGTAAGTGCAAAATCGATCAGTCATCGCCTCCACAGCACCAAATGCCCAACAACTGCCGCATGAGCCTTGATCTCTTATTTCGTTTAACGTAGGGCAGTTTGGCCATTTATCCCTCGGGTCAAAATTCTCTGGTAAGCTTGCAATCACGTCGGCGCTATGTTTTATCTTGGGTAGCTCCTCAAAATGACTGTCTTTCAAGACGCCTGCTAATTTTTTGAAGTGTTTTCTCGGTGTGTCTAGTGGGAAACTGCGAGCGGCTTTCCACATATTTTGTTGAGAGTTAATATGAGCTATAAAGTCATCGGATAGCCACGGATTATGTTCAGCTGTTATGAGTGTGAATACGCACACGAGCACAACTATTGCTGCACGCGATGCAGCCATTATAAACTTTTTTATTTCCTTTTCGATGGAATGGTTAATCGATGTGTATATCCAACGATTGAGACGCGGCAACTGAGCGGTGGCGAGACTGCCGAGACTGGCGAGCAGTGAGTCGATTTTACTGTGCTATATAGAGTACATCATGCTCACACGCCTTGTAATTGGTCAGAGAACGCGCAATACGGGGGCGACCAAAGACCTGCCCGCAATCTAAGGTTAACAGTACATCAGTATAGTAGGCAATAAATAACGCAAATACATAATTAGTTAATATGGTGGACGTTAATTATTAGGAAAATAAATATCGGTAGAAAGTAATTAGATGGATGATCATAATGGCAGAGAGCCAATGTTTTCTTCAAGTCTAATTTAACTAGATAATACTGAGACCTTTGACACGAGTACTGATGGCGCCTATTAAGGATATTTGATTTTTTATAGTATGTACAACAAGATACAAGGTATTACTAGTTATAAAAATACAAGCTTGTGCCCGCGATTTTGTATACTGTGAAATTGAATATTTGGTCCATAAAGTCGTTAGGCATTTCCCACAGGAACTGAACTCATTATCGATATAAACAATATTCTATTAAGTATTTACGACATCAAGAAGCAAACCAACCAAACAAATGCACTTTGACATTTATAATACAGGTGAGGACTAGCCTTAACAAGTTTTTAGGTTATATATCAGGTCCCCGATGTTTTATCGGTATAAAAGGTATACCTACCAGTTTTTAAGTCCGACCAAAAGTTATTAAAAAAAAGTTTCATCAAAATCCATTCAGTAGTTTTTGCGTGATGTGCGAACAAACAAACAGAAAAACAGACGAAAATTCTAAGAAATATTTGAGCTTAGCGTAAATAAATGTACGGACACGGCTTATTTAAAGCTTTATAATAATACCTACGGATTTGACTCTGGTATACCTTATACCTACTTACCTAAAAGTAAATAAATATCTATCGATAATATTTAGATATTTTTATACACTTTTTTAGCATTTGACATGCTTTAGCCATATAAATAAACAAAAAGTGTGAAAATGTGAAATCGAAAATAACAGTCACGAGCAGGATTCGAACCTGCATCTCCTGGATACCGTCCAGATGCTTTGCCAATTCAGCCGTCTATTATGATTTCACATTTTCACACTTTGTGTTTATTTATTGATAAGTTTGTATAAGTGATGAGCAACAATACCAAGGCAATAAGTCTTGGTGTTTAATTTTTAATACTATTTTTGGTGTTGTTCTCGCTAATGTGCATGTAATGTGTACTTTTGTAAATTGCAAGATCAAAACCGATTTTGCTCATCACTAGTTTGTTGATGCTTGAGTTTACAAAGATTATACTTATATTTTACAAATATTTCTAAAGTATTCTTATAAAATTATGAACATATTATTGAATTATTTCAGTTCATCACGACGACCCATTGACAGGGTGACATTAACAGCTTATCAAGACTAGGAAGTGATATGTGATATATATAAGAAGGATTGAAGAAGTGTCTACTTAACTTGTATAAGATTATGGATAAGACTCACACAAATTATCTTGGTAAGACTATTCGAATGTTTTACTCATTCACTACACTACCCATCCGTTTATCGACAATACTAATAAAATCAGATCAACAATTCTCAAACTTACAAACGTAGCGCTAATTTGAGTTTAATCGAAATGTAACGATCTGAAGGAAGGTACTTGGAACGATTGAATTGAGCCAAAATCGAATTGGCTCTAAAATTTTACAATAGCAGGCTAGCTATATGAGTTCAGGAAACTCGTTCTGTTAAATCAATATTTTGTCTATTATTATTAGATTTCTGCGCTAAGGATAACTAGCCGGCCCGTGCGAAACTACGCAGTGCGCACTGCGATACCTGATATCGTGTCCGATTCGATATTTATCGAATCCGATTCGATATCTTAAGCTACGTAGGTGTATGGCCATGTGTCTATAGTTGGTATTCAACCCAGATTTGTCATTGTTTATATAATGAAAATTGAACTTTGTCATTATTTATACAATGATAAATTATTTGTTGAGCATTTGCGCGGGGAATTGCTGATATAAATGGCTATACATATACGCTTACAAACATTAATGTAATTTTTTGTTATGTCTAGAAATACCTATGTATTTACATTTGTAGTGGACTCAGCAGTCCCCCTGATAGATTATATACAAATATAAGAGTCCCACCTCTCGGTAGACATTGGTCAGTCCTTGAGTAGGTTTTTTTTTTTTTTTTTTTTTTTTCACTTTGTAGTTGTATTAGCTATTTAACTAAGTTGTAGTCGAAGCGAAGCGAACACTTATAGTTTAGACGTTCAGTGTATATAAACTATGTATACGTGGTGTCCCTTCAAAGATTTTTATAAACTGTGTATGAAAAACCATGTTTAAACAAACTTACTTCTAATCATGATTTTAATAATGCTTCCAATCTTTAATAGGAAGAAGTTTTATTTATATTTAACGCGCTGGATATACCTAGCGCAAAGATGTAGGTTACTGATACGGCATGTGTGCTGTAGTATTATCAGCATGTTGGGTGTATCAGCAGCTTGATTTGACAGTTACGAAGCTAACTGTTGTTGTGGCCTCCACGATGCATATGGGGCCAAAGATAGGATAGGGTGTTATTACAATGTAATAAATATATCCATCGAACCATCGGGATCGAACCTGAGACCTCATGATCAGCAGTCGCTCACACTAGCGTTGCACCACAAATATATCATATAAGTAAGTGTAGGTACAATGTTCGTGCCGCTAAACCTCAAAAACGAGTCCCATTAAGAACAAGCGAGTTACATAGTGTGGGAGTCCATTATACATGGAAAAGGCTCCCGTTTTTACATGAAAGGGGTGCTTTTGAAGACATAGGGACTGGAAGTTTCACCCTTTAGAAATTTCTAGAACAGTACAGAACATTTGAGAGCTTCTCACACGGTCTATAGCATATACACTATACATAGCTTGCTCTCTAGTAGAAAATGTAAAACATAAATATATAATAACGTGGATAAAAAAGAATAACATAGAATAGAAAATATATTTTCAATAAATATTGTTTTCCTCTCACATTATAAAATCATCCTCTTATTCCAACTACAAAATAAACTTTTATCAAGTGCCAGAGCGAAATTCAGCTCGTTATCAGGGCCGGATTTAAACTTAATGCCGCTCCTGGGCACCGGAAAAAAATCCGCCCCAATACTGGAATTTTACTTAAACTTATAGTTTATATATTTTACCTTTCCCCCTCTCTACTCACGGGAGTCGTAAGAGCCGACTGAGGGAATGCCGTGGGAGTGGGCAGCAGCACTCCCTCGAGTATTAACAACATCCACTGCGATCGCCAACCCGCCTGCCAAGCGTGGCGATTACGGCATTATCCCCCATGACAGGACCGCTCGTTGTGGCATTCTCTTGGGGAGGCCTATGTCCAGCAGTGGACGTTGAAAGGCTGATGGACTGGACTGGACTGGACCGTTCATTAACATTTTTTTAAATTCATTGATTGATTAAAGTTTTGAAAACTGCAAACAAAAATTACAAATTTCTTTCAATTTAAAAAAAATACTAATTAGGTAAATTTCTTTAATTCCAGAAAATAGAAAGATCGATAATTATTTTAAATCTCCAAGGAAATAAATTGATTAAATCATTTTGATTACAAATTTTTACCAAAAGTGCCAAAATTATAATCCACAAAAATTTTTTTTTTCACTATAATATATATAAAATTATGCCGCCCTAAAAAATTTGCCGCCCTGGGCACTTCCCCCGACTGCCCCTAGTGTAAATCCACCGCTGCTCGTTATCTATAACTTTTTGTAATGCACGTAGTTATGATGTACGTATTACAATTAATACTTAGTATAAATTATAATTTGCGAATAAGGAAAAAGAGTATTTTAGTACGAGCGGGAATCGAACCTGCATCCCTTCCTTTCCGGGGAAATGCTCTAATCCATTGAGCTATCGTACCATTTTTCTTTTTCCTTATTCACAAATTATAATTTGTACTTTAAGAGTAGCTGAGCATGTCAAGTGCTAAAATATAGATCAAAATAATACTTAGTATGTTTTATATCGTCGTGGGACTATCTTGTAGGTATTCAGTAGTGGACAATGAAAGGTGATAGATTAATTATTACGCGTTTATGTTGTTTGAAAATATTCAAATACTCGTATGTATAAGCAAGCAGTTGTCTGACAAATACATCTTTAGTATAATTTTGCCCTAATGCCATGGTTTCTCTACAACTTTGGGACTACCTATCTATGTTTTACCATAGCCGTGTACCAAGCATAGTTCCAAACTCTACAGTGATCTCAGAATTTCTTGAGGGAAAAGCTGGGTTTTGTTCGACCCAGGGATCAAACTCGTAAACTCAGAGTTAGAAGTTGCACATTTATGCTACAAGACTAACAGTGCAGTAAAACATGTCGCATAAGTTATGCATTCAGTGGACTCTGCCTAACCACATTTATTTGAGGGTGCAGAGGTTGTAGGTTCCTTTGACCGCGGTTATATTGTCATATGACATGAAACAGGCGGATTTTGCCATTGTAATGAATCTCAGTCTGCGCTATTCTGCTTTTAACGACGTACTATTTTATATGAGACGTTATATTACACATACACGTATTACAACTTAACCATCGTCGCCGGTGGAAATGAAAAATCTAACTAATATTAATAGTGGAAATTGTAAAACATTATATTTATAATTACAACTAGCCTTTGCTCGTGGCTCCGCCACAGCCAAAAGATAGATTTTAGGTTATATCTCAGGTTCCCGATATAGTAGCGAGATAAAATTTATACCAGTTTTTAAGTGTAATCAAGAGGTATTTTTATATATATTTTTAGCATTTGACATGCTTAGCACTATACATTAAACACAAATTGAAAAATGTGAAATCGAAAATAACAGTCAGGAGCAGGATTTGAACCTGCATCTTTTGGATACCGTCCAGATGCTTTACCAATTCAGCCATCCTGACAATTGCTCCTGACTGCTAATTTCGATAACACATCATACTTAACGTCTTTGGGTGACGCCTGCGCCATCTGTCGGCAGTATTTTCATACATTATACCGACCAGGTAAACTTAATTTTACAATTATGATTTTACCTAATAATGACGCAAACCCTTTAAATATTTAGATATTTTTATATATATTTTTAGCATTTGACATGCTTAGCACTATACATTAAACACAAAGTGAAAAATGTGAAATCGAAAATAACAGTCAGGAGCAGGATTTGAACCTGCATCTTCTGGATACCGTCCAGATGCTTTACCAATTCAGCCATCCTGACAATTGCTCCTGACTGCTAATTTCGATAACACATCATACTTAACGTCTTTGGGTGACGCCTGCGCCATCTGTCGGCAGTATTTTCATACATTATACCGACCAGGTAAACTTAATTTTACAATTAAGATTTTACCTAATAATGACGCAAACCCTTTAAATATTTAGATATTTTTATATATATTTTTAGCATTTGACATGCTTAGCACTATACATTAAACACAAAGTGAAAAATGTGAAATCGAAAATAACAGTCAGGAGCAGGATTTGAATCTGCATCTTCTGGATACCGTCCAGATGCTTTACCAATTCAGTCATCCTGACAATTGCTCCTGACTGCTAATTTCGATAACACATCATACTTAACGTCTTTGGGTGACGCCTGCGCCATCTGTCGGCAGTGTTTTCATACATTATACCGACCAGGTAAACTTAATTTTACAATTAAGATTTTACCTAATAATGACGCAAACCCTTTAAATATTTAGATATTTTTATATATATTTTTAGCATTTGACATGCTTAGCACTATACATTAAACACAAAGTGAAAAATGAGAAATCGAAAATAACAGTCAGGAGCAGGATTTGAATCTGCATCTTCTGGATACCGTCCAGATGCTTTACCAATTCAGTCATCCTGACAATTGCTCCTGACTGCTAATTTCGATAACACATCATACTTAACGTCTTTGGGTGACGCCTGCGCCATCTGTCGGCAGTATTTTCATACATTATACCGACCAGGTAAACTTAATTTTACAATTAAGATTTTACCTAATAATGACGCAAACCCTTTAAATATTTAGATATTTTTATATATATTTTTAGCATTTGACATGCTTAGCACTATACATTAAACACAAAGTGAAAAATGTGAAATCGAAAATAACAGTCAGGAGCAGGATTTGAATCTGCATCTTCTGGATACCGTCCAGATGCTTTACCAATTCAGTCATCCTGACAATTGCTCCTGACTGCTAATTTCGATAACACATCATACTTAACGTCTTTGGGTGACGCCTGCGCCATCTGTCGGCAGTATTTTCATACATTATACCGACCAGGTAAACTTAATTTAACAATTAAGATTTTACCTAATAATGACGCAAACCCTTTAAATATTTAGATATTTTTATATATATTTTTAGCATTTGACATGCTTAGCACTATACATTAAACACAAAGTGAAAAATGTGAAATCGAAAATAACAGTCAGGAGCAGGATTTGAACCTGCATCTTCTGGATACCGTCCAGATGCTTTACCAATTCAGCCATCCTGACAATTGCTCCTGACTGCTAATTTCGATAACACATCATACTTAACGTCTTTGGGTGACGCCTGCGCCATCTGTCGGCAGTATTTTCATACATTATACCGACCAGGTAAACTTAATTTTACAATTAAGATTTTACCTAATAATGACGCAAACCCTTTAAATATTTAGATATTTTTATATATATTTTTAGCATTTGACATGCTTAGCACTATACATTAAACACAAAGTGAAAAATGTGAAATCGAAAATAACAGTCAGGAGCAGGATTTGAACCTGCATCTTCTGGATACCGTCCAGATGCTTTACCAATTCAGCCATCCTGACAATTGCTCCTGACTGCTAATTTCGATAACACATCATACTTAACGTCTTTGGGTGACGCCTACGCCATCTGTCGGCAGTATTTTCATACATTATACCGACCAGGTAAACTTAATTTTACAATTAAGATTTTACCTAATAATGACGCAAACCCTTTAAATATTTAGATATTTTTATATATATTTTTAGCATTTGACATGCTTAGCACTATACATTAAACACAAAGTGAAAAATGTGAAATCGAAAATAACAGTCAGGAGCAGGATTTGAACCTGCATCTTCTGGATACCGTCTAGATGCTTTACCAATTCAGCCATCCTGACAATTGCTCCTGACTGCTAATTTCGATAACACATCATACTTAACGTCTTTGGGTGACGCCTGCGCCATCTGTCGGCAGTATTTTCATACATTATACCGACCAGGTAAACTTAATTTTACAATTAAGATTTTACCTAATAATGACGCAAACCCTTTAAATATTTAGATATTTTTATATATATTTTTAGCATTTGACATGCTTAGCACTATACATTAAACACAAAGTGAAAAATGTGAAATCGAAAATAACAGTCAGGAGCAGGATTTGAATCTGCATCTTCTGGATACCGTCCAGATGCTTTACCAATTCAGTCATCCTGACAATTGCTCCTGACTGCTAATTTCGATAACACATCATACTTAACGTCTTTGGGTGACGCCTGCGCCATCTGTCGGCAGTGTTTTCATACATTATACCGACCAGGTAAACTTAATTTTACAATTAAGATTTTACCTAATAATGACGCAAACCCTTTAAATATTTAGATATTTTTATATATATTTTTAGCATTTGACATGCTTAGCACTATACATTAAACACAAAGTGAAAAACTGTTATTTTCGATTTCACATTTTTCACTTTGTGTTTGTGTGACTGTTATTTTCGATTTCACATTTTTCACTTTGTGTTTAATGTATAGTGCTAAGCATGTCAAATGCTAAAAATATATATAAAAATATCTAAATATTTAAAGGGTTTGCGTCATTATTAGGTAAAATCTTAATTGTAAAATTAAGTTTACCTGGTCGGTATAATATATGAAAATACTGCCGACAGATGGCGCAGGCGTCACCCAAAGACGTTAAGTATGATGTGTTATCGAAATTAGCAGTCAGGAGCAATTGTCAGGATGGCTGAATTGGTAAAGCATCTGGACGGTATCCAGAAGATGCAGGTTCAAATCCTGCTCCTGACTGTTATTTTCGATTTCACATTTTTCACTTTGTGTTTAATGTAATCAAGAGGTATCCAACAATAAAAGGTACATCAGAACCCGTTGAGTTGTTTTTGCGTGCGAGAATGAACAAACAGACAATAATCTAAAAAAAATTTTACGTTCTGGCACGCGTATATATAGCCTAATACAGTATTTTTTTCTCAGATATCTTAAACAAGTAACATTAGCGTCGCCATGCTAACAGCCGGTTTTACCCTCCCTCTGCATTAGACGTTTCACATCAAAAATATAGGTTCCAGATAAGTAATCACCAACATATCATATACTAAAACCTTCTCCGAAACACGCTGCATCTTATGGTATTAAGTATTATTCTGATCGGTTCAGCACTTTTTCACAGTATAATCGAACAAAAAACCGGCTCTCCATTTATTAGTATAGATATATATACAGACAGCTCTTTTACAGCTTTATAATAGTTGGGATAATTCAGTTATATATTAGTAGAAGGCAAGGCATGTATGACACTCCTTTTTTGGTCTGATATATCTATAGTTGTGTCTTAGTCCTTGAGCAGCGGTTACCATTTTATCTCTTAGGCTACCGATGCAGTAACAGAATAAAATGTATGCCAATTTTTAAGCTGAATCAATAGATCAAACAAAAAAGTTTAATCAAAATCAATACAGTAGTTTTTGCGTGTTGTGTGTACAATCTAATAGAAAAAAACCTAATAGCCATTTCTTCTGAAAGGTCTTAAATGTGAAGACATAGCTCAGTTACAGCCTATAAATAAAAGAGATTAGGCAGAACAGACAGACAGGCATATAGTCAAAAAGATTATCTGCCTGTCTGTCTTTTTGTTCCGCCTAGACTCTCTTAAAACATTGTGTTTAAAAAAATGTTAATGTATATGTTATATTATTAGGTATAATATAATAATATAACTTTCATAATATATGCATTTAGTAAATAGCTGTTATTTATACAACGTTACAAACACCATACATTTGTACCGTTTTCAGGACTATTGCGTTACCAATAGGCTTCAATTAAATGTCATCAAGTGCTACATATGTACATACACCAGAAAACCAAGGCCCATAACCTACAGCTACACCCCCTTCGACAACTCTATTCTCGAGTGAACTCTATTCGAGATATGGGACTTATATTTGATTCTAAATTATTATTTGATACTCACATCGATACTATTGTCAAAAAAGCATCCAAGGCACTAGGATTTTTGATGAGGTCATCATCGGAATTCAAAAATATCAAAACAATCAAGATATGACAGGCCTCGTAGCGTAGTCGGTAGTGTAACCGACTTCCGTGCACGAGGTCGTGGGTTCGATTCCCACTCAGGACCATTATTTGTGTGATGAACACATATATTTGTACTGCGTCTGGGTGTTTTCTATCTATTATATGTATGTATTTACAAAAAAAAAGTAGTATATGTATTATATCCGTAATCTGATACCCATAGCACAAGCGTTAAACTTAGTTTGGGACCAGAGGACGTTGTGGGAAATGTCCGTGAATATTTATTTATTTATTTATTCTATTGCGCGTTTGTCCGAAGCCTCCTGGAATACTGTTCCCAAGTCTAGAGCCCTAATTATAATATTTAATTTATAGTAACCGCATTGAAGGCATCCAAAGGAAATTTGTGAGGTATCTGCAATATCGATCACAGACTTACCTAAATAGCTATAGGTATATATATATATATACATTTATTGCATTTAGTGGCAGGCGAGCCACGGCCCATCTGATAGTAAATGGTAACCGTCGCTCATGGACTCAACTATAGGTACCTCTCGGTATTATTGTCAAGCCGCTGCTCACTATTTCATTTCACAAATATGAAATGAAAAAATAAACGACTATCTCCTGCTACAGCCAAAACACAACGATGTGCTTCATGGCCGATCACACGGGAGATGGTGGTACCAACACGCTCGGGCCCGATACCAAGTGAGTACTTCCACTTGGTACCCAGCCCTACCACCAGTCATGCTATGGATGATAATTGCTTACTTCCCTTAGTCGCCTCATACGACACCCATGGAAAAGAATGGGGTGGTGACACTTGTATTCTTAGTCCGTCACGACACGGACAAAATATATAAATCGCTGCAAGAAATTTCACTTTCTTCCTCTATGCAAGCGTGGGCAAATAGCAGATTTAAGCTATCTCCTCAAGATAACCAATGGTTCAGTCGACTGTCCTGAGTTGCTGAGTAAAATAGGATTACTCACTCCATCGGTTTTCTTAAGAAAACCTGACTTGCTTAATGTGCCATCAGCCAACTCAGTTTATCGTAAAAAATCTTTTATCATCCGAACCAGTAAAGCCTCTAACGAGATAGCCTTAGACCCAGATATTGATGTTTTCACAACTTGTGTAACTAAACTTAAGAAAATACTGAATAACCGCTTTTTCTCGGGTAGTTAATATAGAACTACTATTAAGCTTTCTACTAACTTTTTAACTTTTCCTAAACTAAAATATTTAAGTGTGAAAACTTGTAATTGGCCTTCTTTCATCTAATTATTTTACCTCTATACTGTATTTTAGGTGTAATTTTTCTAGATTAATAAAATAAAATAAAATACTCTTCAATTTTGTTTATTTGTATAGATGAAAATATCTTAATATTTTATTTATATAACGGCCAGGTGTCTGGGAAATAAAACTTAGAAAACCTTATTAATATCTTTCCAGTAGTTTGTCCGTGATGCGTGGACAATTTCCATCTCTATCATTTTATTCAGTTGACAGATCATCTCGGGGATACATTCATCAGGCCTGTATCCCCGGAGGGTTAGGGAGAGGTGTAATACACACCCACGGTTCGCCAACTATGTTTAAGTCCCACGTAATAAGGGGCGAGCCAATTACCGTCTACCGGGCACATTTCCAAACTCCGGGCTTTTACTGAGAATTGGTCTTTTTACGAAAAATAAAATTCCGCCATTTTGTATGGCGATAAACCACAAATAATTTTGTCATCTGTCTATTTTAGGAAATTATAGTCTTTTTTCACAGCACTGTCCATACGATATCCAAACGATCATTATATATCCATCCCTATTTATTATCAAATTCACCTAATATTTATCGCTATTTTATGGCAGTACATTTGTAACGATATTCCATTTTCAACATTCTAAATCTCGTTTTTGTCATCAGCAATTGGTATTTTATTGCCAAAGCGTTAAAAGGATTAAGCAATATTGATGGGTGCTCATGGAAAATGGTGAAAATATCTCATACTTCTCACTCCCTCTAGAGTGCCCTATAACACTGTTTATTACAAAACTCGAAAGAATACGGGCGTTAAGGCAGCTATTGATTGTTTTTTTTTATTGTTTGCGTTCTTTATTGCTTAGGCGAGTCGGCAGAATCCATTACATTGTGATTGAATTTTAATTGAGTTACTAACTGGTATTAAAAAGAAAGGTGTGGAAACTCCTTCCTATCTACTTTGTTCTCCTGTGTTTATAAACTTGTACATTATACGTTAGCTGCGGCTTACTTTATGTTTAGTTTGTCTCGAAATCATTTGGTATAATGTTTGAAAATAAAAATGTCATGTCCATCCATCCATCCATCAGCCTTTCAACGTCCACTGCTGGACATAGGCCTTCCCAAGAGAACGCCACAACGAGCGGTCCTGTGCCGACCGCATCCAACGGCTCCCCGCGGCTTTGACCAGATCGTCGGTCCATCTAGTGGGGGGCCGTCGTACGCTGCGTCGTCCGATACGTGGTCGCCACTCGAGAACCTTTCTTCCCCAACGGTTGTCGGTTCGTCGAGCGATGTGGCCTGCCCATTACCACTTCAGCATGGCAATTAATATTAATTAATAAATATTCACGGACATTTTCACACAACGTCCTCTGGTCTCAAACTAAGCTTAATGCTTGTGCTATGGTTACCAGATTACGGATACGAATACATATATATTATTACTTTTTCATTACTCATACTCTGAAAGTAGGCCTGAAGTTGCCTGAGGAGCGGGTTGAAAGTAATACTTTTCAGCCCTAGGGAGAATTACCTTCAACTGACAGATGAGTAATTATAAAAAAAAACCAGTTTTAATTTCTGTACAGCCAGTCAATTACAGCGCGATGTAAAATTGAAATAACATAAAGTTAAGTATTTATTAAAGAATTTGTTTTTTATATGACTTTTTTTTTATCCGTGTGGTGACGGATTAAAAATACAAGTGTCACCACCTCATTCTTTCCCACAGGTGTCGTATGAGGCGACTAAGGGAAGTAAGCAATTATCATCCATTGCACGACTGGTGGTAGGGCTGGGTACCAAGTGGAAGTACTCACTTGGTATCCGGCCCGAGCGGGTTGGTGCCACCATTTCCCGTGTGACCGCCCATGAAGCACATTGTTGCGTTTTGGCTGTAGCAGGAGATAGCCATTTATATTTCATTTCATCTATGAAATGAATTGGTGAGCAGCGGCTTGACAATACTCTCGGTATAGTCGAGTCCATGGGCGACGGTTACCATTTACCATCAGATGGACCGTGGCTCGTCTGCCACTAAATAAAATAAAAGGATATCAGGGGCAGGATGAGCGGGGGGCTTAGGCATACGGCACTCTCTCTCTATAAGAAACACTAACCGTTGTTCACGCTGATCTTCTGTAAAAAAGTGGTTCTTGCCCGATGTATTTAGGTCGATTCAGACAAGAACAAACAAGGGTCTGCCACTATGTATTTTGTATAAGAATATTACCTATACGTATTATAGATTACCAAAACCGGATGAATTCAATTATACTGAACAAAGGTTCGCGTACCATAGAGAATATTCGCGAACATCTATCTGTTGTAATAATTGCTAAAGTAATTATATTATACCCGTTGTATCACACCAATCCCATGCGATTTGAAGTAGATTGGAAGTGAGCTTTTGAGTTTGTATTTATAGGTACGTGTAAATGTAATTATTTTTATGTTGACTGAATGGCTTACTCGATCATGTTGACGGATTTGTGGATATAAAATTTGGTAGTTATATTTATACTGTAGTCTAAATGAAAATTGTAGACATTTTGAAAGTATGTTTGGCCTTCATTTTTGAAATATACTAGAATTTTGACAAGCTGGTGAGAAAGGACATGGTTCAGAATGCGTTGTTATATTGCACTCGGAGAACACTGTACGATTTCTGCGCGTATCTGATCCACAGGCTGTACGTGTAAAATTTTGTATAGTAGGCACGAAATAGAGATAGTTTTACATTAATTGTGCAGCGTGCAAACCTTTTTTATTTTTTGGTAAGGCGGGAAAAAATGTTCCTAACCGCACACCCCGTCGTACGGGGCAACGAACAGGGTAGTGTGGGGCCTTCACCCACTAAAGAAACCTGCCGTGTGCCGTCTCTCCGTCTTTCTTGGCGGGCCACTTGAACTATGTCACATTCCTTCGGTGGTCCGCCGGCGGCTTACCCTTTCGGGTACCCTCTACTGAGCGACGCATCCGCACGCGGAGCGTCGCACCTTCGCGGGAAGCCTTGCGGGTGGCGGACGTTCCCCGGTCCATCCACCCGCGGCCTCGGCTAGGGCGGCATGAGGCGCAAGTACCTGCGCCTGCGCCGCCCCGGTCGCTGGCGGCGGTTTGGGTCTGCGGAAGAATCCTCCTCCCTAGCCCTTTCCGCCGCTTCCTTCCGCGAGATAACCTCCTCGCAGAAGGCAGCGACCGCGGCCCAATTCCTGTCGCTACCAAGCATCGCTCTGATGACGCTCGGCAGCGGGAGGTCCCCCCCTATTTCCGCGACGAGTTCACGGCGCTGCTCGGCCTAAGCCGGGCACGACTCGAGCGTGTGCCGCGCCGTGTCCTCGTCACAGCCGCAGTGGTGACAGCCCAGAGTCGCTTCCCTCCTTGCAACTATGTGCAGATATCTGCTGAAGCAACCGTGCCCCGATAGCACCTGCACCAGTCGGAAGGTAAGGACTCCGTGCCGTCGTCCCGCCCACTCCTCCAGCACCGGCTGGAGCGCCCCTACGGTCCAAAGACCGGCCCGAGGCGCCTCCAACCGCGCCCTCCATCTGGCCATGGCAGTTCGGCGTGCGTCGCCCTGCCACCTGGCCACCTCCCTGGGTAGGGGGCGTCCGCCCCCCTCACGCTCTTGCGACGCCCGCCGATACACCTCGGCGAGCACCTCCGCCTCCAAGTCCCACGGGGGGATTCCGGCCAACGCGCAGGCCGCCTCCGTCGACACCGTGCGGTATCCACGTATGACCCTGGACGCAACGACTCTCTGTGGTCTCCACAGAAGAGCCCTGTTCAGTGCGTCCAGGGACCCCGCCCACACGGGTGCGCCATACAACGCCATCGACCGGACCACCCCCGCGTAGAGCCGTCGGCACGCATTGTTGGGTCCGCCCATATTCGGCATGAGCCGTGCAAGGGCGGACGCTGCGCCGACTAGCCTCGGGGACAGTTGGCGGAAGTGCTCGCGAAAGCGCCACCGCCCGTCCAGCACCAGGCCCAGATACTTAATCTGGGCCTGCACCCCAATCTGGACCCCGTCCACTGTGATCGAGGCGCCAGCAGGTGGCCGACGTCGGGGCCCATGGAATAGAAGGGCCTCCGACTTGTCCAGGGCCACCCTAAGCCCCAGCGCCCCAATCCTCCTGACCACCTCCGAGGTCCCTAAGGTGGCCAGGAACGCCGCTTCCTCGAAGTTTCCACCCCGGGCCACGACCAGCGTGTCGTCCGCATAGCAGATGACCGCCAGCCCGGAGGGGAGCCGACAGCGCAACACCCAGTCGTAACCGATGTCCCACAGGAGCGGCCCCAGGACCGAACCCTGCGGGACACTGCACGACATTGGTCTCCTCACAACGTCGCCCATGCGGCTCTCATAGACGACGCTGCGGCCCTCTAGATAGTCCGCCACTAGCCGCCTCAGGTATACAGGCACCCCGTGATACCGGAGCGCCTCCCTGATGCAGCTGAATGGCAGACTATTAAACGCGTTGGCGATGTCAAGCGACACCGCCAACAGCATTTCCCCGCCGGTAGCGACCGCCGCGGCCGCGGCCCTCATACGCACGATCGCACCGACTGTCGAACGACCAGCTCGAAAACCGAACTGGGCGTCCGACAAGTCGGGCCCGACGTCGCGCAGGTGCTGGACAATGCGGGCAGCGAGGATTCTCTCCAGCATCTTACCCACCTCATCCAGCAGCACAATGGGCCTGAAGGCCCCGACCGAATCCAGCGTTCGTCCCGGCTTCGGCAAGAGTACCAGCCTCCCCTCCTTCCAGCAGTCAGGGAACCGTCCGGACGCCAGGCACGCGAGGCGAGGCGGCAGCGTGCAAACCTACGTGCTGGCATATTCGCTTTAACTGACAGCGCCCTCCGCTCTCTTTCAATACCCTCATCAGCTATAAGGTCAGGGGTCAATATATGTATAAGATACTTAAATTTATCTGTACCTACTAGGTACGGAATAAGGACTTCCACCTCGAGCATTAAACACCATGACTTTACTTTTTTCTATACATCAGGCAGTGTAATTTTGCAAATCCTTCACAACCTGCTACTAAGTTACGTAAACCACACACCGGTGCGCTCAGCAGCACCATGTCATCTGCTTAACTAATGTTATTGACGTACACTCCATCTATATGGCAACCAAGCTTGGTGCTGCTTAATTCACCGATCAGCTTATTTACGTATAGACTAGACTACACGCACGACCATATAATATCTCATACCGCAAGTGGCAAATTTAAGACGTTTTGTCCGTGTGGTGATGGACTAAGAATACAAGTGTCACCACCCCATGCATGACCGGTGGTAGGGCTGCGTACCAAGTGGGAGTACTCACTTGGTATCGGGCCCGAGCGGGTTGGTACCACCATCTCTCGTGTGACCGGCCATGAAGCACATTGCTGCGTTTTGGCTGTAGCAGGAGACAGCCGTTTATATTTCATTTCATATCTGTGAAATGAATTGGTGAGCAGCGGCTTGACAATACTCTCGGTATAGTCGAGTCCATAAGCACCGGTTACCATTTACCATCAGATGGACCGTGGCTCGTTTTGCCGTGTGGGGCCGGCTATGCCGTATGGGGCTGGCTTTAGAATTGTCCCACCCCTCACCACCCATGGGAGTCGTAAGAGCCGACTGAGGGAATACCGGGGGAGTGAGCAGCAGCACTCCTTCGTGTATTAACAACATCCACTGCGATCGCCAACCCGCCTGCCAAGCGTGGCGATTACGGCGCTATCCCCCGTTCTTGGGGAGGCCTATGTCTATCCCTGCCTGGCTCAATATTGAGCACTGAAAGCGAAGCCCCTGAAGGAGTCTTTACATAAAATAATTATGAACTATCAAATAAATAATGCTAAATAGTGAAGGGTCTTGAAACATTGTTCATAATTTAAAAGGATGAGAAGACAGGTCCGCACTGATGCGCAATATATCTATTTCTTTAGAAATACCCTAGAAAAAATAAACGTAGGTACTTTTAATTATTCTATAGGATAGTATTAATTATTCTAAATAGTAGCACTAGCAATGCCGGCCACATCTTGCTTGTGGCTCAGCTATTAGGTATAGGTGTAGACTATCCCACAGAATAAAATTGTGCATAACTTTTTTTTTTCGGGATAAAAAGTAACTTACCGTAGTACCTCCGTTTTTGTAGACCGGATTATGTGCATGTAGATAGGATGAAAGGTATAAGGTACGAACAAACAAATGTTGATTTTTATATATTAGATTTTGACAATAAAATTGTATGTAAACAGATCAAACTGAAGCAATTTGTTGCTCGTGTGAATGTTGCCCAAAGGGAATTGTGTCTGACGCGCCTAGCGAGCAGTGGGGTAATCCCTCTTGTTATCCAACGTTTTATATCAAAATTTTATTGGGACGCTTTTGTTTAGGTACATTATCCATCTATCAGCCCTTCATCATCCACTGCTGGACATAGGCCTCCCCAAGAGAGCGCCACAACGAGCGCTCCCGTCATGGGGGATAATGTCGTAATCGCCACGCTTGGCAGGCGGGTTGGCGATTGCAGTGGATGTTATTAATACTCGAGGGAGTGCTGCTGCCCACTACCCCGATATTCCCTCAGTCGGCTCTTAAGACTTCCGTGGGTAGAGGGGGTGGGACAATTCTAAAGCCGGCCCCACACGGCACTCGGGTAGGTACATTATACGGGGAGATTAATGTTAGCAGGTGAAATAATTCTTTAATAAGCATAGACCTAGTATGTAATAAGAGTAGGTAGTTCTATTCAGTTGCTTGAAAATTATTCAAAATATGCTGTTGATATATTGCACGCCTCATAAGCGAAGCGTTGAGGTGGGTACTATTCTCGCGTTACGCAGAAAAACTGATTTTTCAAACTTAAAATGTCTCTATTTATCATATATTGCACTTGTAAAACAATATATACACACACATATCAAGCAAAAACACTATTATTGACACTCATGATATTTTTTATGCCATTTTTGTTATTTAAACTAGTTAAAAAACTGTTTAAAAAAGTTCTGTCTTGGACGACCGGTTGTTGTAGGTAATGTATTTCGATTCGCCGCCGGCGCGCGGGGCGGCGTGCGCGCGCTTACCTGCGCCTGATGCCGCCCTAGCCGAGGCTGCGGGCGGTGGGGTCGGGGAGTACCCTGCCGTCCGCGGAAGCCTACCGCGAAGGTGTGACGCCCAAGTGCGCGGGGCGTCGCACAATAAGAGAAGGTGCCCGAAGGGGCTGCCGCCTGCGGATCGCGGAGAAACGACGCGGTTCCCGTGATCCGCCGTAGCAAGGGCGGGTGAGGGCGCACGGTGGGTTTTTAGTGGGTGAGAGCCCCACACTACCCCGTTGTCTCCCCGGGCAGCGGGGTGTGCGGTAGGACATTTTTGCCCACCTAAAAAAAAAAAAAATGTAATTTATGTTAACATGATAACAACCGAAATACTTTTCTAATCGAGTCTTTTTTTTTCTTATTAACTTCAGTACAACTACGAATAGAGTCCTATTACTTTTCACGGTCTGATTCGATGTGGTTTAATTGTTATTTAAATAAACAAAAAAATAGTGAATATTTACGCGGGATTCGACACTAAAACCAGCGCTATCCTTATTTCGTGAGAAGTGTGAGAACTATTTTTATAGACCAATATAGAAGTACTTCTTAAAATTAGCACTAGATGGCGTATAAGACATGAAAACCATGAAATTAGCATGAATTATTTTATTTAAAAAAAAAATCTATATGGTTGATTGAAAACTACTTAGTAAGACCAATACCTACACTATTAGTTACTTATCAAATAATCAATTTTATTGTGAAAAATGAAGATTATGAGGCGTGCACTTTTCGATTTTCAGAAGTATTTTTTTTATTCTTTCTTTTATCTGAATTAGCCAACTGCAATATAAGAAAAACCTTTCCTTGGTTATGGTGGCAAACGAGCCACTATCCAACTGATGGTAAGTGGTAATCACCGCTCATGGACCTAACAATACTACGAATAATACGAACTGCTTCCAACCATTTAACATTAAGAAATGTTAGTATGAAACCTTTTTTTTTTGTTAAGCCGGGAAAAAATTTCCTAACCGCACACCCCGTCGTTCGGGCCAACGAACAGGGTAGTGTGGGGCCCTCACCCACTAAAGAAACCCGCCGTGCGCCGTCTCTCCGCCTTTATTGGCGGGCCACTGGAACTATGTTACATTCCTTCGGTGAGTATGAAACTACCTACTTAATTTAAAGAAGTCTCCGAAACCGGCGAGCGTGTATGAAGAGAATTATGAATGTTGAGGAAGCGAGAGATGTATGCAAGAATAGAGCCTCTTGGCACTCTGTTCTCTCTGCCTACCCCGCAAGGGAAATGGCATGATGATAAGTTAGTTTACTTAATTAAGGTGATTATCACACTGCCACGCACCACGCAGCGTAGCGCCTGCCGCAGTACCGTGCTCTGCACTGCACTATCACCACAGCCAACAGCATTGAATGAAATAAGTCAGAGCCGAAGTTTATCCACAAAACGCAACAACGCGCGTGAGTGCCTAAAAAATCCGCACGATGATGCAGATCTGCACTCCCGCAAGTACGCGCGTAGATGCGTTGACATGCAACATGCATCGTGGTGCGCGGCAGTGTGTTAATCGCCTTAGTCTGGTGTATGGGATGTATATAGGTTCATAATATGGAGTTAGGTATTTTTCAATGAATGAACATTAGTTACCTACTGGTAACATTAGTTACCTACTGGTAACTAATGTTATTACTGGTACGAATAACATTAGTTACCTACTGGTAACTAATGTTATTCGTTTAAAAAACTATGAATATCTATATTAAATGCATATAATTCGTTTTGACGATCGAATTCAATGAATCTATTATACTTTTTTTTGTTTAGGCGGGGAAAAATGTACCTAACCGCACGTCGCGTCTTATGGGGCAACAAACAGGGTAGGTGTGGGGCCTCACTAACTAAACCCGCCGTGTGCCGTACACACGTTCGTACTGACGGACCACTGGCACTGGAAGATATTACTTCAGTGGTCCACCTGCGGCCTACTCTTTCGGATACCCTCCTTGAGTGATACTCCCCAGACCATTCACCCGCGGTTTCAGCTAGAGCGGCATCAGGCGCAAGTACTCGTGCCGCTCCAGATCTAACTGTTATCCTGCCTTACAATAGTGAGGCAATACCGTAATAAACCAAACATGAGCTGAAAGCTCCTTTCATGTTATTTTGATCTGTATTTCAGCACTTGGCACGCTCAACTAAAAGTAAACATTAAAGAAAGAACACATTATTTGTTTTTTATTTTGATGTTATAACGAGATACAAGAAAGTTAATACTTTCTGATATTTACGTGAATGTTACACATTTTGAAATAAAACTACGTTTACGGAATCTATCGCGTTTACTTGATTTTACTACTATCCCGACGTTTCGAATACTTTACAGCATTCATGATCACGGGTGGACTTAGATGATAGACGTCCAAGGCTGATATATGAAGGCTGATACAAGAAAGTTCATGCATGTTTTAATTATTATAATCGCCTTACTGAAACCCAAATCCCATATAAATAATGTTCACACTGTAAGTAAAGTTATCATAATTTTGTAAATACGAAATTTATTGCTTAGGTACTCTCTTTCAAAACGTAGAAATCACTAAAACTGTTTCCCCCACGCATCAGTCACTACGTGTGTCGGGCTTACGTTCAAACACCAGGCCGCGTTGAAGCCTACTCGTGCGTTTTGTTATTTAATTAAATGGATTGAAATGTACGGCCTCTGTTTTTCTTTGATATGAAATAACGGACGTCTTCCTTGTTACGTTAGTTTTGTAATTTTAGTTAGGACTTATGGGATTATTATCTCTTCAGGAACCAGTCATTTATCGGGGAAAAAAGGTAGCTTATGTTCTTAATTTAAAAATTCGTGAGCACCCTGATGGGTATTGGTTTATAGTGGGAGACAGACGTCCGTTTATTAATTTCATATAAGTAAAACTAAATAGCTAGTAGCGGCTGGACAGTATTCTTAGTATTGTTGAGTCCATAAGCGGTGGACTTGCTATTAGGTAGGCCTTTGTTCGTCAGACATCAGAAGCAATGAAAATAAATTCCCACTAAACTCCGTGGACCCGTTGTTACTGCAAAGGGATTTCGGATCACGCTTACTCTAGCGATTGTTCCAAGTACAGTGCCCTTAGGAATTGATCGATATAGTATATAAATACTGTTCTATCATTAACAAAACAAGATAGAAGCATATACTATATAATACTGTGATGTGTTAATGCTGTACGCGCTTACACTCCCCAAATCCTACCCTCCATCATGCTCTCGTTCTCAATCATTCATTGCAGGTGTAAAATATTTCGCGCCATTTTGTTCCAATAAGTCGAATGGTTAGGTACTTTCCTCTTCAGCAATAATAAATGGCTTCGTTTCTTGAATTTGTATTTTCTTGATTATTATTTTGTTAAAGAAAATAAACGAATAGCAATTTTTTTGGCCGTGTGGTGATGGACTAAGAATACAATTATCACCACCCCATCCTTTCCCACGGGTGTCGTATGAGGCGACTAAGGGAAGTAAGCAATTATCATCCATTGCATAACTGGTGGTAGGGCTGGGTACCAAGTGGGAGTACTCACTTGGTATCAGGCCCGAGCGGGTTGGTACCACCATCTCCAGTGTGACCGGCCATGAAGCACATCGTTGCGTTTTGGTTGTAGCAGGAGATAGCCGTTTATTCTTTCATTTCATACCGGTGAAATGAAATGGTGAGCAGCGGCTTGACAATACTCTCGGTATAGTTGAGTCCATGAGCGACGGTTACCATTTACCATCAGATGGGCCGTGGCTTGCCTGCCACTACATGCAATGAAAAATAAATAAAAAAATATTCATAAATCGCAGTACCTCCGTATCAGTAGAATTTATTAGATAGGTATGTATAAACAGGGCATTATCCCCTATGACGGGACCTCTCGTTGTGGCGTTCTCTTGGGGAGGCCTATGTCCAGCAGTGGACGTTGTAAGGCTGCTGGATGGATGGTATAAACTAAATAACTATAATTCAGTATTTGTAACTTAAGTCAATTTATTATTAACTACTTACTCGAATATAGGCAGAGAGAACAGAGTGTCAAGAGGATTCTTGCATACATCTCTCGCTTCCTCAACATTCATAATTACATATATTCATACACGCTCGCCGGTTTCGGACTTGACTCCTGACTCCACCTTCCTTCAATACATGACCGATTTGGTCTAGGTAGTTGAGTCTCGGTGTCCCCTTGTACCTACATACTTCCACTTTTATATTGTACGAGTATATCTTCTTAACCAGTCGATCGTCCGGCATTATTTCCACATGTCCGAACCGTCGGAGCATTCCCTTTCATGATCATGAGCATTATTTTTATCTATAATTTTTTATATTATGTATAAAATTTTGATCTGAAGGAAAATTAAACTATTTATTTATAAACCCAATGAACTGTCTTCTTTTTGCTAATATTAGGCGTAAGTCTTGCAAATTACAATGACGAGACCGATTTTTAATCATCACTATTTATGTCTTTTAACTTTCCACTGACCATAAATTACAGGTATTGATTATTATATAATAAAATATCTCATATTTTTTGATTTGCCTTAAAATGTCTATTATTTTTACATTTGGAATATAAAAATGCCTATATTATTGAAATGGGATAATATATAAGAAAGCTTGCTATGATTCAGCGGCATGTTTTGAGTATTAAAAAAAAGGTGACAGTCGCTTTGGCCAAAAGTGTAAACCCGCAAAAAAGTGCTCCGTCACCCACTCATATCCCGCGATCCTAGTATATTCTTTTCATTGGTTAGCATAGCGCTTTTGTTCTCCTATGTCGTCGATAACTTATAGGTGCGGCGCAGACGACGTACTATCCGTGGCGCACCTTTTAGCCTGTAAAAATAGAACTTATGTAATTACATGCAGTAACGCATACGACGCACAAAAAGTCCGGCGGATAAAAAATCCGCGTAATTCTTGCAGACCGCGTCGCGCCGCGCCGCACAAAAAGTGCGCGAAAAAAATAGAACGTTTGCTTCAACGAGCGTTAACGCAGACGGCGCACACTTTAATCTGCAACCGGACTCGTTAAGTGGTGGATGTAAAGTATGGCACCAGAGATTGATGTATCGATGTTAATACAAGAAGTACAAAACAGCCCAGCAATTTATTTATGATAAATACTTCTAAGCCAGAATATCATAATAGATATTTAAAGAGAAAAATGTGGGAAGAAGTGTGCTGTAATATTTATTTCGCTCCTGTTTGGACTTATATTTATTATATACTTACCTGTTTGGATTTTATGGGAATATGGGTACCATCAGAATGTTAATCTCGTCGTCAAGTTCCCATGTCTCGGATGCATGCTCTGGAGGAATGATACACGATAACTTGCTCAATGATTATAATGTTTTGTAACAACCACACAATAAGAGCATACAATTAGGCAGATGACATGATTATTTATATAAAATCACTAAAAAATCGTTAATAAAATGTCTGCCTACGTACACTATGAAGGATTTTAAGTATATATTATTATTCAGTAACACAATAACACAAACTGATAGAGAGATTACTTTTGTACTGGGACCAGAGGGGTTCTTACAGGTACATTAGATGATTCCTGTTTAAGATATAGAACATCAATAAATAATATATATCAATCGATTCACAACAATAAATATATCTATGTGAGGAGGGTGAACGGAAAATACTATTATTCCCACAACTTCATCGCGATCTCTGCATTTCCACAGCGTGTACGTTCCTACAGTTCTGCCGACAGAATGATCGTAGATGTGCGTCGTGTACTTTAAGTCTGTGAAAAATCCACAACGGACTTTTTGTGTGCCATACAGACTTTTTGTGCGCCGCAGGCTCGATGGCACAAAAAGTGTGTCGTCTGCGCTGCACCATAATCTGGGGAAAATCTCGACTATACAGTCGTTTTCATTGTGCACTGTAGGTAAATACTAATTTTCCCCCAAAAAATTGTAATGTGGCACTTTGTCCCCATTTTATTAATTTTACCGGTGATTACGAAAGTTCTGATTTTTATTCCCATTTTAATGGATTCAGCGCCTGTTCAAAATTTTCATAATTAACTTTATTATTCTGTAAAAATCAGGTTTAAGATGACTGCCGTAGGATCTGAAGAAATATTTTAAATAAATATATTAACTGATTGCAGAGGCGGACGTAATTTTTTATCTTCGTATGAAGTATTAAAATGAGTATAAAGTAGTTTTATTCTGTCTATTCATCTCCATCCATCCATCCATCAGCCTTTCAATGTCCACTGCTGGAAATAGACCTCCCCAAGAGAATGCCACAACGAGCGGTCCCGTCATGGGGGATAATGCGGTAATCGCCACACCTGGCAGGCGGGTTGGCAATCGCAGTGGATGTTGTTAATACTCGAGGGAGCGCTGCTGCCAACTCCCCCGTTATTCCCTCAGTCGGCTCTTACAACTCCCGTGGGTAGAGAGGGGTGGGACAATTCTAAAACCGGCCCTACGCGACCAAACCTGTCAATCCGACAGTATGCTTTGAACAGATTTACCTTTACTTGTTTAGTACATCGAACCTGCGGGCCAACATGTTACAGCGAACAGATAGCGCCCTGCGCTCCCTGTCAATGTTGTCATTATCACACAGGTCCTCGGTCACCCAGTGACCCAGATACTTGAATTTTGATACTCTTCTCAAGAGAGTGCCACAAAGAGTAATCGGTGGCACAATAGAGTAGCATTTGGTGCCTGCTTTAAATAACATGTACTCACTCTTTTTGGCATAAAATTAATTAATTATAAAACTGTAATAGAGTAAATAGCATGAAATAAATTAAACTTACTATATTGGAATAATGTATGTAAATGCATCCGATAGGTGGCGTGGATCATAAAGACATCTAAAACAAATCTGAAGTGGAGATTTGGAGTGGCCGTTGGGCGAAAGTAAAGTTCTCTTTTTCCACTTTCACAAATAATTTGTTCTTTAAAGTACCTGAGCATGTCAAGAGCTGAAATACAGAATATAAATATAAAATATCATAAATAACAGTCACAAGTAGGATTTAAACCTGCATCTCCTGGAAGACCGTTCCAAATGTTTTGTCAATTCAGCAGCCTTGAATTAAGACTAGCTTTATGCACATACTTGATTAATAAGTAATAAAATCTCTATAACTCACCCACATCTATGTTCTAAGATTTTTTAATGTTACTTTTTTATTGTGTACAGTGGCAGATGAATCGCGGCCCACCTAATATAACCATTTACGGTAACCGTCGCTCATGGACTCAACTATACCGGGAGTATTGTCAAGCTGCTGCTCATTTCACAGATATGGAATGAAAGAATAAACCGGTATCTCCTGCTACAACCAAAACACACTGATGTACTTCATGGCCGGTCACACGGGAGAATTGGTGGTACCAACCCGTTCAGGCCCGATAGCAATTAAGTACTCCCACTTGTTACCCAGCCCTACCACCAGTAATGCAATAGGTGATAATTGCTTACTTCCCTTAGTCGCCTCGTACGACACCCGTGGGAAAGAATGGGGTGATGACACTTGTATTCTTAGTCCGTCACCACACGGACAACACTTTTATAGTTTCTATGGATAACTGATATATGAAGTAAAGCTCAGAAGCGAATGTTTTGTTGAAGAATGGATCTAAATGGTCCCATATTGTTTGCAAGAAGCTTTAATAAATCTGGGTATAGCGCAGTCTGCAGATGATAAAAGCCATCATTTTATGCTTGAATGTTATCCTCCCTTCAATATGTGAAGTGGCAAATTATTGTAAGCTAAGCAATGATATCTATACTATTATAAAGCTGTAACAGAGCTGTGTCTACATTAAAATATTTGAGAAAAAATGACTATATTAGGCTATATAGGCGTATCTGATCACAAAACAATTTTTTTTAGAATTTTAGTCTGTCTTTTTGTCTGTTTGTTTGTTCGCGCATCACGCAAAAGCTACTGAACGGATTTTAATGCAACTTTTTATTTGATTGCTCTCGATTAGAATTAATATCTGGCATAGATTCCATCCCGCTACCATATCGGGAACCTGAGATATAACCTAAAAGAGGAAAAGCTAGTACCTATATATATAGTTCAGAAACCAGAAAACAGACATTTGCATATGTCTAGCAGTGGACCTCGAAAGGCTGATGGATACTGTAACAGCTGGATACACTATACTGCGATACTTTGAGAAAACCGCTGCCAGCTATAATAAGAAGAATGTAAGAAGGAATGTGATATGGAAATTGGAAGCTCGAAATGAAAATCACCATAGCTCAGTTGGTAGAGCATATGCAACGTTAATGCAAAGGACGTGGGTTCAAATCACCCTTTTTCTGGTAAATGGAGCCGAGCATTCCATGTACTTACGAGTAGCTCAACTACGTGAGATATTTTTATTGTGAAATATCATCGAACTAGAGAATAGTAGGTACTGTTTTTGGCCATTATGTGTCCACAACAGCTGTCGAATCGACATATTTTCAGTTGTGTTTTTCCTTATAATATCATATTTTGTCTGTTGTTATTTGAGATCGATCTGTGGTTCCGTAGCCAACCGACACGCTGACGACACAAAAATAACAAATGCATAAAAGAGGGGGAACTTCTGCCATCTTTAAATCGCTTTGTTCACAGGAAGAGTGTTCAATGCGTCGAGTCGCTTGCCAACAAAAGGTTTTGCAAAGTTCCGTCCCCGTATATTTGTTTAGGAACTAATGGAAGAGCCCCTTTTTAGAAAAAAAATTACGGGAATTTGTAAAATCTTGATGGTAACCATGGCAACGCCCCTATGAACGTCTTCTAACTACATAATTAGATTAGCTCCGAAAGGATTACACAAATTAAAATTAGAGGATATTGCGTTATTGTACAGAATTTCGTTACATAGATCGAACAAAAATATTTTAACAGTAAACAATCGGATAAGGTATTTTGTAGTTATCTAATAATACTAAAAAGAGGGAAAAATGTTTGTTTGTTATGGATAAACCCTGAAATTACTGAAACAATTTTAATAATTTTGCTAACATTAGAAAGTAGGTACCCTTAGCAGCCCGGAGTTTGAAAATATGCCCGGTAGACGGCAATAGGCTCGCCCTCTATTACGTGGAACCTAAACATAGCTGGCGAATCGCGGGTGTGTAATACACCTCTGCCTACCCTTTCGGAGAATACAGGCTATGTTATGTATTTTAAATCTTTTAAATAATTATATTTAAAGAAAGTAATCTTAAATACAAAACTGTTCTAAAGAATTCAGCGATTATTTCATGCAAATTATATTCTGTCACTGTGGGGTTAATCAAAAGTGTTTGCATGAACTCGGTTACTCATTAATATTTTTTTCTCTGTGAAATAAATAATTTGTCATAATAATTAAATATTATTTCTTTTAAAATGTAGGTACGCAATTATATAGAAAATTTCGACTTAAGTCTTTTAAGACAGAATTTTTCTTTTAGCAAGCTATAATTATGTCTACTTTATTGTTGAAGCGCTCAAAAGTAAACATGTGGTTTTTATTTTCAGTATGTTGTCTGCAGTGTGCAATTTTTCGTAATGGCTTTATATTATGGACAAAGGTACCATCTAACATAGAAATGTAGACGGCATCCTTTGTGTGTGTGCTGATACTTATGCATACATATGGTTGTGTTAGCATATTATTACATACCAAGTAGCTTTGCTGTAGTGCTTTCTATTTGGATAGACGTTTTGAGCAACTTTAAGGAGAAAATCTGACGTCGGAATGAATTTACGTGAATAAGCATAATATTTAACACTAGCCTTTGCCCGCGGCTTCGCTGCTGCCAAAAGCTACTTTGTACAGATAAATAGGCAAACAGACTAAAATAAAAAAAAAATGTTATGTTTTTAGACACTTCTATATGCCTATTACAGTATTTTTTTCTCAAATATCTTATACTAGCTGTTACCCACGACTTCGTCCGTGAGTAATTTCATAAAAATAAATAAAGCAACCCTTGAAATTGTCGGTAATACAGTGCAACGGTATTACAGTACTCGGGGTTGGAACTTCATTACTGAAATGCTAGATGGCGTTGAAGTTGCTAGATTTTGAGATTTTGTGACAAACAATTTTTTTTATTTTTCGTATTTTTTTTAATAAAAAGTATCCTATGTTACTTCTAATACCTCCGAGAATATGTGTACAAAGTTTCATGATGATCGATTCAGTAGTTTTCACGTGAAAGCGTAACAAACAAACTTACATTCCCATTTATAATATTATATAAAGTATGAAGTATGATGTACAGATATAGCTCTGTTACAGCTTTACTCGTATAATAGTTATGATAAGCTATTTTCTTTTTAGCGATACAGATTTAAACATGAATCTGTTCGTGGTATTTGAATAAGGTCCATGCTGTGACGGACCAAAATTAATACAAGAGTCCCCCCTCCATTCTTAAGCAAGGGTGTCGTACGAGGCGACTAATGGAAGTAAACAGATTTTCATTTGGATTTTATCAAAGGATCGGGTGACTCGTGAGTAAGATTTTGTTGAATATTTCTTAGGATTTTAGGTAAAGTGAGTGAAATATGACGACGATTGTTGAATATGCCAGAAAAAATCATATTGACACGAAGCTTAGAAGAATAATGTTTTATTATAATAATATTTAAATGAAACTTTTATAAAACCCAACTTATATTACCTATATAGGCCGTGTGGGGCCGGCTTTGTCCCACCCCTCTCTACCCACGGGAGTCGTAAGAGCCGACTGAGGGAATGCCGGGGGAGTGGGCAGCAGCACTCCCTCGAGTATTAACAACATCCACTGCGATCGCCAACCCGCCTGCCAAGCGTGGCGATTACGGCATTATCCCCCATGACGGGACCGCTCGTTGTGGCGTTCTCTTGGGGAGGCCTACATCCAGCAGTGGACGTTGAAAGGCTGATGGATGGATGGATGGAACCTATATTTCTAGAGATACCTGCAAAAAATAGATATAGGTACCTATGTATGTAGAGTATAAAATATATATAGGTATAGGTACGTCGGCATATTAGTATTAACTCAGCTATTTTTTTATAAGTAGGTACCTGTTTCCGTGAATCAAATAGCATGAGCATGTATTTGTAATCGTAGCTCAGATTTTATGTAGTTGTAGAACCAGATTTCTGGTGTGACCGAATTATAGTGACCTAGCAATCAAGGTCCCACAATGAGTCAGAGTACCTTTTATCGAATGCCATGGTAAATGTCAAACTAGTCATGTGTAGCTAGTTTTATTGATACCTAAAAGTACAATTTATTTTTGACCTAATTATTTTACTAAAATACTGTTGATGTGAAAACATCTAATGCGGAGGGAGAGTAAAACCGGTTGTTGAAGTGGTGACGTCACCACGCTAATTTATTTAATTGTATTATAGCCATCTGTTGACAAAAGCCTGTAACAAGGAGGTATAATGTCAATCAATAAACCAATAACAGCTTTAATTCCTCTATGGATAACGAGATACCACTTACCAAGAATTATATAAGACTCAAACAATATTTGAAGAAAGAAAACTTATCGATGTTTTGACATCTGCAAGACGTCGCGTGATCGCAATTTTTTTTATTATAGATGTTTAAAAAACAGTAATAAAATATAAGATTAAATCTGATGGTTTCTCATTGTAAGCTACCAGATTTTGCGAGCGACTTCTGAATATACCTAAATAAATACGTCACTGCTAGGGTACGTTAATTATATCGCTATGTAAATATAGCTATCCCACGGGAATTATTCATTTTACTGGAATGAAAAGTAATCTATGTTTTGTTCTGGCTTTCATCAAGAGACATCAAACAAAAATAAATGCATCAAAATCCATAGTCTTTGCGTGATGTGCAAACAAACAAACAGATAAACATTCAAACAGACAAAAATTCTAAAAAACATGTTTTGTGTTACGCCTAAATAGCATACAGTTTTTTCTCAAATATCTTAAATGTACAGACACAGTTTTTACAGCACTGCTGTACATTATAATACATAGTAAGGATAAGTAGGATTTATTCGGAAAGACAACTCTATTTGAGCTTTTAGAAATGTCTTGTACCTACCTAATATAAGGGCATGTTATATAAAATGTGTAAATTTTCCTTTTTTAAAAATAAACCCGCCTTGTCTGTCTCTCCGCCTGTACTAGACGACTGGAACTGGAAGTGGATGTGTGGTTCCTAAAAGAAAAATCTAGCGCATTAGGTGGGTGATGTGTAAACAGTCAGATAGTGGGGTGACGTAAACATCTCAAGAAAATAGCAGACTGTGGCCAAGTGGAATAGTTCCTAGAACAGTTTTTTGGTTTTCTTTTATTGCATGTAGTGGCAGATGGGCCACGGCCCATCTGATGGTAAATGGCAACCGTCGCTCATGGACTCAACTGTACCGAGAGTACTGTCAAGCTGCTGCACACCATTTCATTTCACAGATATGAAATAAAAGAACAAACGGCTATCTCCTGCTACAGCCAAAACGCAACAATGTGCTTCGTGGCCGGTCACACGTGAGATGGTGGTACCAACCCGCTCGGGCCCGATACCAAGTGAGTACTCACACTTGGCACCCAGCCCTACCACCAGTCATGCAATGGATGATAATTGCTTACTTCCCTTAGTCGCCTCTTACGACACCCGTGGGAAACAATGGGGTGGTGATAATTGTATTCTTATTATAGTCCGTCACCACACGGTAGATTTCCAAAAGGTTCACGCGGGGTGTGATTTATTTTCTGGTTCACAATTAAACAATTTTTTAATAAGAAAGCTTAGCACTTGAAGAGTAAATAAAAAATAAATGTTAATGACTGCACAGATGGCGGAGTGGTTTAGATACTGGCGTCCCGCTCGTGTGTTATGGGTTCGATTTCCACACAGGACAACTATTTGTGTGATTCACAAATGGTTAATTTTTGTCCGTGAAATTGTATGTTTGTAAAATCCCCCGCGTTACAAGGATTATCCCTTAGAGCATGCAGGGTGTTGTCTTATTAAAAATAAAAATGCTACATAAAAAAAAACATAGGATCATGCCTGTATTCCCCGAATGGGTAGGCAGAGGTGTATAATACACCTCTACACACCCACGATTCGCCAGCTATGTTTAAATCCCAAGTAATAGGGGGCGAGCCTATTGATGTCTACTGGACACATTTCCAAACTCCGGGCTGCTACTGAGAATTTTTTTTTACGTAAAAAGTCAATAACTCTGCCTGACCCGGGGATCGAACTCGAGATCTCATGATCAGCAGTCGCTTACACTACCACTGCACCACAGAGGCAGTCTACATTTTATGTATTTAAACTTTAACTATATAGTAGGTACTAGATTCCGCCCGTGACGTCATCCGCGTGGACTTCCGAATGTAAATACATCACTCCAGGGCACATAAATTAAATTTCTAGTGGTAGAACCTTGCTTATCGTAGCATAAATGGACCGGCTTGATCGGGGAAGTACTCTCGTACTCTCACAAAAGACCAGCTTGTAACAACGGTAGTTAATCATACCGTTGTGTTTCGTATGGTGAGTGATAGCGCCGGAGGCCCAAACCCCCTCCCTATCCTCTCCTTATTATCCACCTTATCCCCTTCCTTGGAAGTGGCGACGCGCAAGTGATGCCTCTGGTGTTGCTAGCGTCTTTAGGCTATGGTAACCGCTTACCATCAGGTGGGCCGTATGCTTATTTGCCGCTCACGTAGTATAAAAAAATATCTATCCTACATGAACCGTCTGTTTTACCGGGATAAAAAGTAGTCTATATCCTCTTCTGGGTAATAGACTATAGGTATTATGTTGACAAATTTTATGTTCAGTGGAGTAGTTGTGACGATCTGTCCCACTGGAACCATTATCGTAATTTCTCAAATATAAAAAGTAGTCTATATCCTCTTCTGGGTAATAGACTATAGGTATTATGTGTGACAAATTTTATGATCGGTGGAGTAGTTGTGACGATCTGTCCCACTGGAACCATTATCGTAATTTCTCAAGGATAAAAAGTAATCTATATCCTCTTCTGGGTAATAGACTATAGGTATTATGTGTGACAAATTTTATGATCGGTGGAGTAGTTGTGACGATCTGTCCCACTGGAACCATTATCGTAATTTCTTAAGGATAAAAAGTTGCCTATATCCTCTTCTAGGTTATAGACTATATTATGTGTGACAAATTTTATGATCGGTGAAGTAGTTATGACGATCTATCCCACTGGAACCATTATCGTAATTTGTCAAGCATGAAAAGTAGCCTATATCCTCTTCTGGGTAATAGACTATATTATGTGTGACAAATTTAATGATCGGTGGAGTAGTTATGACGATCTGTCCTACTGGAACCACTATCGTAATTTTTCGAGGATGAAAAGTAGCCTATATCCTGTTCTAGGTTATAGACTATATTATGTGTAATAAATTTCATGATCGGTAGAGTAGTTATGACGATCTATCCCACTGGAAACATTATCGTAATTCCTCAAGGATAAAAAGTAGCCTATGTGTTATTCCAGACTATAATAATCTATCTCTGTGCAATAATTTCATCCAGATCCGTTTAGATGTTCTGGCGTGATTGAATAACAAACATCCAAACATACAAAAAGTTTCACATTATATTATGAATGTAATAGGATAGTATAGTAGGATATACAGTTAACATTTTCGTTATAAAAGTCTTATTACTAAAATTTATTCTAGGTTCGTTCAGTAGTACCACCGAAGGAATGTAACATAGTTTCAGTGGCCCGCCAATAAAGGCGAAGAGACGGCACACGGTGGGTTTCTTTAGTGGGTGAAGGCCCCACACTACCTTGTTCGTTGCCCCAAATAGCACCACGTAGAAGAAGTAGTTTATCAATTAGAATACCAGGATTCAACTAAGAATGGAGAAAATAAACTAACCTACCAATTGTAACAAATGTACAGAAAGTCACCTTAAATATTTCGTGAAGTTCACTGGGTCGTAACTTAATCAATTATCAGAATTTTCCCCTAAAAGTCATCTGCCAATTTGTAATTGAGTAAAACACTAGGGTACAATGACCAAGAGGCGGCCGAAACCAATTTACGAAGTTTTTACCTTCTTCAAACCCTTTTAATGTTTAATAGAACCTGATTCTTCTTGAAAAACTGGATACAAATTAGATTTTTCTATTCCAACCATTCCTAAAAAGATCTTCAAAAACTTATCTTTATTGAATGGCTTATTTACACTTTATCAACATACAGGATTCCCACACAGGACAACTCTTTGTGTGATCCACAAATGGTTGTTTTGAGTCTGGTGGTACTTTGTATCCGTGAAATTGTATGTTTGTAAAGTCCACCGCGATACAAGGATTATTCCTTAGGGCAGGGTGTTGTCTTTATAAAAAACTAAATTACAATGTTAAGAATTAAATTACTAAAAAGGTTCACATTCCAGCTATTGTAAAAAAAAACTATACGCTTCCTAGGAAGCCGGGCCACGAGTTGCTGTGGCACAAATAGTTTATTCGCTAATTTTGCCGCAAAAGGGAAATAATCGGGATAAAACCTATCCTATCTCTCAAGTTGGTATAAACTGCATATAGCGTGCAAAATTTCATTAGAATCGGTGCATCTCCTGGATACCGTCCAGATGCTTTGCCAATTCAGCCATCGTGACAATTGCTCCTGACTGCTAATTACGATAACACATTCATACTTAACGTCTTTAGGTGACGCCCGCACATTGGCAAAGCGTCTGGACGGTATCCAGGAGATGCAGGTTCAAATCCTGCTCGTGACTGATATTTTCGATTTCACATTTTTCACTTTGTGTTTAATGTTTTGTGCTAAGCATGTAAAATGCTAAAAATATACATTAAAATATCTAAATATTAAAATAATGTTACATTTTCTCAACCCACAATTGTCTCATGTTAGAGTGAGAAATTTAGGTCATAGTGTAGCATTATATTTCCTGTGGGCTACCTAACTAGCTAAAATATAATAAATATAAACACAATTCACAAGCCATCTAGAAAAACTCTCAGGCGTACGATTAAATTCGAAGAGTCGTGTGTTCTTGTAAAGTCAATATATATATAATAACAATGTCAATAATATATATGTGGACAGTCGATTACCGTCGATTAACAATAAAATTACAGTTTCTTCTAATCAATGCTCTATACCTGTAAATCAATACTTACACTTACGTATATACACTGTCGCAAAGAAATTAAAAAAAAATAGTCTGAAATAAATTCTGTGTTTATTTCAGAAGGTCGTGTTTTTTGTATTCTCGCTAGCTTACTTCAGTTTCCCGTTTGAGGTTTCGATTTCCTGTAAAATGGGAAATTTCTGAACGTCCGTTAAGAAACAGTGAATTTCATGATTGCCTTCCTTCAGTGTTTACAGTAGCGTCTTTGGCTTTGCGCATAGCTTCATGAAGGCGCATAACTTAGATAACTATTATTTTTTCTTTATAAGACAACCAGTTTCTTAGCAAAGCGGATCTATTAAACTGTAGTATCAAAATGTAGATTTATTAAACTGTGTTGTCAAAATTGCCGAAGAATCGAGTTCTAAGCTTGCGTGTTTTATACATTCATATCAAAATAGGAGTTATAAAATAAAAAGAGATTGTATTTACATAATAAAAAGCCTTTGTAATTCAGTTGTAATCATAACCAAAGTTAAAAAAGACATAGTAATTACTATGAGCAAATGTCATTGTGGTCCTCATACCACGCTGTTGCCGAGGAGCAAAGAAAATAGAAGGCGAAGAAAGAAAGAAAAAAGAAGTTTCTTAGACACATACTGCGATAAAACTGCCTTATAAAACCACAATAAATCAGTGATTTAATTTTATAACAACATTACAAGTCATCTTTCTAACTTTAGAAGAAATATTAATTTACTTTTCTCCAGGCCGCAAAATTTTAAGAAATCTAATTTGAATAATTATTTTAACGACATAACAAAATGAATGATATTTCTCTCCAGGATTATTCTCTCGTAATAATGCTGTAGCCGTAAATTAAAGTTGAATCTGGGCCTTATTAAACTGTCTTGTAAATCGTGTTCGCACTCTGGAAAGTGCTGATCACATAAAAAATAACAGGGCCATAAAAACGGCATGCCTCCCCATGGGCGCGCTCGTATATAAGACGAATATATCAGGATGACTATTGATTTCTTGTTTCATTTTTTGGAAGCGGTATAGTAAATACTTTCAACTTGCAAGCAAAAAGTATTTATCAAATTTAACTGTACTTTTATAAAGATTTAAATTTGGAGCATTGCTGTATGCTCTATATTAAAGCCTGGATAGTGATATTTACTCGTAATTATAATTACTATTCTTGTCGGTATGATGACGGTCTCAGAAGTGTAAGTAAGTATTATACGTAACGGAATCATACTTTTTAGAACTCCAAGCTGTTCTCCTTTGTCATATAGGTAAGACCATTTTACCATTTAACATCAGGGGAACGTTAATAAGTACGACCCTTATGTTCTGTCGTTACCATGAGCCTAAATGAATTTTAAAGAATGACTCTTCTAATTCATATTAGACAACCTTAGATAACACAGTTTTATGACTTAATGCTATAAAATCTGGATTTAGAAAAGATTAGCCTTTGCCTGCAGGTCGCTCGCAGGTAAAAGTTATATTTTGGGTTATATCTTTCGTTTGGATTGATGATTCCTAAATAAGTATACAGAATTCAGTAGCGGAATAAAATGTATAGATACAATTTAAAGGTGTTTAAGTTTAATCCATCCATCCATCCATCCATCAGCCTTTTAACGTCCACTGCTGGACATAGGCCTCCCCAAGAATGGGGGATAGTGCCGTAATCGCCACGCTTGGCAGGCGGGTTGGCGATCGCAGTGGATGTTGTTAATACTCGAAGGAGTGCTGCTGCCCACTCCCGCGGTATTCCCTTAGTCGGCTATTACGACTTCCATGGGTGGAGAGGGGTGGGACAATTCTAAACTAAAAAAAACTTTCTTAGTTTTTTGGATAATGCCGTAATTGCCACGCTTGGCAGGTGGGTTGGCGATCTCAGTGGATATTGTTAACACTCGATGGAGTGCTGCTGCCCACTCCCCCGATATTCCCTTAGTCAGCTCTTACGACTCCCATGGGTAGAGAGGGGTGGGACAATTCTAAAGCCGGCCCCACACGGCGGATAGGTACATACTCTAAGTTTAATGCGTGTTATTATTCTGTTTGCATCTCGGTTTTCAGTTTGAACATCATCTTCACTGATTTCTATGACCCAACTAAGGGGACAACTGGTGACCTTAGAACAAAACCGGAGACCAGACCAAGCCAAGTCAGATTTTTACTTAGCACTCCACCTGTACCGACAGCAAGGATGTTATTAGACAGCCGGAACCCACTACTTAAATGCCTTTTCAAGCACGGAGGAGGTCAGGTGTCCACAAGCAGATAGCATTTTTTGGTCACCTATTTGATGCCAGCCGAGCGAAAGATTAACCGTGCCGTTCGAAGGAAGTGCACAACTTGGTACGAGGTTTTCAGAACATAATAATATCAACAATATCAAACCATTTAACATGTTCGCAATACATAAAAAAGTTCTAAGATTATTAAAACCCAAAAAAATGTTGTATATTTCACGGAAGTCTTTCATTCAATAATCGTATATTATTATATTATTGCTGAAATACCGATACAAGTCACTTCACATAAGAGATTCACTACAAACATATACAATACATTCAATTTGATTTTATCATCTAATATTATACTACATATATTGATACTATAGATTCAATTCACGTTTCATTTGTTCAGTGGTTCGTTCATACAATAGTACTTGCGGCAGTTTTATTGGTTTCCCTGAAAGTATGAACAGCACTTGATATTACCGTCACTCATCTTGGAGTGCCAGCTTGGTGCCGAACTCGGTTTACGGAATTCGAGACGTCTCGGCGGGCACCGCTATGTGGCTATCCTAAGGCGACGTACAAATGTAAAAGATAAAGCCTTGTATTATACTTTTATAACGCAAATACTTACTGTGTTGTAGGCATATTTAACTCGAAGAAAATAACGGTTGTAACGTTAAATTTAAATTAGAGGTAACAGAAACTAACATACCCATCTTGTGTAGGGCAGTGAGGAGCTTCTTCTAACTGGGGTAGGTAAATAGTAACATTTTTCATTTCACCAGGATTACTAACTATATTTTTTTTTTGTGAAAGTGCTTTTGTGAAAAAAATATCGATAGTTTTGTGTTGGTTGGCTTTTTTTAGTCTAGCTAGCCTCTAGCTAACAATTGCTTTCGAATTCAGACCTATCTATAGGTATACTCCATTTATAAAAATAATTGATGTGCCTTAGTCTCCCAAAAACATAAAAATGGCTTGACTGATTTTAATGAAAGTTTTTTGTGTGTTTGAGTTAGTCCTTGGATAATTTTTCACGATTAGTCCCGGCAGGTCACGCAGTAAAGGTTTTACAGAAATTATTGTTTTAACGTTCGGGCGAAACAACTACTAGGTTCGTTAGTAACGCAATTAAAATACGTTAAAAGCATAAAGCGATTAAAATTATCAGAAGAGTAAAGTTATCCAATTTGTTAATAAACGTTAGTAGTGAAAATATTTGTTACAATTACTTTCCATCCATCAGCCATTCGAAGTCCACTGCTGGACATAGGCCTCCCCAAGAGAACGCCACAACATGTGTTTCGCTCATATGGGGGATAGTGCCATAATCGCCACGCTTGGCAGGCGGGTTGGCGATCGCAGTGGATGTTGTTAATACTCGAGGGAGTGCTGCTGCCCACTCCTCCGGTATTCCCTCAGTCGGCTCTTACGACTCCCAAGGGTGGAGAGGGGTGGGATAATTCTAAAGCCGGCCCCACACGGCTACAATTACTTTAATAATACGTAATTATGTTATGAATGGAAAAGTAGTTTATTTCATCAATTATAAAATTTCCACACCTTCCAATTTAAGTGGCCAAATAGTTGACAAAATAGAATACCACACTATGCATACATTTAGTAAACACAATTTGTTAAATTTCTTTCATTGTAGTAGGATTAGGTACCACTGTGAGCTAATAATTAAGCTGTTAATAAAAAAAAATGTTCGTTGATATGCTCTATAAACTCTACAAAGCTGTTAATCATATTTATGTCCAAATAATTCGCATAGCTGATTCCTACCATTTTTCTACGTAAATCGTCACGTGAACTTGTCCTAAGGTTGGGGTGCGTCGTGCTGACCCAGTTCGAAATCGTTGCGGGATCACTCGAAAGGGTTTACGGTTTCAATATTTGGAAGCCTTTACATATATGCTCACTTTAGCTGTCTTACATAATGCACTTCCTTTCCATTTACATCGACTTTTATAAACAGAGCGATTTACGCGCACGACCTATTTGTAACTGTTAAGAGATTAAACGCAGCCTTGAATAATCTCCAACAGCCTTTACAAGGTGGTTTAATCTGGTTCAGAGGGCTGGTATCCAATTTACCGCTGTGTTATTGTAGGGCTTCGACCGCAACTCGTGTAATGGACACTGAAAGTAAAACCGCAACTTATAAATCGGGCAACGGCAACCGCAAGAATAACAACTGCAAAATAACAGCATGTAGCTCTACACAGTTGGCTCATCTAACCAGTTTATCCAATATTGTGTTATATTACAGCCGGAACTTCCGTAGTACACAGTACAATTTACCGGCCGAATGGAGAGAACTTATAGATTTAGTTTGTAAAGTTGGCGCCTTGTCCATAGCAGATAAATCGCGTTCTTTATGTCGACTGCTCTGATGCAGATTCTATAAAGAGAATCCTCTATTAACAGGAATTGATTTGGAAAAAACCGCTTTGTGAGATCTAAAACGAAGAACCGGATTACTATGACTGGGCCTCAAAACAAATCCACCACGATTTACGTACCGTAAACTCGTTACGCATCTCGAACGAGACGCATTCGTAGCTCAGCGTGTAGTTGGAATTTGTTACTTGTTGTGATAGTGTGAGAGTTCAGATCTGGAAGCTTGGAGTGCGTTAAGTACAGACGGGCAACGAGAGAGAGGCGAGCTTAAAGTCTATAAGGTTCGTAGGTTCATTCGTTGAAAGTGTCGTTATCACAGTCGCTGTTCGGCGTTCGGGCAGCGTGGTACGTTACGCGTGTTTGTGTACTCACTGCGACTCTACTCACTTCGACAGAAGTTTTACGGAGATCGCATTCATAGCTCGCTACGGCTGCGGCCTTTATGGGTTTTGACTGATCACGGACGGTTTATAGAAAGTGAAGTTGTACCCAAGACGTGAAAATTGTGCAAGGATATTTAACTTTGTGGTGGACCGTTCTTGTAAGACAAATCGGTGTTTAGGTGGCAGTGGTTTTTTAGGACTCGTTTCGATATCAGCCCAGTTTTTTTTAATAAACTGTGACTAGACTATTGAAGCGTTGCAAACTTTTCCTGAAACGGTAAGTAAATATACATTTAAGCAGGTGAAAATAAATTCTTAAGAATATTGTTTTACGATTGTAACATTAGAGCAGGTAAAGCTCCAGACACTTTGAACCGACTTCAAAAACAGGAGGTTCACTTTTTGACCCGTATGCGGGCATAAACCCTCGATTTTCTCAAAAACTCCTGAACCGATTTGGATTTAGTTTTCTTTATTAAATGTATATTTTCAGGTAAAATTTTAGATAGATGATGGAACTTTAAGGCGGATTTTTTTAAAATAATTTTATTATTACAATATATTATGCTGATCCACAGGATAAAATATAAATTACATAAAATTAAAGAAAGAACTTGAAATTGGTAATACTTTAATATTTCGTTAGGTGGAGAGTGGACTCGAATATTTATAGGACGGAAGTGTGTAAGTAAAAATGGTAATATCGTTAAAGCAACATCCCTGTATTGCTCGAGGGGTGCTTTTTAGAAGTGGGATGATAATTTACAATAATAATATAAATTTAAAGTACCTACATAGGTACTTTTTATGTCTATTTTTTGTTTGAAAGAAGAGGCAAATATTATTAATATATTTTTGTAAGACATTATTTTAGACAAATTAAAGAAAACACGAATTTGGTATTTTATCATGCTGATAAAAGGTATTCGGGCTATAAATTAGGCAGGCATTATAATAAGTAGATTCATAATATGATAATGTGAGGTGCTATCTTCAATAATTAATTAATAATATATTCTAATTATTAAGCGTTCGGGTCCACCCTCAAAAAACAGCATGGATTATAGTTCAACTGTAGTACCCACATAGTTAACGTACGTGTTGTTATCATGATCAATTATTTTATCATATCATCATAGTTTAGTTTAAAAGTCTTTATATCATCATAGGTTCTACATAAAAGGATAAACCAAACCCTTCAGTTTTACTGTTAGCAGCGTCAGCTGTGTTCAATTAACACTGATTACATGACACTGTAATCCACCAAGTAACATAAATTCTATAAAATTATTACTATAAATATTAGTTTCTTAATATGTATAAGTATACATATTAGGAAATGTTTATTTTTCTACTTGTATGTAACGAGATTATAAAGTATCAAAAAGAAAAAAAAAAAAAATTGCTCAATTACTAGGATTTCAACATTCGATATCTTATTAAGATCTGCGACATCTATCGAAAATATTCTTGAATACTATTTTTTTCATGTCATGTCGTAACTTTTGTAGTTGATTTTTTTGCCAAAATGATGTCTCTTCAGAGTAGTGATAAGAAGAAGTCCGTTTGGTATCGGACTTAGAATATAAGTGTCACCATCTTTCCCACGGGTGTCGTACAAGGCGACTATGTAAGCAATTATCATCCATTGCATTACTGGTGGCTGGGTACCTACCAAGTGGGAGTACTCGCATGCTATCAGCCCTGAACCCGCTCAGGGCCACCATCTTCCGTGTGACCAGCTATGAAGCACATTGGTGTGTTTTGGTTGTAGCAGGAGATTTTTCGTTTATTCTTTCATTTCATATCTGTGAAATATAATGGTGAGCAGCGGCTTGACAATACTCTGGGTATAGTTTAGTCCATGAGCGACGGTTAACGCAATAATAAAAAAAAAGAAGCATGCTACAACGTGCTTACAAACATTCTTTGTGAGATTTGGCACAGTTAAAGTTTAAATGGAGAAGGAGTGCAGAAAGTTAATAATTTTATATAATATACTCGTACATTAGAAATAATTTAATTAATTAAAAATACATTTTATAGGATTGATTGTATGTACGGTCTCGGTGTATGATCGAATGTTGACCACTGGACGACCACTAGTTACATATTAGTAGTTCTCGTCGCCTGAAAGGTGATCCCGATATGGCAGTCTAGTGTTACCTATCAAAGCTTATAATTTAAAAGTAAATAAATTCACAATGTGTTTCGAAGATTGACTAAAACAATTTACTAACTTACCCAGGGTCAGAACTTTGTTTGACAATTTTAATTAATCGTGAATAATCTCGGTGCTATTAGGTGTGTCCACTACAAAGCCAATTCTTTTGTGTATAGAGAGAGAGCAAAGTATTAGAGCTTAGTACAATCTGAGCCCTTGTTTTTGTTATGTTGATGGTTCGCCACCCGTCACGTCTTTTACCATGGAGCTGACAAGTGGAAGACCGTTTTATGGAAATGCATTGTCTTTGATTCCCTTGGAAATAGGCGCTATCTATAACTTACAAAAATGCTTCAAATCAGTCTAAACTTAAAATAGAGTTTAATGGTTTAAATGGATTTATATAAATAAAAATAATATTAATTGGACATATTTATTTTATGTATTTTTCTCACCTGTTCAATTTTGTAAGTCAGGTGCAAAAAAAATAATACACTGCAATATAGACATTTTTTGACGAGATAACATGTTATAAATCGATGAACGCCGGTTGCACGCACGAAAAAGTCTCACGTACCGAAAAATGTATGGCGACCGATTCATTGTTTGTGAAACTCTCAGAAAACATATATGACATTATCACGTAAAATTATCGTCCGTAAACCGACTTTACAGACAACCATATCGTTTTCTTTTTATAATAGTGATTACAGACTATATTAGTTTGAAGACAGACTATTTTTGTTGAATAGTTATTAATAAATAATATTGAACAATGAGTAGAGATTTCACAGTAAATTCATATTCAATTTAAACGTGAATGGAAAGTAAACGACTTGTCTGTATGACTGTTATAATATATGTTTCTTTATTCCAGTTAGTTGCTCATTACAACATTAATGGGTTTTTAAACGAATAGGTCTGATATAGATATATATATATATTTATTTATAACTTATCGCGAGCTAGTCTACGTGGGCTTCAGAACTAGGTCTACTGGAAATAGAAAATTTGTGAAACGTAGAAATTAACGGGATATTGTTTTTTTAATAGGACATATTTTAGTATTAGTAGGATGTACAACAGGATTTGATTTATACTTCTAGTAGATAGGTATATACATAATATAATATGTAGTATACATACGCCCATAACATTATATTTACCATTGAACAGTTTACTTTAAAGATAGTTATAAATACTTTGGAAAATCCAAAAGTGCACGCCTCATAATCTTAATTTTTCACAATAAAATTGATTATTTGATAAGTCACTAATAATGTATTGATCTTACTAAGTAGTTTTCAATAAATCACATAGATTGCGCTAATTTCAAAAAGTACTGTGGTTTTCATGTCTTATACGCTATCTAGCGCTAATTTTAAGAAAAACTTCTATATTGGTCTATAGAAATAGTTCTCACGAAGGATAGCACTGGTTTTAGTGTCGCGGCAAGCGTAATTCACTATTTTTTTTGTTTATTTAATAAAAATTAAACCACATCGAATCCGACCGTGAAAAGATAGGGCTCTATTCGTAGTTATACTGTATCATAAAAGAAGAAAAAAAATACTCGACTAGTAAAGTATTTCGATCTTTATTGTGTTAACATACATTACCTGCAACCACGGACGTCCAAGACAGAACTTTTTTAAACAGTTTTTTAACTAGTTTAAATAACAAAAATGGCATCAAAAATATCATGAGTGTTAAAAATAGTGTTTTTTCTTGATATGTGTGTGTATATATTATTTTAAAAGTGCAATATATGATAAATAGAGACATTTTAAGTTTGAAAAATCAGCTGTTCTGAGTGAAACGAGAGCAATACCCACCTCAACGCTTCGCTTATGAGGCGTGCAAAATTTCGGTAAACTTTACAATTCGCTAATTTGTATTACAAAATGAAAAAAATGTTACCAAAAAAACTTTATTAGGTACTACTAAATATGTTCGTGCGACGTAAAAAAGTGTGACATCAATTGCCAGTTTGCGAGGGTGCAAAGCAATTAGTTTCACAAAGATGTTTTATTCATCAAATGCTAAAGGCTATCTTTATTTGATATAAATACAGATATCATAATAATTACCGGACGTGTATTTTTTATTGTGCATTTAATTACATAATAGATTCATGTATTCATCGTTAGAAGATAGGAATTTGCAAAGCTTATGTATTGTGCTGTTAATAGAAACTATGTTTAGCCGTGGCTTTGTCCGTATTAAATATTATTTAGGGAATAAAAAGGCTTCTATTTTATTAATCAATCATCTTGGTTTGGGTGTAACAGTCCCGCGTAATATATAGTTTACGCGTATATTTAGGCAACATGGCATAATTTCTATTGGCTTATAATCATATTTCGGTAAGAATATTGGTCACCAAACTTAACGATGACATTTTGATAAGATTTATCCAGTGTAGTATACATAGATACTACATACCTATTTTTATTAAGTCACCCCTATTAACGTTAATATAAAATGAAGTCTTCAAACGAACCGCCCATAGTAAGTATCATGGAATAAAAACTAAAAAATTTAAAACACCAGTCCAAATAAATATAGAATCAGACTATTATTTATAAGGTTATGATTTTATACATACTAAGGTAAACTCGCTTAATCTAATCATGCTTAAACACTATGGGCTTTTTACCGCAAACCCAGTTTTTGGGGTGTCGACGGTATTCTTTATTTTATTTAATTACATAAAGTACGAATAATACAAGCACGATTTTGATTCAGGTGCACGTCATTGAACTGTTATTTTTAGTCTACGAACGAATGGACGTCGAGAATAATCCTAAGGCGGCAGTGATAAAATCTAATAATATAGCTAATACATAGTTGGTGGAGACAAAATTTAATAACATAATATTGACATGGCTGATTAGTATGCATTCTATCACATGAGAAACGTGCTGTATCATAAGCTATTATCTTGCTACATAAACCACAAACTACATAAGTAACTTAATACAATAGGGATCGCACAGGAGTTTGTACCCATAGCTTTTATAAGGTTGCTTGTGGGTAGTTTCACGTCTTGCGGCTTTTGAATATGCTAACGAATATCAGAAATTATGTTTTTCGCTCGCATCTTGGTTAGGTCAGAGGTAGAGAAAGCGCTCAAACAATATACTCAACATACTTATATCTTAATTTACACTTTATATTAGGTTCGTGAAAAGACAAGCGATTCTCTTTCTCGTCAATCATACAATGATTAGGAATACAAAGCCTACTTGCCTTGTAGTATGTTCTTGTATTGAAGTTTTCTTAACCAAAACCTGGGTCTCGAAACTAGATCCATTACCAGACATTAATGCGTGGAGTAAAACCATATCTTTTGCAATTGCCGACTATAAAACTCGTCGACAGTCGTTAATATAAAATATGGTACTACTTGTTATGTAATGAGCCAGCTTACGGAATACTTAAAAGAGCTGGGTACTGCGCTATAAAACTTAAAGAAAATAAAACCTTTTATATAAATATGAAAGGAGGATTATTAATGCACTTTTGATGATTGGCTGGTGTTTTATATTGCTACACTGCAAGAAGTCCGGTTTGCGTAATTGTCTGTTGTTATAATACATATTAGGTACTTATTCATATTTAAAAAATAAATATATATAACACGGCTCTGTTACAAAACAAACTATTAAAATTATATTACCTATTTTTAATTATTACTGACTATTATAAAAAGTATTCAAAAATCGAAACAATGTTTCGCAAAGAATTATGCAGAATTTATCTGTTTGACCTGTGGCTTGATCTAATGTGTAAGCGATAAAGCATCTATTATTTTCTATCATGGTCTCAGGCCACAACTTAGTTTAAAGTAGATTAAGTTAAGATAATTACAGTAATGAAGTAATTGAATTATGAACAACTTAATGCGAAACCCGTCTTTGTCCGCGGACACTGACAGACCCCATGTTATATGAGAATCTAATCAAAAAAGATAAAGTTACATAACTGTTCGGCGGTATACATAATTAATTTATGATAATGTGTTCGTGGGGTTAGGTTGAGTACCCTGCTGTAGAGCATACATATTTTACCTTTTTTATATACTTATCATGATTTTCTATAATATATTTATCTATAAACTAGCGTTTGCCCGCGGCTCCACCGCAGCCAAAAGCTGGTTTGGGCTTTATCACAGGGATCCGATATAATAGCGGGATTAAATGTCCACTAGTTTTTAAGTCTAATCAAGAGCTATCAACCTAAAAAATTATCAATATCCGTTCAGTATTTTTTGCGTGAAGTCGGCACAAACTAAAAGACAAGCAATCAAAAATTATAAATAAAATTGTATTGTGTTTAGAGACGCCTAAATTAACCTAATGCAGTCATTTGTTATAAATGTACTGACATAGGTCTGTTACAGCTTTATAATAGTATCAATAAGACAAATTAGTGATAAAACGATAAAGATTATTTCCAATATTTCATCTTGTTGCATTAGATAGTGCTATTATGGCATTATTGTTTGTATATTTATGATACATTTTGATCTTTATTTTAGCACTTGACATGCTCAGCTAATTTTAAAGAACAAATGATTGTGAAAGTGGAAAAAGAGACATCTAAAAAGCAATTATGAGGCGGAGATAGAGTGTAGCCGTCGGCTACTGCGATGACTTAGCGGTCTAGAGCACTTTCCCGGATTGGAAGGGACGCTCGCAGTAAAGCTCTTTTTTGCCACTTTCACAATAATTTGTTCTTTATAAGATGGGCGACCTAATGTAAAACCAGAAGATCTGGATTTATACTGTTACATTCTAAAACAGTGATCTACTCTAACCGGCCGCTACGGAAGTGGATACAAACTTAACTGACAACTTTTATTTAACCAGTATCTTACAAAATAAGAAGATAGGCTGTATAGATAAGTGAATGTTACACGGTGGCGTGATTGAAGGAACTTTACGAACTTTCGTATCTCCGACTCGATTTCTGGCGCCTTCGATTGTGTCGATGGTCTCTGACTGGCATATATTACATTTGATCTTTTTGTAAATTGTTTATGGGATTAAACTATTTACCAATAACTTAACTAGTTTCTACTAGTTTAATTTGAAAAAGTTCTGCAAACAGATCTTGACAAATATCGACAGCTCGAATATGTTGTAAGTGGTAATTTAACTTTTACCTCATTAACATTTCGTTATTTTTATTCATTAATTGGATTAAGGAGAATAATGTTTTTTTCTAATGCATTATTTCTTATAATGCATTGTACTATCAATGTAAATTTACCGAATATTCGGATCTAGTCTTATGTCTAACAACTAAAAATCTGTGTTAATGCGTTCAAATTTTATAAAAATGCGTAAATATGTATAATATTATAGTCATACTTGGACAGTAAAATGAATATTTTAATAATTTTACATATGCTTAGCCATATAAATGAATACTAAGTGTGAACATATGAAATAAAAGCTCCTGCTCGTGACTATTATTATAGATTTCATATTTTCGCACTTCGTGTTCCTTGAAATAGATTTAAACCAATAATTAAGTTAAAGAGCTTTAAGTATAACGTTTCACGGTAATCCAAATTGGGACGGCGTATACTATGGCCAAAAGCTGCATCTCCAAAAACAATGCGCTGTATTGTTAGTTTTAAAGACAAACGCAAACCCATCTATTAGAACAACTTAATTTTATAGCTTAGCTTTATTGGAATGGTAAGTTAAGCTAAGCTATTGCCTACGAGAGATCCCGCTGGTGGGTTTGTTACATATGCTTAAATATCCAAGACATCTAAAACAAATGCGAAGTGGAGACTGGGTGTCACCGTTAGGTGTCTGCAATAGCTTAGCGGTTTAGAGCACTTCCCCGGATTGGAAGGGACGTAGGTTCAAATCCTGCTTGCAAATTCTCTTTTTCCCACACATGCTTAACTTAGCAACGTAGCACATATCTAGTGGAAATCCTTTATGAGCTAGCACTGTGGGCCTAGCCAAGTTGCATTCTATGGTCGCTGACGCTAATAGAAAACTATTTAAATGTATGGGAATTTGACATCTTTCCAGCCATTCTCCTCCGAAAGGGCTTGACCGATTTTTATGATTTTTTTTATGTATATTCAGTAGGTCTGCAAATAAGATGTAAACTATTTTTCATACCCTTAAGTGATAAGGGTGGTCTCCACCCCAAAAATTTATTTTTTAGACATAATTTTTTGTTTTATTGGTTTTTGTAATTCGGCATTAACAAAAACATATAATCCTAAATTTTCACACTTCTAACTGCCAACCCCTATTTTTTAATAGCGATATTAGTACTTTAAGAAAATTATTAAATTTGATAATTGCACAATATTCACGAAAAAACAATATGGCTGTACGAAGTTTGCCGGGTGAGCGAGTTATATACTCGTATAATAAGCTCATGATAACAAAATATTTTTATAATAACTAAAACAGTTATTCCCGGAGGGGTAGGCAGAGGTGTATTACACACTCACGATTCACCTAGCTATGTGTAAGTCCCACGTAATAGGGGGCGAGCCTATTGCCATCTACCGGGCACATTTCCAAATTCCGGGCTGCTATGCCTGCTACTGAGAATATTCCTTTTTACGAAAAAGCTCAATAACATTGCCCGACCTGGGGATCAAACCCGAGACCTCATGTTCAACAGTCGCTTACACTACTTCTGCACTACCGAGGCAGTCAAATATATAATAACTAAACACCATTTAAAAGACTGACTCAAATCTTTACTAACGTTTGGCTATGATAACGTCTGAAGGGGTCCTCTTGTATTGAAAATAAAATATTACGATCGATTTTTCAGAGGGTGCAGAGTTTTCATCGTCAACTATTATAATGACAAAAACATCTATTGTCATGTCAAAAAAAAATAATGGGTCTCCATTATTTTTTTTGCTATGTGTGACCTTATTTGCTACAAGCCTATTTAAAAAACCCTATTTAAAAATCATTCTTAGAAGGTATCACAAAGCCGACTCCACGTAACGTTTACACTACAAAAAAAATTATAACCTATAGTCAACCTACTAAAGCTTAGGTAAATTTATTTCTTGAATGAGTGTGAAATAGGTTATTCAAATGCAAATGCAGGAGCCTGTTCTAGGCGATTTTACTTAGTTTATTTTCTGATTTTCTTTTCAGAACCGTTTTTGCTGTGCTGTACTTAAAGCAGACAGGTTTATATTCGTCATGCATATTTAATTTTATTTCATACTAACCTTTGCGCGCGGCTCCGGCGTAGCTTAAACAATAAGGTATATACTTATATATCCCAGGTTCCCATTGCAGGTAGTTGGATAAAATGTATACTAGTTTTTAAGTATAATCAAAAACTATTAAACAAAATAAGTTTCATCAAAATCCGTTCAGTAGTTTTTTGCGTTATACCCAACACACAAAAATTCATACGGCAAACATACAAAAATTCTAAAACAAATTGTTTTGTGTTCAGTGACGCCTAAATAGCATAATTATATACATTCACTTTTTTAAATATCTGAAATGTACCTACAGACCATATTATAGCTTGATAATAGTATAGATAGATTTTTAAACTGTACATCATGATGGTAAGTATATACAGTGGTTTCATTGCATATTATGGTTTGATATTGACGGATCTAATTCAGTAATGTCTTAGAAAACGAATAAATATACAAATAGAAAAAACTTTATGTCGTCATACGGAAGTCGTCAGTCTTTCCGTTTCCACCAGTCTACCGTCGCTGGAAATTTACCAGCTTTATTTAACTTGATCCAGAAATACTTATTTTGATTTTTTTTCTTATTTATAATGACTAAGAGACCGCGTTAACCATGAAGACCGGAGCTGATCAGGTATCACCACAATAATCATATAAAACTGATCTTTGATGCCCCCGATTTGCCGTAGACAATCGTAGTTTGACACAATGCGGACAAATTCTTGTCCTATCGATGTCAGGTCACGTCTGTGGTGAAACTGCTCATTCACTCATCATTCTCTGACTCCTTGTAATACTTAAAATACATTTTTTACAGTTAATGATCGATGACCAACCATTCAGAAGATTACAAAATTTCTAAAGTAATTAGTAGATATTACTAATATATTTGGTATGCCCCGCTGCATAGTTATAAGTCATAATGTAACTTTGAAGGTAAACAGACGTCGAAGAAGTAATTAAAACCATTGCTAAATACGTTGTGGTCCAGTGCTCAAGTGATTAGCGGTTGGAATCTCGAAGTTTACTCTTCTTATGCCCACGCTATGTGACTGGTTCACTGACCAGTTATTCGGCCATTGAATATAAGTAGTATAAAAATGAATTAACACAGTTATCAAAGTGAACAAAACATCTTGTGTGATGCGTTATATTACAAGTATTTGGCGAAATAAAGCTGCCGAAACAATCGAGTACATTGTATTATATACGACACTCAATATGAATGACTACTAAATACTAAATCTCTTTACAATATATTGAGAAAGTTATTATATGAATCAGATGGTCGAATCGCAATGACAGGTATTCAGCAGAGACAGGAGGTTGCACCGTTAGTGGACGTGCTGGCATCTGCCATATAGGTACCGTTACAATGTCCGCAGGCGATTGATTGGTTTTAGATAGAATTTAGCAAACAAATGTGTGATATTTAGTGTTTGCGCTTTTAGCTTGAACATGTTTAACCAATTTATGAAATCAATCTTTGATAATTTGTGCCCGTGCCGAGTAAAATTATGAGCATGTTTTTTACTAGACTCGAGACAATTAGCGTGGAATTCATCAGCGGCAAATTTTGACCATGGATCTGTTGGATAGCTTTACTGCAATCTACGACTATAATTTGACATTTATTACATAGAATTTGTAATTTTGTAAATTGATCTGATGAGATTGATGTATTGGTTACTGCCGCATATTCAAATATATAACGAGAAGTTAATAGGATTATTTTTATTAATCTCGTATATTGGGAATGATTGATTAATATTTATTATTATTCTTTTTTTATTACGGGAATTGGGTGTGGTATTGGACTCTCTAATTTTATTTATGTGCTAGCTGCTACCCGCGACTTCATCCGCGTGGAATTTAGCCAATTTCTTTCTGTGCGGTACCTTTATTATTATTTTAAAATATAAGAAGCCTTTTCTTTACTTCTTATAATATCAGCTATGTTCTAGTGAAAGTTCTGTCTAAATCGGACCAGCTGTTTTGGAGATTAGCCGGAACAAACTGACAGACAGACAAAATCTTTAACGGCAACGTATTTAACGTACTTTCATATGCATTTAGTATAAAGCTGTTATTTAGAGATCACAAACAGATTACTTAAATTTTATTTATTTGTAGGTATTTCTAGAAAATTTTTAGGGAATTTCTAGTGTATAAAAAAATAACTAACTTATATGCCGAATCATAAAAAAATAAAATAAAAAAATAGGTCCAAAAATAAAAATAAAATTTTTGGTGTGGACGACCCTTATAACTTAGGGGTATGAAAAATAGTGTACATCCTATTCTCAGACCTACTGAATATACACAAAACATTTCATAAGAATCGGTCAAGCCGTTTCGGAGGAGAATGGCGACAAACACTTTGACACCAGAATTCTATATATTAGATACCTATATATATGTAATTGAGCACTAATGAATCTATATAGATATGGCTATAGTGAGATTACTTGAAAGCTAAAGAAAGAATTTCAAATTTATACTCATCATTGGATAAATGTACGAGTATGTCTTTGTATATGTACACAACTACAAAATACTGTAATGTAACAAACAAGATTCTGCCCGCGATTCTCTCTGCGTGAAAAATAAATACATCACTCTCACACATTAGTTATCTCTACGTAAATATAGCTATCCCGTGGGAACCATTCCCGGATGAAAAGCCAATGTCCCCAAGTATTTGATTGCAAAATTTTATGACGATTGGCTTAGTAGTTACGGCGTGGAAGCGTACTTACTACTTTTTATTCCGGAAAAATGCATAGTTCCTGAGGGATAATTATTTTTTCCAAGAGTTAAGTAATTAGTGTGCCGTAAAATGACAAATTCATGTACCGATAGTAGACGGAGTCGCGGGCAGAATTTAGTTTATAATAAATATTTAATACGTATAACTAATAAATTAAACCTTGACCTTTAACCTTTTGTAAAATAACCGGTTTTTGAACATGATTCACATGTATTGTGCTTATACAGACATGTTTATTTAATCCCATATTTATTTAATATTTTTTTTTGTCTGTGGACTTAATCTATTTAGATGATTAATTTTTTGTTACAAAGAAAATATTAATTTGTCCATGTGGATTGAGAATACAAGTGTCACCACCCCATTCTTTCCCATGGGTGTCGTACGAGGCAACTAAGAGAAGTAAGCATTTATCACCCATTGCATTACTGATCGTAGGGCTGGGTACCAAGTGGGAGTACTCAATTCACTTGCTATTGGGCCCGAGCGGGTTGCTACCACCATCTCCCGTGTGACCGGCCATGAAGCATATCGGTGTGTTTTGGTTATAGCAGGAGATAGCTGTTTATTTTTTCATTTCATTTAGGTGAAATGAAACGGTGAGCAGCGGCTTGAAAATACTCTCGGTATAGTTGAGTCCATGAGCGACGGTTACCATTTACCATCAGGTGGGCCGTTGCTCGTCTGCCACCACATGCAATAAAAAAATAAGTGCTAAGTAAATTACATGTTGAATTAATTATTATGTCATCCAAAAAATGGAAATGCTGTATGGTCAAGGACATATTAAACTAGACTAAGGCTACGAAAATACAACGGCATAACTTAACAACAGAAACCATGAATGTGAAAATTGCGGCTGGTATTATTTTAGAGTTGCTATTTACTAGAACACTATAAACGATAGTAGTAGAGCGTTCCTTGTCGCATCACGAATGGGCCGTCTCGATGGACCACTCTCTCACAGAAGATTAGCGTTGAAACAACAATGGGTAATCCTACAGTTGTGTTCCGTATGTTAAGTGAGAGTACCGCTGGTCCAAATTCTCTCCTTATCCTTCATCCTCTCCTTATTATCCCCCCACGTGTGAATGATGCCTCTGTACTTGATAGCGTCTATAGGCCACAGAAGCCGCTTACTTAGCATCACATGGGCCGCATGATTATTTTGCTCCCGTAGTATAAAGAAAAAAACAAATAGCATTACGCCTGTATTTCTCCGAAGAGGTAGGCAGAGGTGTGTTACAGACCCCCGGTTCGCTATCTATGTTTAAGTCCCACGTCGTATGGGGCGAGCCTATTGCTGTCTACCGGGCACATTTCCAAACTCCGGACTGATACTGAGAATTTTTCTTTTTACGAAAAAGTTCAATAACATTGCCCGACCCGGGTTCGAAGCCGAGACCTCATGATCAGCAGTCGCACACACTATCGCTGTACCACCGAGGCAGTTAAAAAAACACAAAGGGTGAAAATATAAAATAGAATACAATAGATACGAGTAGGGGTCGAATCAACCTCCCTGCTGGAACCCCGGTCCAGACGCTCGATATGCTAATACAAAACTTGTACCAGCGACAGAACCTGCACATAAGTAAACTTCGTTAACTTAATTTATAACGTGTCGTGTCATTGACCTCGTCACCAATACAAATGTGATTCACTTAATTTTAAAGACTCGACTAACTAGACATAAGATTTTGATTAAATTTTTTAACCGAATCTAATATACATTACACACAGTCTTTTTATAAAATATTCTTCATAGAATTCGAATACTTGTTTTATTTTTGTATTCCACTGGTTTAGTGATTTGGCTTGTTGATAAGTGTATCGAAGGTGGTTTCAATAGCTACTATTAAGACCGAAGATAATGGATACGCATCTGACCGTGAAAATTTGGCGTTTTCTCTGCGCACGAGCCGTCTTTATGATGTGGGTCCACAAAACACAAGATTTAATACAGGCTAAGATTTAATGGACCGGGGAAGTATCACCCTCTCACAGAAGATCAGCGTGATACAAATGTAGATACTTACATACGGTAAGTGAGAGCGCCAGAAGCTTAAACGGCCTCCCTGTCAGCTCCTGATTATCTTTTCTCTCCGCCTCCTATCCATTTCTTTGGAGTTCGCAACGCGCGATTGTTGCTAGCATTTATAGGCTATGGTAGTGGCTTACCATCAGGTGGATCATATACTCACCCTCATAGTTAAAAAAAAAAGATATTTATATGTCTTACAAATACAGCTAGGCCTAATAATTTGTAAAATAATAACATAGTTGGAAAATCCACTAACGGTTATGCCTACATACATACTAAATTATATATGATGCCATAGGCTCCGTGACTACAAAATTCTCCGAACATTATCTCCTGTTTAGTGGGTACACACCGAGTGACCTAGAACAAAGTGATACTTTCTTCACAGCACGGGCGGTCCGAAACTAATCAAATCGGAAATGTGCATTTGCTGCAATCAGTCTATAGAATTAATGTCTTTATTGCATAGTGCTATTGCCAAACAGTGCATATTAAGGTCGTATTCTGTATAATTAGACAGCCAGAATGTTTGAATACATTTCATTACACACGTGTTTGTATACCTATAGCATTGAAAAAAATTCATTTCAAGTAACGCTGTGACACAACAACAGAAAAGTTGTAGAGCCTTGCTTATCCTAGCATGTATGCGCGTCAGTCGGGGAAGTACCACCAGTACAGTTCTCACAGAATATCGACGTGAAACAATGGTAGATTCTCCTGCCGTTGTTTTTCGTATGGTGAGTAAGAGCGCTGGGGTCCTGAACTACCGTCTCCTTATTATCCTTCCTCTCCACCTCATATACCTTTCCTTGGAGATAGTGAGGCACGAGTGATGCCGGTGTTACGTCTATAGGCTACTGTAACTGCTTACTATTAGGTAGGCCGTATGCTTATTTGCCACACACGTAGTATAAAAAAATACTTTGGAAAATCCAAAAGTGCACGCCTCATAATTTTCATTTTTCACAATAAAATTGATTATTTGATAAGTAACTAATAATGTATTGGTTTTACTAAGTAGTTTTCAATAAATCACATAGATAGCGCTAATTTCAAAAAGTACTAATGTGGTTCTCATGTCTTATACGCCATCTAGCGCTAATTTTAAGAAGTACTTCTATATTGGTCTATAGAAGTAGTTCTCACAAAATAAGGTATAGCGCTGGTTTAAATGTTGAGCCGAGCGTAAATATTCACTATTTTTTTTGTTTATTTAATAACAATCACATCGAATCAGACCGTGAAAAGTGATAGGGCTCTATTCGTAATTATACTGAATCGTAAAAGAAAAAATTAAGACTCGATTAGTAAAGTATTTCGGTCGTTATCGTGTTAATTTATCATTTCTGATATTATCGTGTTTCGCTATTCAATGAAACTAGACTAAATTACAATTAAAATTAAAGATGAGATTTAATTTTCGATCTTTATGCGAATATTAAGTTGATTAGTTTCCCTAATTTCAATTTAGTACAGCATAAAAACAAGATAGGAACTGTGGAAGGCAATAAACAGAGATTTACGACAATATTATTCGACTTAATGAGATCGATATTCGCCTAATATAAATTAGGTTCCTGATTGCCTTAATCGACTTCATAAAATATGCATTTATAAGAAAGTAGATAAAGAGATGAATCTGGTTTACTTAATTTATTGATTTGAGCGAAGCAAATTTGATGTAGATTCTGATATGATTTAGGTCTAATAGCGATAGTGTGTTTTATGTTTCAATAGTGTAAAGTATTGTCACATCACTTTGCCGTTTGTTCTTTGAATTAGACTATTCAACACAGAAAACCTACGTGATGAGAAATGTAGGCGTCTCTTTTCAGATTCGTATTTATTTGTGGAAACCGTTACGTTTATTTTACAGATACGCTTTTCTTAATCTTAACTATTATAAAGCTGTAAAAGAGCTGTGTCTGTATTTAAAAAGTAAGATATTTCAGAAAATACTGTATTAGGCTATATATAGGCATGTCTGAAAACAAAACAATTATTTTGGATTTTTTGTCTTTTTGTCGGTTTTTCTTTTTATCTGTTTGTTTGTACGCGCATCACGCAAATCTACTGAACGGATTTTGATACGACTTTTATTTGATAGCTCTTGATTAGACTTAAAAACTGGTATGCGTGATATCCCGCTACTATATCGGGTACTTGGCCGTGTGGGGTCGGCTTTAGAATTGTCCCACCCCTCTCTACCCACGGGAGTCGTAAGACCCGACTGAGGGAATAGCGGGGGAGTGGGCAGCAGCACTCCCTCGAATATTAACAACATCCACTGCGATCGCCAACCCGCCTGCCAAGCGTGGCGATTACGGAATTATCCCCCAAGACGGGATCGCTCGTTATGGTGTTCTCTTGAGGAGGCCTATGTCCAGCAGTGGACGTTGAAAGGCTGATGGATGGATGGATGGATATCGGGTACTTGAGGTATAACCTAAAAACTAGCTTTTAGCTGCAGCGGATCAGCGGGCAAAGGCTAGTGTTTAATTAAAATTATTCACTGCCGTTACTCTTTTAATACAAAAAATAAATAGTTATAATAGAAAATACTAGTTAAAAAAAAATTTGTTTAACCCATTAAGAGTTAATTGAAGGTGATTAAATTGTAGGTAAATTATATCTGTTTACTTTAATAGAGGATATTTATTTTAGCTTTTTAATTCAATTACGAGTAGGTATCTATTTTCATGTACTGTGTTACTTATATTGAATCAGAACTCAGTTTACCACCTTAAGTATGTAATTTTATTTTTGTTAGCTAATCTTTTTCTACTTTTACATAATATGTGTAATACGATTGTTTACAAACATATAATTTTAAAGCCTTTTTATATTTCTTGCTATTTACATACATAATATCTGAAGGTTATAAAGTAATTACTTTTTAAGTTAGGTATCTATTTTCATTTTTAAAATTATTATAAGTTATATTTATAACTAATTACATATTTGCTATAATGCTAAGTATAAAAAAAAAAACAGACAAGTATCTGAGTGATAATTATGATGCGTTTCCATACTCCCGTAAAATTGCGTGATAATTGGTTAATTAGTTACGGCCAAGAAGTAACGAACTAACAAAATAAATTGAGATTGTTTTACTTCTCGCATTTCACTTTGAGTGAAGACTTGCACCCAACAGTAGCACAATATTGGTTGGAAAAAAATAATTGGAACATTGTAGAAGCCAGAGGTTTTGAATATATATTTTTTATTTGTTTTATCAAGATAAAACAAATGTTAATATACATAATTGCATTTATAGATAATTAAATTCGATAATATATTCACGACTGTTATGAGGTCGTGATGATCATGTCTATAGTTAGAGCTAACCTTGACTCTCAACGACTACTAAAATATTGGCATTATTTATAGTTACCACACTCTGTAATTATTAGGGATTATGCCATATGTTTTGGATATCTTAATTAATAGATTCAGTGATTGATAGATATATATTTTCTTTCGAAATAAAACTTATTTAAAAAAAAAATACATAGCATCACGCCTGTATTCCCCGAAGGGGTAGGCAGAGGTGTATTACACACCCACGACTCGCCAGCTATGTTTAAGTCCCACGTAATAGGGGGCGAGCCTATTGACTATGGACTACCGGGCACATTTCCAAACTCCGGGCTGCTACTGAGAATTTTTCTTTTTAGGAAAAAGCTCAATAACTTTGCCCGACCCGGGGATCGAACCCGAGACCTCATGATTAGCAGTCGCATACACTACACCACCGAGGCAGTTAAACTTATTTTAGATATTCTTTTTTTAATTCTACCGACAGATGTTCCCTTTATGCTTGCAGTACAAATTTGAGTCTCTGTATCAAGTCTTGGTACTTATTATTACAATTGCTCTTTTATATTTCCTCTAAGGCTCATCTATACGACTTTAAAACAATGTTTCGGATACTAATATATAGGTAGATACATATAAAAATGTTAATTTTAAAATTATGTGATAAATAAACACCATGATATATAAGTTGTCGTTGTAAACAGATATGTATATAATTCATTCAATTACATTTTTGTAGGAGTGTTGGAAATCTTTTAAATGAGTCCTATCAAAACTTTCCGCGACCTTTTAATTTGCAAATCATATTTGTTATGGAAATTTATTACGCCAATTTTCGTTTAAATTATTTCGATATTTATTACTTGAAGAATTTCTGCTGTCAGTGTACTACACAAATATGTAATTTGGGAAGTTTGTGAAGTTTTTTACGAAAGTTTTATTAAATTTAATGCATAATCAGTATACGTTGGTATAATTAAAATATATTCAGTACGTACCTAAATATAATACCTAATAATACCTTTTGTATTGTTAAGGCGGAAAAAAATGTTAGGTACATACCGCACACCACGTCGTTCGGGACAACGAATAGGATAGTGTGGGGCCCTCACCCACTAAATAAGCCCGCGCTGTTTATTTAGTGTTTCTCCGTCTGTGCTGGCGGACCACATAATCCTAATTTAGGTATGCACTTGAAAAATATTATTTTTCAAGTTTATTTGTAAAGCCGTATTAGTGCGAATGATTACTAAACAAACACAATTTCACATTTATAATATTAAGTAGAAAATCGAGATAATGACACAATTATACAATTCATCTAATATTACTAATAATTAACTAATAATGTAATTATTTATAAATTTGTATACATTATTAAATATAAACAATGTAAATATAACTATACTAATCAATAAATAAGGTAATACAAACTAAATTTATCCTAATATAATAAAAGTAACTGTAAATAAAGATCACTTGAATGAACCTTAGACCAAGAGGACTACAGCTCATTCAAGTGACATTGTACTATCGGTAACGTGCTCAAAATACTAGCGGCATTACCTCGCTGGATAGCAAGGCTAATCCTTTGGCCAACGTAAAAACCAGCATTTTGGTCACGTGTAGTCTCTACAAGCTTAAGTTTATTTGTTAATTTTTTAAAAGACGACAACCTACACTAAGGAATAGTTCTTGTATCGCGGGGGACTTTACAAATATACAATTTTACGGACACAAAGTACACCCAGACTCAGAACAACCATTCGTGGATCACACAAAGTCTTGTCCTGCGTGAAAATCGAACCCACAACACTCGGGCGGGAGGCCGGTATCTAAACCACTCCGCCATCTGTTTGTTGTGTAGTGTTTTATCTTTGCCCTTTACTAATGTCAGAGAGCTAACAAGTTGTATACAACATTCTTTCTTACCGTCTTAGGTGACACCCACGCCGTCTGTCGCATGTCCGTCCGGGCTCTGAAAATATATATTATGATTCTTAATATTGTAACAGCTAAGCTTACCTTGTCGCAGTATGGAGATATATCCGACAGATGCGTCACCAAGACGATAGCAAATAATGTGGTGTACAAATTAATAGACCTGAGCAACTGTTACGATAAGTTAGTTGGCAGAGCGTCTGAGCGTTGACGATGCTGGTTTAATCTCCGCTTGCAGTTTTATCACGAGCATGTCAAGTGCTTAAAATATTAAAAATAACAACATTAAGTTATTGAAGCAATATTTTTTTAATTTTTATATTAATAATAGCTATTTAGCCTAGCTATTTATGGGGATAAAGATGACGGCATATAATGGCTTAAATTATATGGCGTCATCTTTAGCCCCATAAATAAATATTGACTTATTAAAACTAATTTCAAAAACCAATTTATGTAAGTAAATATTTATTCTAAATGGTAATAAATCCATTTGGACATGATGGACCGAACTATGAATATAATAATAACTATATGCTGGAGTTGATATTCTGCGGTTGTAGGTACTTGTCTGCCTTTAAAATAAATCGAATGGGATTATTTGTTTTTTTAAACAATATTTTTTTGCATACCTTTATATACGTGACTATTCATTGAAGTCATCAGAGAGTTGTTCTGAGTTTAATGTCTTTATCTATGTACATGTGTGTGTGTCTGCGTTAGAGCTTCCAAACGGCTGAACGGGTTTTGATTTAGCTTTTTTTGTTTTAAAGGTAAAATTCTCTTCATCCGCTTAAAGACTATGAGCTTTTTCACCAATTTAGAGTAGTGCTATCGTGTTTGGGCTCATTGGAATGATTGCAATAAATAGATTATAGACATACGGTGACTCATGAGTTAAGAGGAAGGGCAGAGGGAGGGAAGGGAGAGATTTTTCAAATTTGTAATTTATATGATTTATTTTAGTTATAAAGGGTTTGGTTGTAAGGTTGCGATCAACATCAAAAACATATTAAAAGACAATTAAAACTGGACCTCATATATATCAGTGTTTGTTTATTTTTATCATTATTAGTAAATCTATTATAAAACATCTTAATTTTTTAACTATCAGAATGGTAAGTGTTATAATAACATATTAATAAAAATAATAATCTAAACAATTATAATTTTTAACTGATCGTGACCTTTTCATATATATTTGGTTGCATTGCATAAGCTGTGGTCACGATATAACTCCATAATATACAAAATAATTATGTTTGATTATTCATTGTGGGATTACGAATACCAAGTTTAGATACCGCTTAAATCATTGAGCCAAACGTTTAGTTAATTTTAATTTGACCGACAGTTACTGAATGAGGTACATTGAGGTGTCTGGCTGTACAATAATAGTTTACCTAAGGTTAAGGTCAACACCCTCAGGATATAGAGTAGGTGCCTTATAGGTAAAAAGTCTTGAATATAAAAAAGATAATAACCGTTAGTTCCGATTGTTGTGAATATTTACAAGTAGTTACGTCAGTTGACTTATTATGGAGCATTTCTAAGCTTCTATTTTTTTTGATATCCTTACTAATAATAATTATTATTTTAACAACATTAGTTATCCTTAACTAAAATAACATCGAGCTACTGAAAGGCCCGTCCAAATTGGTCCAGACGTTCCGGAGATTAACTGGAATTAACAGACATATAGACAAAAACTTTAAAACTGTTATTTTGTTATAGGCACGAAGCTGACTTTGACATCTGGGACTATATTTGTGGTGACGGATTAAGAATACAAGTGTCACCACCCCATTCTTTCCCACGGGTGTCCTATGAGGCGACTAAGGGAAGTAAGCAATTATCATCCATTGCATGGCTGGTGGTAGGGCTGGGTACCAAGTGGGAGTACTCACTTGGTATCCAGCCCGAGCGGGTTGGTACCACCATCTCCCGTGTGACCGGCCATGAAGCACATCGGTGCGTTTTGGCTGTAGCAGGAGATAGCCGTTTATATTTCATTTCATCTGTGAAATGAATTGGTGAGCAGCGGCTTGACAATACTCTCGGTATAGTCGAGTCCATGGGCGACGGTTACCATTTACCATCAGATGGACCGGGCTCGTCTGCCATTACATGCAATAAAAAAAATACTCTACTAAGATTTTATAAACCTTACATCAGAATTTGCTATGTACCTACCTACAATAAGATGGCCTCGTGGCCTCTGATGGGTCGGCACGCTATGCCCAGGGTCACTATCTCGCACGTCTCAATTCATTTTACAAATGAAAGTGATGGTGTAATCGTGATGGGCTTAATAGACGTGAAGCTATTGCGTACTTTTTGCAATATGCGGTTGCGCAAATAGCACTAACTAGTATTTCATTCATGGATGAATTCGAGATAATCTTACATGACGGATTAGCCAACTATTGTAACTTAGTTTGGCTTCGTTATATATAAGCTTATATGATGTCCTTAAACATGAAATTAGACAACAAGGTGAAATAAAATATGAGACAATGCGTCGTCATATATCATCACAATCTATAATATTACTAGCTTTTGCCCGCAACTTCGTACGCCTATACCAGATTTTAAATCTAATCAAGAGCAATCAATCAAAAAAAGTTTAATCAAAATCCGTATAGTAGTTTTTGTGTGATGCGCGAATAAACATACAGGCAGATAGATACAAAAAATTTACTAATGGTTGTTTTGGCTTCTGTTGCTCCTAAAAAGACCCCCCATATTCATTTTTCTTCAATATTTCCAATGTATAGACATCGGCTTGTTATAATTTTATTATACCTAGGTATTAAAAGCTTGTTTGTAGGTTACATCTCAGGTTCTTGATATAGTAGCGGGATAAAATATATACCAGTTTTTGAGTCTAATCAAGAGCTATCAAATAAAAAAAGTTTCATTAAAATCCGTTCAGTAGTTTTTGTGTGATACGCAAAAAACAGACAAGCAGACAAAAAATCTAAAATAAAATGTATTGTACGCCTATACAGTACTGTAGCCTAATACAGTCATTTTTTCTCAAATATCTTATATTAGCCTTTGCTTGCGGCTCCGCCGCAACCAAAAGCTAGTTCTTAGGTTTTATCTCAGGTTCCCGATATAGTAGCGGGATAAAATTTATACCAGTTGTTAAGTCTAATCGAGATCTATCAAATAAAAAAAGATGCATCAAAATCTGTTCTGTAGTTTTTGCGTGATGCGCGTACAAACAAACAGACAAACAGATAAACAGTCAAAAAATCTAAAAAAAAAAAACGTTTTGTGCTTAGACTCGCCTATATAGCCTAATTCAGTAATTTTTTCTCAAATATTTTAAATGTAGAGACACAGCTCTGTTTCAGCTTTCTAATAGTAATATAGATGTATAGATACGACAGATATAACATAATACTTATGTAATAACAAGATATAATAATAATAAAATAAAATAATTGTTATTTTTGTTAAAATTCACGAACCGTACTACTGAGGTGGTTTAATAAAGTATGAGGCCATCTTTTTATGTCAATCCTTACTAATATTATAACTGCGAAAGTGAGTTTGTGTTTTACATTTCCACACTGTAACTATAGAACCAATCATCATCAAATTGCATATATATAGTCTGGAGCCCAGAATAGCACGTAGGCATTTCATCGTGGAAAAGTCAATGGTTCCCGTGGGATATATTATTATGTTTTTACATAGGGATAACTAATTTACCGTAGAGTGATGTATTTATATTCTAATGTCCATGTGAATGGAGTCACGGGCAGAAAGTAGTTAACTATAATGTTACGTAAGTCTGTCCAAGCAGATTAATTGATGCATCGCGTATTGGCCTTTGCATTGTTGCGATATTTCAAATATTTATTACTTTACGCATTGCAAACGCATTGTTTAATACAACTATAATATCCATTTAAGATTTGCGTATAGTTCATAGATAATTTGATTACAGAAATATGAATTTACAGCTGACTGAGCCATGTAATTTGAACAAGGAATAGTTTTTCAATCCTCTAGCTGATAGGACACATAAAAGTGATATTTTCCTGCCCACCCACTCTTACTGGCTAATTGCTCCTTTCCCTAAAGTTGTCTCGAAAAATTCTGGTCTGTAGCGTCCATACTCGACCTTTTTTTACATGGACCACATCACATCTAACCACGTAACATCCCGGTACATACAAAAACGTACACAAAAAATTTCGTCAGAATCGGTCCTGCCGTTTAGGAGGAGTTCAGTGACACACACGTACAGTAGAATTATATATATAGGTATATATAAAGATTTACACTAACGCTACAATTTTTAGGTACCTATTACTTACTAATTCTATTTATTTAAGTATGTAAATTTGAAAATGAAAGACTGTCTTGCTTTCGACGGTATTCATGATAAGTGGTATGTATTAAAAGAAGGTACACACAATGCGATGCTCTCTAAAACCATCGTTCGAGGTTCTTTTATTCAAGTAGCCTTCTACCTCATAAAATAAAGGTTAGTAATGAATATTCAAATTTGAAATGGAAGTCTATCAGATTCTTCTTTTATAAATGATTTCATAATAACTAAAAAAGTATTTTTATGCAGGTGAAAATGGTAATCCCGTTAGGCCTGAGTGGTTAAACATTTTTCCCGCAGCTCAATTAACAGGGACATAAATATTGCAATATTACACAGTTTATGTTTTCATGTTTTAACTAGCCTTTGCCCGCGGCTCCGCCGCAGTCAAAAGCTAGTTTTTAGGTAATATCTCAGGTTCCCGATATAGTAGTGGGATAAAATGTATACCAGTTGTTAAATCTAATTAAGAGCTATCAAACAAAAAAGTTGCATCAAAATCCGTTCGGTAGTTTTTGCGTGATGTGCGAACAAACAAACTGACAAACAGACAAATAGATACGCCTATATAGCCTAATACATTATTTTTTTCTCAAATATCTTAAATGTACAGACAAGCTCTGTTACAGCTTTGTAATAGTATAGATAATAAATAATAGACAAACAATGCATCAGTCGCCATATATTTTTCGGAACGTGACACTTTTTCGTACATGCAGCCGGCGTTCATGGATTTATAAGACGTTATCACGTCAAAAAGAAAACTTATTTTAGTACAAATTCAAACTCAATATTTTTTTCGTGACATATTGTTACTTACGAAAAAAGCAATTTGCAACACACGCTTCCTTAAGAAACTTCAAAATAATTGTACCTAGTACAGAATTGTAAGTTTTCAAAAATCTTAAAGATTTTCTTATTTAGCAAATTGCATTTGAAAACGAGGGTTGATCTCTAGTAAATTATATAATAGCTTGATCATAAATCGATACACTTATCTCAATGTCGTCCCTCTTGTAGTCCGGTGGGAGCCCTATTTGATAGGATCGAAGAAAGAGCCATGACGACGCGAATCACTCGTTTGTTAATAATAATGATGACTTGGCTGGTACGAGTAATATTTACTAACGCGGCGGTCTGGAGCACTCCTGGATTCGAATCTCGCTCGCAGTTAAGCTCTCTTATTCCACTTTCACAAATATTTTTTTCTACTACTTTTTTCTAATTTTTTTTATTGCTAAAGATGGCAGACGAGCCTCTGCCCATCTGATGGTAAGTGGTAACCGTCGCTCATGGACACTACTATGCCAAAAGTACTGTCAAGCCGCTGCGCACCATTTCATTTCTCAGATATGAAATGAAAGAGTAAACGGCTATCTTCTGCTACAGCCAAAACACACTGACTTGCTTCATGACTGGTCACACAGGAGACGGAGCGGTAACGACCCGTTCGGGTCCGATAACAAGTGAGTACTCTCACATGGTAACCAGCCCAACCACCAGTAATGCTATTGCATTACTGGTGGTTTTATTAAAAGTTAGTTCCTCAGCTTCTAACATTATCGGAGTATATTTCAATATTAGAGATTAATTGCTTTGTAACCGATTCGGTTTTATCCATAACCGGTAAAAGAAACAACACCTATTGGTGATAATTGCTTACCTTAGTCGCCTTGTACGACACCCGCATCCTGTCGATGGGATGGTGACATATTTTGTATTCTTAGTCCGTCTCACCACACGGACAGACTATACATATATAGTTGGATCAGAGCTCATGTACTTATATGTAAATGACCTCTGATCACTATGAGTCATCATTTCCCTAGCCTTGTCCCAAACGATGTAATGTTTGGCTTCCAATCTGTTTGGTTTTAGCTGTTCCGCCAGTTACAAGGAGCCTCTGCCTATCTGACCTCCACGACCCAATTGGCGACCATATTACAAGATCGGAGTCAGATTTTTTGTTCAGAACTCTGAGAACCTGTAACGACTGCTGGATGTTATTTGATAGCTGGAACCCAGGTGTTCATAAATAGGTGTAAATTTTTGGTCACCCATCTGATTGCCAGCCGAGCGAAATCTGCTTAACCTTGCCGATCGTCCAAACTGCAAATACACAACTAGGCTACGATCACATAGTTATTAAGGTAAAAATCGTAGTAAGTTGCATTCAGAACATTTACGACTAATGATTGTCATTACCTTTATATCTAGTTATGTGGTATTAATTTTTTCAATCAGTTTGATACTTGAAATACCAATCCGGTAGCTAAAGTACCTTTCACTAACATTTATAGTGCATTGACATTTGATAAGTTACACCAAACTATTCGTTCGGTTTGAGCGTTCGATGTTTTATAACTTTGACGATAACTTTCAATATAATGACGACGATTACTAAGCGTCGTGTTTTTGCCACAACCAATAATTTAGGTGTCCAAGTCGAGATTGTTATCGCTTTTCCATCATATATCTCCGTAATCATAATATGTAGGAATCTTGGCAATTGTTACGCTCAATTAAGTTTTTAAAGGTGCTTTTAAAATTAATTGTAACGCAACCGATTTTTTGCTAAGAAGTCGGTCCTCCATGTCCTTCACCAGATCTGAAATTGTGGCTCATGTGTTCGTGCAAGCGTAGTTTTGCACCTTCTGACAACCTTGATCTTAAGATAAAAGTTATTAGCTTTTTTTTTATTAAAAGTTAGTTCCTCAGCTTCTAACATTATCGGAGTATATTTCAATATTAGAGATTAATTGCTTTGTAACCGATTCGGTTTTATCCATAACCGGTAAAAGAAACAACAACTGCCTCGGTGGTGTAGCGGTAGTGTATGCGACTGCTAATCATGAGGACTCTTATTGAGCTTTTTCATTTCCTAAAAAGAAAAATTCTCAGTAGCAGCCCGGAGTTTGGAAATGTGCCCGGTAGACGTCAATAGGCTCGCCCCCTATTACGTGGGACTCAAACATAGCTGGCGAGTCGTGGGTGTGTAATACACCTCTGCCTACTCCTGCGGGGAATACAGGCGTGATGCTATGCTATGTAAAATACTAATAGCGGTGTTAAGTTCCAATTTCTCCATTATAAATTTGAGGTAGTCCCCTCAGAAATCAAATCTGTCTCAGTACACAACTCCCTCAGTATCCTGGCAGGGTTGTTTAGTATCCTTTTATTTTTTTGGCAGGGTCACCATATGAGGTTGTCGTTAGGGGGGAGCAAATTAAAACATGTCCATCACTGGCGAAACCGTATTTATCTCATTTATTACCAATCTGCCTACAATGACACCAAGAACATTTTTATACTTAATACTTACAAATACAAGGATTACACACACTTAATTAATAGTAGGGCTGTACCATACCACAGTATCTAAAATTGGTGCAGTGTACATTCGAAGTGAAATAGTAAATTCGTGGCTCTTAATGGAATTTCCGCATCACAACGTGACGCGGAGTTCAGCTACGCGCATGGAACAACACCGCGCCTGACTTGTGCTATACAACATGCGACTGTTGAACCTCTACCCTCGTATTAATCCTATTAATTTCTAAAGGCACCTTGCTGTAATGATTTTTGCCATTGGCATTTGACATCCCCTTAACTTAATACATTTGGAAGGGTACAAATATAGTTGGCACTTTAAATGAGCAATGAATATTAATTATAAAGGTCGGTGCATAATTAAAGTGTAATTTAAGTAAATGAAAATGTTGATATTATCGTATCAGACACACATCAGAACATCGTGAGGAAACCTGCATGCCTGAGGGATTTTCTTGACGGCTTAAAAAGTGTAAAATTTGTACAAAAATTTCTATATATTTTATAGGTTAATTTAGGAAATAAATTAAATTCACTTCGTCTGTGGTTGAAATCTAAAACGAGTAAATCTTTTATCTACACTTTGATTTCCAATCTGAATATAACATACGGAGTTCAAATAAAGATATATGCGTTCAATATGAGTCGATGCACGATTCCCAGTTTGCTTGATTTTAATCAAAAGTTTCAATTGGACTGCCGATCATCCAAGCGAGTGCAATGGCATTTGCCTACCTAGCGTTAACTAGTGCGGCTGCCACAGTATAGTGGAGTTTTGATGACTGCACCCAAAATGTGTGTTCAATCTAATACGTATTTACACTTCCATAATTGTTGAAAGTTTCACGTAGGACGCGCTGCGGCTTCTAGTCCCAAGTGTACACTCAAACTCATCTAACTCGTTATAAGTTCGATGTAGGCGCTTCTAATAGGAATAGAATTGCATTGTTAATATACCCTAAGGAAAAATGCACAATTCAAATAAGTAAAATTTATAGCAATTTATAAGTAAGATTTAGAAACATATTTTTTTTAGAAATATAACGACTACCATCAAAGCTAGCTTTAATGAAAAGAGAAGGCAAATCTTCTCGGTCCCTGAGCCCACAGTTAAGTGAAATAAAAATAAATTGTACTCAAAGTGGGATAGCCGCTCAAATTAAGCACCTGAATAAATTGTGTGATAATCCGCAGCAGTCTTTTAATGCTTTGCAGAGCCGCCGGCGACGCCAACGGAGTCGTGCGGAAAAGAATGAACGAATGAGATAATGATTACTTTCGTTTCATTACTTCTCTTGATCCTAGTAATTGAGGAAATTGGGTCGAAGTGTGATAAGAGAGAGAAAGAGATAGAAAGAGTATCGGATATTATTGAGCCGGTCATTAGGGACCTCTTAATCGTATTTAACGCCTTTATCACCTGGGGTGCGCAATGAGCCGTAACGAGCAAACATAAGGTGCACAATATTCATTCGCTCCGCCTTTAATGTTATGTTCGTACACTCTTATTGTGCTAAATACTATAGGTACACATACACATGCACACAAAATCTATTTACATTATGTCTTTCTTCTGTTTTGTGTATTGCCATGTTAATATAACGTAGCTGTTACCGGAACTGTGTGAAATACTGTTGTATTTCAGTTTAAACTATATTATGATGGCTGACGGTGAGATTATAATATAATTTTTTTCTTTTCATTCTGCTAAGAGAGAGTTCATAATGTATAATATTAATACGATAACGTTCTACTTTGAATGAAAGCTTTTAGCACTTTTCAACTCATTCAGTGTTATTATTCTAGTGGAGTTCGTAAATATTAATAGCGGTATTTTCTTTTCATGCAGTATAATGCTTATAAAAATATATGCAAATATTTAACTTAGTAACAACTGAAAGATTTCATATAACAATCCCCAATCGATTTTGTATTTAAGCTCATAAACTAACGAAAGTTGATAATCAATTGAGTTAGCACAAACAAGTAGCTATTTGCTTCTAATCGATTACTATTAAAATTGATGATGTTAGTGTTGTTAGATTAATTTGTATAGACGGTGTCGGTCAATCGAACTCCGTGGAGAAAGTTAAGTAAGAGTGAAAACCTCAGAAATGCCACCGGTTCACTTTCCTATGAGGTGTGCTATGGGATGAAACTGGTTTTAGCATAAGCTTTGTTGCCACGGTACTCATTGTACGGGATGGTTAGTAACGAATACATGTTTCTATTTACGTAATTAAAACAACATCAGCGGCATTAACAGTGTTACTTTTTGTTTTTATTTGTACTTAAAAGTTGCTCTTAATTAAAGGGAAAATAATACTCACAATAACATTTATAATCGACAGTGGAAAAAACATTTAAGCTTAGAACAATACAATGCTCAAGTATATCAAATAATTCGCTTTGAAGACATTCTTTTACCGTTTATTTCAGAGTTTATAATGACAATATGCTAACACAATTTAATGAAAAGCTTTGATGTTCAATTATTGATAAAATCTTAAGTTTAAGAGATTTTTTTCACTAGGTTCCGCCCGCGGTGTTTTCTGTGTGAACATCAAAATGAAGCCGTGAGATAAATGTTTTTTTTTAAATGAATCTGATTATAATATAATACGGTTAAATATATCTTTCATCGTATTGCTAATGCTAGAGAAAAAATGGCTGGCTAGAAGTTTACTTAGTACTTATTTGGGAATTTTAACAGAAATTGATATTACACACCCACGGTTCCCCAGCTATGTTAGGTCCCACGTAATAGGGGGCGAGCCTATTGCCGTCAACCGGGCACATTTCCAAACACCGGGCTGGTACTGAGAATTTTTTCTTTTTAGAAAAAATCTTAATAGTATTGCCTAACCCGGAGATCAACCAGAGACAGATCATGATCAGCAGTCACACACACTACCGCTGCACCACCGAGGCAGCCAGTAAGCTGAGGATACAAAAAAATTAAATAATTTTCCATAATCTTGATAGTGCTTCAGCTTTAAAAGACATAGTTACGCTCTGTCTATTCCACAAGTAGTACCATGCATTTCTTTGGGATAAAAAGTATCTTACTTCAATCTCCATAAATTCTATATTGTCGTTTTATCATTTTTTGTTACTTAAAAGAAGAAGAAATCAAACTTTCAAATTTATTGATCGGTACAACTTTCTAATGACAAAATATTAATACATACCTACCCCAAGATTAGCTTTAAAATTTTATGCAAGTACCTCAAGTACCGTAGTAATAACCTAGTTTTAAGTGAAAATAAAACTAAATGTATAAAATTTACTACACCCAATGTAAGGCATGCAGAAACCAATGTACAATTGAATGGCGTCGAACTGGACCTCGTGGAGTCTACGGTTTTCCTAGGTATCACTATAGATAACAAACTCCAATGGGGCCCCCATATTAAAAATAGTCAGGTAGGCTTAGCTCAGCGGCATATGCGGTAAAAAAAATTAGATTATTGACTGATGTTGAAACGGCTAGAATAGTTTATTTCAGTTACTTTCATAGTATTATGTCCTATGGCATACTGCTATGGGGATGCTCTGCCGATATAAAATTCTATATTTGTACTTCATAAAAGGGCCGTTCGTGCAATCTATAATCTGGGCCTGAGATTTGTTTTTGAAATATCGAGGCTATTTGTGATTTCATAATGTAGTCAAAAACATTGTTTATATAGACATTTATTAATAAAAAAAATATTTAGGTAGGTACATATTTCTTTAATTTAATTTATTTTGATTAATATATTTTATCATAAAAAATCTAAAGACACCGAGAGATAGAGACGTCTATCCAAAATATCTACTAGGAGTGACCTCTTTCCCTTGTATCAATGACCTTCAGAAGTAAAGAATGCGAGATATTTATGAATATTCAAAATTAAATTAACCTCCAAATTTGTCTAAAGGCTGCTATTGAGAACCGAAAACCCCATACACATTTCGACTCAACCTGGAATTGAACCCGGTTCGTTTTGTGGCACTAAAACAAAGCATTAATATAAATATGTAAGTACATGTTTAAATTTATAATTTATTATAAAATATAATGATATAAAAGTACTTACATACTCGTAAAGTACCATACAGGTTACGAGGTGATGAAACTTTTTTGTTGTATCTATTTGAATTTTTAATTACTTGTCAGAGAAAAGGGAACTAATTTATAGTAACTGTTTGTTTGGAATACATATCGCATATGAATGTAAATGTATTATGTATAAAGTAACGGCGTCTTGTGGTTAACTGTAGTTGTAGGTTGTAGGTACTAAACCGCAGGTATGCCGTGATTTCGACACCTGTATTGAAAGTGCACCATGATGTAGCACACTAGGCAGGCTGCTTGTCTATTCGTATACCTATACAATGTGGTTGTATTGTCAATATATTGTACACATTGAGAGGCATAACGTGTATATAGTATAAAGTAATGCAGTAGGTTTATTATTTGACAGCCAATATATGTATTTAAAGTTTATTTCTTCACAACTTGTTACTGTTTTTCATCTATATTTTTTAGAATTTGACATGCTCCGCCACTTTTTAAAGTACAAATTATTTGTGAATAAGGAAAAAAACATTTTTCTTACGAGTGTTTTTATTTGGTTTAATGCATGTAAATGCATTCCGATAGATGGCGTTGCTCGTTAAGACAAATGTGATAAGGAGATTGGGATGATCGAAAGATCTGTACGATAGCTCAGTGGCTTAGAGCACTTCCCCGGATTGGAAAAGGCGCGGGTTCGATTCCCGCTAGTACAAAAAATCTCTTTTTCCTTATTCACAAATAACTTGTTACTGCCCCACGTTGGGCACGGGTGCTATATGACTAGAAGAGACTATAGTCCGCATTGCTAGTCCAGTGCAGGTTGGCAGATTTCACATACCCTCGAGATTTTTTTTATGATTTCTTTACGACCCACAAACCTATCGGATGCATTTACATACATTAATCCAATATATTACCTAAGCTTAATTTCGCAATTATATCTAAATACATCTAAAACAAATGTGAAGTGAGATTGGGTGACACCGTTAGGTGACTGCTATAGCTTAGCGGTCCAGAGTACTTACCCGGATTGGGTGTGACGCAAGTTCGAATCCTGCTCGAAGTAAAACTCTCTTTAAACACTTATACAAATCAAGTAGCTTAGTATGTCAAGTGCTAGGACACTACGTTTTATAAATAACTCCTTACTACATTTCCATTTTAAAGTATTCTGCTTTATTGCGAATATTAGTAGGTAGGTACTTACATTTGCACATAAAATTAATTCTGGCTAGTTTGTTATATAAATTGATCCGAGTATAGTGCTTTTCATTCAACACAATGACAATATACTTAGTCACTTACAAGATGTTGTTAAATACTGTTGACCGTCATCATTTTGATTCAACACCTTCTTCCGAAGACGGAGATAATGTGAAAATTTGAATAAGATTGATGTTCTTCTTAGGTAAATTTATAATATTGAAGGTCTGTTAATTCAACCGCCATTTTCTTAATGGAAATTAAGATTGTTTTCGCTGGCAATGACGTATATTGATGTAACCATTTCAACGTTTTGTTCTGGACCGAGTGACATAGTGGAAGTTGGGAGAGGCGTATAGCAGCATACTATTATAATTAATTGACCGCATCACCCGGTTTTAATTTAGTAATAATGTCTCAAAAGAAATTATTTTTAATTTTACTGATATTAGTTACGGTAAGCGAGAGCTAACCAAAGAAGATATCTATATATCTATCTATATATTAATACGTGAAGAAAAAACATTGTACCCACCCACTAAGAAAAAACATTGTATTTAGCACATTGCGCGCACCGGGAAGTGTGAGATTTGGCACAGTTCAAGTTTAAATGGAAAAGGAGTGCAGAAATAATATTTTTATGAAATAAAACTATGTTTACGAAATCTATCGCGTTTACTTGATTTTCTATTACCCTAACGTTTCATACATAATATTTTTGTATAACATGCATTAAAAATTAATTAATTCAATAAATAGGATTGATTGTATGTACGGTCGGTGTGTGGTCGAATTTTGGCCACTGGACGACCAATAGTTATTATTAAACCTATAAATTCTGCAGCTTCGCTCGCGTGGTGATATTTTTATATAATAAATAATTTCACTGAACTCCTCATAACGATTTTTTAATTGCTTATGGTGGCAAACCAGCCACGGTCTTACTTTAAAGATTCCAAGCGAAGATTTAAAGATACCAAGGATGAAATGGCAAGAATACTTCCAAGCTGATGCTCACCATTTCATTTCTCAGTTGGAAAATGAAGGCATAAACGGCGGAACGGGAAATCAATGCACGGATGCAGATCTATAACGCCTGTGGGCAGAACATAGTTTAATAGACTATTTTTTTGTACATAGACGACCTGCTAAAATCTGCTAAGGAATAATTCCTGTATCCGGAGACTTATACAAACACAAATATAGAAATAACGGACACAAAGTACATCCAGACTAAGAACAACCATTTGTAGATCACACAAAGAATTTGTTCTGTATGGGAATCAAGCTCATAACACTCAGCACTGGAGGTAGTTCTAAACCACCATTGGTGCAGTCACCCTCGAGTATTAACAACATCCACTGCGATCGCCAATCCGCCTGCCAAGCGTGGCGATAACGGCATTATCCCCCATGACAGGACCGCTCGTTGTGGCGTTCTCTTGCAGAGGCCTATGTCCAGCAGTGGACGTTGAAAGGCTGATGGATGGATGGATGATTGGTGCAGTCATGTATTTACATGCTTATTATATTATACACATGTCATGATCTCATTCAATTTGGTTGCGTAACACTAGGCCATTTCAAAATGTGGGAATTTTATATCAAGTCAAATTACATTGGACTGTAGAAATGTCTTTGATCGCTCATGGACTAAGAACTGCGGTAGTCGTCATTTTATTACTAAAGTTTAAGTGTCACGAATTGTTCTGAGTCTGGGTCCGCCTTGTGTCTGTGAAATGGTATAATATTACATTGTATATATTTGTTTGTAAAGTCCCCCGCGATACATGGATTATTTTTAGTGCAGTTGTTATCTGTTAAAAAAAAATCTCAAGATCCTTAATTCGACTTTATCTTTTACACCTCATGGCATAATGACACATTATTTTGTGTTCCAGTACACTATACATTAGAACCTATAATACAATTATTAGCGATTCATATAGAAATTTAAATAAGTTTTAATAACTAAAAAAATATAAACCACAGCCTAAAATAGTTCCTTTAATTAGTCGCACATTGTCACAATGGAATAGGTATACTTTGTAATAATGATATATAATTCGCAGGAACACAGGATTTATTAGAGGGTTAGTTTTAGGAAACAAATAGAGAATAATGAACAGATCAAGAGTCGGACTTGCCTGGCCAATTTAGGGGTGCGTTGTTCGCTTATTACTTGCCTTAATGTGCCCTTTAACTTTTATGGCTTAAAGTTGGGAAATGAGACTGGACCGGCGTTCACTGGGGACTAATATCGGGTAGGACTTTTATCAGTTGGCACGTTTAAATTTGTACTAATTTTATTGTTGTACAGCTGTTTTAATTATGCTGTGGTACGAAAGTAGCTTCTTTTCAGAAAGTGATTTTCTTTGTATCACGGATATCTGACCTTCTTTAAGATTTTATTTTATGCCTCATACAGCGTTGTTGTAGTATTTGTAGTATTATATTTTTTGTAAAAATAAAGATTATTTGTGAAAGTGGAAAAAGGCAACTTTACTGCAAGCAGGATTATAAACCTGCGTCCTATCCAGGCCACAACCCGGGTTCTGGACCGCTAAGATATTGCAGTCACCGCTTAGTGATCCAGAGCACTTCCCCAGATTGCATGAGAGGCAGGTTCGAATTCTGCTTGTAGTAAAAAAGTTGCCTTTTTCCATTATCACAAATAATGGTTCTTTAAAGTAAGTAAGTCAAGTGCTAAAATACAGATCAAAATTAAAAAAAAGTAAAGATTCCTAAAAAACCAATTGTATTAACAATGTACCTAAATGTTCTGTCTATCCATATGCATTGAAATTACTAACTTCTACATGCGACTTTGTCTTTGTACTTCAGAATTAGGGCTAGAGACAGATGAGTGACCAAAAATTATCGGATAAAAAATCAATCGTGATTGCACTTGTATTAGGTAATAGAGAAAAATAGCTGCATTATCAGGCAGAGTCATCTTATTATAATTTAACATAAATGGATCACGGTTGGTAAGTATTGTCATGTGAACATAGATCGACGCTCCGTGAGCGGATGCGTCGCTCAGTTGAGGGCACCCGAAAGGGTAAGCCGCCGGCGCGGCGGACCACTGAAGGAATGTAATATGGTTCCGGTGGCCCGCCAATAAAGGCGGAGAGACGGCACACGGCTGGTTTCTTTAGTGGTTGAGGGCCTCACACTACCCTGTTCGTTGCCCCGAACGACGGGGTGTGCGGTTAGGAACATTTTTTCCCGCCTAAACAAAAAAAAAAACAAAAAAAAGGGTATATCACAGTAAAATAATTAAGATAGACAGCCACTAAATCGGCAAATAAAGTTCAACAAAATTGGAAATAAAAACGAACTTAGAACTATAATTACAGAAGATAAAAGAACAAAATGTTAAAAACCAATTAAACCCTGACTAACTACTTTAAGTGGATTCAGAAACTCGCTTCTTTAGTTAACGAGGTATGAAAGTTAACTGACTCTAGATTGAGCATTTTACAATTTATATAAGTATCTGTTATTAGAGCGTGTGTCGTGTCAATTTTATTGTTATTTTACTGGTTACTCTTTCTAGACAAGTTAAATATAAATTAGTATCTTTAAATAGTATAGAATAAAGTCGCTGTCCACGTGTATTTATTTCTCCGTTTACTATTTTAAAATCATGCAACGAACTTTAAAACAGTCTTTACTGGTTGGGATATTTTTTTAAGGATGTTTTATATACAATTTATTAGTAATTGATCTCGTGCGAAGCAAGGGACAGTCGCTGGTATGAAATACGTAGATATACAAATATTTATGCAAGAAAATGCGATGCTGACCAAGTTTTTCACCCAACCGTGGCCCTTACTTAAAATCTGGTCGCGCAACAGCGACGTTAAGAACTAAGTTGTAAAATAAAATTAATGAGAGCATCCAAAGAATTTCTAATCATTGCTTTATTAAGATCCACGATTTTACTTGCCAGCAATTAAGAAGATTTTATCGCGACAGATAGTGTTGAAGGCACGTTTAAGAGTTCCAACTTGCACTATAAATCTAGAACCCTTTACACTTCATAGAATAACCGTGAGTAGGGTTTGGTGGGACAATTACCCGAGAATATATATTACGGACAAGCAAGGAGCGGGCGGGCGCGGCCGTTGTAACTCCAAGATATTAACTTATCTCAGGTGCGTGTAGTAAATATACAGAGTTCTTGCTTTTCAAATATTAAAGGAACTGGAATAATGTTAGGTACTGGATGAGTCCACAACTCATGCGCAAACTTCAAATGGATATAAAAATATAAGATGGATATAACACAACACATAGCATCACGCCTGTATTCCCCGAAGGGGCAGAGGTGTATTGCACACCCACGACTCGCCAGCTATGTTTAAGTCCCACGTAATAGGGGGCGAGCCTATTGACGTCTACCGGGCACACTTTCAAACTCCGCGCTGCTACTGAGAATTTTCCTTTTTAGGAAAAACCTCAATAACATTGTCCGACCCGGGGATCGACCCCGAGACCTCATGATTAGCAGTCGCATACACTACCGCTACACCACCGAGGCAGATAGAAGAAGATGGGTATAACATAATAAAGGCTGTACACCATTGACTTGACTACACAGATGGCGAAGTGAGTTAGATACCGGCCGCCACAAATTGTATGTTTGTAAAATCCCCCGTGACACAAGGATTATTCCTTAGTGCAGGCTGTTGTTTTTAATAAAAAAAACCCTAATCATTGATGAATGAGTTCGAAGAGTTCATACGGAACTTCAACCCCACAAATCTCAGGACATGATTTAATAATCATGTCATTTCGTTAATACGAAGGTAACTTGGCCACGGTCTACTTAATCTAACGCCTGTTTTTCAGAGAGGTAAGCAGAGACAAGAGCTTTTTTTATATAATATAAGTGAAACTGCGTTTAGAGAAATAAATAAATAAGATTTTTGTGTAGATTTTATCTATTAGTGGGGTTGATATAGTTTATTTATTTAGTATCCCAAAAAAAAATATTACAGTTATACATTTGGACCGCTTAAAAAACTTCGGTGATTGTAATTAAATTTCGACTTAAAAGTAATGTGACCAAAATTATCATTGTGAAAGTGTCTTAGTTAATTTGATAATTTCTCCTTCTTTCACGCAACAACAAATTAATGAATGACTAATGTATGGTAGGATCAGAAAATCGTCGATCCATCAGCCTTTCAACGCCCACTGCTGGACATAGGCCTCCCTAAGAAAACGCCACAACGAGCGGTCCCGTCATAGGGGATAATGCGGTAATCGCCACGCTTGGCAGGCGGGTTGGTGATCGCAGTGGATGTTGTTAATACTCGAGGGAGTGCTGCTACTCACTCCCCCGATATACCTTCAGTCGGCTCTTACAACTCCCATGGGTAGAGAGGGGTGGGACAATTCTAAAGCCGGCCCTATACGGCCAGGTCAGAAAGTAACTACGTAGAATTATGTAAAAGATCTAGTAAAGTGTATGGCATGTGATAAAACCTATCTTATTTAACAAAATTAGAGTTTCTAACGGGGTTCGAACCTGCTGTGTCATCATGATTTTCCGATAGCCCGCTCGTAGCTATCATTTTCTGTTTCACATTTTTGCACTTTATCTTTTGGTAAATGACATTCTGCTAACTCTATATACAAAAATAACGAAATATCATAATATTATGGAATTTTGAGAATAAAGTAGAAGTCATTTTTATCAACTTAGAATAAGTAAAGGGCGTGATAAATAGCAAGAAGTAGTTTTATTACAACTGGAATTCTTTCAGTGATAAATAAAAATATATTGGGGATACACTGAAAGCTTTGAAGTATGTGACACGTAGCTAATCGGAAGATTTTGGTAATCGAATAACGTAGTATATGTAAGAACCTAAGCTATTATGGATCATGTTCTCTTCGCGAATCTCGTTGTTTCTTTAAAGATATCGACGATCACGTTCCCTTTTTCATAACCATCATAAAATAAAATTCCTCCTACAAATAACGCTAGTATATTTGAGTTACTTTAATAACGTACTTAATTACCAATATTTATTATAGCTCCGGTCTACCCGCTATCCATAATAGTAACTAGATTACCACACGTCTTAACTCCACTGAGCTTCACGACTGACTGCCTCCGCCTACTTTTCTGTGGCTTCGTTTCTCTTTTACAATCCCCATAGTGTGCCTACACAGTACATGGCCTACGCTGGGAGACAACCGTTAATAATGTCCCCATTTTATTTTTAAAGTAATTACTAAAATTATGACATTCAAAAATAAATAATGTATTTTGTTGATATATTATAAATGAACTAGTCGACACGTGCGGAATTCCGCATCCATTATTTTTCTTCTTAGATGATTTTAAATCTCAAATTTAAGAGAAGCGGTACATTATTAGACTGTGGGTCTATTTTTCGTCATTAAGCTTTCTAAAATGAGAAAATCAGGGATTTTGTTAAAGGAATAAGGAAGGTCTCGCGGAATTACAGAAAAACAGGCTGGAAATAATATATAATATAAGAAAATACTTCACAATGATGATGCCCGATCCATAGAAACTTTACATCCAAGCCGACTTTAAATGTCATCGTTTCTTAACGTCTTCCAGGGGGGACGAACAAAAATTATTGCGAATATATGCGATAACACAATGTCTTGCTTACGGCGAGAAATACTATTGTGCTCGATGCTTGTTCACGCTAAACTTAACCAATTACTCACGATTTATACGACTAATAAAGTAACATTGCGAATTCTTCGTATTATTTTAGAATTATTTCAAAGTAAATTTAGTTTTAAACCTGACTTAATCTTCAATCCGAACTCCAGAACAACTTTACTATCGCTTTAGAGCTCTTGGTAATTAATCTCTAATCTAAGTTTAACTTAAGCTTTGACCTAATGATTTACGGGCCATTTTGTGGCAAGATCGAGCCCAAGATCCGTGACACTTAATCTGTGATATGAGTTCCAGTGGATTGATTGCTAAGACTATTACGCAATGTGGGTTGTAACTTCTAACAGTTGCTACGAGGCTTTCGTTGTAATCCGCTTGTCGACTAAGACTTCAAGCGAATATGCGGGAAATTAAGGCAACTTTGGAAATACCAACGTGTATAGGTACCGCTTCGGTTTTAATTAAACTAAGATAAATTTAACCGCATCTAAAATCTGTCCATGTGGTGACGAACTAAGAATACAAGTGTCACCACCCCATTCTTTCCCACGGATGTCGTATGAGGCGACTAAGGGAAGTAAGCAATTATCATCCATTGCATGACTGGTGATAGAGCTGGGTACCAAGTGGGACTTCTCTACTCACTCGGTATCGGGCCCGAGCGGGTTGATACCACCATTTCCCGTGTGACCAGCCATGAAGCACATCGTTGCGTTTTGACTGTAGCAGGAGACAGCCGTTTATTCTTTTATTTCATATCGGTGAAATGAAATGGTGAGCAGCGGCTTGACAATACTCTTGGTATAGTTGAGTTCACGAGCGACGGTTAAACGTCTCACTTTCGTATTTATAATAGATATTAATATCTAAGTATAAGGATGTAATGCAATTTCATAAGCCTGATTTAGTATATAAGATAACTGATCATGAGGACTCGGGAAAAGAAAAATTCTCAGTAGCAGTCCGGAGTTTTGAAATGTGCCCGGTAGACGGCAATAGGCTCACTTCCTGTTACGTAGGACCTAAACATAGCTGGCAAACCGAGGGTTACATCTCTGCAAATCCCTTCGGGGATTGCAGTTGTGATGCTAAGTGTATGTTTTAAGAGAACTTTAATCACAAGAGTTAAGAGTAAGGTATAAGGTTAAAATTAAATACAGGATTCGATTATTTACAGCTATCGCAATTGTAAATACTTGTGAATACAACTCCAACAAAACAACCGGTTAACCTAATAAGAAAATATAATTTTTGAGAATTTGATATATAAATGTCTACCACGACATATTTATGCGAAGTATAAGAAGAGTTTCTTAGAAAGATATCGCAGTCAACTAGATAAGCCTTTTCAGTTGAGCAACTTGAGCACCCTTCAACCAGCTCTCATAATTTAAATAATTTTTATTTAGCGAACTAAATTTTTTGTCACACGCTTTTACATAAAAAAAAAACAAAATCTAGCTTGGTAGATCGATGGTTTGGCTTGAACAATATTATTTAGTAATAGTGGTATATATTTATAATAGTATATATTTATAATAATTAACGATATTATTTAGTAATGTAGTGGTATATTTTTTCAGAAGATTGATGTCTAAATCAGAAAGTAATATTGTTGATTATTTTTTAATTTTCTTATGAAAATCGTATGAATTTATGCGAAAAAATATTATCTTAAGCTATAAAACTAGGAGTAAAGAGCAAGTTTGTTATCTCACGCGCAGAGCAAAGGCTATATGATTTATTTGAAGATGATAACACTTTCAGGAATGTTTCTGTTCAGTTAAACGAAAAGATAAAATTTATTGAGTAGCTATTGTACGCACAAATAGTTTTAGTCAATAGTAGTGAGGGTTTATGTGAATTTTAAATGTTAGTTACGTTATGAGTTTGATGAAATATTTCTTCATAGTCTGTTACCATAAAAAGAGTACTTTTATATGTCACTTTAATATTTATAAATATGAAATGAAAATAAAAGGGAAGTGGTACACCAATAACACGTGAATGTTATTTAATGGTACTATTAATGAATTTGCATTTCAAATATATTTGCAACATATTTTTATCAAATTAATCTGCATTTGAATATTAAAATGTTTATAATGTACTTCTTTATTTATATAAAATTATAAAATTTACATAGTTGACACGCCAAGACCCGATTCTTTAAGTAATTAGAGTAAAGAAAATGCAAACATTTTACATTGAAAAGTAACGTTTCAGTTCCGATAGGGTCATATCTGCCATTTTTATTATTGATAAGTTTTGCTTATACGAGAGTGCTGTTATTAAATATTTTTGGTGATTTTATGTTATTTCCGTGTTACTTTTGTTAAGTTTCTTATTTTAGTGTGTCTCATTATTGGTACCTAATTGTTTTATTGACATTTTAGTGGTTTAACACAACACGAAAGTGAACCTGGACTGTTTGAGAAACATTGGTTGTTTTGTTTAGATGTTGTCTCAAGAACAGTGAATAGAATATAGCTGTGCAAATATTAAAAAGAAAATATGTTAGGTAGTTGGTTTATAGCGGTTGATCATTTGTTAGAAGATTAATGTTTAGAAAAAAGAGTTGAGACAGGTACTTATCCTTATTATATATTATAGACATATTTAGATATTTTTATATATATTTTTAGCATTTGACACGCTTAGCACTATACATTAACCACAAAGTGAAAAATGTGAAATCGAAAACAACAGTCACGAGCAGGATGAATTGGCAAAACATCTGGACGGTATCCAGGAGATACAGGTCCATATCCTGCTCGTGACTGTTATTTTCGATTTCACATTTTTCACTTTGTGTTTAATATTATAGACATGCCTAACCCACATTACCTTAGACTTACACTTTTGGAGACAATGGATTCACCAAGTTAGTTTGTTACTTAAGTAACTTAAAGCTATTCAAAACAAACTGTCTTTATTTCAACTCAATCTTACTTAGACTCCCGGGTTTCATTGTTTGTACTCCTAGTTACTCGTAGTTCTATAGTTTTAACAATACCACAGTTATCTACTAGTGATCATATAGGTACATATAAATCTAATATCACTGACACACTTTTAATCCGACAAATTCCTTAAAATTTGTTTTGGCGATACATAATTTACTTTTTTTTCTTTGTCAATATTTTTGGATTTCCTTGTATATCTAGAATTTCACTATTTCATTTGTTTTGTTGTGTCATTTAAACATACTATTTTTAGCAGTTGCTAACGCAATGTTTTTGTTTATTTCAACTATACATATGCTCTATTGTTAAACATGCCTCCTCATGATGGGTTATGCACTTGCTAACAAGAGACGATGCTAACCAATGCGACTTCATCAGCTGTCATAATTTGTTAATTACTACCAAAATAATAATCCTAACTATTATAACACTGTAACAGAGCTGTGTCTGTACTTTTAAGGTATTTGAGAAAAAATACAGTATTAGGCAAAGGCTATGTTATTATAGACGTGACTAAACAATTTTGTTTATTTTTTTTGTCTGTTTGCCTGTTTATCTGTTTGTCTGTTTGTCTGTTTGTTCGTCCGCGCATCGCACAAAAACTACCGAACGGATTTTGATGCAACTTTTTTATGTGATAGCTCTTGATTAGACTTAAAATCTGGTACTTATACATTTTATCCCGCTACTGTATCGCGACCCGAGCGGGACCTTAAAAAAGAGCCGCGGGCAAAGGCTGTAGCTGAGAGCGTCTGCAGGCACTATCGGTGTCAAAAATGCTCTCAGATCAAGAGTGCTCATTTTTTAAATAACATTTTTAATTTCTACCTGGACATAAGTACGCAGATAAACTCTCGAACATACATACTAGCCTGCATTAAATAAATTAAGTCGTTAAGTTTCCCTACATTTCACATGTAAATTGGATAGTTCTATAATAATAAACCAAATATAATGAAATTTGATTTAGTAAGTGTTAATAAATAAATAAAATAAATATTCACGGACATTTTTCACACAACGTCCTCTGGTCCCAAACTAAGCTTAACACTTGTGCTATGGGTACCAGATTACGGATATAATACATATACTACTTTTTTTTTGTAAATACATACATATAATAGATAGAAAACACCCAGACGCAGTACAAATATCAGTGTCTTCACACAAATAATTGTCCTGAGTGGGAATCGAACCCACGACCTCGTGCACAGAAGTCGGTTACACTACCGACTACGCCACGAGGCCCGTCAATATACTTGTTAATATACTTGTTATTTAAATCTTAATTGGCTATAAAGTAATAAATCATACATAACAAAAGGCTAGCACCCGCGAACGAATATCGGCGTGTTTTCCAATTATCATTGCGAAATTGAGTCAAGTGAGAATACTAGCAGTCCATGACAAATAGTAGTTGGATTTGTTCTATCGTTGGCTTTCTATAGATTTAAAAACAACAATCCTCTAACATTATTAAATTTACCGCGTAATGTATATCGAAATGTAGTGCGCAACTTTGTTCTCCATTCGCAGTAACATCGAGGATTCTAAACAACGGACCTGTGCAAACAAAGGCTCATTGCTGGCATTGTTACAGTAGCAACCAGACAACACCGACTTAATGGTGACATTGTAGGAAACGTTAATTAAAGCAACAACGATTCACCGAATGTGAGACTTTGAGCCTTCACAGGTTTATGTTGCATAGTTATGGAAGTTGGTATTTATAGTGTGATGGCAATGAGTTTTTGTAACACAATAGGACATCGATATTAATTTAAATAGGGTTCGAGTTAATTCTATAGCTTGTGTAAAAGTATTCTGTTAAGTATTTCAAAATTTCAGTTCAAGGACCCACATTTTTTGCGGCGTCTTGTAATTTATTTTGGCCCTATAGTTTTAAAAAATATGCTAAGTATTTATATAGTTAGACAATGGTGTAAAGGTAGGCTTCTCTAGTGGTAGAACCTTGTTTACCCCATCATGAATTGGGCAGCTCGATCGTGGAAGTACCACTTACCCCACATAGTATAAAAACATAAAAATAATATAAGCCCATTTTCTACACTCATTAAACATTTCTGAAACAAACTGCCCCTGTGGTGCAGCGGTAGTGTGCTGATCATGAGGTCTCGGGTTCGATCCCCAGCTCGGACAGTGTTATTGAGCTTTTTCGTAAAAAGAAAAATCTGGAGTTTGGAAAAGCCGCCTATTACGTGGGACTTAAACATAGCTGGCGAACCGTGGGTGTGTAATACACCTCTGCCTACCCCATGGGAATACAGGCATGATGCTATGTATTAAACATTTAACTTGGATCTTTTTTCAAATTCGAACGAGTGTATTAACGTGTTTTTCATAAAATTCTGTATCGAATTTATTGCTGGCTGTTGCACTCAGGAATAAACTAAAAAACATAACTAGTAAACGGTATTTGGCACAACACTATACCATCAAAGCGCGAACGGACAATGAATCGACAAAAATTTGATCCACTTACATAATAAAACTGTAGTCTGGTTGGAATATATCCATTTTTAAAGTAGTATATTCGCCTTAGTTGTGTACAGTATTTTGATTTTATAGACGTTATTTAATATTTTGCTAGTAATATTTAATCAATATTTTTAAGTCTGTGAATCCTTACTAATATTATAAATATGAAAGTGAGTTTGTTTGTTTGTTACGCTTTTACACTGAACCAATCATCATGAAATTTTGCACACGTACAGTATGGAGCCAAGAAGAGGACCCATGCTACTTATCATCCTTGTTTTTTTTTGTTAAGGCGGGAGAAAATATTCCTAACCGCACACCCCGTCGTTCGAGGCAACGAACAGGGTAGTGTGGGGCCCTCACCCACTAAATAAACCCGCCGTGTGCCGTCTCTGCGCCTTTATTAGCGGGCCACTGGAACTATGTTACATTCCTTCAGTAGTATGCTAGTTTTCATCCTGCAAAATGAATGGTTCCCTTGAGATAGCTATTTTTATAGAGTTTGCTGTAGACTGACGTATTTATATTCTGAAGTCCAGAATCTAGTGGTAAATCAACAACGTTACATTTCGATATAGTACGAAACAGCTAGCTAGAGATAATATTATACTATGACTGAAGCACCGACGGATACAAGCACAATGTCCCTTGAGATAGTTCGTTACAGCGGCATGTGAGGAGGAACAGTTCATTCATAGTCTGATAACATCAATAACCATACATTTTAATGTTGATGAGAACTCGTTAAGACACAATAGGAAGCAGTGTATCTTGTAAATAGTGATTATAAACTCCCTTTGTCACAATTTAAGGAATAATTTGTGTTAATTTGCTTTACGATTTAATATAGAAACAGTTCAGCTAATCTATATTGTACTCGCAGTGTACTAACGTAACAACGAAAAGAAATCGATGCATGATTCTATTTTTGAAGTTATACTTCTTTAGGCGCGTTATGAAAAAATGATGAGAGTGAAATTTTAAGATGCGCGCGCATCTGTGACACAAAATTAACAGTATGAAGTTGTCTACAGTATGAAGTTGTCTACAGTATGAAGTTGTCTGCTTAACCGCTCATTAAGTCTCGAAAAAAAAGCTATTAGTATATGTACTGCCTAAGAAAGTACATTTGAAGTACAATTATATTTGTATATATACTTTATTTACAAAAAAAAATTATTGTGCGATTCAGGTTATAGTACATTTTGTATAGAATTGCACTGATATTTATAACAGCGCCATCTGTTATTCAATTTTATCATCTAAATATTTTCTTCTAACAACATTCGAGTCCCGCTAATAATTATTAGTGTCTCTTCCGCCCACTAGAGAGCACGATTTTAAATAAAAACAAGCTCTTAGGGAGTGACATGGCCCTGGTAGGCACTTACAGAACTTTTTAAAATCACCCAAATAACTACAGTGATCTTTGATGTTACAAATATTATATTCTCACTACTACAACAATCACTAATAAATAATAACTATTGCTACTATAACAGATAACAGCTGACTAATTATTATCTACTTTATGTATAGGTTATAAGAATTAATAATCTTATCAACATGAAAACGATATCTACAGGAAATAATTAGTACTACGAATAATCGTGTAGCCACTATTGTGTGGTAGTTCTAAGCAATACGGTAAGATGGCGCTGTTATACATTTTTTATTAATTCTAAGTTATAATAATCTATATTCTACAAGATATTTGAGAAAAAATGACTGTAATAGGCTATACAGGCGTGTCTAAACACAAAACAATATTTTTTAGAATTTTTGTCTGTTTGTTTGTTCGCGCATCAAACAAAAACCACTGAACTAATTTTGATGCAACTTTTTGATAAAAATGAAAAGTGAATATTAAATTAAGAGATCAATAAAAATATTTAAAAAATGACCAACCTTAAATTCAATTTTTGAATTTATTATTAAATATATTTTTAAAATATTAAATAATCAATAATAAACATTTAAAATTAAGAATCTTATAATATTTAGTACAAATTATGTCTTAATAATTATATATATATATAAATTTATATTAAATATATATATTAAATGTATTATTATATAAATATATTAATTTTCAATTTTTAATATTAATTATTTAATGATGCCAAAGAAGTATAACTTCTCACGCGCGTATATAAGTACACGCACCCATTTTTTTTTTATACTACAATGGTTGCATACAAGCAGCCGGGTTGCGGGGGCGCCTATATCACGCTCACGTTGCTCATCAATATTTTTTTGTTTAGGTCAGAAACATTTGACTAAGAGCACTTCCTGTCGTTCAGGGTTACGAGCAGTGTAGTGGGACTCTTAACCACTAAAATAACTTGTTGCGCGCTGTCTTTCTCTCTGCATTGGCAGACTGCTGGAAACGCTTTGCCAACCATATGGAAGGGATACGAGGTGGTAAGGAAACATGATAAAAATGGAATGACATACATAAAACATGACCTTTTTTTATTATATGTAATGGCAGACGAGCCACGGCCCATCTGATGGTAAATGGTAACCCTCGCTCATAGACTCAACTGTACCGAGAGCATTGTCAAGCCGCTGCTCAGCATTTCATTTCACAGATATGAACTGAAATAATAAACGGCTATCTCCTGCTACTGCCAAAACGCAATGATGTACTTCAAGGCCGATCACACGGGAGATGGTGGTACCAACCCGCTCGGGCCCGATACCAAGTGATTACTCCCACTTGGTACCCAGCCCTACTACCAGTCATGCAATGGATGATAATTGCTTACTTCCCTTAGTCGCCTCATACGACACCCGTGGGAAAGAATGGGGTGGTGACAATTGTATTTTTAGTCAGTCACCACACGGACAAATAAAGTTACATGATAAAGAGCGAATTAAGAAATGGATAGGCAGGATGAAAGAGGAGGGGTAGAAAAGAAGAAGTATGGAGGGGGTTTGTGTCTCTGGAGTTGTTATCGTCTTTTTCTGTTTACTATTTATCGCTGTTCAATTCAGACACTTTACAGTAGTTATCTATGGTACTGTAGTCATAGAATATCCTTATATAAAACACAGTGAAATATAGCTGAAATATGATCTCTTTAACGAAATATGCATTTATTTTTGTACAAAAAGATTTTGCATAAAATATTGCGTATAACGCCCATGTCCGATCTGTTTCCATGCCATCCATCATTCCCTTTCACTTCATTAGGCATATCGTTGAGAATAAACATGCTGTCCAGTAACGCACAATGAACAACCTTATTTTATTATTTATTTATGTTTACCAGAATTAGTTTTAGCTCTGAAAAAATATTGTGTTATAGCAGTTATTAAGTCTTCAAGCAAAAATAGGCTTTTGGTACTACGGATGTTTTTCCGTGACAGCATCCTTAATAAGATAATTCTTTACCATTTTTTTGTTTAGGCAGGAAAAAATGTTCCTAACTGCACACCCGTTGTTCGGGTTAACGAACAAGGTAGTATGGGGCTCTCACCCACTAAATAAACCCTTACTTCAGTGGTCAACTACATAACCAGCACAGCCCTCAAAATTGACTAACTAAAGTGTTAAAGGCAGATAACATAGTTCGACGAACCGCTAAAGTTGGGGAATGAAGGTTCACGAGTGACGGGACTAAGTGTTGGAGGACACAGTGGGGACGGCGTACCACCAAGTTGACCGATGATGTGGCGAAAGCTGCAGGCATTCAGATACAAGTGGCTCTGTACCGCTCATCGTGGCGATCTCTTGAAGTTGTCTATATCCTGTAGTGGACAATGAAACGAGGAATGTTTGTACTGATTAATCTATACTATTATAAAGCTGTAACAGAGCTGTGTCTGAATATTTAAGATATTCTTCTTCTGTCTTAAAACCGTGACCCCATGTTGTGCTGCCATTTCGTCTACAGCGTGCTTATTAAAAGACTCGTTATGTGGAATCAGTTCTAAAAGCGTAGCTTTAACCATATCTGGTTCGTAATGAATATTTTTATTTAAAAGCCAGTCTTGAATTACAGCTTTTTTCCAGCTCATTTTTGGTGCCGTTTCCAATTTTCGGGAGTGGTAAGGTGCATTATCCATCACCACAATTGAGTTTGGTCTTAATTTTGGTAAGACTCCAGCGAACCACTCCTCAAAACAAACTGCATTCATCTCATCATGGTAATCTTCACAATTTTTCTTTGCTTCAAAAATCATGAGCCCCTCTTCCAGGAAGCCTTCTTCACTACCTATATGGCTAATTATGAGACGTTTGCCTTTTCCAGATGGATTTTTTAATCCAGTGGTCAGTCCCTCCAAAAACGCTTGCCGAGATGATGTGACTTTCTGGTCCACCTAAGTTTTTTTTACAGTATGACCTAAAAATAAATAATGTAAAATAATAAAAAATAATGTTTAATGTAAAATGTATATAAATTCAAAATGTTAGCCTTACCTGCGTTAACCCAAGTTTCGTCTTGATAATATATGTCTCCCTTCTCGTCGAAACTGACATATATATAGATCGCAAGTAACGCTGGCGCCATGTTATTATATCATTTCGATCAATAAGTGTGCTCTTGCGTTGGCGCACCTTTATTTACTTACTTCAAAACGTTATAAACAGAGCGTGAGTTATTCCCAATATGTCAGCAACTTTGCTCATACATTCATTTTCTTCCACAACTTCAAAGGCACCCATTGCGCAGAAGTTTCATTTTTCACGTACTTGTAGGCGTTGCGGATCATTACTTTTTCAGTAACAGTGAAAGCTTTTCGTGGACGTTTTTTTCTTGGGGACAAGAAAATTGGGTTGCCAATACAGAAAACTATCTAGGCTCTTTTATTATAAGTTTTGTTTTTAATATAAAAAACAAAAATATTAACTTTTTATAAAATAAAGTAGCGGTTACTAATTAATTAATAATTATTATGAATAATTATATATTTATTTTAATAAAAATCAATAATTTAGTCTTTAATTGGCACACCAATATTATGATTACATAAAATCTAAAAGAAAACAATTGTAGTGAACAACAATTTCAAAACAAAACAAAGACACCCCCCCCCCCTTTCTTCTGGTTATTGTCCTTCCTATCTCCTCCCTTTTCTCCACCTACAATCCCTTTCCTGGTAGATATAGTCGCGCGAGTCAAGCCTCTGGTGTCGCTAGCGTCTATACGCTACGGTAACCGCTTACCATCAAGTGGTCAGTATTTTACCACCCACGTAGTTACTGCACACATTTCGTAACTGTAGTAAAAAAGATTCATAGTATTCTGATACCTATATGTAGTATTTTAACTAAACATACACGGCAACACTGCACAGTGTAAGGTAAACAAAAGTTGTTACAACCCATAAAAGTGTTCAACGAGATACATATACATACAATAAAATAAATTGCGAGGGTATACCTGCTGCCCTTCCATCCAATGAATTTTGACGTGAAATCAGAGCAGTAGGTTGTTTGATTCCGTTATCTTCTAATTCACTTACAGACCCATGTAAAGTACATAAAAGTAGACGTTTTTACAATTAAATGATCTTTACTGATATTTAGTTTGTCTGTTTGTTACGCTTTCACGCTGTAAATACTTAACCAATCATGAAATTTTGCACACTGTCTGTTACATATTTGTCACATAGTCTGGAGTGTAGAAAAGGGCATGTACTTTTTATCCCGCAAAAATGAATAGCTGAGTAGATATTTTTGCAAAGAGATAATTTGTGTGTCGTAAAGTGATGTACTTATAAACTGAAGTCTACGAGGACTGAATAGCGGGCAGAATTTAGTCTTAAATAAATGGAAAACGGGCCTCGTGACGGGTCTCGTGGCGTAGTCGGTAGTGTAACCGACTTCCGAACACGAGGTCGTGGGTTCGATTCCCACTCAGGACAACTATTTGTGTGATGAACACAGGTATTTGTACTGCGTCTGGGTGTTTTCTATATATTATATGTATGTAAATACATACAAAGAAAAAAGTAATATATATTATGTATTAAATCCGTAATCTGGTACCCATAGCACAAGCGTTAAACTTAGTTTGGGACCAGAGGACGTTGTGTGCTATGTTCATAAATATTTATTTATCTATACTATTATAAAGCTGTAACAGAGCTGTGTCTGTATATTTAATATATGTGAGAAAAATTACTTTATTAGGCTATATAGGCGTGCCTAAACACAAAACGTTTTTTTAAAGATTTTTGTCTGTTTGTCTGTTTATCTGTTTGTCTGTTTGTTTGTTCGCGCATCACGCAAAAACTACTCAACGGATTTTGATGTTTTTTTTTATTTGGTAGCTCTTGATTAGACTTAAAAATTGGTAAACATTTTATCCCGCTACTATATCGGGAACCTGAAATATAGCCTAAAAACTAGCCTTTGACTGCGGCGAAGCCGCAGGCAAAGGCTTTGAGGAGGCCTATGTCCAGCAGTGGACGTCAAAAGACTGATGGATGGATGGATGGATAGATTTTGAGGCTGATCTGATGATGCCAAGAAGTGAATAGTGAAACTCTTAAGTATGTATTACTGTAATTGCTTTTTAATAATAATAAATAAATAAATGAATAAAGCCCTTCAACTTTGAGGTGCTATAATATGATTCGTTTTGACAAGTCAATAAGATTGAGCATAGTAGATATCGTTCTCATATTGCCATTCTCACATCCTCGTGGAGGTAATGTTGAAGCTTCCAAGCTTAATAATTAAGGTGAATATTAAAATTATTCAGAGGCTACTTGTAAATCCCTTCGTGTTTGGGGTCATCTGATTGGTTTGATGAGACCGATAGACTGCATTTGATGTTAATAGTCTGATAACGGAGTAAGGCCGCAGATATTCGATCTCTTTAGTGGTGGGGAAGAAAGAAGAAGCAATGCTAAATACTTTTAAACAAATTATTTTATAATTTTTGACATTCTGTCTGATTGATGGCGTGTTTTTTTTTTAAAGTATGTATATAATGAAACTTGTATCGGTTTAAATTAGCTTAAACAAATACAAACATTATTAATATCTTATAAACAAAAACATGGCTTCTATGTAGAAGGGTTTTGTGGCTGGTAATAATTACTGTATTCTCTAATACTAAGCAAGAAAACGTGTCAGTGTTGTGGACGATGTAAACAAAACAGCGAATAAAGGTGAGGCATCAAGTAGCTGTCAATTCTCACGTCCCGGAGAAATTCCCCGAAGATTTGACGAGATGTTTGTAAAAGGCTTCTGCAAAACTTCTGAAATTGATATCAGGTTTACACACAAGCCCATGGATAAATTCCACAGAGATTGTTTTATGAAAGTGATCTTGTTAAGAACGACGTTTGTTTTGGGATGTAGGCAAGGTTATTTCCTTTAAGAGAAGTGATTTGTAACGTATTATACTCTTTCTAGTTTACGTAAATTGTGTTCGCTATGCTACTACAAAGTGTTTTATATTTTTTGTATCTTAAACGTACAACCATGTTAAGAAGGCTGGCAACATCTAAACTCCATTTAACTTTAATACCATTTGTAACTCATATCATTAGGTACATAAAACACAAAGAAGTCAGAGAATCGGAAACTTACGAGGTATACCCGACGCGATAAAAAGTAAGATAGGAAAAGGCGCCCTTCTCTTCCGAACCATATACTAGCTATTCATTGAGAAGGGTAGCAAAATTTTATTTCAAGTTAAATTGTGTTCGCAACTCAGCCACTTGTTATACGGGGGGTGGAGTATTGACGCCTAAGGCGCATCACACGTCTGCACACAATATCCGCTAATAACAAAGTCAACGTTCCCTTTGTTGTCACTACAGCCAATCTTAAAACGCATTTGCCCCTAAGTGCCCTTATTATTTACTGTCTATGAAGTTTTTATTCGATTAGATTTGACGCTCTTGATAATTTTCGTACACTAATTGTCGGTTGGGAGACAGGGTTCCGTACAAATTGTAATAAGTAATGAGGGATGTTTAGGACAAAAAACATATTTAGTTTCCATATGTATCGCATTCGACGAACGTAACAAAGTTCATCAAGATACGTAATTTCCCGATTTATGAAGATTACAAAAAAACTGGATGTGTTTACCATATCTGTAATTACAAGTTATATTACTACACAACACCACCATTTTAATTAAGATTATATTAACTGTAAAATTAATAAAGCCGTAGAAGAACATCTTGCGACGTTGGCGAATTGGCGTCCCCATAAATGCGCCTTGTTTTATTCATAGGCTATTTTGAATAAAGATGAAAATATTAAGTCTAAGCTAAAGAAACCGTATTCTGAGGGAGCGGGGGAGTTAATGTGATAGGAGGTTAATAAATGTATATATAAATGGAATAATAATTGTATTCAGTTGACATAAGGTTTCCTAGCTTTTTGTTGTAGTATTCATGTTTTGTATCTCTTTGTAATCATAATGTCTAAGACATAGGGTGTAAGCATCCTCCATCAGTTTAAATAATATACACTACTTAGGTACTCCACATTTAAATTTATCTAAAACATACATTAATGTACATTAATGATAAATTTTTCTATATACCAAAATTTGGAATGTGATATTCAGGTAACCAAAGAAGCCGTTCAAGCAGGTTGCTGCGCTTGATAATATAGAAGACCGTGGAGTATATTGGTCTCTTTGTCTAGCGTTTGTGGACTATGAGAAAATATTAAATTCGATTGAAATGTGTGCGGTGCAGCAGTCCTATTAGCAGTGCCTTATTGATTATCGGTACATCGAAGTGCTGAATTGCTTGTATAGAATCGCCAACATATCTGTCTGAGTTCAAAAAAAGAAAATCTCCGAAATTTTTTACCCACTGTATTGGGTGATGTTTTCAAGCTTTTGAACTAAACTGGATTTAGTTTCAAAATAAATGGTGAGCATTATATCACTTACCTTCGATTTGAATATGAAATCATGGGCACGGCAGAATCGCTGGAGAACCTTGGTACCATGCTTAACGACCTCAGTAGGGTATCCCAATTATCGGCAATTAACATAGGCAGCATGAAAGCCATATGTAATATCAATGTCATGCACCAGGATAAACAGTTTTGTTAGGTAGATAAAACTTTGTGAAAGAGATCAACCGATGAATCCAGCACTGTCAGCGTTCGGGAATCTGAAGAAGATATCCCGTAGTGTCTGGAAACAAAGGCCTACAACCAATGTGTGTTACTAGTGATGACATATGCAATATATGGTATTTAAATGTTGGCTAAATAATTAACAAACAAAAACAAGTAAATAATTCTGAAAGCTAGGTACAAGTTTATTGTTTATTGGCTGTCTTTCGTACCTAATAGAGCCATTAAGAAACTGTAGTAATAGGTACTACAGTCGAGCAATCACTCCAAAAAGATACCCATAAATTCACTAATTGGAGATTAAAATATACAAAAATAATACGGAGATAACAATGGATGGTCCTTTTCTCATATGAAAGTGGTGGCGGCCTTAATTATGGAGTTCTGAATACAATATATTAATGGTAATAATTGGAAAGTTCTAGAACAAAACAACTATTGGAGGATATAAGAATAATTGACCTGTGTGGAAATTTATATCACAACACTCGTCGCAGGAGTTTAGTATCTAAGCTACTACACCTCTATGAAATTAAATACGAGTAATTAAATTAACACAAATTGCGAAAATGTGTAATCTATAATAACAGTCTTGAGCAGAATTGGAACCTCCGTCTCCTGGAAAACCGTTGCAGATGCTTTGCAAAACAAGACAATAAGAAAGAATCTGCTATCGACATTCGCAGTCCGGAGTAATAGTCACGATGGCTGAGTTGGTAAAGCACCTAGGACGATTTTCCAGGAGATGCAGGCTCAGATCCTGCTCATGACTGTGATTTTCAATTTCACAATTTGCGTTCATTTATATAGCTAAGCATGTTAAATGCTTAAACATATATTTAATAATATCAAAAATATGAGTAATTAGTTAAAAAAGAACGAATAACAATACCGTTCCGATTTTTTAAATTGATTATTAAAATTAAAAGTGGAATTAAATGCGTTATAATACTTTTGTAACTATATGAAAAATGTAAGTTACATTTATAGCTTGTTATAGTCGACAACCATAATGACTTAGTCGCTTGGTTTGATTTTAGTTGACGATGTCTCGAGTATAAAATCGTGAAAGTACATAATATAAGTAGCACGTGGCACATCAATCCTCGTTTATGAAAAAAGAAACATCGTGAACTTCAACTCGGCGAGCGGGCAACACTTTTACAGCTACTTATGCCTCTCATCTCTTGTGATAAATGAGTGTTGGCGGAGTTTTAGTATGCGCCACGTGCATGTTACGGTCGCTAAGATACTAACTTGCAAAGAGGTAGAGTATAAACACTTGCGCGTTTCACTTGTTTCAACGTTATTGTGTCAAACTTACCTTCGTGTGACTTCAATACTTTTCATTACAATTGCGTTATTATATTACTAGTTATTTATTCTTTATTATCTCTGTGCCTCGCCAGCTAGTGGAGACTGGTCGTTAGGTTCGTATAACTACTACGTAATAGTCTAATTATGCAGTACTCGATCGAAAGCCTTTTCGTAAACAATAAAGCAAAGGAAAACCTCGTGTTGCATATCTTTGTACTATCAGAGCAATTGACTTGTTTAGAAAAAAAAAACTATTTGGTATTCATATGTAGAATAATAATGCTATAAATTACTTTAAAATACATAAACGGAAAATCGAGATACAGAACTAGAACAGCATACAATAATATTTACATAATGAAATCGACTAACGAATCGTATTTCCACGCAAAACAAGGCGCTTTTCCTTTTCATTTTCCGCATCTCAAAGTCAACATGGAGTTCGTTGCTTCGCCTGTCGGCTTTTCTCCCAGTTTAATGGCTTCATCTTTATTCGAGGCCTCGTGAATATTACTTGGTGCCTATGTCAGCACTTGTGTTCTATTCCTATTACTTATAATTATACTGTGTGCATCTAAGCAAAGAAGATTTAACACCTCCAATGACAAATATATGCAGAGTAAACAAACTATTTGAGCTAGCAACATTTCAGTATTATATAAGATAAAAGAAAAATAATCTTTGTTTTTTAATTCTACAAGTGAAAGAGATCTGCTAATTTTAATAGCAAAAGCCGGGTATGATTAGAAAAATAGCTATTAGCTCTAAAATAAGTGGTAGCTTGGTGGCAATAAACAATTAGATAAAGTACAAAAAGAATAAACAGTCGTAACAAGCATCGGCTTGGGATTACTATACGTTGTTATTTATATTAAACGAATATACTCGTAGATACACAGAGATATTAGTATTACGTTCATAAATTTTCCACTTCATTGCAGATTTGAGAATTACCAGAGCAACTTAAAGAAAAAGTTATCGATAAAAAAGCGAAGGCAAACTCCCAGAAGGGTTTGTATTCCATTTTCCTTAAAATACTTCTGAGTAATAATTTCTCGCTCAGCACGCCCAGAAGAGTCATTTCATTACTCACGCAATGTTCTAGATTTTACAAGTATATTTAAGAGTACAAAGCACCGTATCAGACTCAGAAATTATATTCTAAGGTAAAATAGGAAATCAGATTACGAAAACAGAAAAAAAGGATTGTACATTATTTCATTATACAAACACATTACTTATATCTAGTAATATTATATTCATAACATTATATAAAAACATACATATGATATGGTCAACCCTTTCATGAAACGTAATTTAACAAAACCAACAAGTGGTGCAGCGGTAGTGTATGCGACTGCTGATCATGAGGTCTCGGGTTCGATCCTCGGGTTGGGCAGTATTATTGAACATTTTCGTAAAATGAAAAATTCTCAGTAGCAGCCCGGTGTTTGGAAATGGACGGCAATAGACTTGCCCTCTATTACGTGAGACTTAAACATAGCTCGCGAATCGTGAGTGTGCAATCTCAAAACCTAACCATTCCATGAAATGATCGACCAACATGACCAATTCTAAGTCGAAGTGACCAATTCTAAGACGTGGTAACTAGATATTATAATCTATTTTTTGATACATATATAGAATACAGTGTGTACATAAATAGAGAGGGCTAGCAAGGGGGAACAAATCATTGTTTTTTGCAGTTTGTTAGAGCACATATCTAAAATTACTGAAATGGTTTTAATGTGGTTTTCACATATTTGTAAAGCTTGGCAAAATATAGGCTTTATTTCACTTAGATCGGATGTCAGGCAAAAGGTATCCTTTTTCTCGCCTAAAAAAAAAACGATAAAGGTATCTTCATTTGCGTGTTATTTTAGACGAAACCGCGGGTCAGCTAGTATTTAAATCTATACTATTATTATAAAGAGGTAACGTTTGTGAATTTGTGAAGTTGTAAGGGGTAATCTCTGGATCTACTGAACCGATTTTCAAAATTATATCACCAATAGAAAGCTACGTTATTGTGGACTATCATAGGCTATAATAATTTCCAAAATTAATTACGCATCTTTACTTAAACTTGAATAATGTAATCGAAGTTTAAAAAAAAATTGCTTTCATCGCGTGCGTTGCGGAAACTATTGAGGATAGAACAAAACTATGTACTACAATATTAAAGAACGTATCAAAATCTGTAAAAAAGTCCGCCATAGCATATGCCTATCTCCAACGGATAACTCACAATAACTGCTTTTACTGTTAAAATAGTGGATTAAAAATATTTTTTGTGAAGTTTATTTAGCCCATGTGGTATTATTTTATATCTTTATAAATATATTTTTTAGAACGAAAACTCAATGTGGAATATTTGTGCCCTTTACTCTATACAGTTTAAACAAATATCTTCAAAGATATTAGCAAAATAAAAACGTGTGGTGCGCGCCGCCCCGGCCGTTTACAAGATACATCCTTAATTATATGGGACGAATGTACCATGAGTCATAGAGCTGATATTGAAGGCATGAACCGTACGCTTAAAGACATCAGAAACTCAGACGCTGATATGGGTGGTGTTACTTTTGTTTTTGCGGGCGATTTTCGGCAAACGCTGCCAGTAATAACAAAAGGAACACGCGCCGATGTCATCAGGGCATGCTTAAAATCATCATGCTTATGGAGTTCCGTTGAAACTCTCAATTTACGAACAAACATGAGAGCCCACTTGAGCGACAACTACGATAACGACTTTCCGCATCAACTACTGAATCTTGGAGAAGGAAAAATTTGCTGCCCTAACACCAACAGTAGGGATGATGTTAAACTTGACAATCGGTTAGGTCACATATTATACAGGTTAGAAGATCTGACAGACGCAATATATCCCGGTCTTGAAAGTTTAATGGAAAGAGATTATCATTGGCTTTGTTCTAGGGCAATAATCTCACTCTGAAACGATTCAGTGAATGAGATAAATAAAATAATTTTAGGAAAAATTCCCGGTCAAGTCAAACACTATAAGTCCATTGACACGGTATGTAATATTCAGGATACAGTGCACTATACTCAAGAATGTTTTGTTTTTCCCATGGGCAGTTATATGTTGGCTTATCTCGGGTTGGAACTCCTGAAAGACTATATATTTTAGTACCAAATGATAACCTTACTACTAATATAGTATATCGAGAAGTTTTGAACAATTAAAATAAGTAAACATGATGTAAATAATGTAAATAGTGTATAATAACATCAAGTAATAAAACTAACAACAAAAAACAGTAACATAAAATTAATGAAACACACAAAAAACAATAAAAAGACAAAAAAAAACAAAATAATAAAAAAAATCTTTATCATCATAATTTTTATTTATCCGGAACTTATAACCTTAAGTATTACGCGGGATAAGAATATTTCTAACGCGGAACGGAGTCCGCGGGCACTGCTAGTATATATTCAAAGCAATTAAAAAAAAAACAGAAACCAGCAAGAGAGATTCATAACTTTTAAATAACTGTCACTTAAACGAATACGCATAACATCACTAATAGATAATACTAAACACTACTAAAGGAACTATTTAAAACATTTATTTGAAGTAAATTAACACGAAAATATTGAAGTAAACATGAAGAAAGTAAACTATGCCAGTACACCTTACTATGATTTCTCTTCCATTATTCTGCGAACTGCCAAAATGTATACTCGTATAGGTAGGAGATATAGCTATATAAATATACTGCAGCCTAGCCCTTTATAGGTATACTAATAGCCATTGTCCGCAGCTCTGCAGTGAAAAGCTAGTTTTTAGATTATATCTCAGGTTCCCGATAATAGTAGCGGGATAAAATGCATACCAGTTTTAAGTTTAATCGAGAGCTATCAAATAAAAAAAAATGCTATAAAATCCATCCGTTCAGCAGTTTTTGCGTGATGCGCGAACGATCAAATAGACAAACAGAACAAAACCTAAAAAAAAATGTTTTGTGTATAGACATGCCTACAGTACTACAGTAGCGTAATACAGTATTTTTTTCTCAAATATCTTAAATGTACGTAGCTCTGTTACAGTGTTTATAACAGTATAGATAAGAAACGTGTCTATTTAAAAATTGTTAATTTCTAGTTTACACTATGTTTTACAGGTTTCGAAAATGTAGGGCGTAAAGGATCATTCATCTTTATTCAAACAGTGTTCATGAATAACACAGTAAGTGTAAATACGTTTCCCAACGGAATAAAAGTCAGGGAGACGTTAAGGGCAATTCAGTTCAGATCTTTATTGCACACAAGTTTCCTAAGTAGATGATAAGATACGTATAATACGGGAGTCGAGAACTTATCTCCAGTGAATTGTTAAAAGCATATAGTTAAGAAACTACGTATTAGTTTAGTTACTGGGCCACAAATCATGGTTGGTGCGTTTGGAGGTTGTTTCATACTTTCTCTGATTTTAGTAAATTGACACTGATATGTTTAAATTCGTGGAAAGGCCTACATGTTCAATGGAATGGTAATTTAAAAAGTAATATTTGGCACAATTGCAATAAATTTTATAAGTAATTGTAAAGTCTTTTCATAAATCCAAGATTATTACCAAAGCTTACTTACTTACTTATCGTCACGCCATTTCCCTTGCGGGGTAGGCAGAGAGAACAGAGTGCCAAAAGGCTCTATTCTTGCATACGTCTCTCGCTTCCTCAACATTCATAACTCTCTTCATACACTCCTGACTCCACCTTCCTTCAGTACATGACTAATTTGGTCTAGGTAGGTAAGTCTCTATCTCCCCCTTTACCTACAACCTTCCACTTTCGCATTGTATATCTTCTTAGCCAGTCACTCGTCCGGCATTATTTCCACATGTCCGAACCATCGGAGCATTTCCTTTCGCATCTTTACACCAATACTCTCTTTCATACCTACTCGCTCTCTTACGCCATTGTTACGAATGCGGTCAGTCAGCCTCACTCCACAGATTCTCCGTAGAGATCGCATTTCGACTGCATTGGTTTTACTCTCATGCTCCTTTTTACATACCCAATTATTACCAAAGCTAAGATTTGAAAATCAAGAATTCTTACAGATAATGTTTATAAGATACAGATTCGTTATGCTACGTATTACGATAAATCAGTAGTCCATGGCTTCACTTTCTGCTGTATTGATAAAAAGTTTATTAAATAGGCCCCTCATATCCAGAAAACATTTACCTATGTGAAATTTCATTACGATCGGTTCCGGATCCATCTCACGGAAATCAAGTATTTTTAGGGATTATAAACCCTTATGTAAGTCTCCAGTCACTAATTAATTTAGTGACTATACAAATATCGTGTTGATTTTTGTAAGAATATTATATACAATACGCATACCATTTTAAATTAATTGCCAGAAGTTTAAGTTTCAAACATGAAATATTTCATAGGTACGGAAGTATTTTTTTAAATGTATATATTTATCTTTTTTAATTTTGTTATCACATTAAATGGTTTTAAATATTGCACTTCAATCATTACATAAACTGTAAATGAAAACTAGCACTGATGGGATTTAACATACTCTGATAAGAATAAAATTTGTGAAAAAGTCTCACTTGCTATTATTCCTCTTATAATAATATTCTTGTCTTTACATCGTTAGATTTAAAGACGACACACGGAGGGTTTATTCCATCCATCCATCAGCGTTTCAACGTCCACTGCTGGACATAGGCCTCCTCAAGAGAACGCCACAACGAGCGGTCCCGTCATGGGGGATAATGCCGTAATCGCCACGATTGGCAGCCGGGTTGGCGAACGCAGTGGATGTTGTTAATACTAGAGGGAGTGCTGCTGCCCATTCCACCGGTATTCCCTCAGTCGGCTCTTACGACTATCGTAGAGAGGGGTGAGACAATTCTATAGCCGGCCCCACACGGCCAAGGTTTATTAGGGTGTATTACATATACATATCTATATATACGAAAATTAACGTAAAAAAATATAACCATTTCATAAAATGGTCAGTCAAACATAAAGTGACCAATATACCAATATACATACGAGTATATGTCTGAACACACGTGTGCTAGGCATGTTATTTCACGATATAAATCATGCAATAACTATTTTGCTTTATTAAATAGTTCATGGAAAACTGAAAAATACCTCTCTCTTGATGCGTATCCCATTTTATATTACGCTCCTGTTCGCTCTGTTTCCAATTTAAATGCATTTTTTAAACGGAATTCTCGTTTCGAGCGTTGGCGGTTGGAGATGTTAAATGGTTAATTAATTATTAAAACAAATTGGGTTCATTTTTGCCTAAATAAATCTTACTTTAATCAATATTAAGCTTTAATTTTAATAATGCAAATACTGTGTCTAACTGCTTACCAACGGAGAGCAGGAATATGGAAATTGAGTTGTTAGGGGTAATAATATAACATCAAAATGCTCGTTAACTGAAAATTATGAACTAAAAATAATATTCACTAAATCAACGACTTAAAAAAGTAAGTAAAATTAAATTTATTTACGACAAATTTCCGCTTATTGCTTAGTTAATCAGCAATTAACAAATATTTAATAATCTTTAAGTTTAGCAAACTATAATAATCACTATGTATCGTTACTCTATATAACTACTAATTATAGTTTTTGCCGCATTCTACTGTAAAAGCAAAAATATATTGTTAAGATTATAAATAAATAAATAAATACTGCACCGACTTCATAGTATACTTTATGTGAATATAAACAATAATCTCATCCATCCATCCATCAGCCTTTTAAAGTCCACTGCTGGACATAGGCTTCCCAAGAATGGGGGATAGTGCCGTAATCGCCACGCTTGGCAGGCGGGTTGGCGATCGCAGTGGATGTTGTTAATACTCGAAGGAGTGCTGCTGCTCACTCCCCCTTGATTCCCTCAGTCGGCTCTTACGACTCCCATGGGTGGAGAGGGGTGGGACAATTCTAAAGCCGGGCCGGCTATTAAGTGCAATTATTTATATTTTCGGGCTGAACTCATTAGCTGCCATAACTGAAATCTGATCCAGTAACAAACATCCAACCAAACTTTTGCATTTAGTTACATTATTGAGGATAAGGATTTATTTTAAATAATATACATTTGGTCAATGCAATAGGTATTTGACTTCATCCATCCATCCATCCATCCGCCTTTCATCGTCCACTGCTGGACATAGGCCTTCCCAAGAGAACGCTACAGCGAACGGTCCTGTGCCGCCTGCATCCAAAGACTGCCTGGTGGTCAAAGTCGCCCAAGTCATCGGTCCACCTGTCCATAGGTATTTGACTTAAAAAACATAAATAGCCATTTCATTATATTTAATGAAAGACGATAAAAAAGAAAACAAACATAGCATCACGCCTGTATTCCCCGAAGGGGTAGGCAGCTATGTTTAAATCCCATGTAATAGGGGGCGCGCCTATTGCCATCTATGTCACGATCCATGTGTACAAAAATGTTCATTGACTGCGAAGACACGTCATCAAACATTCTTGAGTTCTAGGTATCGAACATTATTCATATTATAACTTACCTATTTTTATTATAACTGCCTTTGTGGTGTAGACGTAGTGTGAACGACTGCTGATCATGAGGTCTCGGGTTCGATCCCCAGGTCGGGCGGTGTTATTGAGCTTTTTCGTAGAAAGAAAAATTCTCAGTAGCAGTCCGGAATTTGGAAATGTGCCCGGTAGACGGCAAAAGTCTCGCCCCCTACCTTTTATTACATGGGACTTAAACATAGCTGGTGAATCATGGGTGTGTAATACACCTCTGCCTACCCCTTGGGGGAATACAGGCGTGATGCTGTGTTTGTTTGTTCGTTCTTATTATAACAAGCGATAGTGGTAAATATTAATGCTTCAGTTAGACGAACAGTGAGTTCAATCAAAACTTCCATAGATTTTGGCTCAAGTGGCCATTTTGTTGGTTGAGTTCCGTGCTAGCTCTTATTGAAAATTGATCAGTGTTTTGTTTCTCATTCGAGAACGATGTTAATACTTGTCAATCAATTTGTTTAATCGACTCGCCGAAGTTTTACCATTTGTTATTTAAATATCCCATTTATTTGCAAAGCAATAAATATTAATAGTATCTGTTATCGGTGTTTAGCTGTGTGGAGCGTTTCTTCATAAATAGTGATTAAGGGGCTGATTTTGAAATAAAATAGCTGATCAGCTTTGGACGCCTACCATCTAAGTCCACCCGTGATCATGAAAGGTGTAAAGTATTCGAAACGTCGGGATAGTATAAAAATCAAGTAAACGCGATAGATTCCGTAAATTAAGTATTTCAAAATGTGTAAAATTCGCGTAATTGTTAGAAAGGATTGAGTGGCTGGATTAAATTTTTAGTTATAGAAAGTGATATGTGTACATAAAACATTTTGATCTGTATTTTAGCACTTGACATGCTCAGCTACTTTAAACAACCAAATATTTATATATGTGTGGAAAACGAGAAGTTTAGTGCGAGCGCGATCCCGCTTCTCTTTTCCACATTCACAAATAAATTGTTCTTTATGTGTCATAAAAATCAAAACTTGCATAATATTAGATATATTTACCTCATTGCCAAGATCTTTGACATTAATAAAACTTATAACTATTAAAACACACAACCCTCACCTATTATTAGTAATTTTCCTGCTTGTCATTTTGTTTTTGTTTTTTTAAGATTATATATACATAATAATAGCCCGGCATTGTGCATGCGGTGTTAGCTAGTAAGTGAGTGCTTGTTACACTTATATATGTTTTAGTATTTATGCTTTTATAATTGTAGAGTATAAATAAACGTTGTTTAACAAAATAAATTAATAAACTCAAAAGTGATAACTATATTTCAATCTTTTCAATACATTTGCGAAATAATGTTAAGTAAAATAATATAATTACAAGCCTTTTTTTTTAAATGAACCTAACCGCACACCCCGTCTTTTGGGGCAACGAACAGGATAGTGTGGGGCCCTCACCCACTAAATAAACCCACTGTGTGCCCTCTCTCAGCATTTATTGGCGGGCCACTGGAACTATGTTACATTGCTTCAGTGGTAATTTAATTATAAGCCTATATTTATTTTATAATTTAAATACCATATGAAACGAAATGGCACATTTTCGATTGTGCATGCTTCCTCAAAAGTAAACTGATGAATAATTATTATTAATATCTATACTCAACGTTAACAATAAATCACCAATTAACTAAATAAACCAATCCATTGGTTAGCCTATCTGCCGAACGAAGTATTGTAATTAACATTCGCTACAATAGGTGGTCATATACGTATTGTTGTGTGATTTCCGTACATTTACCTATGTAATACACATATATATATATATATATATATATATATATATATATATTTTCCCTTGAAAGATAATTTTATGAAACAAATAAAATAGTAAATTCGCTTTCAATGGCCTTAAACAAAATTATAGAAATGAATATTAATTTACGAGTTGTATCAAGTTGTGAATACGTGGTAGGTAATCAGTATTAGGCCGAGTGTGTAAGTGACACACGAAAGAAAAGAGGAAAAATATATTTGTCAAAATATTTCATTGTTAGTAAAAATATCCCTACGTAAAGAATTTTAACATGCATTCATGCATCCATCAAACTTTTGACGTCGAATGCTGGACACAGGCCTTCCTTAGAAAGCGCCACTACGAGCGGCCCTTTGCTGGTAGCATCCAACGTCTCCCTGCGGCTTTGATCAGATCGTCGGTCAATATGTTGGGAGGCCATCATACGCTGCCCCGTCAAATATGTGTTTGCAACTCAAGAGCATTTTTTTCTAACGATTGACGTTTTTCGAGCGATGTGGCCTGCCTATTGCCACTTCACCATGCTAATCAAGTAGGCTATATCTGTCACTCCCCTTCTCCTACAGATCTCTGTATTTCATTTCATTCTCAATTCTGCCATGACTACCTACTATATAGTCTGCATATCGAGGGTGGAAACGTATTCGCCATTGATGTTGATACCGAATTCAGTTCAGTCTAAGAGCTTGAAGACATCTTCCAATGCACTGGTGAAGTTTCAGAAAAAAAAACGACTCCCAGTCTAACACCTCTCTGCAGATGGATCGGTTTCGTACTCTTATCCTGACCTCGGTGTGCCGTGTAGGGCCGGCTTTAGAATTGTCCCTTCCCTCTCCACCCATGGGAGTCGTAAGAGCCAACTGCCCTCAGTCCGGAGGAGTGGGCAGCAGCGCTCCCTCGAGTATTAACAACATCCACTGCGATCGCCAACCCACCTGCCAAACGTGGCGATTACGGCACTAGCCCCCATATGAGCGAAACGCATGTTGTGGCGTTCTCTTGGTCTAGGGTACTATAGCCTTTCTTTTCGGAAATCGGCTTTGGTTTGGAAGGCTGGTAATTATCAGCCGGCGCATGAGTCGATCTGTAATGACCATAGAAAACAACTTATATACGTGGCTTAAGAGCGAAATGGATCTACAATTTTTCAAAGGGATCTACCACTCTTTTTAATTAAAAAAACGTTTAACGTCTATTACGCTATAAGTAAAGCAAGCAGACAACGTAACTTGATTAGAGAATGAAGTTTTGATAGAAAACGTATTTTTTTTTGTTAGCTTATAAGCTATTTGAATGGTGTTATATAATACGCCATGTATTTGGTATGGAGGGGGTTAACAGAAATTCTTATATACACATAAATGAGCCTTGATCATGTGATAGGTCTTCATAATAATAGCAAGTGTAGGAAAAACAAAATATTATTCTTCAGAATCCAGTCAAAGACAGCAATCAGTTCTTTGTTATATATTTGTTTGGAAACATGAAGATTTCCCGGACAATTTTTGGGGTAAAAATACATAAATACCTATATCCTATTTCATGTCTCAGAATCCAACAATTATACCTTGAAAATATATCTTATATACATATGACAAGCTATGCTCCGCGGTTTCATTTGAAAAATGTGAATAGATTTTTTCCTTTTACGCTCAGTAGTTCCAGGGATTAACACAATTTTATGAATAGTTTTTAATAATAACCAATAAATTCTGCTTTATTGTAAGTTAGTATTTTGTAAGTTAGCTTTAAAGGCTTGGTAGTAATGAAATAGCAAAAAAGTAAGTATTAGGTGGATACAAAAAATAAAACAATTCCAGCGTAAAAAATTACTAACCATGCTTGTAGAGACGGTGCAGGGTATTTTGTTTAGCTCTAAAAGATTTTTAGGAAATTTAGATGTCAGTGGCTTTTTGGATATGTAAAGTCTAGCTGGACCACTGCAATACTTGAAAACTCTTTTCCGAAGACCCGACGCCGCTTGCTTTGTGATCAACGGTATTGTTTAAACTTTTCTTTTTGTTTCCTTTGAATCTAAAGCTCTGTTATATTTGTCACGTTGTAACCTTCGAAATAACAAAGGCCTGAGAGAAGGATTTACTTTTTTCTCTGTGAAATTTAATAAAGAAAATCTGTTCTGTCACAAAATTGAGGCGTTTAGACGTATTGTGAGCGAAGTGAGACATGAGAAGTATTGGGCTGACATAGTGCGTACGATGTTTCATTTCCTTAGCTCTACTAATTAAAATTTGTTGCCAGATTTCGTTTAAATCTTGGAAAGCGACACGAACTCAAGAAGGAAATTAAAAATACTGAGCGTTTTTATTGTAAAAGTTTATCTTAGTCTCGTACGAGAAAATGCTACGAGGCTACGCTGTCAAGAATATTTTTATTTTAATTTATTCTGAATTGTCTCTGCAGTAGGTATACGATATAAGGTATATAAAGTTTCTTGGTAAACCAGTTTTCTACAGGAATACTGTTTTGTTAATATAAATATAGGTTTCTGTATAATAAAAAAACATTTGATCTGAATTCTCATTATTCTTCATTAAATATTTGACTAGAAATAATTTCAACTTAATGTAGGATGCAGGCCTATGTCCAATAGTGGCCTACAGGCTAATGCTAGTGAATGCTAGTAAATATACCTAGTTCTATATTTTTTTTTTTTTAAATAAAAAAATAAACCCTGTTCTCAGTGTCGAAACTCTAAATGATCATCAATATAATGAATTTTGATATATATTTGTATTAATACTTTGTTTTTATTAAAGTTATAAACTGAAAGTTAAATTTAATTTTTCTTACAAGGAATATGCAATAAAAATTTCCTCACAATAGCTAATCTGAATCTAACACAAAAAAGGCAGCTCCAACCTTCGTGTACCTATAAATTAACTCCAATGGTACATCTACATATTTTTTATGTATTTGTTCCGAGTATTAATGCTTGTATATGTGTTTTACAAAAGCTAATATACCAAGTTATTAGATTTATATCAAAATCTCGTCCTTCTTGTTCGTCAGTTTGTTTGCGAAAGCCTCAAGTCAAAATTGCGGGAGTCAATAAACGATTTTATGCTCGAACAATTATGGAAATGATGCCGGGAATCAAAACAATAACATTCAGCGTCTTGCAGAGACTGCGAACTACTAGCTTATTGTAATATTCTATAACGTGATCTGCATATTATGTTTATAGGTTCAGAGAATCATTAAACCTTGCTTATTCCAGCATGAATGGACCGGCTCGATTGGTGAAGTACCACCCTCTCATAGATTATCCGTCTGAAACAATGGTAGGTATTCTTACCGTTGTTTTCCGTATGGCGAGTGAGAGTGCCGGAGGCCCAAGCATCCTTCTTGTCGTCTCCTTAATATTCTTCCTCTGCTCTCCTTATCATCCCTTCTTTCCACCTCCTATCCCTTTTCTTGGAGATGAGGACGCGTAAGTGTTACCTCTGGTGTTGCTAGCGTCTATACGTAACCGCTTACCATCAGGTGGGCCGTATGCCTTTTTGCTACCCACTTAATATAAAAAAATACGTAAGTGCATAATTACTTACACATATATTTAATATGTATTTCAGCAGAATTGATTATAATTTAGTTAACTCCGGTTTGATATAAATTTCACTCATTAAAAATAATAATTTATGAAATAGGAGTGCTGAAATATAAGGTATGCGTTATTCGTGAATGATAATGAGGTTGTTATTACACAGGCGCAATAAAGGAAAGACAGAACTCATACAATTACGTGATAATAATAACCACAACGTAGATTTTATTCTAACGTAAATAAAACGTAGCGTATACATATTAAACCAATATTTACCGCATGACAAAACAAAAAAAAAATATTATGATATCAGCTTTGGACGTCTACCATCGAAGTCCACCCGTGATAATGAATGCTGTAAAGTATTCGAAACGTCGGGATAGTATAAAAATCAAGTAAACGCGATAGATTCCGTAAACGTAGTTTTATTTCAAAATGTGTAAAATTCGCGTAAATGTTAGAAAGTATTAAAAAAAATATTGTTCTAAATATTATTTGTGAATGTGGAAAAAGAGAAGTGTAGTGCGAGCGGGATTCGAATCTGCGTCCCTTCCAATCCGGGGAAGTGCTCTAGAACGCTAAGTACGAGGGCCGTCGTTATATACTCTTATTATAAAGTATATTTTCACTATAATTTAACTTACTGGGGCCACACATTTCTATGTTTTATTAATTTATATGCGCGTCAAAGCGAAAAAACATACAGCTTTCTTCTTCTAAACTGCATTGTACAGGTGGCACAATGGTTTGATACTGACCTTCCGCCCGATTGTTGTGGGTTCGATTCTCACACAGGACAACACTTTGTGTGATCCACAAATGGTTATTCTGAGCCTGTCTGGGTGTACGTAATTTGTGTCCGTGGCATTGTACGTTTGTAAAGTCTCTCACAATACAACGAGGGACGTTGTCTTTAAAAACAAATTTGAAATTGATTTCATGTTTAAATATGTTTAGATATTTTGTATTGTTTTTATTTCCAAGGAAGGGTATTTCAAAAATTCTTTCATTTTTAATATTCTTTAGTAATTATTTTTTAAGTATAAACGATTGATATTATTAATTACAATAATTTTATTTGCAGGTAAGTGGGCGTACCAAGAGACTTGATCGCTAAGCCGATAAAATGGTTTGTAACGATAGTAAATATAAAGTATGGTAATTGTTAACAGATGAAGAAAAGAACGGCGGCAGTTTAAGAGATTATCAATAGTCTATGTATTTATGTATCTATCTATGAAACAGGGCACTGCATATTAAACACAAAGTGAAAAATGTGAAATCGAAAATAACAGTCAGGAGCAGGATTTGAACCTGCATCTTCTGGATACCGTCCAGATGCTTTACCAATTCAGCCATCCTGACAATTGCTCCTGACTGCTAATTTCGATAACACATCATACTTAACGTCTTTGGGTGACGCATTGGTGTTCGCATCCTTCTATCGTATTCCTATAATCCTTCCTCCGCTCCTCCTATCCCATTCCTCGGAGTTAGCGACGCGCGAGTGGTGCCTTTGCTAGCTACTATACCAGCGTCATAGGCCACGGTAATTGCTTATCATCAGGTGGGACCGTATGCTCGTTTTCCACCCGCCTAGTTAAAAATTTTTTTTGAAAATTCAATCTAAAGGTTTGAAACAGGGGTTCAAAATGTGTATGGATAAATCATATATAAGGATGATATATGTATTTAGGGGGTGAAAAACTGAATAAGAATATTAAGGGTTTGTCGGGAAGTTGCTCAAGTAAATGTCTACAATTTGAATAATAAATTAAGCTTAAACAAAAAGAAGTTAAACTTATCAATTAAAATCAAATTGGCGCGACTAAAGCCGCAGGTAAATTCTAGTGGGTATATAATTTTGCTTGCGGTAACAATGAAGATAATTAACTTTATTAGCAAAATATATAAATAATATTACAACCATAAAATTCGAAGGCAAGCACAGCGTGGTTCCCATGCAGATCAGAAATAATGAATTTACGGTTCGATAAATATGTTAATTTATGTTAGGAGGATAGCAAAGTAATGTTTAATTTCTGTTTTCTGTTTCGCATATTATATAAACAATCAATAAATAAGTCTTTAATACCCTGCGGTACGAATTCCGCCTGAATATTTAAATACAATTTGTTATCTGTAATTATGGGTTTATAAAACGACGTTTCCAAGTTGGAGTGATTAATTTTGGCCGTGTGGTGATGGAACAAGAATATAAGTGTTATCTGCTCTTCTTTGTATCCTGGATAAGAGTACCTAAAGTCTCGCAATTTCGAGATTTCTCATAGCTTGTGCTGGATGTGCACAAATCTTTTTAAATGTTTTATGTTTATTGAAAATATAATATGTCAAACCTATTAGAATGTTTATAAATAAGGGAATGGGCTCAAAAACATTGCGATTAAAATTTTTCGACTTGCAAATAAGTTGTCTGTTTTTTACAATTTTCATCAATAAATGTATATTTAAATTTCAATTTACGTTGGATTGACCAACGTTCTCAACACATATAGGTAACTCAATGAGTTATTTAGTGTTTTGTTCCGTTTTTTCAGCGTCAAACTGTCATATTAGTGATAAAGACAAAACACTGAATAACTATTCAGAGGTTATATAACGTTTATTACCGTTCAAGGTGCAACTCATAAGTACACAGAGAGTTTATTTATCAGGCGAGCTCCATGACAATACTGCATTGGTAGGAGGAGGTTGGTTTACCACTGAAGGAACGTAATATGGTTCCGGTGGCCCGCCAATAAAGGCGGAGAGACGGCGCACGGCGGGTTTCTTTAGTGGGTGAGGGCAACTTGTGACGCTGAAAAAACGGAACAAAACACTAAATAACTCATTGAGTTACCTATATGTTAAGTACATCAACGGAATAACTATTCGGAGCTATAATGTTTATTAGTAAGGGGGTGTGACATTAGTCTAGTGGTTTAAGACAACACTCTGCACTAAGGAAGTCCTTGTACCGCGGGGGTTCACAAGCATACAATTTCACAGACACAAAGTACACCCAGACTCAGAACAGCATTTTTGAGTATTGGATATATTTACGTATTAAAAATTTCATGATGCTATATACTTTATTTCACTAATGGAATATTGAAGAGTGAACTGCTTCGCCACTCGAGTTTGAATCACCTCGGGAGTTCATTTCAGAATGTAGGCTAACGAGGATAGCTGATATAGATCAATTTATTCGTATACTCTCTCTAGTAAGAAAAGTGTGGGGATCAGTATTGAGGTGTTGATTCCTTGACAAACAACCTAGTGACTTTGTTTTGCAGCATAACCAAGGTTGAAGTTGTTTAGTACTCGTAATTATTTACTAGTGTTTGGGTTTTGTACTATGTGTAATAAATGTGTGGTTCCACTCTTAGGTACGTGATCTATGCTCGGTTCGAATTACACCTATTTCGACTTCACAATTCGATATTTTTTATGGCATTACCTTTCGTTTGGTATCGGTTAAATAAAGTTAATCGGTAACAATAGGTATGATCATTGCGGTCAGAGTGAAACGAAAACTGGAAAAGGAGCACACTTAAAACAATATTTTTATTTTTATTGCCATATATGTGGAGAGGTCTTTCGCTCTTTATAGAAGGAAAGTAGGTCATCTTATATTTCCCTAAAGAAATTTGCCAACTTATAAAAGAATTGATAGGTCGCGTTGTAAATTGAATCTTTCGCTTTTACTAACTCGTTTTTTATTTTCTTATTGTAAATGAAACTTCATACAAAGAGTTGTTGATGAACACGAAGCTGTTGGAGGCGCTGTCGATTTCCTGAATCCAATTATCATTTATTGTTGTTTGTAAACGCAATATTATCGTTATGTTTGCTCATCCACTTCCTGGAGTTTTATTCATGTGGTGTAAGTAAATATTTATATATTTATGTGAAACGTTGATTTAAAATAAGATTAAACATTTTATCGGTATCTACTGTACCTATTATAAATGTTTCAAAATATAAGAGCAAGTTTATACATACAAATTGTATACGAACATATATTCATATACTCAGCCTGTTTCCCAGAGAGGTAGACAGAGATAACAGATCGTTTTTTATAAAACGGCCTTTTTCTGCCCTCCCCCGTGGGATCGTGAATTAGACGTGACGGGTGGTAAACCAAGTTGCCGCTATTCTATTGATTGTTACTAAAAATCTCCGCATTCGTACGTCATAAGTTATAGCTGCATCGTGTTAGGTTTAGTATATAAGGGAGTAACATTTAGTTAAGATAAATAAAAGCTCAAAGCTTAACATAGCACTTTTAAAATTTTTATAGAAAATTATGCAATTAACAGGATATAAAATATTTAGATATTTTTATATATATTTTTAGCATTTGACATGCTTAGCACTATACATTAAACACAAAGTGAAAAATGTGAAATCGAAAATAACAGTCACGAGCAGGATTCGAACCTGCATCTCCTGGATACCGTCCAGATGCTTTGCCAATTCATATGGATAAAAATCTTAATTGTAAAATTAAGTTTACCTGGTCGGTACAATGTATGAAATTACGGCCGACAGATGGCGCAGGCGTCACCCAAAAACGTTAAGTATGAATGTGTTTTCGAAATTAGCAGTCAGGAGCAATTGTCACGATGGCTGAATTGGTAAAGCATCAGGACGGTATCCAGGAGATGCAGGTTCGCATCCTGCTCGTGACTGTTATTTTCGATTTCACATTTTTCACTTTGTGTTTATGTGATATAACATTTTTTAATGTACGTAAATATAAATGTACACATTTTTGTTAAAGACTGCATCCTACACTAAGTAATAATCCTTGTATTGCGGGGGACTTTACAAACATACAATCTCACGGACACAAAGTACACCCAGACTCAGAACAACCAATTTGTGGATCACAAAAAGAGTTGTCCTGTGTAGGAATCGAACCTACAACACTCGGGCGGGAGGCTGGTATCTAAACCACTCCGTCATCTGTGCAGTAAATAATCGGCGTAATAACTTCGGGAATGTCTGTTAACTCTATCGCCGCCATTTCCCGAAACCGACATTCACATTGGGACCCTAGAATACGTTACTGCCAAACCAAATTGGGTTAGTCCCATGTGGGACTCAAATTTCCGATTTGTGATTGGTAATTTGTAAAGACCGAGGTTCTCGTTTTCAAACATCATGTACACGCGTGCTTCGCACCTGAAACTTTTGTGTCCTTTCTGCTAAATAACATTTTAAATTGATCTGGTAGTAACAAAGTTAAGCCAGAACTAATAATTTAATTATTAGTTTAGTCTGTTTATAGGCAGTTTGTAGAATCAACCGTAATAAACAGGGAAATTGAAATTTAAGCTATTATTATTTACGCGCCGGTACACTTTGTTTAAAGTTGACAATATTATAGGATCATATTATTACCATATTTACGAGTATATCTATTATTATAAATTAGCCTTTTCCCGTGGTCCCTGGCCATGTGGGGCCGGCTTTAGAATTAACTCACCCCTCTCTACCCACGGGAGTCGTAAAAGCCGACTGAGGGAATACCGGGGGAGTGGGCAGCAGCAATCCCTCGAGTATTAACAACTTCCACTGCGATCGCCAACCCGCCTGCCAAGCGTGGTGATTACGGCATTATCCCCCATAACAGGACCGCTCGTTGTGGCGTTCTCTTGGGGACGCCTATGTCCAGCAGTGGACGTTGAAAGGCTGAAGGATGGATGGATGGATGGAGCCTTTTCCCACGGCTCCACTGCAAGAGAAAGCTAGTTTTTCGGTTATATCTCCCCATGCACCAACGAGATAAAATCAAGAGCTATCAAATGAAAAAGTTTAATCGAAATAGAGTCAGCAGTATTTTTTGTAAAGCGCGAAGAAACAACAGACGAAATTCTAAAAAATGTTTTTTGTTCAGAGACGCCTAAATAGCTTAATACAGATGTTTTGAAATCTACAGACAGCTCTGTTATAGCTTTATGATAGTACTATCCTTTGCTTTTTTTAGGTTATAGCTCAGGTTCCCGATATAGTAGCGGGATAAAATGTTCCATTCCAGTTTTTAAGTCTTATCAAGAGCTATCAAATAAAAAAGTTGCATCAAAATTCGTTTAGTAGTTTTTGTGTTATGCGCGAGCAAACAAACAGATAAAAATAAAAAATTGGTTGTCTTCAGGCACGCCTATATAGCCTAATGCCTACAGATTTTTTTTTCTCAAATGTCTTAAATATACAGACACAGCTCTGTTACAGCTTTATAAGGGTTAATGATTATACCACTGGATGGTGTTTGCTTATATTTATTTATCTACTTGTAAATGAATTTATTTCTGGCTCTAATACTGAAGTCCATGCAGAAAAAGTCACGGGCAGTGGCTAGTTTGATGTGTGTTGTCAAGTTTATAACAGTGAAGTGGGAAATTCAGTGTTATTTTAAAATGATTTAACAAACAATCCCTTTAAAATATATCTGTTATCTACCGGTAGCTCACAGCGTACTCAAATTTGACTAGCACCTCCAATAATATTTGGCCACTCTATCACAAAACCTTTTATCGCATTAGTGAACTGTAAACAAAATTTTTTTCTATTAACAATATTAAACATTCATTTTTCTGTCTCTATGGTATAAAGCAATTCGTGTTTTAACTTTCATGCCCCATGTGTTAAAAAATTAGCCCTCATTAGTAGGTACGTTCCCAGTCCTACGACAAAAAGTATATTGGAAATCTTAAACAACAAAACAGGCTAATTTACTTTAACCGATCGAGAAACCTTTACGGAGTATTTCTTCCTAAAGTTTTTTCTCTCATGCCAGTGAAGCGGCAAATTATTTGACATTTTAAGAACTTTCTTATTCTGTGAAACATTTATGTCAATTAAAGGTAGAGACTGTAATAAAAACAGAAATAATTATAAACATTATTACATATTGTCCGTGTGGTGACGGACTAAGAATACAATTATCACCACCCCATTCTTTCCCACGGGTGTCGTATGAGGCGACTAAGGAAAGTAAGCAATTATCATCTATTGCATGACTGGTGGTAGGGCTGTGTACCAAGTGGGAGTACTTGATATCGGGCGCGAGCGGGTTGGTGCCACCATCACCCGTGTGACTGGCCATGAAGCAACATCGTTGTGTTTTGGCTGTATCAGGAGATAGCCGTTTATTCTTTCATTTCATATCTGTGTAATGAAATGGTGAGCAGCGACTTGACAATACTCTTGGTATAGTTGAGTCCATGAGCGACGGTAACCATTTACCATCAGATTGGCCGTAGCTCGTGTGCCACTATATGCAATAAAAATAAATGTATTGTTATATGAGTAATTTATTATATAGTAGATTTGACTGCGACTTCTTCCGCATTGATTTCAGATTTGAATAATTATTTGTCTTTGTGCAATATTATCAGGATAAAAAGATAAAAAATAACCTATATTCATTCTGGGCTTCGTTATGTGTGCAAAATACTATCTGAACACCAAACGATTTTTTTAGACTTTTTGCCAGTTTGTCTGTTTATCTGTTTGTTTGTTCGCGCATCACACAAAAGCTACTGGACGAATTTCGATGCAACTTTGTTTATTTGATAGCTTTTGATAGACTTAAAACTGGTATACATTTAATCCCGCTACTATATGGCAAACCTGAGATATAATCTAAAAAATATTTTGGCTGTGGTGGAGCCGTGGGCAAAGCCTAGTTAATTTACCTATATAATAAAAATAAGCTGTACAAGGTATTTAAAATTTCGTATAAGTGTACATTTACAAAAGCGACGGTATTGAATACGTATTAAACAGAATTCATATCGAGCTCAGAGAGATTCTTGTATATTTATTTATCGCTTTCAATATCAAGTAAGAGGGTACAATTACCGAGGACCCCAAGCTGCTGCAATTTTACAAATTGCTGATTTAACTTCTGGCCAAGGTAACTCGTTTTAAATTATGAGTCATTACATTAAAAGTAACATTTTGTCTCACGGAATTCGACATGGCTTTAATTCCCTGCATATAAAACTTGTCAATGTACCTGATACAAGTATTTACCACCAACTTAATATTAATCGGCCGTTTAACGCAATACCTACAAGCGGTAGAGCCTTACTTATCCCAGCACGGATGGGCCGGCACGATCGGGAAAATACCACCGTCTCACAAAAGATCAGCGTGTAACAACGGCAGTTACTCCGACCGTTGTGGTTAGTATAGTGAGTGAGAGCGCCGCAGACCCACACCCCCTCCTATCCTCTCCTTATTATCCTTTCCATTCTCTCCTTATTATCCATCCTATCTTCACCTTATTATCCTTTCTATCCTCTCCTTATTATCATTCCTATCCTCTTCTTATTGTCCTTCCTAACTTCTTATCCTCTCCTTATTATGCTTCCTATCCTTTCCTTATTATCCTTCCTATCCTCTCCTTATTATCCATCCTATCCTTTCCTTACTATCCTTCCTATCCTCTCCTTATTATCCTTCTTATCCTTTCCTTATTATCCTTCCTATCCTTTCCTTACTATCCTTCCTATCCTCTCCTTATTATCATTCCTATCCTCTCCTTATTATCCTTCCTATCCTCTCCTTATTATCCTTCCTATCCTCTCCTTATTATCCTTCCTATCCTCTCCTTATTATCCTTCCTATCCTCTCCTTATTATCCTTCCTATCCTCTCCTTATTATCCTTCCTATCCTCTCCTTATTATCCTTCCTTTCCTCTCCTTATTATCCTTCCTATCCTCTCCTTATTATCCTTCCTATCCTCTCCTTATTATCCTTCCTATCCTCTCCTTATTATCCTTCCTATCCTCTCCTTATTATGCTTCCTATCCTTTCCTTATTATCCTTCCTATCCTCTCCTTGTTATCCATCCTATCCTCTCCTTATTATCATTCCTATCCTCTCCTTATTATCCTTCCTATCCTCTCCTTATTATCCTCCCTATCCTCTCCTTATTATCCTTCCTATCCTCTCCTTATTATCCTTCCTATCCTCTCCTTATTATCCTTCCTATCCTCTCCTTATTATCCTTCCTATCCTCTCCTTATTATCCATCCTATCCTATCCTTATTATGCTTTCTAATCATCCTATCCTCCTCTTATTATGCTTTCTATCCATCTCCTATTCCTTTCCTTGGAGAAGGTGATACGTGAGTGATGCCTCTGGTGTTGCTAGCGCCTATAAGCTACGACAACCGATTACTATCAGGTGGACTGTACGCTTGTTCGCCACCCATATGGTATAAAAGTACCACTTAGGTATGTAGGGAACGACCATCGTATGTCTATTTTCTAGGCACATGCCAGATGCACTTTTTACGACATGCTTCCTTATTTTTGTTATTAAAGATCACGTGTGATATTGTAATTAATAATTAATTCAAGTATCAATACTGGACTTTATATTTGATCGTGTTCTTTATTCCTATATTGGTACTTCAAACAAGAATTGAACAAATCTGAGACTTTTATATGATGAAAGCAAGCTAATTAAAATCACTGTGTATGACCAAAGACATAAGGCACAAGTTTATACTATCAATACACCTGTCCGTATTTCATATACGTTCACTATGTACCAAAATAAAATTTGGAAGAATGACACCATTTGAACATGAAGTATCAAAATGTTAAGTAGAAAATAAAAGTTACGAGCGGGGATCGAACCCACTCATCCTGCAACAGCTATAATTTTCTGTTTTATAGTGTGTGTTCTAGAAAATAACTTGTAGTTAAGTGTTTAAAATATAGGTACATAAAAAATATCAACATAAACTAGCATTGCTTAAAAATTTAATTAAGAACGGGCCTCGTGGCGTTGTCGGTAGTGTAACCGACTTCCGTGCAAGAGGTAGTGGGTTCGATTCCTACTCAGGACAATTATTTGTGTGATGAACACAGATATTTGTACTGCGTCTGGGTGTTTTCTATCTATGTTGTCATTATTAGGTAAAATCTTAATTGTAAAATTAAGTTTACCTGGTCGGTATAATGTATGAAAATACTTCCGACAGATGGTGCGGGCGTCACCCAAAGACGTGAAGTATGAATGTGTTATCGAAATTAGCAGTCAGGAGCAATTGTCAGGATGGCTGAATTGGTAAAGCATCTGGACGGTATCCAGGAGATGCAGGTTCAAATCCTGCTCCTGACTGTTATTTTCGATTTCACATTTTTCACTTTGTGTTTAATGTATATTGCTAAGCATGTCAAATGCTAAAAATATATATAAAAATATCTAAATATTTATAGGGTTTGCGTCATTATTAGGTAAAATCTTAATTGTAAAATTAAGTTTACCTGGTCGGTATAATGTATGAAAATACTTCCGACAGATGGTGCGGGCGTCACCCAAAGACGTGAAGTATGAATGTGTTATCGAAATTAGCAGTCAGGAGCAATTGTCAGGATGGCTGAATTGGTAAAGCATCTGGACGGTATCCAGGAGATGCAGGTTCAAATCCTGCTCCTGACTGTTATTTTCGATTTCACATTTTTCACTTTGTGTTTAATGTATATTGCTAAGCATGTCAAATGCTAAAAATATATATAAAAATATCTAAATAATTTATTATTCATGGTAATTTAATGCAACTGCAAAAAGTGTATGCACTTTGTATCTAAAACTTGAAAACATCCTCGTGCATCTTTGTAAGATACTTACCTATAATTATATATTGGCCGTGAGTACTACAGAACATTCCGAAAATAATGCGACTGAATTTTAAGACCTCAATCAATTAACAATTGTCTCAATAATATAAATATATCATTATAATTTTAAGACTCGTCTAACTCTTAAATGTATGTTAGTTACTAACACCTCACTCTCAGCTCTAATTAGTTAGCATTTTTAACAGTAGCGATTTGAAACAGAAACAATGAAATACCTACTTGGCGTTTGTGATCAATTATTATCGAGATTATTTTTTTTTTTGCCGAGGTCAATAACGCGAGTTGAAGTCGTTTTATAATCGATGCAGGCGGCCAAGTATATTGGATAGATCGTAGCAGTTCTCGCTAAGGATGCAACCTGCCATGTAGACACTTTATAACATATCTCAATTAAAATAAAGTTTATTTTTCCTTAACTACGAGAGCTATACTTAGCATCTGTTGCATGTGGTATAATGATCTCAGTATATGTCAAGGACGACTAGACTGACTTGCATACATACTCGTATTCTATATTGCCCACATCTTTGTTAATGATAAGTACATAAAAACGAATAAAATGCAATGTTAAAAGGTTTAAAGAACAAATTATTTGTGAAATGTGGAGAAAGAGAACTTTAGTGCGAGCGGGAATCGAACCTGCGTCCCTTCTGATCTGGGGAAGTGCTCTAACCGCTAAGCCTTCGTACTACCAACCGCCATTCCCAATCCCCACATCACATTTGTCTTTACGACCCACGCCATCTATCGGATGCATTTACATGCATTAATCCAATATACTAGTAGTAAGTTTAATTTCGCAATTAAAATAAAACAATCGCGCCATCAAATAGTATGAATTTTAATTGAAAATTTAAACTTACTACATTGGATGAATGCATGTAAATGCATTGCCGATAGATGGCGTTGGTCATTAAGACAAATGTGATAAGAAAATTCGGTATTTCTAGAAATGGTACGATAGCTCAATCGATTAGAGCACTTCCCCGGAAAGGAAGGGACGCAGGTTCAATTCCCGCTCGTACTAAAATACTCTTATTCCTTATTCACAAATTATAATTTGTACTTTAAGAGTAGCTGAGCATGTCAAGTGCTAAAATATAGATCAAAAATGTTTGAAAAATCACGCCATCAAATAGTATGAATTTAACATGCTCAGCTACTCTTAAAGTACAAATTATAATTTGTGAATAAGGAAAAAGAGTATTTTAGTACGAGCGGGAATCAAACCTGCGTCCCTTCCTTTCCGGGGAAGTGCTCTAATCCATTGAGCTATCGTACCATTTCTAGAAATACCGAATTTCCTTATCACATTTGTCTTAATGACCAAAATCTTGTGCTAAAATATAGATCAAAAATGATTAAAATCACATTAAATATCGTAGTAAAGGTATAGTATCGTTTTTATTGAAACTTGGTGTACTGTTGTATTTTATTTAATAGCCTCACAATTTATTTTATCTTTGAATAAGCAATCACACGCACCTACCTAAATTGTGCCTATGTGTTTTACATAAGTTCCAACACAATACGAGTAGAAGGAGAGCCTATTAATGTCTAGTGGGATTCCATTTGGAGTGGAGTTCCAGCCTCCATCTTGCTATTGAAAATTAATAATATAATTGAACTCGAGATCTTGTTATTAGCATTTATACACTCATGCTACTGTACTACACAGTAAGGTATATTTTAATCTAATATTTTAAAGTCATTTAAGTTCACAAAACAATACATAAATGTACATTATAATATTTTTTTTAATATACTACGTGGGTGGCAATCAGGTAAGTGGTGAACGTAGATATTTATATATATTTTTAGCATTTGACATGCTTAGCACTATACATTAAACACAAAGTGAAAAATGTGAAATCGAAAATAACAGTCACGAGCAGGATTTGAACCTGCATCTCTTGGATACCGTCCAGATGCTTTGCCAATTCAGCAATCGTGACAATTGCTCCTGACTGCTAATTTCGATAACACATTCATACTTAACGTCTTTGGGTGACGCCTGCGCCATCTGTTGGAATTATTTTCATACATTATACCGACCAGGAAAACTTAATTTTATAATTAAGATTTTTACCTAATAATGACGCAAACCCTATAAATCTTTATATATATTTTTAGCATTTGACATGCTTAGCACTATACATTAAACACAAAGTGAAAAATGTGATATCAAATATAACAGTCACGAGCAGGATTTGAACCTGCATCTCTTGGATACCGTCCAGATGCTTTGCCAATTCAGCAATCGTGACAATTGCTCCTGACTGCTAATTTCGATAACACATTCATACTTAACGTCTTTGGCTGAATTGGCAAAGCATCTGGACGGTATCCAGGAGATGCAGATTTAAATCCTGCTCGTGACTGTTATATTCGATATCACATTTTTCACTTTGTGTTTAATGGTTACCGTAGTCTATAGACGCTAGTAGGTAACACCAGCAGCATCACTCGCGCGTCAACATCTCCAAAGAAAGGGATAGAAGGTGGAGAGGAAGGACAATAAGGAGAGGATAGGGAGGGGGTTCGGGCCTCTGGCGCTCTCACTCACCATGCGGTAAACAACGGCAGGAATACCTACCATTGTTTCACGCCGATCTTGTGTGAGAGCTTGGTACTCCCGATAAAGCCAGCCCATTCAGGCTGGGATAAGCTAGGCTCTACCACTCAAACCAACATAGGGTTGACTGGAAGAGATTGCATATAGCGATAAGGCCGCCCATTTGTGCCGTATTTATCATTATTATTTTTGTTTTAAGATTTTTCTATTTTTTTTTGGTGTACAAATAAAGAGATATCTATCTATTTATCTATACTTTAATTGTTTTCCATAACACAGACGACGTAGTACGTTCCAATAGATCAGTGGAAATGTACTTAATTACGCAATAAGACAGAAGGTTATCTACGCATCACGCAGTAACCTTGTATTATTACAAATCGCAGTAAAATAATAGTTTGAATTATGAAATATAATTTTTATGTATCTTATTATGCTCAAAAAAGAGTCAGCCATAATGCAATATTGAAATCACTTTATCATTCGTATAGCAAACGTAAAAGTTCTTCCGTTACTGTAGAAGTCAAATTGAATACCTACTACTACTTTAATATCAATATTATTTAATCAGAATTTATATTATGAAGTATTACGTTAATATTTTGCATAAATTAAGCTAGAAGAACGTGTGATTTAGTGTACAAGTATGTTTTGTATGTAGGTATAGGTACGAAAGGCCAATATACCTACACTGATGATTTCATTTACGCTTAAATATTGAAAATGTATTGCATTTGGAAGTCCCAACTAATAAGAGTTAACACACTGACTAAAATCCTTTTCTTCATAATATTGCTGGCACAATGTGACCTATAAAAACAATTTAGATTCCAAATCCTCATGAAATCCTGCCTTTCGCCGGTTTATCTTTATCCAAAAGGGCTCTATTTGATACATTTTGTAAGAATTCGTTTTCCCTTATTGCGGATTTTTTACATTGTATAATAAGACTTTGATTTCATAGAGATTAAATTCAAATGCGGAATAAAATGGCAGTGAGAAAAATGGTTTCCTTTAAACATATAAGGGGAGAGAAAGAGAAGCAACTAAGTATCCTATAAACTCAAAAACCAACCATAACTTTTTATGGAAACTAGAGTTTGGAAGTGTCGTAAAGATACATTTGCTATATAAATTTGGTAGGTAAAATAAGGTACAGCATATTTATAAGATAATCCCGTGTACTTACCAGTAATATTGAAACAAGAGATCTTCGGAAAGAAAACACAAATTTGAAAATCCTTGTATAATAAAGTCGCGTGTTTTGAATGCCTTATTCGTGCTTTACTTTCCATTTCTTGCTTTCGGGATAAGTCCCGCATTCAGAACATACACCATTAAACGCAAACGTAGGCGGTTTATAAAAATACGACGAGTACGTGATACATTTTGTGGTGCTCTTTTTCCTGCATGTCGCAGTTTGGATTAGCCGTGCAAAGATTTATGTCTCCCTTAAAGAAAGTATAGCAGGTGCGTGTTACGCTGTCGCTTTTAAAAGGGAAAGCTTTGTTCATGTTTAAAGGGTTAAGTGGAATAATTAGTTTCATTACGTTTCTGACATGTTTGTTTAAGCTTTGCAGATAAGACTTTTGCAAACACTATTTTTTATTATTTCTTGTGAGTTTTTAATTAATATAATTAAATTATAATTAGTTCACCACACGTGTATCTGACACAAAATAAAATATTATCAATTTATTACCTCCGAATAAATGTAACCAGTTTACAGTATTTCGGTATATAAGTACGTACATAAATTTATACTTGATAACGTTTATTAAGAATACAAATAAATAGAGTTATTTTATCTTGTTATTTTTATATATATTTTTAGCATAGCCATAGAAATTCACATTTTGTGTTAATAAATAGAGCTATTTATACAAATTATACATTTTATTTAATAATGCCATCGATTATTAGGCTATTTTTCTTACTGGCTATTCTTCAGTTAAATACAGACTGTATTTACAATTTATCTATCGTTTTCTAACAATCTGAGCTTTTAATTAACAACGAACGTTTTTAAATAGAAGCAAATACGCATGATTGCCAATAAATCTAGGGGGTTTAACCAAATTGGTTTGCAGGGATTTTTGGGAAGTCCTTGGACGTACAATAGTCACACTGTGTTCTTTGTTCCGCGATCTCGATTGCCTGATAAACAAACCGTACTATAAAGAGATCCGACAGGGAATTGTAAAGATATCCAACTATGCCAAGTAAGATACTTAAAAGTAATCTCTTTAATATCTGCAGGGTAAACGTGTAAACGTTAAATTCTTTCTTCATAGTACGATTAATGAAACTGTAATTGATGCTTTTACGTACGCGTGTGGGTTGCTATGTAAGGATATGCAACTACGCTATTTACAGATCAATGTATATAACCTTCATTTCAATTGTATTAATTTTCTTCTCAATTTAAATTGTCACAGCAACAGCTATTTATAATGTACATACATATAATCTATACTATTTTTATAATACTACTCTAACTGAGATTTGTCTGTACATTTAAGCTATTTGAGAAAAAAATACTGTATTGGGCTATATAGGCGTGTTTGAACACAAAACAACTTTTTTTAGATTTTTTGTCTGTTTGTCCGTTTATTTGTTCGCGCATCACGCAAATAGCTCTTGATTAGACTTAAAAACTGGTATACACTTTATCCCGCTACTATATCGGGAACCTGAGATATAACCCAAAAACTCGGTTTTGGCTGCGGCAGAGCCGGGGGCAAAGGCTAGTCCTATATATTTATAATATAATTCTGCTTGAATCTAAAGCATTGAAAGGCTGAAGATCTACTCAAAATTTTAAAAAATTATGTGCATTAGATAAATATCAAATTATAATAATAATTCCAAGCAATGGCATGACTGGGCCATTTTTGCGAACATGCTCTGTCAAAGTATTGCCAATCCGCATTGCGCTCTCGTTCTAAACCGTAACCTTCATCCCTCTCATTCTTAGAGAAGAGCCGTGACCCGCCCAACTATGAGGCAGTAATAATAGTGTTATAATAATTGAACATATTAATATTATTGTGAAGATTACAATCTTAGTTTTATGTTCATAGTAATAAAGGTCTATGGTATTTTATTCCAAAGATCTGGAATACGTATGTTACACATTACCATTAAACGAAAAGTATAGCCTACTGACCTTTATTGTCTCGAGCGCATTTGCCTTATTAATCGCTGATACGTATAGCTTCTTCTATTTATTATTCTGACGAGATCAACAAATATATTTATGAGCATAATTATTATCATTACACGATTGTTTAACCGGTACATATTGATCGCGAGCATTGAATACAGAGCTAAAGCCTTTGGCAGCAATCCTGAATGTTAATGGTATGACATGTTTTAGTGCGTGGATGACGGCTGAAACATTGCCAACGGCAATCCTGGCCAGACCGTAAACATTCCATTTTGATATTCTGTGCTATATTGAATTCCTTATGCTTCCACAGGTCATTGATATTACAAATTCAATTATTGAGTGTATTACTGACTATAGCTAATATTTGACTATACTTAAAAATTATTAATCTATTAGCAGTACTCATAGTTTTCGTACATATTTTCACATAATATACAACTGCTATCAGCGTCTGTGTCCGCGTAGATTTATATCTAGTTATTTTCTTTCTTTTCAAATAATATTAGCTTAAGATACTCCTCATAACGTCAGCTATCATCCAAATTAATTCAGCAGTTTCGGAGCAAACATGTAGACAGTTTTTTTTTTAATATTGGTAGTTTGTTATAAGTGTTATCATGTATATACTATCATATGCATTTAATAAAAAGCTGTTATTTTAATACCTATTACAAATAGTACTTCAATTTTTCTTTCAGGAAGATTAAAGTACAAATTATTTGCGAATAAGGAAAAAGAGATTCTTTGTACTAGCAGAAAAAAAAAAACCTCTTTTTCCTTATTCGCAAATAATTTGTACTTTAAAAAGTGGCGGAGCATGTCACATGCTAAAAAATATAGATCAAAAATGTTTTAGGAAGATATTTAGATATCCATTCTGTGTCAGCCAGCTCAAGACGATTTTGAAAAAAAACCTAATATTTACTAAGTATTTCAATCATCAAAAAAGTAATGTTTTTTTTTTTGTTTTCTATCTACTGAATAATTAACTATTCCCATCTACTTAGTTTTTATTATTTGTATCGGGATCGTCTGCTCAAGCCAGCATAGCAGAATAACAGTTATTGTTAACATATTTACACTAGATTACAATTATCTGAAGATACTGAAAGCAATACTTTACCATGAAGGTTATCCAAAGTATGCACTACAAAAGGGGCTTGATGGCTTAACTTGCTTTTCAAGGCACTTGGCAACCGATAATTACGATCCTTACTTTCTCAATATTTTATAATCATTTGTATGCTACATACCTACGCTATCGAGTACAGAAAATAAGGTGGACTATTCTTTATCCTTGAAAAATAGATCGTTCTTGTGGGAAGGCTATTTATGAATACAGTTTATTAAAGTGCCGTAGACTGACGTTTTTATTATATAAGGACATTATTAGCCTTTAAACACGATAGTTAGACATTCGTGACAAAAGACAACATGTAAGTTTTTTTTATTGCTTATGATGGCAGACGAGCCACGGCCCACCTGATGGTAAGTGGTAACCGTCGCTCATGGACTTAACTCTACCGAGAGTATTGTCGAGCCGCTGCGTACCATTTCATTTCTCAGATAAGACATGAAATAATAAACGGATATCTTCTGCTACAGCCAAAACACACTGTTATGCTTCATGACCGGTCACACAGAAGACGATGGTACCGACCCATTCGAGCCCGATAACAAGTAAGTACTCCCACTTGGTACCCAGCCCTACCACCAGTAATGCAATGGGTGATAATTGCTTACTTCCCTTAGTCACCGTTTACGACACCTGTGGGAAAGTATGGGGTGGTGACACGTGTATTCTTAATCCGTCACCACACGGAAATTGATTTTAATACACTTGCCTTTCAGTCTATTACAATTGATATCCCTGCGCTGTCTTAGTAAGTCAGGAACAGAATCAAGCATAACAATATTTGAATATTTAGAAAGGCTGAGATTTGAACTGCCTCTGTGGTGCAGCGGTAGCGTAAGCGACTGCTGATCATGAGGAGCTATTGAGATTTTTCGTACAAAAAAAAGAAAAATTCTCAGTAGCAGCCCGGAGTTTGGAAATGTGCCCGGTAGACGTCAATAGGCTGGCCCCCTATTACGTGGGACTTAAATATAGCTGGCGAGTCGTGGGTGTGTAATACACCTCTGCCTACCCCTTCGGGGAATTCAAAATTCAAAAATAACTTTATTTCATAGACTTTTTATAACAACACTTAAAATCGTTAAAGTTACTTACTAATAACTAACACGAGCGCTTGAGGCAAGTGCATCCGCAATGGAGCGACTGCAATCGCCACAAGCGGCCGGATTCCGTAGTAAGGTTTTTCATGAGAAGAACCCAGCAAGAAACTCACGAGCCACTTTTTTAAATCTTAAATTTCTTACAATATTTAAATTAATACTTAACTAACGTAGGTGCTCACCAGAACACACACAATACAATATATATGCTATGTTTGAGATTTGACATTTGGAAAAGCTCAATGTTTCACAGTTCGCTGAATAACTGTTCTTCATTTCAAAGAATAACCGTTAGTGAAGTTAATATAATCCAATATTCACTTTAGGTAAAATTCAATTTTCATCGAACGAAACTTTTCGTTTATAATAACAATAATATTAAAATATCCATTCCCTCAATTAGCTTTGTTAACAATTATTCTATAACTTTATACTTTAACAGCGTTATTATAAGTGAATTATTAACACCGATATTAAATTTACAAAGTGTGTCATCTGCAACTTAGTTTAAAACAAACGACACCTGATACCATCTCGAACGTAACTTGTTAATTACAATAATTTGGCGATATGATCTCAACAAGTGTAATTGAAGTGGATCACGACATATTCGTATTATAGCCAGAAGGCATCCTAATCGACGCTCATTCCCCCCTTAGATTATAACATCGCGTAATAATGCCACGCACCATTAAATTAAACGGTTTAGATGAAACTAAAAGCGGGTCTAAAATCGTCACTACGTTAGTCTTGTCTAAATTGATATTTTAATTTTACTAGCTAGCATTCTGTTCTAGATATAATCCAGGGATTTATTTACGCCATCAACGTTTATTTTAATTGTGGATATTTCCTCTACAACCATAATTTTTTTTTTTAAATATCTATATATATTGACGAACCTATAGACCTAAGTACAGATGTTCTTACCGAAAGCAGCAAGATAACATTTATATAAGCTACAGAACTTGAAAAGATAGGCTCGCTAAATGATAACCGTCGCTCATGGACTCAACTATACCGAGAGTATTATCAAGCCGCTGCTCACCATTTCCTTTCATAGATATGAAATGAAAGAATTATCTGCTATCTCCTGTTACAACCGAAACACACCGATGTGCTTCATAGCCGGTCACACAGGAGGTAGTGGTACTAACCCGCTCGGGCCCGATAGCAAGTGAGTATTCCCACTTGGTATGCAGCCCTACCACCAGTAATGCAATGGGTGATAATTGCTTACTTCCCTTATGTCCGGTTCCTATATTCAACGAATCGTCATTGTACAACAGCTACCAGAAGTTTTCAAGATACCGATACCGAAGCTTCACAGGTGTTTCACAACCTTAATAACATGTCTAGCAGTAACGAACAACTGCCGGTTAAGAATACCGATGACCCTCTTTGCGTTTCATTATTACATCAATCGTTTCACATGATGTTCAGAAAAAAATAGTGTTTAAAAAAAAAAAAAAAATATTTACACACAAAACTTTAATACAAATAATTAAATTATAGTTTATTAACAATTAAATAGTTTAGACACAATATAGACCTTAATAATTTATGTTAAACATTATTAGTATTTATCTTCTTCTTATCTTCTTGTTTAATGGCTTTATTAGTATTTAAATCTAAACGAAACACCAACGCGCTAAATAATAGCTATCAATTTGAACAACAATCATAATTATGACAACAACCATAGTCACAGGATTCTGTTTTCTATAATCTATGGCCCTTATATAAAGATCATGGTAGTAATAATACTACGTCTGACTACTGATCGATTTTGAATTTTCTCGCTCTGATATCAGTATCTGAGAGTCAATGCAGTCTCCATTTCAATCTCAAGAGTTCGATATATTTTCTCTTTGTAAGCCTCAATAACAACATCACACGACACCACACGACTTCTCAAAACCGTCTGAAATCGACCGGTAAACATGTCACCTTTTTTTTTGTTAAGGCGGGAAAAAAATGTTCTTAACCGCACACCCCGTCGTTCGGGGCAACGAACAGGGGTAGTGTGGGACCTACACACACTAAAGAAACCCGCCGTGTGCCGTCTCTCCGCCTTCATTGGCGAGCCACTGGAACTGTGTTACATTCCTTCGGTGGTGGTAAACATGTCACATACGGTTGGTATATTTGACAACATAACTATAAATCTTCGTTTCCATAGATTGTTGTTACGGATCGTAACTGAAAACCCTTTTTTTTTGTTTAGGCGGGAAGAAATGTACCAAACCGCACACCCCGTCGTTCGGGGCAACGAACAGGGTAGTGTGGGGCCCTCACCCACTAAAGAAACCCGCTGTGCCGTCTCTCCGCCTTTATTGGCGGGCCACTGGAACTATGTTACATTCCTTCGGTGGTGTAACTGAAAACCCTCCCATCCGTTAGTTGCAAACTGTCAGTTAATTCATTTACGACTCGTATTTTATAAGAACAGATTATACTTACGCCTGGTAGAATATTCTACCAATCGTAAGTAAAATGACCCGTTTTATTATTATAGGAACCGGCTATTAGTCGCCTTATACGACACCCGCGGGAAAGGATGGGGTGGTGACTTAGTCCGTCACCACACGGATAGATCTAAGGCTGGTACCACAGCACACATTACATATTTTTTATTGAACTACTGTATATGTATAGCCAAGCTGTTAAAATTTTCAATAAACTAGACATTGTGTATCGGTGTTAGAAATCTTTCGTTTTTTTACAGGATTATAATCCATCTTGAGTCCCTTACCAATTTAAAGTATCTGTAACTATCTTTTTATATGAAAATCCAGTGCACAGAAGAATCAAATTGACTCCTGGACAATTCAATTAAGTGGCACGCTAAGTGCAAGTTTGCAAACAACCGTTCGACGCTAGCCAAGTTTCCTTGGAATAAGTTTATCAAAGAGATTGTAGCAGAACAAGTTAGCCTCCGTCGAACTGCCTTTATATTGATATACGTGCTTATGTTTACTCGCATCTTCATAGGAATGTAAATTTGATTTGTTTTGGCACACCTTTGGGTAAATATACAAGACGTGTTATTGACGATCAAAGACCCCGACGACCGAGATATGTCGACTTTTTGCGGTTGCGCCGGGCCTTTGATGCCACTTGAGGATTGACAATTTCGGTTTTATTTTTTTTGGAAGCAACACACTGTTTGTAATTTTAGATGGAAGAAATACAGGAAATATTTTTATTTCTGAGGTAACGATATCTCTTTTTTTGACTTTTTTTTAATCATATAAATGGAGGACTAACTAAAAGTAACGCATTACCCGCTCCTTCGCTTGCGTAATATTTATATATGTGTGGTGTGACTCATTTTTTCAAATGTTACGAGATACTTTTTAGTGCTCACCTAAAGTATCTAAGAAACATAATTTTTAAGGGTCCTAGGCCCAGGAGTTTGGGCTATGTGTTGATGTATCAGTCAGTCAGTCTGTTGTTTTTCCATACACTGACCCACTGCATTTTTCCCGCTTTAACAAAGACCACAACCTCTACTTAAATAAGAAATAAATGGGCATATTAATCAATACGTTTTTGCTAACTTCCAAAATTGTCTTTTGTAAAAATTTTGTTTGTTATTTAAATGCAATGTTCTTCACATGTGTAATAACTATTGATCTCTTCACAAAGATCTTACGTTACTTTTGATATAATGTAAATGAGGATACTTAATATTCGAGCCACTTTATTAAATCAAACTTCAAAACGACTATGGGTGGTGCCACCACGCATAACAGAATTATGTAGCAATCTCACCAATCTCTACGAGTAGGTAAGTGCACTGACGAATTAAATTATAAGGTTACCCTTATCTGTAACTCTATTGAGATATTCAGTTGAGCTTGCTGAATATCAATTAGGTACCACTTATACAAGTACGATCCCAAGCTGAAATAATACCCTCCCAGATGACATAGTTTGATAATGATAGAGACGATGTAGTTTTTAAAGTCGTTAGATTATTAATTATTAGCTGCTACTTGCGGCTTCGTCTGTATGAATCGCAGATTTGGGTCACTATAATATAAATACTTTATTCTATAGTACAATAAATATCTATATGCTATAATAGCTATCCCATAGGAATCTACCATATTTCAGGAAAAAGTATCCTAAGTGTTATTCCATTTAATAAACTATCTGTGTGCCAAATATCATTCAAAACTGTTCAGCCATTTTTAAGAGATTGATATTATGATTGATAGAAATATTGAACCCTAAACATAAAACTTTAACATTTGCAATATTAGTAAGATTACAGTATGTAATTTCGCATATAATAACTTCTGTTAAAATTGCATCTATAGTACCTATTATAAAGCTGTAACAGAGCTGTCTGTACATTTAAGATATTTGAGAAAAATGACTTTATTAGGCTATGTAGGCGTATCTAAACACAAAACATTTTTTTTAGATTTTTTTGTCTGTTTATCTGTTTGTTTGTTTGCGCATCACGCAAAAACTACTAAACGGATTTTAATGAAACTTTTTTATTTGATAGCTCCCGAATATACTTAAAATCTAATTTTATCCCACTACTATATCGGGAACCTGAGATATAACCTAAAAAAAATGATAACATGTGTGATATAAAATATTGATGTGAGTAGTTGTAAAGTTGTGGTTCATAGAACATATTAAACTTTTGCCCTTCATAAATTCAGTTCTCCAAGAAGACTTAAGTGAAATTTTAAATTATCGAGCGATGCACCAAAATGTATGGACTTACCGTTAGAGTTACTATGACGATGTAGGTACTCTACAAAGTGAAAAGTTTGAAGCAGGTACTTATCAAAGTTTTAGTTGGTACTTAGCTCGAAGTTATCATAAAAAGCTGCATGTAATTTAGTAACTATATCAATATAGTCTGCTTGAACCAAACTTACTATTCCTATAATCTATTCGATATTTTTTGATAGTATTTTAGCAATTGAGATGCTCAGCTACTTTAATGAACACATTATTTGTGAAAATGTCGAAAAAGAGAACTTATTAGTGCGACCGCAAATACAGATCAAAAATGTTTAAAAAATCGCACCATCAAATAGTATGAATTTAAATTGCAAAATTAAACTTACTATATTGAATTCATGCATGTAAATGCATGTGATAGGTGGCGTGGGTCGTAAAGACAAATGTGATGTGGAGATTGGGAATAACCGTTGCTCAGTGCGATGGCTTAGCGGTTAGAGCACTTCCCCGGATAGGAAGGGACGCAAGTTCGATTCCCGCTCCTACTAAATTTATCTCTTTCCACATTGTCACAAATAATTTGTTCTTTATTCGATATCTATTATGCTTATATAGATTTTGATGAATGAGGTATTTTGTATTTTATCTGTAAGTATCTATCGCACGTATTTCCTTATAAAGCAGAAGTTTTTTTTGTTTAAAATATACATTATGTTGCACAAGAGAATAATCCCTGTATCGCGACGGACTTAAGAAATATACAATTTAAAAGACATAAAGAATGTGTGGGATTGAACTAAAAAACACGCTATCTACGTCACTCCAGTGTCTGTCTTATTTCTGCATGTATTTTTATGTTTGTGGTATATGCATTGCCGTTTGGGGCCGGCTTTAGAATTATCCCACCCCTCTCTACCCACGGGAGTTGTAAGAGCCGACTGAGGGAATACCGGTGGAGTGGGCAGCAGCACTCCCTCGAGTATTAACAACATCAACTGCGATCGCCAACCCGCCTGCCAAGCGTGGCGATTACGGCATTATCCCCCATGACGGGACCGCTCGTTGTGGCGTTCTCTTAGGGAGGCCTAATTCCAGCAGTGGACGTTGAAAGGCTGCTGGATGGATGGATGATAATATGCATACTATAGATATGCTTATATACTTAAGTTAGCAGTACTGAAATTACCCCACAGTTTAACTTAAAAATAGACATTTTACGAATGGAATGTTTTTGTTGTCTATGGTAGCTGATGGTAAGTGGTAAACGCTGTTCGTGGACTCGGCGATACTAAAAATACTGATAAGTCACTGCTCATTATATCATTTCTCAGATGGGAAATGGTGGATGGACGTCTATCTTCTTTTTTCTTGTAGGAAACCTTTTATAGGTATCCCCCTGCTGGGGCAGACCGGGCGATTATGTCGGACTCCGGAGGCGTCGATTGGCAAGTGAAGATGTCGGAAGATGCACTAAATAAACCCGTCGTGTGCCGTCTCTTCGCCTGTAGTAGCGGACCACTGGAACTGTGTGATGTTACTGCAGTGATAACCAAAACATACTTAGGTGATTGATAATTGGTTAATTCCCTTAGTCGCATCGTGCGACACCCGCGGTAAAGAATGTTGTGGTGACACTTGAGATTATTTTGTTATTTTACCTATTTCACTATACATATATACATTTTCTTAAATAATATTCACTATAACATTATAAACATTATTAGTTTGGTATTATTAATCTAATTCTATTTCTGTTTGTCAGCCTAATTAAGAATGTGCTACACATACGACATTACAATCCTATCCCGTGTTAATATTGTTGTAGAAAAGCTATCGCGATATCATACAAACCACATTTTGTGTTCTGTTATAATGTTTATCGTGAATTCAATAATATAAACACCTAAACAAAAGTTTCATACTTTTATATTTGAATTCAGTTGGGAAATTCATTTGTCACTGTATCAAATATGGAAAAGGTTCCCAACTGTTTTGGACCTACAAACTTTTGGAGAGTGAAGCTTTACGGAAATATATTATACTGATCTCGGCTCAAACTTGAAAGAAACACATTTAGGAACATTTAGGCCCTTTTTTCTCGAGCATTTGTTTCTTATACTGTAAGGGAGTCGAAGGTTTGCTCTACACTGTGATACACTTTTTTTAGTATCGCATGAATAATAAATTTGTCAAATAACAAATAATTAAATTTTTAAATCTACGTGGACGTAGACGATTATGCAGGCCTACTACAGATATTAACGAACGATCAATATATTTGGGCAATTTTCATGGTACATTGCCACTGGTACCTATTAGGTAGTAGTGGCTTGGCAGTATTTTTAGTATTGATGAGTTTATGAGCGACGGTTACTAACCACTTATCATCAAATGGGCCAGGGCTCATCTGCCACTACAAGCAATAAAATAATATAGGTATAAGGAATTATGGGGAATTTAATTATTGTAAATAACATAATCAAGAAGTCTCCGAAACTGTGCTCGCCAGTTTCAGAGACTCCTTGCTTATATATATAAAAATAATTATTAATGTTGAGGTATCGAGAGATAAATGCATGAATAGAACCTCATGTGTCTATTTTCTCTGCCTACTGCCCAATGGAGATAGCGTGATGATAAGCAAGTATATTTATAATGTTAAATTTATTACGTTATAGCTCTTTAGCGTATTGCGAGTAAGTAAAAATCTCATTAAAAACGTTCCATTACGAACCGTTATTGCTAAGTTAAATATTTGTAGTATTGCCAGTGAGCGTTAATTGAATTTTTGTGAGATGAATGTATTAGTAATGAATTTAATAATACAAATAGGTGAATGATTAACCATATAAGGTTTTCTAAATTAAGGGTTTAGTTAAAATATCTGCCAAGCAAATAAAAACAAAGGTTGAGGGGACCTTTTTTTTGTTGAGGCGAAAAATAATGTAGCTAACTGTACACTCCGTCGTTCGGGGCAACGACCAGGGTAGTGTACCCATTTGTTATTTGGCCAGAATTGGTTGGTTAATCAGCTGTGTGACCAACCATGTAATATCTTACTCAATAAAATCCACAAGAGGTGGTTTAACGTTTAGGTGAGCCGTGGCTCATTTGTGTGGAATTACGGGCTGTAATGTTATTTACAATTTTATTATATTCTACCGTAAAGTTATTTTCTTTGAAAAATACACGATTTTTGTTCATCTTATTTGCTTACTTTACAAAACGCCTGATAAAATACCTGTTGAAATGGATATAAGTAGTAATTAATTTTTAACTAATATCCCGATGAGCAAGATCCATAAGAAAAAGTGGAGTTAAGAAAGATTTTATATTTTTAATAGTCATAATTGTTTTATAAGAGTATTTAGGAATTACCTACCATAGTGACAGATTTTGAAAACCATGGAAATTTATTACGATTTCGGCATACAATTAAGACTCACAAATGCATGCCTTGTGATGCATACATATTCAAAGCCAATATAATGGCCGCAACGGAATCCTTAAAACTCACAAGTGCATGCCTTGTAATCAAAGTCAATACAATGGCCGCAACGGAATCCGATCTTCATTTTATATATCTTAAGTGTTGAGTTTGTCTAAGTGTATCGTTGCATCCACTTAAAATTATCAAGTTGCTACTATACAGACGTTAAATTGTTAGACAAGATTAGAGTACCTACCTTTTAAAAAGTATCTGTGGTGTTAATAGAAGTGATATATAGACTTCTTAATACAGGGTTATCGGGTTCGAACGCCAGTCTGATGTTTATACCTCATAAAATACACCTCTTTTTTTGTTAAGGCGGGCAAAATGTACCGTACAATGGAGTGAGCACCCACCCATCTTTCGGGGCAATTAACAGGGTAGTGTGTGGCCCTCACCCACTAAATAAACCCACCATCGTGCCGTCTCTCAGCTAGTATTGGAACTGTGTGACATTATTTCAGTGGTACGCCGGCGACAATCGTAAAGCAAACCTGGGGGGTTAGGCAGAATCTCATATCTCATGTCGACATGTCGATCGTATCGTGATCACTGTGATTGGTTGAGAAACCGACGCGTGATATCGCAATAATCCGTTGGCCAATCACGGTGATCTCTCAACCAAATTTATTCACTACCTGGGAAAGAAAACATTGTGAGAAGACCTGCTTGCTTCAGAAAGAGTGATAACTTCTGAAGTATGGCAACCCAATACTAGACTACCACCTAAATCCCTCTAGTGGTAGAGCCTTGCTTACCCCAGCATGAATGGGCACGATCGGGGAAGCACCACCACAAAAGACCAGCTTGAAACAACGGTAGGTTACGGTCTGTACGGGTTAGGTACCGTCGTGTTTCGTATGGTGAGTTATAGCGTCGGAGATACAACCTCCTCCTCCCAATCCCCTCCTTATTATCCTTCCTATCACCTCCTTAGTATCCTAACTGTCCTGTCCTTAAATCACTCCTATCCACCTTCTATCTCTTTCCTTTGGGGATGACGACGCGCGAGTTATGCCTCTTGTGGTTGCTAGCGTCTATAGGCTACAGTAAACGCTTACCATCCATCCATCCATCCATCCATCCATCCATCCATCCATCCATCAGCCTTTCAAAGTCCACTGCTGGACATAGGCTTCCCCAGGAGAACGCCACAACGAGCGGTCCCGTCATGGGGGATAATGCCGTAATCGCCACGCTTGGCAGGCGGGTTGGTAATCGCAGTTAATGTTATTAATACTCGAGGGAGTGCTGCTGCCCACTCCCCCGGTGTTCCCTCAGTCGGCTCTTACGACTCCCGTGGGTAGAGAGGGGTGGGGCAATTCTAAAGCCGGCCCCACACGGCTTACCAATAGCAGGTGAGCCGTATGCTAGTTTGCCACCCTGTAGTATAAAGAAAATCCCTCTGGGAGAAATCCAACAGTAAGACAGTAATAGATTGAAAAAAAAATGGCTTTATTACTTACTTAAGATTTATGACAAAAATTTTAATAACAAATACGAATTGTTTTCGTATGTAATACTCGTATATCCATTTCTGTTCCCAATTTCTCAATAAAATTTCCGAGTGGTATCATGGCAGTGTTTGAAATGGATTGCGAAATAATTTCAAGATTAAATTTCTTAACAGCTTACGTAGTAAATTTGAAGAGAAGCTCCAAATTACCGGAAGCATTTGGCGTAATGCTCAATTTGTTGAGGGAACGACCGGAGCTGTCCTGGCTTCCTGCGGTGATAACAATACCTACGGGAATTACTTTTTAAAAATATTTTTTGTACTACCCTTCGTCCAAATGATTGTCCTCCATTTTCTACCACAGATTAAATAGGAGCAGTTTATATTGTGAGAGTTCTTATGTAAATAAACCTTTTAATTTGAAAGGTGTATTATACTCTCAGCAGCTAGCATTATTAGTTGTAAACATGGCTGGTGCAACTTAGCTAAAAGGTTAAGTTTACTCGAAAAAAATATAGTGTTTTTATAAATATAAAGCGCGTATAGACTGGTTATATGTGTTACAAAGAACATAAAACACCAAAGATTAAATAGGAATGTGTTATTAAAAAAGTGTTAAAAAATCTAAAAATATCGAGGTTGAAACTGGGTATCTATCTTGTCAGTTTCTAGAATTAATCTCGATTCTCAGAAAAACGGTGGGCAACGAAACCCTTTTCATCTAGTGGTCCAAATGTCTCAACCCTAGAGGTTTTTCTACATTAGGCCAACGAGCCAGAAAGATAGTAGATTACCTTGTGCGGGTTCCTTTTAGTTATTAATGTAACTAAAAAGGTTTCTAAACTTAGAACATAACTTTATGCGTTACTCATTCAGCGACTAACAATAATGTTAAATGGCCTACAATATAAGAATACTCAGCTATTTTATTTTAAACGATGGTTATTAGTTGGGTTGCCATATTTATATCTATTTGTGGACACTATACTGGCTGTATAATCTTCGCAGTTGTTATCTATAGGTTGTCAGAAGCCTGATAATAAAATTCCAAAAATTGTCTGAGGTCTTGTCACACTGGTTACGTAGGGGAGATTAGATAAGCAGTCGCTCCATGTTAATACTAGTCACCAATTAAAATTGAACATATTAGAAGACAATCACTACATTGGATTATCAAAACTAAGCTTAACGCTTGTGCTATGGATACCAGACTACAGATATAATACATATGTTACTTTTGTAATATATTTAATAGATAGAAAGCACCCAGACGCAGTACAAATATCTGTGTTCATCACACAACAAATTGTCTTGAGTGGGAATCGAACCCACGACCTCATGCATAGAAGTCGGTTACAGTACCGACTACACCACGAAGCCCGTTATGGTGGAATATCAATTAATTTTATCTAAAAAATCTGTTTTTTGCAAGAGTCGATTTTGAATGCAAGCAAATAATGGTTATAATATATGATTTATGTGATGGTACAAAGCTTTTCATCAAAGCTTTTAGGGGTGTGAGGGCTAGCGCAGACAAAAGCTGTCAATAACATACATCCGTTACTAATTGTCGCCAAAGTTTATAGTAAACCACTTCGTAATGGATGAAACAGAACGGCAACATATAGATAGGTGCCGCCACCTTTTAAAAAATAATCTATTGTCCACATGTTCAAAAAAAACCACTTGACTTTGATAATACGCTATGATGGTATTTTCGGGACTTACATTAAAACATTTGTTTTAGAATATAATGCAAAGTTTAAATCTTTTTTACTTTTAGTTTGGTCACATAAAATCTACAAGAATATAAAAGAGATATACGTAATAAGGCGCGGTAGGTATTAAGGGGCATTGTCTTATATAATACGTGGTGTTCTTTCTTCAGCAACTTTGTTGAGAGTAAAGTTTCTTGGAAACCATAACCCCTATTTACTACGAACAGTTACAGACATAAAACTTTACGTGCTGGGCCCAAAATACGTTCCTATTTTCGTTATGTGCATAATAAGAGTGTGTGAAATATTAAGATAATCAACCCCACTAACTGTAATTACACAAAAGAGCACGCAACACGTGTTCCTTAACAAATATAATTAAGTCATCAATCAATTTTCCGCGTCATTTACAGAATGTTTACTTTAATACAACATATTAATAAAGTCGAAAATTCTTAGCACGAATTTTGTGGTTATAGGAACTTGGCATATTTATGTGGTAAAAACGATACCAATCGTGCCGTAACTAACCAGAATGGTGAAATGTCCTACAAAATAGGGAACATGTAGGGGCCTTTAATTAAAAGTCCACCCTGTCGGTCCTTGTTGAAGAACAAAACCCATTCAAATTGAATGACCAGGAGATTTTTCTTTTATTAACAAGCATTTTATAGTTCTTTGACTATTGTTTGGCTGTTTCTACATTGATTGAGCTCTGCGCAAACATGAAAACGTTTAATGATTTCGATTTGTGCATTATAAGGTAAAGAGCTCTTAAATGATTTTTTTTTAATAAAGGCTAAGATAATTCTGTACTACTAGACTAATTCAAATAGATAAACAATCATTACTGTGCAAAGACAAGGGCATTACAAAATAAAAACAATTGTATCCATCCATCCATCAGCCTTTCAGCGTCCACTGCTGGACATAGGCCTCCCCAAGAGAACGCCACAACGAGCGGTCCCGTCATAGGGGATAATGCCGGAATCGCCACGCTTGGCAGGCGGGTTGGCGATCGCAGTGGATGTTTTTAATACTTGAGGGAGTGCTGCTGCCCACTCCCCCGGTATTCCCTCAGTCGGCTCTTACGACTCTTGAGGGTAGACAGGGGTGGGACAATTCTAAAGCCGGCTCCGCACGGCCAAACAATTGCTTTGTGTGTTTTTGTTCAGATATGTGAGAGTGTATACTTGACGTAATAATATTACACACTTTACATGTCTGTGCTTATTCGAATAACGAAAAAAAACTGCAACGAGGATCTGGTTACCTGATAGTACCTAAGCGGCTACCGTAGACTATAAACGCTAGCAACATCAGAGGCATCACTAGCGCGTCACCATCTCAATGGATAGGAGAGAAAGGATAATAAGGAGAGGATGGGAGAGGGTTTGGTGGTAACTACCATTGTTTCACGCTGATCTTTTGTAAGAGGGTGGTAGGTACCTCCACGATCCGCTCCGTGTGGTGACGGACTAAGAATACAAGTGTCACCATCCCATTCTTTCCCAAGGGTGTCGTACGAGGCGACTAAGGGAAGAAAGCAATTATCAGCCATTGCATTACAGGTGGTAGGGCTGGGTACCAAGTGGGAGTACCCACTTACTATCTGGCCCGAGCGGGTTGTTACCACACCTTCCCGTGTGACCGGCCAAGAAGCACATCGGTGTGTTTTGGTTGTAGCAGGAGAGAGCCGTTAATTCTTTCATTTCATATCTGTGAAATGAAATGGTGAGCAGCAGCTTTACAATACTCTCGGTATAGTTGAATTCATGAGCGACGGTTACCTGAGGCCTATGTCCAGCAGTGGACGTTGAAAGGCTGATGGATGGATGGATGGATGGATGGATGGAATATCAAACTACAACATACCAAATTCACATTTACTTTGTTACATACAAGTACGTACAAGAAAAACTAAGCTTGACACCTTACTCACACGCTAAGCTTGCTGCTACTTAAAATAAAATATTCACGCAAAACTATTTTGTCTAAAATTTATTTTTTTATAGCATTATCGTACTAATATCGTCCGTAGTGGTAAACACAATTAAGTATACCATAAGTAATATATAAACATATAAATGGATACGTATTATAAACACCTATCGTTATATTATATAAAAATTTCATGTCTCATTGTTTATCCGCGATGAATTCTGACACTACTGATGATTTGCTCCAACTTAAAAGATATAACAGTTTTTATCTCGATTATTTCCATTTTATATAAAATTAACGAGAGAGACGTGGTCTCTGAATGTTGGCTTCGTATCAAGGCTCAAAGTCGCTCTGCGGGCCATGGAGCGGACTATGCTTGGTATTTCCCTACGTGATCGTATCCGTAATACGGAGATCCGTAGGAGAACGAAAGTGACCGCCGGGTTGCCATGCTGAAGTGGCAATGGGCAGGCCACATCGCTCGACGAACCGACAACTATTGGGGAAGAAAGATTCTCGAGTGGCGATCACGTATCGGACGGAGCAGCGTAGGACGCCCCCCCACCAGATGGACCGACGATCTGGTCAAAGCTGCAGGGAGCCGTTGGACGCGGTCGGCACAGGACCGCTCGTTGTTTTTGTGGCGTTCTCTTGGGGAGGCTTATGTCCAGCAGTGGCCGTTGAAAGGCTGATGGATGGATGGATTGATGGATAAAATTAACGACTTTTAAATCCGGAGGCGGGTTCTGGAGAATGAATCTGCTATAAAGTGTGTTAATTTATAAATAATAATAAAATGAATTATATGTGTGCCATAACTGCTAGTAGCTATAGGTATGCTAGTATCTATAGCTATATAAAATTCAGCAGCTACATCCACACTCTTTTAAATTTAACTAGTTTATTACGCTGTCATGTCTTAACTTCTGAACCAATCATCATGAAATTTTGCATACATATAGTCTGGAGCCCAAAATAAGACATAGAAAACCCGTAAATATGAATGTGGGATAAATATTTTTACATACAGTTAATTAATGTACTGTAGAATGTTGTATTTATATTCTGAAGTCCACACGGACGGAGTCGCGGGCGAAATTTAGTTTATAATATCAGTAAGGCGTTCACTCATTAAAAAAATAAAACGGTAACGCATTTGAAAACTTTTGCATCACTAGCAAAACCTTACTTACTTATCACGCCATTTCCCCTGCGGGGTAGGCAGAGAGAACAGAGTGCTAAGAGGCTCTATTCTTGCGTACATCTCTCGCTTCCCCAACATTCATAATTCCCTTCATACACGCTCGCCGGTTTCGGAGACTCCTGACTCCACCTTTCTTCAATACATGACCGATTTGGTCTAGGTTAGGTCTAGGAGGATTAATGTAACCAGAAAAAATTGTGTAAATTTTACCGTAAATGTTGACGTAACATTAACTATAATATTAATATCTCAATATGGCAAATATATGTAAACATCAAAATTACAAAGTCTCAGAAACAAAAACGGCCGTGTTACATGGAAGTAATAAGTCCCACGTAGTACTTATTACTTCCATGCGGCGTCATTAACAATACTCTCTTGTCAAAACAAACGTCACGATTTCTGTGATTAGGTACCTACTTGTTAATGTTTAGATAAGACATACATCAAACCTCCATCCATCCATCAGCCTTTCAAAGTCCACTGCTGGATATAGGCCTCCCCAAGAGAACGCCACAACGAGCGGTCCTGTCATGGGGGATATTGCCGTAACCGCCACGCTTGGCAGGCGGGTTGGCGATCGCAGTGGATATTGTTAATACTCGAGGGAGTGCTGCTGCCCACTCCTCCGGTATTCCCTCAGTCGTCTCTTACGACTCCCGTGGGTAGAGAGGGGTGGGACAATTCTAAAGCCAGCCCCACACGGCACGACATAAATACATCGAACCTTTTAGGAGAAAATTTAATAACGCCGAATATGATTTAAAACATAGACTTTGTGTCGTCTACAACTGTGACAAATTGCAACTGAACATGAACTGATTAAAGCAAAATAAGAGTGAGCTTAACTTGAAAATTTTCATTACGTTGAATACATCTGAAACATACTTATGTAAGGCAATACTGTACGGAATACATTACTGGCGGAACGCAATTTGTCCCTACCCTACAATTTATGTGTACACACTTTATTCGAAGGAAATGACGAAAAACGAGTAAAACTTTATCGTTTCATGTAATGAATACAAAGAAATCTCTTATACATACAAACATGACTGAATGAAGATATTTAATTTTTATGATGGATTCTACGATAAAACCTGAAGAGAACAGTAAATCTATCATAAGTTTAAATTAGCAAACCTCACGGTTAGAGAGAAAACTCGTTAAAACACTGTGCGGCTTTTGTAAGATTATAACTTTGTTGCCCGAAAGCCCGAATATACTTGCATAACTCATTTCTGACAAAATGAATTGACTTATTGACAGACAAGATGAGCTTTAATAACAGTAAATTTTACTAACGCTTGAACCAACAAGCTCGCGGCAAACCTGGTTTAACTGACATACGCTCGCCCGCCATATAAGTAATATTATTACAGCTCACGCATATTACACGAGTCATATGTCAAATTTCAGTCGTTTAATATATGAGGACGTATAAAATGTGTCTAAGATTAGTTAAATATGCCTAACTCGTAGAAAAGTTTGTATTGGAACAACCTTGAAGCATTCTCTTTCGGATACTTAACTTAACTTAACTTATTATCACGCCATTTCCCTTGCGGGGTAGGCAGAGAGAACACAGTGCCAAGAGGCTCTATTCTTGCATACATCTCTCGCTTCCTCAACATTCATAACTCGCTTCATACACGCTCGCCGGTTTCGGAGACTCCTGACTCCACCTTCCTTCAATAAATAACCAATTTGGTCTAGGTAGTTAAGTCTCGGTCTCCCCCTGTACCTACATCCTTACACTTTCGCATTGTATATCTTCTTAGCCAGTCGCTCGTCCGGCATTTTTTTCACATGTCCGAACCATCGGAGCATTCCCTTTCGCATCTTTACACCAATACTCTCTTTCATACCTACTCGCTCTCTTACGTCATTGTTACGAATGCGGCCAGTCAGCCTCACTCCACAGATTCTCCGCAGAGATCGCATTTCGACCGCATTGATTTTGCTCTCATGATCCTTTTTACATACCCAACTCTCGCTTCCATATAATAACGTTGGAACAAGCACTGCGTTGCGTATTGCGACACGTGCCTTCTGGCTGAGGTGGTGGCTGCTGAGAAGTTGTCCCAATGCTCCGTTCACTCTATTTCCCGCATTTACTCTTCTTTCTACATCAGTGGTGTACCTTCCATCCCGACTGAATCCACATCCAAGATATACAAATTCATCCACTTTTTCTAGCACACCATTTCCTATTGCTACTCTAACATCTGTTCTGGCTTCTTCTCATTCAAAAACCATTACTTTGGTTTTGCTCACAATCACCCGTAGGCCCCTTTTCTTACAATCTTCTGCCATTACGTCGACTAGGGTTTGCAGGTCAGTCGCAGACTGCGCTAATAGGACCGCATCGTCTGCATATAGCAGTGAGTTAACCACTGAGTCGCCCATCTGAACTCCCACATTCATTTCATTCAACCTTTGTAGACATTTATCCAGATATATGATAAACAGTCTGGCTGATAGAAAGCAGCCCTGTTTAACGCCGATATTGACGTCAAACCAGGGTGACATTCCATCATCCAGCCGTACACAAGCTCTGCAGTCCCTGTAGTTGGACTGCACCGCTTGTAGCAGTCTACCGCTAATACCATACTCCGGCAAAATGTCCCATAGTTCCTTTCGTACAACAGTGTCAAATGCTTTCTCCAAATCCACAAAACTGCAGAAAACCCTCTGGCCTACAGCCAGATGCTTCTCCACAAGATGAATAAATTTTAATATTACTGAAATATACTTAAGCTTAAGAAATATTGCTGTAGGCACATTATATTTTCATCCGATATATTTGAAATCTCTCTAAACTAATAAATAAAATTCAAATGTCTGTTTGTAATGCCTAAATAACAGCTTTTTACTAAATGACATAGCATCACGCCTGTATTCCCCGAAGGGGTAGGCAGAGGTGTATTACACACCCACGACTCGCCAGCTATGTTTAAGTCCCACGTAATACGGGGCGAGCCTATTAACGATTACCGGGCACATTTCTATACTCCGGGCTGCTACTGAGAATTTTTCTTTTTAGGAAAAAGCTCAATAACATTGCTCGACCCGGGGATCGAACCCGAGACCTCATGATTAGCAGTCGCATACACTACAGCTACACCACCGAGGCAGTAATAAAATAGGCAGCCATAGTACCTAATGCCGACAGAAGCTAAAAAAAAATGATTCTGTTTATAAATACTTAAATATCAACTACTTATCTGTCAGTAAATAATTTTTGCCGTGCCGTGTGGGCACCAAGAATAGCTCCACCATATATCTCCCTATGGGAGTCGTATAAGCCGACTAATGGATTGCCGGGGGATCGGGCAGCAGCGTTCCCCTGTGTACTAAAAACATCCTCTGCGATCGCCAACCCGCCTGCCAAGCATGGCGATTATGGTAAAACCACAATTTTAGGGAGGCCTATGTCCAGCAGTGGACGATGAAAGGCTGATAGATGGATGGAAATAATTTTTAAGTAAATGATAATTTCAAAGTTTTCATTGTAAAATAATTAAAAATCTCCTTAGAGCCTAATACGTCACGAGCATGTCGAGGATTTTTCCTGACCAAAAATCGCTCAAAGTGGCTAAAGAAGTTTTCACTTCAAAAAACCACGTGAATGAAGTTGCAAGTGCAGCTAGTTATAAAATAAAAACCATTTCTTTTAGGTATACGTCACAGTGTTTTCCAAACAATTTTGTTACGTTAGTTTAAAATAGAAAAATATTGCCGTCTTGTACTACTTTTAATCGGTGTTGCCAATTCATCTTTTTATAGACAAAATATGCATAATTACATTAACTAGTTAACGCATGCAAACAGCTGAAACATCCATAAATAACCAGAAACGATTAACAAACCGACACATAGTACAGGGGACCGTAATATATTCACTGGCTGATCCCAATTTGTCTGACCTAACACAATATTGGGTGCTGCTGATCCGTCAAGTATAACTACCTCTATAAAATATTCAACTTTATCTATAAAACGCAAGGTTTTTTTGTGTCTGGTAATTTAATGTAAATGGATATTTACAGTAATTCCTTATTAGTATTTGGTAAAAACAGTACTCTGGACAAATGAGTTGGTATCTCTGACATCTGACTAAAATTGTAAGATAAAAAGGTGCTTTCTACTAAATTGATTAGTTAGTAGATCAGTGAGCCTAGCCAAGTTGCATTCTATAATCGCTTACGCTATAGAAAACTAATAAAATGTATTCTAATTATGTATTAAATGATATCTTTAACGATGTCTATAACGCTAAGTCAAATAACTTAACGTTAGAGATGTCATATTTCCATACATCTTAATAGTTTTCTATAGCGTTAGCCATCATAGAATGCAACTTGGCTGGGCCCCCTGTTATTGATGATTTCCTAGATTTACACATCAGTGCGCTGTAGTTTTTTTTAGAGTTAAGTTATCTGGTTTTGTTTATTAAATCCGGTATAGGTGAATACTCGTAGACCGAGAAGCCAAACCGAAACATCAGCCTTCGTTTCAGTTTCGAAACTGAAACTGGGTCTAAAACTACGAGTAGACATCTTCACTGAAACTGGCCGAAACTGAACCGAATCTTCGATCAAACATTCTTAAACACTGACTATGGCTGTTTTTTGTCCGAAAGCGAAACTATCGCCAGAATGAGATGTTTTGTCCGAAACAGGACGTGACTAAAACCAAATCTTCAGTGGGTTAAATTTTAAATATAAAAAACTCACATCATTTAAGGCAGTTTAGTGTATTATTTGAAGAAACTATTTCTAATTTATTTAGATATATACATCGTTTTTTAATATAGAAACATTGTCAAGTACATGGATTAATTATATTGAGATTAAAGGAAAGTGGATTTACTGTCATACAAACAAGTTTCATGAAATTGCTCTAACACACATCATTTCAAAAATGGAAGGCGCAGTTTTAATATTTAACGTTATTAACTGACTGATTCAACGGATCTTGCTCTAGAAAATCTTCCTATTAAGAATAAGTAGTATACACTGTAAAATAATATCTAATTTTCGAAGGGAATTATGGAATTGATAAGCTTAGAGGAGCGATTAAAATAAAGATATCCAGATGATTGAAGTTCTTTGAAAATTCTGACACTCACAGGAGTAATCAACTCGCTTAGATTAAAGTCAACGTTTTAGATATTCCATTTATTAGTCTGTGGTTGACAGTGTTGAAACCAGATCAAACTGGAAATAAAAAGTTTCCATTGCAAGTTTTGAAATAAAGTAAATAACTAGGCGTGCTAACTTGCTTCTACCTAGGACTTCGTCTGAGTGCACTTTAGGACTAGGCCCAAAGTGAATATAAATAAACAAGAAGAAGAAGATATATTAAAAGGGAAATCACGCGTCATATCACTTACGGCGAGTCAGAGCCTCGTCTTCAGTATAAATCAGCAGCGAGTTCAGTACTAATTTGGTAATTTTACTATAACGACTGAAAATCCATCTCATTTACCGGGATAAAAGGTGTTTTATATATTAACCCAGAATATAAAATATATGTGTCAATTTTATCCAATTTTTTTCAAATGTCTGACGCTGATAAAAGTTTAAACTTTTTTTTAGTTATATCTCTGGTTTCCGAAATAGCTATAGCGTGATAAAATGTAGGTTTAATACGAATAAACAAACAGATAAAGAGAAAAAAAAGAATCTGATTCTGACGGTAAATGGTATCTACCTACAATGATTAGAGTCCTCAAGCCTTCGGTTAAAAAAGAACCCGTTGTAGCACTGGGGAAATGATCACGAGCAACATTCAAATGTGGTAAATAGTCACCTACACGGATAATTTTAATGATTCCTGATAGCATTATTAGAAAACCTCCTTTGGTTGTCACGTTTTCCAACAACTTGTCTGAAAGTAGATATACAACATTAACTTATAACATTGACATAAGATTATGCTGCCGATATATCTTGCTGATAATATTATCATTTTTACCCCTACCATTTTTATTTTGATTACCCAACAAAGATTTGAAAATCCTGTTAAAACAATATAATTTAGGTATATACCAAAATTCTAAATATATACTTTGAGTAAGCAAATGCGTATCCTCATGAATATGAAGTCATTCATAATAATTTAGTGAACATAATGTTTAAATGGAACCATTATGGGCGGTCCAGGTCTAACGGAAACCAAATAAATATATATCATAAGTATTAAGTATAATTAAGGTGCAAGACATAGTTTAGTGTAGTTATTTATAAAGATAGTTTGTGTTGCCTTTTATTAATGGTCTCGTTATAGTCAGAACAGTGCTTTTGTAGGATTGATAGCATTAATTTATAAATAACGATAATTAATAATGGAATACTTTGAAACTCTCAGAGTCTGATTCCCCCCCCACACATTATGTTACGTTGTGTTAAAACATCTGCAATAGATATTATAACCGATAAAATAGATTAATCCAATGATTAATCAGAGTTTTCATCAACTCAGTAACCTGAGGTTCTAACCAAGTTGCATTCTATGATCGCTAACGCTATAGAAAACTATTAAAATGTATGGAAATTTGACATCTCTAACGTTTAGCCACGTGACTTACCGTTCTAGGTATCGTTACCTACTTACATTATGACTTTCAAGTGAAACGATTAATATGTTTACCTATTGAAAAAAAAATCTTGAACATTTTGTAAATTTGGGATGCTGACGATACGTATGCTCAGCCGTTGACCTTTAAACTGATTTCGAAGAAAATTCAATTGCGAGTCGGATGCCGGTTCTGACCTGGCTGGCCCTAAGCTATCAAGTTACGAGGTAAACGCAGTAAATAAATAAAGTCATTTACATTCTAAATCCTTTATAAAATACCTAGTTTGTCAATCAAATAGGTGATACGTTGTGATTATTTTTTATACTGCTCAAGTGCATCTTTTTGTTTCTTTAAATTCCAATCTTATATATTATTTCTCTAGCCTGTTTATCTATTGGCCCGCGAGATCTTCCTTATTCCTTTATCAAATTCTATGATTTAACCCTCATTTTGAAGCTTATCATGCTAATGACGAAAAATATGGTCTAAAAATGTACCACTTCTTTTAAACTTAAGATTTATATCATCTAAGACGAGGTCATTTAATGGATGCGGAATTCCGCACGGGGTGAATTTGTATTTATACATATAATTGTCTTAATTTCAGGTATTTCACAATCTTGATACATTTACAAGAAGTGTTTTGCTGAGGAAACAAAAGCCCTGTCGTGGTAAGTTAATTAAATTAATAGATACAAAATTTTATGAAATTGCATAGAAATTACAATTTGCCTATATGATATATGTTTGTCAATCTGGGACTTCTATGCCATTACAGATTGAAGACGTTCTTCTTCATGTTCCGAAGAAATGACACTTTTAAATTAAATTTTAGATATCGCTTGTACTACATATAAGACGAGTGCTCTTCACAATAAATTATTTAATATCTAGTTTACAAAGTACGATAGAAATTTACTGCATTCTTGTTCCACAGAAGCTTGATAATATTAGATATTAAAATATGCATGGTTGGATTTTTAAAACATAATAATTATAATAGGTATGTTTTAGGATAATATCTAATTTAACTTTAAAAATAATAATGTTGTTATTGTAATTTACATTTTATTGACATATCTTTCTTATCGTAAATATTATTGAAATTAGCTTTTATATATTATTTATAGCTTTTATTAATATTTTAACATTATTGAAATAAGCTTTTATTTATTAGTGCATAAGACTGGTATTTTTTTTTTTATATATAAGTATATCAGGTTGTGCCCAATGTGGGAGATTAATGCGTTGAAAAAAATAATACAACTTACCATCTTTCAATAAACAGTAAATAAATAAAGGAGACGTTAATTATTATGATTACAATTTACGCTGCTGAAATGGTTAAAGTGCGCGGAATGGATTTCAAGAAAATTGTGTTAACGAATTCTATTAGTAATCATCATTTTACATATCAAAAATTATTTCATCCAATTGCCAAAAGGCTCTATTCTTACATACAGCTCTCGCTGCCTCAATATTCATAATTCTCTTCATACACGCTCGCCTGTTTCTGACTCCAACTTTCTTCAATTCATGACCGATTTGGTCTAGGTTCCATCCACTTGTTCTAGCATACCATTGCCTATTGATGCTCTAACAAAAAGCTAAGATTTCATAAACTAGATATTAGGTATATTTAGAGATATTAGGTTTTTTTTGGGGTATAAATATAAATAGTTAGTGCTGTAAAAAGATAACAAAAGTACATAGAGTCCGAAGAGATATATATACAAGTATACAAATGTATGTCCACATACATTGCCAAATAAGTCCGCAGCAATTATAAAGGGACATTTGAACAGATTTAATGAATCAAAAGGAGAAGTCCCGGAAAGTATTTTGAGCACGTATTTGTACGTCCGGCGCTGCGACTAACAGTCATTTTAGGATAAATTAATTTCGGAAAAGTTCTAACGTTTATATCTACGATCACTGTTGTGGCACCAACAACAGATGCTTATTTTATTGGGTCACCATATTTTGTTTTTGGTTTTGGCGGTTTCTCTGTATTCCACCAAATATTTTATTGAAATGTATTTTTTCTCTCTTATTCGACATATTACACACGACTATGCCAGAAAAACTCAAAGCAAACATTCCTGACTTAAACAAGAATGATAAAATAACATTCTGCTATGAAATTTCATCGTCAATCTTAAGGCGTAAGTTTGTGTGGTATTCATTAGAAAACAAAATTGAATTACTTTAATTCTCTTCATTTAGTTAATGAAACAAGAAAGCTTTTATCAAATAAGACTGTGAAATGAAGAAAATACCTTGGGCTCTTGCTTCTGTTAAAATTAGTTAAAATTGTTTCTCATTTATTTGCACTACGAATTAAAATTCAAATGGATTAAGGTTTCTGTTTTAAGGTTGCCGACTGTGAATAGTTGTCTAGACGGCTTAACTATCTTTACTTAAAAGATTGGCTAATTAGGCTGTGACTTGCACGTATTGAGAACTTATATCTTACAGTAGGAGACGAATCTAAAAGCCTAGCATAGAGTATGTAAACATTGTCGTCTTAACTTCCAAACGAATCTTAAAATAGTATGTCATTCTCTTTACAACCGTATGCGTAGAATTCTGTTAATTAAACCCCTGTACATACTTTATAAATATTGACATAACCCATGAATGTTGTTTCAATTTGTGTTTGTTTATAATATAAGTTCGTTATTAAATTCTCTTGCTTTACAAGGATTAATGCTGGTTATATGATAGTTGTATTTAAAAAATAACACCGAATAGTAATGTATAAAAATTCCAAGTAATTAAAATCGATCATGATAAAGCGAACTAATGTAATTAGTTGAGTTTTTAACAAAATAGTTGATTGGCGCTTCAGTTCACTGATTCAGTGGCGGCATGTAGTCGTTTGATTCGTTTTATTTGCTAGCGGGTATTTTCCGATCCCCATTCACATGTATCAAATTGGACGGACTCATTTATTTGATAGCCACCAACAAGATACCCTCCAAACCAACTATATAAATTGTGCGAAACTAATATTTGCTATAATAAAATACAGCAAGACAATCTTAATGAATCATCTCCGTCTGTCCTGTTTTGATCGAGATATCAATACTAATAAAATAATGCTGAAGTGTTTGTTTAGTTGGTGGAAGGCGCTAATCTCTAGAAGCACTGGACAGATTAGAAAAAAAAATCTTATTGCATGTTAGCTATATATCAAAGAGTTTATAAGCTATCTAAAATCAGTTTATCTGTTTAGAATGGATCAATTAGCTCCAAATCAAAAAAAAAGAAGCAGAAAAGAGAATTAATTTTAGAGAACAGTTTTAAAAGTACCTACTGTTTTTTTTTGTGTCAATAAAACTCATTTTTTTTAAACTAGACAAACTGCATTTATAATATTAGTAAAAATATAGAAAATAATTTACAGATAGTCAAAAAGCGTAGTACGACTTACAATCACTTTTTATTTGGGGTATAATAATTATGATGTTCGTTTCAAGTGTCCCTGCTCTGTATTGGTTGTTAATGGAAGGTCAGCTTTCCCGGTGGTAAGTGATAACTTCTATTTATGCATAGCCCTAGAAATAGGATCAGCTGTATTCTACTCGTTTAAATATATTGTTGCTTAAAGAATTTAAAGCATAATGTAAAATCAAAAAACGAAGAACGACGAAGCGAACGAATACGGAATATATTTATGACATGTGACAAAAGTTTGGAACATGTTCCGTGGCTTTTGAGCCCTTGGCTTAATGGCAGTAAAATGATTCGTTTCGACACACATGACCCTTAAACTTTACTGCACAGATGGCTTAGTAGTAGGTACTTAGTGCTGTGTATTCTAGAAAATCTTTTACGCGCGTCTCAATTATTAATCTAATTTATTCTGGATTTTGATTTATATGTAGGTATGTACAATTTATTCGTTAATTGCAGAGGATTTATTGAAGTTATACTTCTTTTGGCGCGATAGAGAAAAATGATGAGAGTGAATTTTTACGATGCGCGCGCACACCGACACCTAAATTCTACATCGTGAAGTTAGTTCTAGGTGGCATGCATGAAAATTGATAACTATGTTCAAGTTGTATATTCTAGTATTTTTATATTTAGAACACGTGTTTCGTAAGAGTACAATTAAACAGTGTGAATAAATAAATATTATTTTGGTGTTTTTATTAAATCAATTTCATATACGACGGTGATACTAATAATTTATTATTTATTAGTATATCTATATATATTGAATATTAGTGATAAAACTGATTTGAATAAACTGTTTTGAGTGCATTTATAGATTTGAGGTTAATTGTCGGTATGTACAATTTATTTACATCGTTAATTAAAAATTATTACATTATTATCTAAAAAATATTTTTGATGGTGTATTCACAAGATGCTTATCTACAGTTTCAACGAGACCATTTATATCATATTTTAGCTACCACAAACCTCTTGTTACTCACGTGCCTATTCAGTCACTACGAGAAGAATCTACGAATGTAAAATAGTTTATTTGAAATATTTATTAATATATTTGATTCATTGCCTTAATGATAAATGATTGTATATTTTTTCTGTGTTGTCATATTTTTACGTTAATAAAACCTTTTTTATTTAAATAAAATCTTTTTGATTAATTTTAATATTTATCGTTAATCACTACTGCATTTTAGTTATTTTTTTCCATACGCCAAAGAAGTATAACTTCTAACGCGTGTCCATAAGTACACACATTTTAATTTTCTTTTTATAGGGGATAGTTCCTTTTATATAAAAACTAAGTAAATTCAAAATTAATAAACTCAAGTATTAAAATAAATTCAACAAACAGAACACAAAGCAAAAGTTAATCTACTCTGTGAAGTATAAGTATATCCAATATCATTATGTCTTCGACTAGCAAATTTAATTCGTTATATTTAAATAAGTTGAAATTGCAAGCGTTTAGAATCTATGAACGGACAAGATTATTGTGTATTTTGAATAACGAAACACTCTTTGTTTACAATCGGTCACGTATTTGTTTCTTAATTTAGAAAGTGTTGCATGCTCTAATAACCATAGATTGCCAATTAAATAAACAATAATATTATGGCTAAATATTTTCATCATAGTCAATAACTTTTACGCCTAATAAATAATGATAGTGCGCCACAAATAAAAAAAATGCGTGTACTGTACGCGCGTGAGAAGTTATACTTCTTTGGCATCATTGATAAATAAAGTTATTATTAAATTCGTAACTGCAAAACTTGTCACAGTTATGTTTTTAAATACATTGTTCGATAAAGTAATTACGTCTAATGTCACTAGATGGTGTTACTAAAATTTCGAAATTTCTTATAGGTCCATGTTAAGAGTTAGGTGTCTATTCATACCCCCTCGGTGGTAGCGTTAACCGTTTAACGCAACCTTATCAGAAGTCGCATTAGAAGTATAACTTCAATATTTTGCAAAATCTTAGTAAAAAAAAGAGATGGTTGGTATTTTTTTCTTTTTAACACTAAAAGCAAAGTATAATTTCAAAGGTGAACTGATTGTTTATAAATTTTCTGCCAGACAACCTTTGAAGATATTGCATTCTGAAATTAGCATTTAAAGAGCCTAAATCTTACGAGATTTATAGATTCAATTTCCAATTAATCACAATGACAACAGCCCTAGCCAAAAAGTTGAATAAACGTTGTAGAATAGAATAGAAATACTATAGCATAGAATAATTAATGTATGGGATTGAAAGTCGGTTACGCTTAAAGTGTCGTAGCCTTATGTCAATCTCATACTTTGATTGATATAGGTACTGTATATTGTATGTACATGCTATATTGATATCTCATACTATTCTACAATGTTTATGCAACTTGGCTAGGAGCTGTACTTTCTTCGATAAACACAGTCATAATTTTTATAACTACTTAGTTCTGAATATACTTAGGGCCCTTACATTACGTTTGCTAAGTTTTGCTCGAGACAGGGTAAACATTCACTGATCTGTTACGCGGACGACACCCTCGTCACGGTGAGGAGGGCCGGCTTTCAAGAGGCCGCCCGATCGGCGGAGGTCGGAGTTGCGCTCGTCGTTGACCGGATCGGTATGCTGGGTCTGAGGGTTTCGTTGCAAAAAACTGAGGCCCTCCTATTCCACGGCCCTCGCCGAGGTCCCCCCCGAGGAGCATGCCTGAATGTGCAGGGGGTTGCCGTGCCGGTGCAGGCCCATATGAAATATTTGGGCCTGCACCTCGATAGTAGATGGACTTTCGGGCCGCACTTTGCCCAGCTCGCCCCTAGGCTTATCAAATCTGCCGCGGCCTTAGGTAGGCTTCTGCCAAACACTGGAGGTCCAGGGTCGTCCTGCCGTCGACTCTACAGCGGGATTCTGCGGTCCATGGCACTGTATGGTGCCCCGATCTGGGCGGACGCACTCACCGCTCCTAATAAGGCCCTCTTGCGACGTCCGCAGAGGGCCATAGCGGTGAGGGCCATAAGGGGGTACCGTACGGTATCCTGGGCCGCAGCCACGCTGCTGGCGGGCGACCCACCTTGGCCCCTCCAGGCTGAGGCACTGGCAGAGGTCTACTGGTTACGTGCCGCGGCGCGGGCTGGGGGCGAGGAAATCTCCCAAAGGAGTCTAGGCGGAGCACGACAAGCGGCTCGAGGAATGTTGATCCAGCGGTGGACGGAGGAGCTGGAGTCCCCTGTAGCAGGACGGGGGACTATAGAGGCGGTTGCGCCACACCTCCATCGCTGGTTGAATCGAAGGCACGGCAACCTCACTTTTAGGTTGACGCAGGTGCTTACCGGACACGGGTGCTTCGGTAAGTACCTGCATCGTATTGGCAGAGAAGAGGCCCCCGGATGCCACGAGTGTGGCGCGCAAGTCGATGACGCGCGCACACACTCTTGAGGAATGCCCCACCTGGGGGCCCCAGCGCCGCGCTCTGTCAGCGGTAATTAGAGGAGACCTGTCGCTGCCAGCCGTAATCTCACAAATGCTTGGCGGCGACAGGTACTGGTCGTCTATGACCTCCTTCTGCGAAGCCGTTATGTCACTGAAGGAGGCCGCGGAGCGGGAACGTGAGGCGTCTGCCCACGCCGACTCGCTCCGCCGACGGTGGCCTGGGCGAAGGAGGCGGCGTTACGCTCACCTCCTCCCACCGCCTTGATGAAGACAGGGCGTGGCCAGTAGGCCATCCGCCTGGGGTGCCGGAGTAGAATGTCGAAAGATGACCCTCTGGCGCCCCGCTAATAGGCGTGCTATTAAAAAAAAAAAAAGGGTAAACATTCATTTGTTGACTTCGTAATAAATATGTTAATTTTATAGCTTTCGATTTAAAAGAGTAACTCGTATCATTGGAACGAAACTAAACAACAGACTTTTTAAAGTACAAATTGTTATATTTTATCTATGGCATGTACTCGTACATACAATATACAGTACCTATATCATTCGGCTTACAATATCCGCCCCTTAGATTTAGAAACGGTGATATAAAAAGCGGAGAGACATCGACAAAGCCGGTTGGCAATTAAGAGCACTATTCATTCAACCGGCGCGCACCCGTAAGTTTGGGTCAAACCCTTTATCGCTTCTACGTAGGAAGGTATTGTACAGTCTCTTGCATAATTTTACCTAATATACCAGACAACATATTGAACTTCATTTAGCTTATACTGAGAAGCTGAGCTAAGCTTTTCTGTTTTTTTTATACTACTAGAGTGACAAACAAGCATACGGTCTATCGGATAGTAAGCGGTTGCCGTAGCCCATATACGCTAGCAAAACCAAAGGCATCACTCGTGCACTGCCATCTCTAAGGAAAGGGATAGGAGGTGTATCGGGAAGATATTGAGGAGATGATAGGTAAGAAACTAAGGAGGGGATAGGAAAGGTAAAAAGGAGAGAATAGGAAGAGCGGGTTTGGGTCTCCGGCACTCTCATTCACCATACGAAACACAACGGTAGGAGTATACCTATGTTGTTTGACGCTGATATTTTGTAAGAGGGTAGTTCTCCGATCAAGCCGGGCCATTCGTGCTGGGACATTTTTTTTTGCAAAAATTCATTTGTAATATTATTCAGTAATACTTACTGCTCATCATCACGCCATCTCCCTTACGTGGTAGGCAGAGAGAACAGAGTGCCAGAAGGCTCTATTTTGCATACATCTCTCGCTTCCTCAACATTCATAATTCTCTTCATACCTTCATCCTGACTCCACCTTTATTCAATACTTGACCAATTTGGTCTAGGTAGGTGTGTCTCGGTCTCCCTCTGTACCTACTTCCTTCCACTTTTGCATTGTATATCTTCTTAACCAGTCGCTCGTCCGGCATTATCCACATATCTGAACCATCGGAGCATTCCCTTTCGCATATTTACACCAATAATCTCTTTCACATATGAATGTAACGTCAGGACGTAATTTTTTTCTAAACTAGATATGAAAGGAGGTAAGGATATGCAATGGTCAACCGTACCTACTTATTTGTTCCGAACAGTCGGCACAGATGTCAGCAACGCCGCACATCAAGTTAGTAAATGCGTGTTAGCTTTAATATTTGGGTCCAAATACAATAAAAACTTATCGGGCTGTGTCGTAATAAATGCAAATTAGTATTAACGGGTGGATCCCTTTGTTTTAGACTAAAAACTGTGAACCTTACTGGTTTATATTCTAATCTTGATTTGGCAAGTTAACTATCTGTGGATATTAACAATTCAGATAATGTGAATGGAATACCTAATAAATACAGGAACGGTTCTCAAATTTTGTAAATATAAATAAAGTAGATCGTTTCCCTTATTAGTTTATGGATATTAAGGGCTATTTGACTAGCCCTCATGGGACTATTTGGTATCTCTCAATTACGGGCCCGAAACAAATTCAATTTCTGTCTAACTTTTCGATCACCAGTCACCCAATATTGTCTTCAAATGTGATAAAATCCAGTATGATGTTACGTTTATGAAAAATTATATTTTGAGTAGATATCTCTGAATTAATGTAATAAAAGCGTATAATTTAACGGTATCGTTCGAAATATTACATAATAATTTATTTCTATTCTTCCCTGGAGTGTATTCGTAATTTCGGCAAGCAGTAGATTGTCTGTGTGCCTGATATTGCTAAATGGTGGTTATATACTTTTTACCAAGCAGGTGATCTTGGCTTGTCTTCAACCGCAAGCAATGAGAAATAATCCTTATTAATAACGTAAATAAGAAAGTAAATTTGCTTTTTTTTTTTTGTTTGTTGCTTTGCATTCTGAAGTTTACGCGGACGAAGTCGCAAGCAGAATCTGGTATACATAAAATATTTGGGTTGCCATGCTTAATTTTGTAATAAACGCCTTTAAATCGTACAATAGAATCGATAGTTTGGTATATTATACAGTCGATATAGTTATACAGTATGTAGACTCATTTCGAGCTTTCGACAACAACTAGTTTGAGGCAAATCGTGGTCCCGACAAACAGCGTTATTGCTCTACACATCGTGTCGCGGCACCTGGATCTGACACTACATATACGACATAAAACGTATAACAGTTACAGAGCAAGGGAAATGGATTTTATAGAAAATAAATATATTTTTTTACTATAATCTATTTTCACAATCATATTTTTTTACTATAATCTATTCAAAAAATTTTCAATAGTACACTCATTTGAAAATTTTAACACGTTTTTATTAGATTTGCCTGTATCTATGTATGTACCTAAGTAACGGAATCTGTGAAAGTGATATTCATCAACTTCGAAATGTCAGATTATTTTGAAATAAAACTACGTTTACGGAATCTATCGCGTTTACTTGATTTTACTACTATCCCGACGTGATAGACGGTTGATATATCAACCTTGGACGTCTATCATCTAAGTCCACCCGTGATCATGAATGCTGTAAAGTATTCGAAACGTCGGGATAGTAGTAAAATCAAGTAAACGCGATAGATTCCGTAAACGTAGTTTTATTTCAAAATGTGTAACATTCGCGTAAATATCAGAAAATATCAGATTAAATTAAAACTGCACACTTGTAGGACCCATGGCAATACGATAATTTAAGAATCACACATAGGTACAATAAAAACGAAATAGGGTCTTTTAAATAGAAGTACCTACTTTTGATGTTTCTTTGGGACTAAAAAAGAAGAAACTTTATTACAGCCTAAAAATCGAAAAAAAAAACATGCCTTATCTGCTACTTGAATAAAAGTACCTACTTTTATATCTATACTATTATAAAGCTGTAACAGAGCTGTGTCTGTACATTTAAGATATTTGAGAAAAAATACTGTAATAGGCTATATAGGCGTGTCTAAACACAAAACGATTTTTTTTTAGATTTTTTGTCTGTTTATCTGTTTGTTTGTTCGCGCATCACGAAAGAACTACTGAACGGATTTTGATGCAACATTTTTTTGTTTGATAGCTCTAGATTAGACTTAACAACTGGTACATTTTATCCCGCATTTAGCCGCGGGCTAGCAAATAATAATTATTGTAAAAATCTTGATGTGCTTTTACTATATCTTAATAATCATTATGAATCTTATGAACTAGCTACCAATGACATATTTGTAATATCTTTTATGGTTAGAGACATTTATTTTCTCAAAAGATTACAATAATCACTTACAGAGAAAAAACAATCATAATTTAGGAATTAAAAATACTAATTAGCGTAGTTAGTAAGGTAGTAGTAAAAAATTATATGTAAATATGTGGTGTTCACATATATGGTATGTGTGGCTTTTAAAGTCAAGCACTACACAGTTTTTTTACAATATTTTTTTTTGAACTATACCTTGTTTGTTTTTAAATTTATACTTAGTAGCAGCATTCAGTGAAAAAGAGAAGTGTGGCGTACGAATATTAACTTTGTATTGAACAGAATCTATTATTTGTTTATTTTATAATTACGCCACAACATTACAGAAGTGGTTTAATTTCAAATAAAGATACGCTTAATACAGTTCAGGAAGGCTCTTCTGCTACTTTGATAACTCTAATTGGATTTTGGTGTAATGTTCAGTGTTGTTTTACGTTTGGAACGCTGCAGTCATTCTAAAATCAGTCAATTTTATAGAAAATTTGCTTTTACTTAAGCGTTAGCTAGTTGTTGTTTACATAATACTAGTTATGTAACCGCAACTTCGTCCGCGGGGATTTATTTAGTTATAAGCGTCGTCACGCTAACAGCCGGTTTTACCCTCCCTCCGCATTAGATGTTTCACATCAAAAATATAGGTTCCGGATAAGTAATCACCAACATATAATATACTAAACCTTTTCCGAAACACACTGCATCTTATTGTATAAGTATTATTCCGATCGGTTCATTAGTTCTTGCAGTATCACCGAACAAAAAAACCGGCTCTCCATTTATTATATAAAATAAAAAAAAATATATATATAATATATATCGTGCGATTTTATTACTTTTGATCGTATGATTTTTTTGGCATCTAGAAGAATTTGTGCCATACTTCTGCTAATTTTCATAAAATCTTAATAAATTATATACCTAAGCTTTCCTCGTGAATCATTACGTCCATTTTGTAAAAAATGCATCTAAATCCTTCTGTAGTTTTTGAGTTTATTGCACATTCAGACAGACAAACGTGGCGTGGGATTTATTTTATAATTATGTTTGTACCAACAAAGTCATGGCCTGTAACTTTATTCTATTTTCAAAATGTTTTTTTCACGGTAAGGTTCACGAACAAGCTATTGTTCGGCCTAAAGATAAGCGGTCGCCATAGCCTATAGACGATAAACATTACGCACATCATTTGCACGTTACCCATTTTAGGAACCTGGACAGGAGATGGAGACAAAGCATGGGGAAGATTCCTACAGCTATCTCATATACCAAATGTAATGCAATATTGAGAATACTTACCGTTACTTTACACTGAGTTTATGTGTAGTACATTCCTAGAGAGCCAATTGGGCTGGAACCAGCAAGATCTGTCTACAACAATTGATTGTTTATTATGTATAATACGGTAATATTATTACAGATTATTGCATTTATTAGATTATTAACTAACTTTAAAAAAGGTGGAAATAGAACCCTATGACAAGCTCTAATATATCTATTTATTTTTATATGCACCTTTCTGTTGTAGCTTGACTTAACACAAGCCAATTATATAAATGCATAATTACAAATAGATTATAGGGGACGGTAGAATAGGCTGCTTGTTCAAATCACTATATATACTAAAAGTAATATGATTTATTGACAAAAAATATTATATTGTGTTTAATCTCTATATCGACTATTATAAAGCTGTAACAGAGATATGTCTGTACATTTAAGATGTTTGAGAAAAATGTAAGCGTTTCTGAACACAAAACATTTTTTCTCTACTGATCGGATTTTGATGAAACTTTTTTGTTTGATAGTTCCTGATTAGACTTAAAAACTGGTATGCATTTTATCCCGCTGTTATATCGGAAGCTTGAGGCATAACCTAAAAACAAAAAAGCTAAGCTAAGTTTTATTCCAGCCGCTGCGGGCAAAAGCTAGTGTTCTACAAAATAATGTATCTATTATCTACTCACAAAATCATAACCAACGCTTTCGTATATTTATCTTTATTTTCCTTCGCTCCTAATAAACTGTAATTGGCTTTGTACACCTCAAGAAAACCCTAAGTTAGGAACACTCAGCGTGACTACATTTTATGTGAACTTCTGTCTTATGTCTGAATTGTTATTATCAGTAGTTCTACTGTTTTAGAAATGTTGTAAGATAAATTGAGAGCGGATTTTTTTGTTGGCAAACGGCTTTTGTTAATAAGCTTTCTCAGTTGAAGCTAAATCGATTCGCCCTTGTATTCACAATACTTCTATAAGATATTTTTTTCATTACAACCCTTTTTGCATGGACATATTTAATGTGCTGTAGAGTAACGTATATATATTATTTGACCCAATTCAAAATTTGAGGTTAGACAAAGTGGCGAGCAGTTGGTTTTGTAATATAGCCAAAACCATGACTCCGACATGAGCCTTTAGTATAGTAACAAAGAGATCACGTTTAGTAATATAGTTGTTGTCTTTACGCGTCGCTTCTTAGATTAAGTAATTAAATTCACACGATTAGAAGACAATTGCGTGAGAAGATTTACTTCTGATAACTTGTCTTTAAGACAAATTATTTAGGTAAGTATTGAAATATAAACATACATATATAGGCGTAAGAGATTGAATATTTTCGATAGACAAGTTAACAAGATTTTAATTATTATTGCGATAAACAAGCTAACAATCTAGCACAAACGAATAAAGCCACAGTGGTGTTTGATTTGATGTACATTGTTATAATATTAATCTGTTGATTCCTCTCAGAAAAAAACATTGACATACTAAAATAAGCTTGTTCAACATGGCTCAATGCCCCGAGTGTAGCTGAGCAGGCAAGAGCGCTCGCTTCCGATTCACTTAATTGGTAAATCTTAGCTGATGCTGCTCTTTGCAATTAAGGCGATATTCTATGCAGCCAGTGCGGATCAACGGATTCAAATGCATTGCCTCGCAACTCAGCGGAATTAGAGTACTTTGTTAATTATGCATAGAAACTATTAGTATTATGTAGCTATTGGTTGCTGTTTTAGTTGCTAAGAACTAACCAGTGAATGTTTTCAATTTGGTTTTAGAACACTCCGTTTCTGTTTTTACAAATTTTAAAATTTCATTCGAGGCTGCTAATTGTCTGGGATATACTGCCTTAGATAGACAGTATAGTTAATACACCGAATTATTCAAACAAACATTTTGACCGAGACCTTTGCAGTATTTGTGGTATTGATCGCATTTCACATTGTATAGGACCTGTTCTGGAACATTCCAGTCACGTGCCAAGTTCTCCAAACTACTACGTGTTTGTTCCCGAATCTATCACGGATACTCAATAAATTATAGTTATCAAAGGCGTAAAATCAATTATCGACGCGTGATGGTCTCATGATTACAAATTTCTGACTTATCACGTAGCTCTAAAGATTTCTCTATTATCTTGACTTATAACTTTGAAATTTATTCCCGATATTGGTGAATGTAAAATTAAAAGAAGTTTAGAACGTCAATTTGACATGTTATTTTTAGTATTTTTTTATTGCATATGGTGGCAGACGAGCCATCTGATGGTAAATGGTAACCGTTGCTCATGAACTCAGCAATATCGAGAGTATTGTCAAGCCGCTGCATAACATTTCATTTCACAGATATGAAATAAAAAAATTAACGGCTATCTCCTGCTACAACCAAAACATATCGATGTGCTTCTTGGCCGGTCACACGAGAGATGGTGGTACCAACCCGCTCGCGTCCGACAGCAAGTGACTACTCCCACTTGATACCCAGCTCTGCCACCAATAATGCAATAGGTGATAATTGCTTACTTCCCTTAGTCGCCTCGTACGACACCCTTGGGAAAGAATGGGGTGGTGACACTTGTACTATTTGTCCGTCACCATATAGTATGTAATATAAGTATGATTTAGCAAGTTATGATGTAGCTAAATGTTAAAATGGTGACTCTGTTAAATGATAAAGTTTTTAGTAGGAATATAATGTATCCTATCCTATCATCTACTCTTATAAGTCAATAAATGATAACAACAAAAGCCGTAAATTTTATCAAAAATGGGATGTTTGAATACTACACCACTGGCAATTAAGATGCGAAATCGTGAATTCTATCTGTGTATATTGCCAAACGGCTTGCGTTTTATTGTTAGCAAACAGTTCTCATTAAGTACTTCTCATATTTTGAGTTTTAAGACACTTTTATTGGTACGTATCATCTAAAACATTTTTTTCTTTAACAAAAATGTGTTTTTAATGTTATTTTTACCATGTAATGGAACGTAACAGTAATAGGTCGCTATATTATTGCAAGATTGTTAAGTTGAGAGATGTTTTTTTTATCTGTAAAAAGCTAACACAATTCCAAAAGTCATTTCTTTAGTACACCATAATTATAATTGGACGGGGAAATCTTTTTGGTTAAATTAATTCTCCTTTTATGAATTTCATTCGTTATTATGAGTTTATGGGTAACATTGTCTGTCTTCGTAATCACATATCCCACTATTTAAATATTATGAAGAACAAAATTTTTATAACGAAAACGAAAAAAAAACAGAGGCAGACGAGATATCGGGTTGACCCCATAACAATGAACTGATGTTATCCTATGCGTCGTTACACCGTTTTTTTGTTAGGCTATTGGTTTCTGTTGTGCCGTCAAACTGTGACCTTAGGAGTATTATTGTAGTAGTTAGACTGTCATCTTACTTAAAGATTGATCTTAAAGAAGATTAACTAAATTCGTTAAACAAAATAGTAGTAGATACTCTGTTGAATTGCACTAATAGATGTCGATTTTTATGGCATAACAGCAACCTATAAATAAAAACAATGGAAGCGGTCTCACTAAAAATGTTCATCATTAGTTACGTCAATGTCTTGCCCGAATCTCGACTAACGACACTAAATCATCCATACTGTAATAAATGTTCGAGCGCCAGTGTTGCCCCAGAAATATCACCAAAAAGAAAAGGAAATTATTTGGAAGTAAATGCGGTAAACTCAGAACCGATAAGATTGCCGAAGAAACATCTATTATCGGTACGGTATGAGGCTGTACCGCTACTATAGCCAAGTCTCTGGCGTCTAGCTTTCTCCAGTCTGTTGTGTTATTAAGAAATAGCTTAAAGTATGTTTTTTATAAGGTGCCAGAATATCTCTATGTTTCTGCAGTACTAGTGTAAATATATAACATTATCACACGTCTGTATCCCCGAAGGGGTAGGCAGAGATGTATTACATACCCACAGTTCGCCAACTATGTTTAAGTCCCATGCAATAGGGGGCGAGCCTATGGCCGTCTACCGGGCACATTTCCAAACTCCAATCCGAGACCTCATGATCAGCATCGGTATAAATATATAATTATAATATATTATTAGAACTCGCTAATAAAAAAGAATCAAGTGGGAATACAATCCCTTGATTCTACATCGATATACTAACATTAAAACCCGAAGGCAAAAATGGCGAATCGGGTAACACAGTTATAATCTGTCACTCAAATCAATGCTAGATTACAGAATAATAAGTATTTCTATAGGAGGTACCTACACATCATACACTACATAATGTAAAATTTACTTAGACTTTTACTTAGAAAATTGACTTACACTTCTATTGGGATTGTCAAGTGTGTTCATTTCACTATAGATTGATTATAGTCAAAACACATCTTATCGAATAGGTAGGTACCTCAGACTAAATACGTCCTAGACAGAGCGAAGAAAATTGTTTGACATGTATGAGCGAGAACGTAAGATACAATTTACTGGTGCAAAAAACAGACAAAGTCATAGATTTTTGTCTGTGTTGCTTTGGCCAGTTTTTGGTATTGTCACGATGTCAAAATGCTGTGTCACGATTCAACTGACATAATCGAAAATTTGTATAAAAATTTGGGTTTTAATTAAAATTTAATGTTAATTTGTGTTAATGAGTGTTTTGAGAAAAAGACTACGTGATAATAGTGGTTGTAAAATAGTGTACTATGCTACAAAAGCTACAGCAAGCGAAAAAATACAGGTATAACATTTCATTCATATGTAGTCGAAAATGAAAAAAATTAATGATTTAATGCTATAAAGTGATATAAAATGGGCTTTTTTACTTAAAATTAATAATTGCTACTAAGATACACCCGCAAAACACGTTTTATAGCTAACTATCTATTACTGAGAATTGTTTCGGTGTTGCCTTATTGCGAATTTAATTTGCCCAGTTTTCACTTTACTAAAATTTATATGTAATTTATGAGATGGTGATAAATATTTACTATTTTAGGTTTCCCTCAAATCCAGATGCGAGATCGAAATGGGTGTATGCTACGGGAAAACGAGACCCACAAAATACCCAAAATATGTTCGACGACATTTTGTTGATGTTTCATTATACATAATAAGAAAATAGTAACGTTAGGAGATAATGATTTTGCATTGCCAGTGAATATGTTCATGTAAGTAGCTTTTAAAGTCTTTGTCACTTCAAAAAACATAGCATCACGCCTGTATTCCCCGAAGGGGTAGGCAGAGGTGTATTACACACCCACGACTCGCCAGCTATGTATACCGGGTACATTTACAAACTTCGGGCTGCAACTGAGACTTTTTTTGTTTTGAAAAATCTCAATAACACTGCCTGACCCGGGGATCGAACCCGAGACCTCATGATCAGCAGTCGCTTACATTACCACTGCACCACAGAGGCAGTTGTAATTTCATCTTTGTAAGTAAATCTCAATTCAAGATTATGACTACCACTGTAGTCATAATCTAGAATTCAGAGAAACTGATTTGCTCTAAGTTCTTATTCAATTAGTTAAATCAGCGCTGGAAGGAAAATAATTATTTTCTTATTTGACCCAGAAAAGAAAGAAAAGATAATTTAATTATATTCTTATGTACTATTATTTTATTAAATATAACTTATTATTATTTACCAGATGAGATATAGAACAGAACGGCAATTTATGGAGCCGCAATACTTACCTTGCATCAAGGCTCAAAATCTTGGTATTTCCCTACGTGATCGAATTCTTATTACGGAGATTCGTAGAACGTGAATATCCGGCATGGCCTGGCAGGTTTTGCATGCTGAAGTGGCAATGGGCAGGTCATATCGCCCGATGAGCTGACAACCATTGGGGAAAAAGGTTTTCGAGTTGCGACCACGTATCGGACAGCGCAGCGTAATATGGCCTCCCACCAGATGGACCAAATATATATGGTCGAAGCTGCAGGGAGCCGTTGGATACAGTCAGCACAAGCCCGCTAGTTCTGGTGCTCTCTTGGGGAGGCCAATGTCCAGCAGTGGACGTTTAAAGACTGATGGTTGGATGAATAGAAGGGGTGGTAGATGTACTTTTAAATAATTATTTTGATAAACGCTGCGATTTTCCATTAAATATTTGTTACGAAGAGTTTCTTATTTACGAGCAAGTTATAGACCTCATTCAAACTATCGTTTATTTTGCCCAAATATGGTTAAATATTTGTCAACTATAATATCTGGCAACATTTAAAAAAAATATTGTTGTTTCAAGTGCGGCCACGCCGTGGCTCCGTCTAGTTAGTCTGAGGTAGGTACCATTCAGCTCTGTTCAATGGTAGGTACTTACTTAACGAAGTCATAGAGTATTAGGATCATAGATATATAGTATTAGTCATAGATGTAGTCTAATACTACATCTATGGTATTAGTATAATCTATGATTAGGATCGAATAAAGTTGAAAAGCGTACCTATTGCAATGAATGACGTGCCTCTGAATATTTAATTCATAATGTTTTTCTGAATTACTATTCCCTTAGACATTCACTATATAATACATATACTTTACTTTTATGCAAAATCTTAATTTTGATGTGAAACATCTAATGCGTAGGGAGGGTAAAATCGGCTGTTAGCGTGGCGACGCTTTTATTTTACTTGTCCCGTTCAAATCTTGCAAGTTAAATTTGACACACTTCCCGGTTTCTGATTGAGCTTAAATTTTACACGCATATGTAGGTATATCGCGTGACAATGCAATATTATGAAGAGATGGAGCTGATCTTATGATGGAGCTGGAAGGTGGACATAGGAACTCTAAAATGAAAACCCCATCGAGTTTGGGCTCGTATGATTCGTCTTGACGAGTACTTTGCCTCTAGATGGTATCCAGGGGCTGATGAAGAAGCTGCAAGGTGGCCACAGTAACTCTATAATGAAACGACGCAAACCCATAGAGTTTGGACACGTTTGTTTCGTCTTGATGAGTACTTTGTCTTTAGATGGTATCTAGGGTCTGATGATAGAGCTGGAAGGTGGCCACAGTAACTCTGTAATGAAACGACGCAACCCCACTGAGTTTGGAATCGTTTGATTCATCTTGACGAGTACTTTGTCTTTAGATGGTATCCAGGGTTTGATGATGGCGCTAGAAGGCGGCCATAGGAACTCCGTTATAAAACGACATAACTCCATCGAGTTTGGGCTCGAATAATTTGATTTGACGAGTACTTTGTCTCTAGATGGTATCCAGGGTCTGACAATGGAGCTGGAAGGTGGTCACAGTAACTCTGTAATGAAACGACGCAACCCTATCGAGTTTTTACTCGTCTGATTCGTTTTGAGGAGTACTTTGTCAAGTTATTATCATTTTATTTCTACAAAATAATTTCGATGTTTTCGAATATGATATGAATAGCCTGAAACTAGTGATATTATAGTTAAAGTCAGCTTTACGTCACGTGGACAAAGTTGCGGTTAATAGCTAGTTGTGTTATTCACAACTAAACTGCTTCAATAACATATTTACGTATTTAGAGGATTTTGCAACAACAATTTTTGAAATTATCCTAAAAATAAAAGTAAAATAGAATTAGTGAAGCAATTTATAACGTCAAGAGCTAAACTTATTTAAAATCAAGAACGATATGGCGTGTAATGAACGTACTGCTTTTCCTGTATTACGTATACGCAGGTTTTAATCTCAAATTGTAATATTTTTAATTGTTCTCAGTATGTGGGATAGTATGTTACGACTTATTGGGCAGTTACGTCAATAAAACGGTTGAATGTTTTTTTCGACCTATAGTTGTCTCACTATTGAGCAAGGGAGAGGAGATCATAGTGAGAGTGATTAGGCCATAGGCCACCATGCTAACCCAGTGCGGGTTGGCACTGTTAAATAGCCGAATGAAAAATTAACTAAGTGTCGTATTGATACTAATATAAATAAACTCAAAAATTTTATACAGAAGCCACTAGTGGGACACTCGGAAAGTTTTGAAAAACTAAAAAACTTACTTCCATGGATAAAATATTTCAATAAATCTGTTCAAAGAACTCTCCACCAGCCTCTATACAAAGTTTCATGCATCTGAACCAATTTTCAAAACATTTTTTCCAGTCTGCCGAAGATATCTTTTCCACGGCCTTCTCGAACGCTGATAGCGCGTCTTCCGGCGATGAAAACTGTATCCCTTTCAGCTGATTTTTTATTTTAGGGATTAAAAAGAAGTCTCACGGTGCCAGATCAGGACTCTAAGGAGGGTGACCCAAGACTCTGACCGGTGTGGTTTCCAGGAAGTTCCTCGTTTTGAGCGCTGAGTGCGCAGGCGCGTTGTCATGGTGAAGCAGTACCCCGCGGAGCCCGGTGTTCGGTTGCTTGTTGCTCATTGCAGACAAAACTTATGGTAAGCATTTTGTGGTATACCATTCGGCGTTGATGCTGCTTTCGTCTCGTAATGGAATTGAAACCAGACACCCCGTCAAAGTGAAGAAACTAGTGATCAAAATTTTCCCTGCGCTTCTCGATCGCTTCACTTTCGTAGGCGATGGTTCGTTTTGAAACAGCCAAACTGTCGAGTGATGCTTTGTTTCTGGATCGTATTGATAAATACAGGATTCGTCACCTGTCACAATGTTGAAAACGCGCCGAGACGAGCCTCCTTAAAATTTTTTAATCATATCACGGCACCACTCCACACGGGCCTGCTTCTGAGCTTCGGTGAGGTTGTGCGGCACCCAGTGCGAAACTATCCTCTTCACGCGAAGATGCTCGTGTAGAATCTTGTGAACGCTTCCCGAACCAATCTGCAGTAGGTATGCTAAATCTCTTCGTTTGTAATTCGCCTGTTTTCTTAAATTACATTTTTTACTGCCGGCACACTTTCTTCCGTGACAGCCATCGTAGGACTACCACTCCTTTGTTCATCGCCCAAAGTAAGGCAACCGCGCTTGAACTCTCTATGCCAACGGTAGATGGTTGCTTTTGAAGGTTATAAAAACATTCATAAAAACCCTTTGAAGTCGATCAAATGACTCATCGTATCGTCTCGCTTGTACGATCACCGTGATTGGCCAACGGATTATTGTGACATCACGCGTCGGTTTCTCAACCAATCACAGTTATCTCGATACGGTCGACACGTGAAATATGACATTCTGCCTCAGGGGGCAGGTTTTAGGCCACATTTAAAATCGTAGAAAATCATCGCACGAAAATGTTCTCGATGCAGATCCATTTTTAAATGAGACACGATTATTTATTGTGGCTCTCGAAAAAATGTGGAGGAAAATTCTAAAAATGGTATTTTTATTTTAAATAACCAATTTTTCAAAATAATTACAAATGGCCAGTGCCTTATAAAAAAAAAAACGCTTTTTCGCATAACTTTCTGCGTGGCCTGGTACTGCTTGCAGTTGTATAAAAAGTAAGGTACTTAATATCGAGGATATATATTATTATATTTGTGACCCAAATTACACAAGAGTATGGGCTATGATGCTGTAACATAGGACGGCCTCCGCCAGGTAGACGATCTGTTTAAGTTTTTTTTTGGGAGTAGCTGGCTGCAGGCGGCAGAATACTGCTCAATGTGACACTCTCTTGGAAAAACCTACATCTAGAACTTAATAACATCAAAAGTATGTGACAATAGTTTTATCGATTTTTTCCTCCAACTGATATGTTGAGTGGTTTTGCGGTAAACACCAACCAGGAAAACCGCATTCCAGCTAACAGCTGAAAATGATGTATTACGTAATTTTATTTGTTGTTGTTTGAGAAATATTGACAAGAGTTTTTAATTAATACATGTTAAAACTTCCATTTTGAACAATAATCATAAAACAAACGGAAAGGTTTAACATATAGTCGAAATAGAACGAACGAAAAGCCACTAAACCATAAATAATCTTCAAGTTTACCTTTATACATATAATGTAATTTACACAATTCAGTTGTGAAACGACTAAATATCATCATTTGGGAATTTGAAGTTTTTTTTTATTGGCAACTGTGAAAGTCGAGCAAGCGGCCCACCTGATGGTAAGTGGTAACCGCCGCTCATGGATTTTAGCAACACCAGGGGCACAGCCAAGCCGCCGCCTACCGCAACTTAAGTGCTCCTTTCAAACCTCGTTTAAAGAAGGACATGTCGTAGCACCGGAGAAACACCGTAGCAGGTAGTTCATTCCAGAGCTTACACGTATGTGGTAAAAAACTAACGATAAAAGACAGTCTTTGACGAAATCGTTCCCCGCGTTCACGACTCCCGGCGGGATAGCTTCCGAGCCGCTCGCCAAGTCTGGCAACGTGTTCTGCCTTGGCTTCGGCAATATCCCTCTTGTTGGACCTAGAAGTTGGTATTAAATTTACACTTCTCCTCTTTGGCGTTCGGATCCCGACTTTTCCTGGCCCTATTCCAGGCTAGGTACGCGGACTGCTTCTGGCATGCAGCCATCCTTGCAGGCTTTGTTAAACCATGGACGGCTGCGACCGCCGACCGGTACTTTGGTGTTGGGGATGAATAACTTCATTCCCATAGTCACCGTTTCCTTGACGCAGTCCGCACAGATGTCAGGATCCCTAGAGGAGAAGCATAGCTGCTTGCAAGGGTAGGATGCGAGAAACTCGCGGAGTCCATCCCAATCTGCTAACTTATACTGCCAGACTCTGCGAGATCCATTCGCAGGAGAACGATTGGTCCTCGCAACAGGGGCTGTGTAGCGGACCAGGCAGTGATCTGATGATCCCAAAGGAGCATCGACCACCACCCGGTATCCACGTGGATTTGTAGTCAGCAGAAGGTCCAACAAGGAAGACTCATGGCTCTCAATATCTGGGACACGGGTGGGTTGTGTCACCAGTTGTGAGAAACCATAGGCTGAAACCATATTGAAGAGGTTCCGACCCAGGAGGACAGTGGTCCGCGACCCCAGCCAACCAGCCAACTGTGTCAGTTATTCGAAATATTTGAGTCACCTTGGGTGACATCTTCACTATATTATTTTTCGGAGCTGTTAACGATGTTTTAAAGTTTCACTGACCCAGAATGTGTAAAGGGTACTTATTTCCCATAGCTATTTATGATAGCCAGCTAAGACCACTAGCAAGCCATTATTTGTAACCAACCCAAACTCAGATATTAATCAAGGCCTTCTTTTTTTTTGTTAAGGCGGGAAAAAATGTACATAACCGCACACCCCGTAGTTCGGCACCTTGTAGGCAATGAACAGGGTAGTTTAAGGCCCACACTCACATTAATAAGCCCACCGTCTCTCCGCCTGTACTGGCAGACCACTTGAACTACGTGACATTCAGTGGCGCAGATATGGGGCTTGGGATTTTTTTCTAAAATTTTCTTATAAGTTGCCAAATAATGTAGAAAATATATCCATTTATTGATTGATTTTTTTTTATTGTGTAGTGGTAGACGAGCCACGGTCCATCTGATGGTAAATGGTAACCGTCGCCCATGGACTCGACTATACCGAGAGTATTGTCAAGCCGCTGCTCACCAATTCATTTCACAGATATGAAATGAAATATAAACGGCTATCTCCTGCTACAGCCAAAACGCAACGATGTGCTTCATGGCCGGTCACACGGGAGATGGTGGTACCAACCCGCTCGGGCCCGATACCAAGTGAGTACTCCCACTTGTTTCCCAGCCCTACCACCAGTCATGCAATGGATGATAACTGCTTACTTCCCTTAGTCGCCTCATATGACACCCGCGGGAAAGAATGGGGTGGGTGACACTTGTATTCTTAGTCCGTCACCACACGGACCAAGGTTTTTGTTAGTTAATGAACATTTTAGAAACTATTTTTTTCACAACTCATTAATGCAATACTGCCGGGTAAGAGCCGTTCTTTTAAAGTTAAAGAAATTGGGGTTTTAGTCTGCCAAGTACTAGTTGCCATACATTAGAAACTGTCGAAAAAATATATATTTCCTTCACTGGGCAGTGATAATTTGAGAACAAATACACAAATCATTCTTTTCACAAGTCATTTATCGCATCGTTACTAAACTCCCATATTGTGGATATTATACCCAGTGAGAGCAGTCAAATTTCTCAGTAGAAGGAATAATACATGTTCCAGTTTCCTTTCAAGTTCACAACATTTATGAGCATTGTTACGATACGGCGGTTACCGGCTTTGCAGTGTTACTTTCACTTATATCAATGGTGATGTTTAGCTCTCGATCGGTCTTGTTATGTACATGATTTCCTCATTAGCCGCTTTTGTTAGTACACAATATATTCAGTTGACAGCTCTTCTTGGCAACACGTTCTAATCAAAGCATCACGCTGTCTCATATCATCCATTTGAATGCACAAAATTATACCCTAACCTGTGTTATTTTCAACCTTAATTCCTTCAGGACAATGCTTATTATCATGTGGTACACATTGCAATTAATTGTATTGCTATTTGTAAACATGTTTATCTAATTGTGTTGTATTGTGTATCGAACGTTGAACAGCAGGGAAGCAGCCGTGATTGCTTATGGTGGCGTTGATAGCTTTGAATATTTTTTGTGTAAAAAAATTATGCACTACATTGTAGAATAGAAAAAAAAACATGAATTTAGAATCCATAACCTTTTTGGCATAGCCCAGGTTTTGCAGGAAATGCTTAAAAATAAATATGTCGTAAGGCTGGGGATTTTACAACGGATAATATATACACAAATATTTGTCAAAAAAATCATATATATTTTTTTCGCTACCCATTATTGGTAGTGAATGCTTGTAAATAACGTATAACAAACCAAGAACATGTTCTATTAATCTATACATCAAGCAAGACCTACAAGGTCTAACCTTCACGTGCCTACCAAGCAATGAATGCTTGGTACGTGAAGGTTAGTTATTGATATTATGTATAACGCTGATTTAATATGAATGTAATCAATCATAGAAGTCCTCACCGGGATGGATTTTATTAAAATCACGTATGTCCTAATGTTAAGTATTGATATTTTTCTCCGGTTAATTATCGTAGTTGTGTTGTTATGTTGGTAAGATGTTTCAATATAAGTGAGGCAAGATTTCCGTATGCAGATTCATATAACAATCTTTTTAATGACTTTTATACCTTACGGTGCAAATCCACAGTTGCCACAATCCATTCTTTTCTACAATCGTTAAAATATACGTGGTTAATTTTACGGGTGAAATTAATTTGCTTTGTTATTATGAGTAACTATGATACGTTATTAATTAAATTTTAATTAGTATGCAAGTTTTATATTATGCTCTTACATTTACAAATTGCATTTATCGCTAGCGATTATGCTTTAGAGGTAAGCCCTTTATTTCTGCATAAGAGGCTCCTTTGCCACTGTAAAGGATTTAGGTCGTAGATCACTACGCTAGCCCAATGCGGGTTGCCTGAAATCACAAGCCATAGAGAAATTATAAGGCATGCAGATTTTCTAGCAATGTTTTTCTTTTGATACTGCTCAACATCATTTATGTCATTTTTTTACATTATAGATTTCAAGATTAGTATGATTGAAAAGAAATTAGAGTTGATAAAAACTCTTTCTGCAGCTGCAGCAGAATAGGGAAAGTAGAGTGATTATTACTCGATGATGGAAATTGACTAAAGATATTACGATCGTGACACATTTTCTAAAGAAAGCAGGTCTGTTTGAAGCACCTCTTAGAAATGATGGAAACTCACTTTCATACGTAGTAAGAACTAACTGCAGTGCCATCAACAAGCCATGTGCTATGAGAATACATAAACAATATAATTCATGAAACAATAGTACTACTCTCTTCGTTAGTAACCTAGACATTTCCTACCTACTTATATTGAGGAAATAACTGAATGTTTTTACTGCCAATTTTAAAAGGCTATGGTTATATAAAATAGTTTAAACAAATTATATGTGTAATTTAAACTATCATTTTTTATAATTTTGTTTTTTAAATTAAACTTGTATCGATAATTTTTCTGGCCAGATTTTTGGTATTATGTGTGTGCTGCTGCAACTAGGACAAGGCGCGGCACACGCTCGAGTCCTAGTCGCAGCAACACAGCTTGGAACGAGCAGCGCCGTGAACTCGTCGCGACAATAGGGGGAGACCTCTCGCTGCCGAGCGACAGGAATTGGGCCGCGGTCGCTGCCTTCTGCGAGGAGATCATCTCGCAGAAGGAAGCGGCGAGAGGGCCAGGCAGGAGATGCCGCCCTGGCTGAGGCAGCGGGTAGACGGACCGGGAAACGTCCGCCACTCGCGAAGATGCAAGGCTTCGTGTGCGGATGCGTCCCTTAGTAGAGGGTATATACACGAAATAGTAAGTCGCCGGCGTACCACTGAAATAATGTCACACAGTTCCAGTGGTCCGCCAAAGCAAGTGGAGAGACGGCACTCGGTTGAGGTATACCCTGTTCGTTGTTCCGAACGACTGGCTGTGCGGAAGTAAATATTTTCCCGCCTTAACAAAAAAAAAGGTATTTCATATGTTAATTACTTTCCAGGTCGGTTTGTTTCGAGCTAGTTCTAGAACAAATGTGTAATAGTAAACCGAATTATATATTTGAAAAACGTCGCTAAAGTGTACAAGATCGGTCAAAAGAAAATTCTAAATAAATCCAGTATATCTGCTGTACGTACTTTTGAACCTCAAACCACAGTAAAGTGCCCAAAAGTCACCCTTAACTTTAACTTCTTTGTAACGTGCGGCACTGAAGGCTGCTCACCTATTTTGGAGCATGGTAGTATAATGTGGCTTGAGTCCCTTTCAATTTCGAGAGCATACTTAGTGTGTACATACATTACAGTACAGACTGTACTCGCAATTCCCAAGGTCCACTTTACATTGATTTTGAGGCGTATTACAAAATTTGGTCTAATAAGTCCGTACTTTTACATTTAACTTATTCAGTTGTTTAAGTCACATGCTAAGATACATATTACAACAATTGTATTACTTTAATCTATACGTAGGTAGGTACTCGTATTTATAAATAATATATTTTTAATTGAGTTTCTCCAATTCCAAATGTCTAAATAATTTTAAAGTTTGCACACAACTTTATCCGTGAATGTATCAGTTCCCTGATGGTTTCAATAGGTAAAAGTGCGCGTACGCGCTTCTTCAAGACCAGACGCCTCAATAGGACTCAAAAGCTTTCGGACCAAACTCTTAAGCTCATAGCAAGACGGACAAAAATAACGGTGCAGTCTTCGGCTATTGGTCCAATCAAAGCGACTAAACAGGCAGATATCCAAGTCTATGCGACAAAACATTCCCCGATTGAATACTCTGCGTATTAAACTGCCTCTGTGGTAGCTGCACCACAGAGACCACTACCGCTGGGTAGTGTAAGCGACTGCTGATCATGAGGTCTCGGGTTCAATCCCCGGGTACAGGCAGTGTTATTGAGGCTTTTTCATAAAAAGAAAAATTCTCAGTAGCAGCCCGTAATTTGGAAATGTGCCCGGGTGACGACAGTAGCCTATAATAGGCTCGCCCCCTATTACGTGGGACTTAACATAGCTGGCGAACCGTGGGTGTGTAACACATCTCTGCCTACCTCTTCGGGGAAAACAGGCGTGATCCTATGTTTTTAGATCCCTGTTGTCAGCTTGGTCCATAAGTCCAGATCCAAGCTAACCTGACACTATACCGAAGATATCCCAGACGTCAGCCTGTACGAGTTCAGAATGGCTCTCAAACAACTAAAGGACGGAAAGGCACCGGGTGACGATGGAATTACTATAGAGTTTCTGAGGGCAGGCGCAAAACCGGTCCCAGAAGCCCTCCAGAGGCTATTCACTTCCGTCGACGTCCCAGGGTCGTGGACCAGGAGCGTGGTGGTGCTATTCTTCAAGAAAGGTGACAGAACCTTCTTGAGGAATTATGGGTCATCTTGCTCGTAAGCCACGTCTACATGTTTACATGTTGTTCTCGAGGGGATTACAAATCGATTCACGCACAGGCTCGACTTCCAGCCTCCCGAACAAGCCGGTTTCCGAAAAGGCTATAGTACCATAGACTACACACATGCGCTGCTCCAGATTATACAGAAGACCGAGGGGTATAATCGGCCTCTATGTTTAGCGTTTGTGGACTATGAAAAAGCCTTCGATTCGATAGAAACATGGGTGGTGCTGCAGTCCCTTCAGCAGTGCCAAATTGACTATCGGTACATCGAAGTGTTGAAGTGCTTGTATAGAAACGCCACTATGTATGTCCGAGATCAGCACAAAACCGATCCAACTGCAGAACGGCGTTAGACAGGGAGACGTCATGTCCATGTATGCAAGACGTTTTCAAGCTCTTGGACTGGATCGGATTCGGCATCAGCATAAATGGCGAATACACCTTCGATTTGCAGACGATATCATGGTCACGGCAGAATCGCTGGAGGATCTTGGTACCATGCTTAACGATCTCAGCAGTGTCTCCCGACTAGTGGGTCTAAGAATGAACATGGACAAAACGAAAGATATGCACAATAACCATTTCATTTCAGCACCGGTCCTAGTCGGGAACGTGGTTCTCGAAGTTGTCACTATGTAGACCTGGGATAATCTGTCCAGTTAGGTAGACACAACTTCGAGAAACAGGTCAATCGACGAATCCAGCTTGGCTGAGCAGCGTTCGGGAAGCTGAGAAAGATTTTCTTGTCCAGTATTCCACAGTGCCTGAAGACGAAGGTCTACGACCAGTGTATGTTACCGGTGATGACACACGGAACAGAGGCGTGGTCTCTAAATATTGGCCTAATATCAAGACTCAAAGTCGCTCAGCGTGCCATGGAGCAGGCTGTGCTTGGGATCTCTCTACGTGATAAGATCCGTAATACGGAAATCCGTCGGAGAACGGGAGTAACCGACATAGCCCACCGGGTCAGCATGCTGAAGTGGCAATGGGCAGGCCATCTCGCTCGACGAACCGACAACCGTTGGGGGAAAAAGGTTCTCGAGTGGCAACCGCGTATTGGACAGCGCAGCGTAGGACTGCCTCCCACCAGGTGGACCGATGACCTGGTCAAAGTCGCAGGCATCCGTTTGATGCAGGCGGCACAGGACCATTGGCTATGGCATTCTCTTGGGGAGGCCTATGGCCAGCAGTGGACGATGAAAGGCTGATGGTTGGAAGGAGGCGTGCCTAACACAAAACGATTTTTTTAGATTTTTTGTCTGTTTGTTCGTTCGCGCATCACGCAAAAACTACTGAATGGATTTTGATGAAACTTTTTTATTTAATAGCTCTCAATTAGACTTAAAAACTGGTATACATTTTATCCCGCTACTATATCGGAAACCTGAGATATAACCTAAAAACTAGCTTTTGGCTGCGGCGGAGCCGCGGGCAAAGGCTAGTAATATATATTGTCGCTGTAAATACTCTTGTTTTAGGACGCGGTTAGCACAGAAGTTAATCTCGGGCGAAAATAACTACCACGTAACGACCCGACTGGGGATTGTGAAAGACAGATGATCCCTAATAACGGGCAAATTAATTCTTTTTTGTATATTTCTTTTTAAAATACCTACAAAATTTTACCGAGTTCCAGGAACTTTCCTTTCATTAATTATTTAATTCAATGAAAGTAATCACGTTTTCGAAACATGAAATGTATTTTACATTTCACGATAAATTTATAGCAATTTTCATTCTTTTCCTTTGGGTAAAAATGTCTGAAGTGAGTAGGTACATGAAGAAGTTTAAATAGACTTTGAAAAATATGTACCTATATTTTAATAGTAAAAATATCATTTTATAAATCTCTGCTTACTTTATGATTCTGGTTGTATTTCCGGTTTCAGGCACAGTAGCGAGATAAAATACCAGTTATTAAGTCTAATGAAAAGCTATCAAACAAATAAGTTTCATCAACATAAATTTAGTAATTTTTGCGTGATGCACAAACAAATCTAGAAAAAACAAAAATTCAAAAAAATATTATTATGGCTATATATCTATATCTCATAAGTACAGATATCGGCCTGTTATAATTTTATTATAGGCAGAATTATATACTTGATATGATTTCTGTAAGTATTATAAAAGTGAAAAGATTTATTTCTTGGTTAAAAACATTATTCTTTAAACAACAAATAAGTGAAAGTGGATAAAGAGAGGTTTACTGCGAGCGGGATTCAAACTGACGACCCTTCCAATCCGGGGAAGTGCTCTAAACCGCTAAGCCATCGCAATTACCGCTCTTTTTCTACTTTCACTAATAATTTGTTCTTTAAAGTAACTAACATTATTCTTTGTTAATATTTATCATTTTCAAAGGAAACTTATTTGTGTGAACAACAAACGATTGTTGTGAGTCTGGATGTTCTTTTTGTTCGTTAATTACACGTTTATAAAGTCCTGCATGATTAATCCTTAGTGCTTAGTGTTCATTTTCTTAAATGTATTACCTTCTTTATTTAAATTGTGAAATTGCAAATAATCGGTTTCGTATTGGTTCAAAATTCGTTACCCTTGGTCACTAACAAAGTATTATGTCCTTATATCGTACAAGTCGACTAAAGAACTAAGCAATTATCAGCCAATGCATTACTGGTGGTGGGCTGGGTACCAAGTGAGAGTACTTACTTGCTATCGGGCCTGAACGGGTCGGTACCACCGTCTCCTGCGTGACTGGTCATCAAGTCAGTGTGTTTTCAAAGTTAATATTTGAAATAATATTCGATCGCTACCCATCCGACAAGCTTCTAATAGTAAGCTAATTTTTCTCTTATTGGGAAGAAGACTCAGGCCCGACAATGCTTATAATGTGCCTTAAATAATAAGTAATGATGTTGTATTCCTTCGGCAGCATATCTTTTTATGCATAGGCATTTATGAAACCGCAAGTTTCATAAATACCTAGGTATGCATATTTTACAACCAGAAACAAGTTCGAAAAAATCGTTCTTACTAGTCGCGTTGATTATTCCAAACGTTCCCATTGCGATGTTGTAACGAGGCTATAAAGTTCAGGAAGAGGGACAGAATTTTCTCTGTTTTTATCAAGTAATAAAATGGAAGGCATTGCTTCGGGCGATAACGCAATTTGGCCTCCAAGCAAATTCTATTCCGTTATGGACACGGTAATGTGCCCATAAAATAGATATCTGCGGAAAATTAATGTATGCAATGTTTATTAGAGCTTGTATCCATCCTGATAGCGTAAATTTTGTTAAAAATCTTCGTGTTTATATATATTAGGTACTAGCTGTATCCCGCGATTTTCCACGCCGGATAACCTTAAATAACATAGTGTAAAATTAAATAACTTATAGCCTTTCTCAAGAATTGGGCTATGAAATCCAAAAAGTTTTTTTTTTATATTCGGCTGGTATTTCCTGAGATTAAGCTCGATGAATTCATGTTTAATATATAACTATCCTTAGCGCGCGGCTCCACCGAAAAGCCAATTTTAGGTTATATCTCACTTTACCATATAGGGGCGGGATAAAACGTATTGTACCTAGTTTTAAATCTGATCAAGAACCAAGAAACAAAAAATTTCATCCTTTACCAATTAGTTTTACAAATAGATAATAATTATACTTTTTTTATGTTCGAGTCCCTAAATAGCCTACTGCGATATTTTTTCTCTCCAAAACCTTGAATTTACAGACATATTTCTATTACAGCTTTATACTTACTCGTAAATATGACGTTAAAAAAATTCTTCCAGTGTCTGATGCAATGAATAACGTATGTAACAGCGCGTAAAAATTTAATTTAATTAAAACAGTTGGGTATCAGTTCTCATTTCTCTGAAGCTTCTAAGTTAACGAAGAAAATTTTTCCTGTGAAAATTTGTAAAACACGGAGTTCCAAAGCACATAAAATCAATATTTAATTTGTGTATCAAAATCTGAAGTCACGATGTTATTGGTAGGGCGCAGCAAATCGAATAGGAAAGACAAAAAAAATATCAACAGGCACCAAAGGGCCCTGTTTATCGTTTGTGATTTGATTTATTTATGCAATAAATCTAACATCGGATTAATCAGGCTAAGTTTTGTCGTCGAAGCGACGTGTTGTGAAAAATATGTCTGTGAAAAATGGCGCCGGATAATAAAATGCTACTTTACGTTATTTTGTGTTTGTACGACAATGTCACAATTTATGCGATACTTTACTATTATGTATACCAATAAACCGACTGAACTACAATTTCTAGTTGTAAACACGTTCATGTAAAATATAAACTTTAAGTTTATTCGAATGTTATTTTTTTCTTTTAGTTCGTTGTCGGAATAAAACCTTTTTGTTTAAATCTTTATGTGATTACTTTTTTTTTAATGTTTACGAATAAAACTTCGTTACAAATATGTTTGTTAATAATTCCGAACATTCAACAAACCATCTTCAATGTTTGCTTTCTATAGAAATAAAAACTTAAAAACACATATGGTGCAGTAGTAAGTAACCTTTGTGCCAAGTGCTTTGTAAACATATAAGTCTGGGTATTATTTGTAGCCTTTAATTACAAAATTGGTAAAGTTCCCCTCGATGACGTTATACAGGGGAGGACTAACTCCCTAAAGTGTGTTAGTCTTTCAAGAAAATTCTCAAATAAACTTATATTTTAGAATGAGATAATGCAAAATACGGCCAAATAACTAGCCAGGTCCTAAAATGATGAAGTTTGTTGACAATGTACTCAACAGTCCATGTTTTACCTGTCGCAATGCTTTCAAACTTCAATTTCATTACAACTCAACGAGAGGAAACATTTCGATAACGGAATAATATTCAATAAAATAAACGAAAAGATGCGAGAAAATGTTTGTATAAAAACAAACTTAGTTGGTATAAAGTTAGTAAAAGTAATGGTGAAAAAAAACTACGGAAGAAATCTCATTGACAAGTAAGAAACTGGCGCCCTGATGTCCTGCGATAACATATAAGTTTGGTAACCCATCTTTTTAATGTCCTGGTCGTCAATTACCATTAAGGTAGGGTACGCTGCAGGAAAGTGATCGTAAGTCAATGTTAGTGCTTTTATAGGTGAGTGATAACACCATATCCGTTCTGCCTTCACTTTAGTATGAAACTTTAACTTATTGAAGAAATAAACAATCACTATGTCTATTCAAATAGAGAACAATAAGTCTTATTTGTATAGATAACTTATCACTAAAAACATTATAATTGTGAAAGTATGGTTTTTTTACAAGCCTTTTTTTATACATAGGTACAATTTTCAATCCCCGACATAAAGCTCACTCAAAGCGAAGACCGTGGCATGTTGAAAAAAAACTTAGTCACTTATGTACAGGCTGTTCAATAAACACAATACAACTATATACCATTCGTATTTGTTGTTGTTATGTAGGTACCTATATTATTTAGTTGAAGCAATGAGGACAAAATGCCTCTGCGTTCAATGCGGCTACGGCGATTACAATGCAGTCCCTGTGAGCACAGCGGTGTCCGGAATTTGTGATGTCGATCAACTGCCCCTCATCCTACTCTACTACTACGTAAATCTATTTCTATTCATTCTAATCATCGGCAGTCGTATGATTCTTTAGCCTCGATTACAGTTTAAAAAACAAAAAGTTGTTCAGGACAACGCAAAGAACTAATTTAATTAAACAACGAAAATAGTTCATAAGTACTTGATTCTTGTAATTTAGTATCGCATTTAAAGAAAGAAAGAAAACATTTATTTCCTGTCACAAAAAACGCCCACTTTTAATATTCTTAAAAAGAAAATAATAATCATGGTGGTAAAAATAGGAACAGAATTTTTCAAGATTGGTTTTCTTTAAGGATACAGAACATTAGTAATGTTTCTATAAACTAATACGCTTATTTTATTCATTACATGTTTGACATCCGGCAGGGTTCACGACAATGAACAGTGCGAAGACGAAAAGAAGGGAAAACAAAATCACGCTACTTGCGAGACAAATATATTACCTAAATAAATTTGACATGTAACACGCACAATAACTAAATAATAGATGCTTCGCATATCCCGAATGACAGGTACATTTGGTTGGTTTACACATATAAAAATGTTTTAAGTAAGTAGGTACTATATATACATATCATAAAATAAAGTCAAATTGCCGCTTTAGTTTGTTCAAACGCAATAAACTAAAAAAATACGAAACGGATTTTCACAAGGATTTCACGAATGGTTGGAGTAATTTGTGAGACAGGTTTAAATGCTAATTTTATGAAGGTTTTGTGAAAATAAAATCTGATGTATGATGATGATTCTTAAAGTGCGAACCGGCGAGTAAAAGCTATTTATAATATTTTGATCACTGAAAAAGAGCCTCACAATAAAATTATCTTTTTCCTCATTTTCACAAATAATTTGTTCTTTAAAGCTATTTATAATTCTTTTATAATTCTGTATCCTAAAATAACCAATGTCTGTATTATTAACTTTCTTTTTAGAAATAAAGAAAAAATATTTCAAAATAAACGCCAATACAAAATAATGATTTTTACATACTGTAAAATATTACCAAGACAGAGTACATCTGCTACTGCAGAGTCGGCACGTCTGCCTTGCCTCCTAAACCGATTATAGGCACCCGCAGTGAAAATACGGTTACAAATACGAGTGTGCTACTGTTTTAAACTGTATAGACATTATAGACATGCGTTGAATTTTAGATAACTTTCGTGCGAACTCGGATGGTAAACAAATATATACGTATTTGTTTACTATATTTTCTATTCACTATAATTTGATTTATTAAATCTTTTTTTTTTATATTACGTGAGCATACAAGCAGATACCGTAGAGCAGGGGTCTGCAAACTTTAAAGCCTTAGAGCCATAATGATTTTTCAAATATCATCCCCAAACAAAATGAGACAGATTTCATAGATTTTATGTGGCAACATTATGTATATGATCAAATACTCAATAGTGTTTAACGTAACGTGCACAGATCAGTCGAAATTTGAAATCTAACGTATCTTATTTGCTATTGACATTGCATGATTAGTTTGCAAATTTGGTTTCAAAATGTTGAACACTAAAGGCCTGTTGTTATTTTGTTTAAATAAGCCAATGCTTATGCAGACATTACCTCCATGGTTATTGGAGGCAGAATATTTAGGTTCATTTAATAACTGCCATTGCATTTAATAACTATAACTGCCTCGGTGGTGCAGCGGTAGTGTGTGCGACTGCTGATCATGAGGTCTCTGGTTCGGTCCCCGGGTCGGGCAATGTTAGGTATTGAGTTTTTTCGTAAAAAGAAAATTCTCAGTAGCAGCTCGTAGTTTGGAAATGTGCCCGGTAGATGGCAATAGGCTTGCCCTCTATTACGTGGGACTTAAACATAGCTGGCGAACCGTGGATGTGTAATACACCTCTGCCTACTCCTTCAGGGAATGCAGGCGTGATGCTATGTATATATGTATTTAATAGTATTGTAAATTAAAATGAAAATGTTATTAATAATCTATTGCACGCCTCATAAGCGAAGCGTTGAGGTGGGTTCTACTCCCGTTTTGCACAGAACAACTGATTTTTCAAACTTAAAATGTCTCTATTGCACGCCTCATAAGCGAAGCGTTGAGGTGGGTTCTACGCCCGTTTTACACGGAAAAACTGATTTTTCAAACTTAAAATGTCTCTATTTATCATATATTGCACTTGTAATATAATATCTACACACACATATAAAGAACAAAAACTATTTTAACAAACACTCATGATATTTTTGATGCCATTTTTGTTATTTAAACTAGTTAAAAAACTGTTTGAAAAAAATCTGGCTTGGACGTCCGTGAGTTGTAATTAATGTATGTTAACACGATAACGACCAAAATACTTTACTAATCGAGTATTTTTTTTTTCGTTTACGAATTATTATGATTAGGAATAGAGCCCTATTTCTTTTTACGGTCTGATTCGATGTGGTTTAATTGTTATTAAATAAACAAAAAAATACTGAATATTTATTTTACGCTCGACGCGACACTAAAATCAGCGCCTTTCATGAGAACTACCTTTTTACGTACGCATTGGCTATGCGTGGCCGGTGGTTTTACTATAGTCAACAAAACGCCGTTCGCCTGGCCGGTACATTGTTTTTTGTTAAAAGAAAGTTCTTACCTTTGCTTGACGAACTGATGATATTTGTCAAGTATAATAACTATTTTATCCATAACAATTATTAAAAACACTAAACATACGTAAATAATAACACGCCAACGTTATAAAACATGAAAAAAACATATTTTACATTCCACAATTTTTACGACACTGAAATGTCAACCTTGACGTAATGACGTTTCGGTCCATTTTGACGCAAGCAATTTTACAGCTTGTTTTTACAAGGATACAGTTTGGCTTGAGTAATTTTAACTATAACCTAGAATACAGACTAATAAAATTTAAAAAGACATTGACCTCTAACAAAATTTTAAGCGGGAATATTTTTAGCGGCGCGGGGGCCCTTTTTTTTGCGTGGCCTTGGCGTGCGCTCGGCCCGGAACTGAGAGGTAGACCAATATAGGAGAACTTCTTAAAATTAGCGCTAGATGGCGTATAAGACATAAAACCCACATTAGTACTTTTTGAAATTAGCGCTATCTATGTGATTTATTGAAAACTACTTAGTAAGAACAATACATTATTAGTTACTTATCAAATAATCAATTTTATTGTGAAAAATGAAGATTATGAGGCGTGCAGTTTTAGATTTTCCAAAGTATTTATTCTTTCTTCTATGTAACTTTGTGTTTATGTACATACTAATATAAAGTTGACCCGATCTTAACTTCGTTTATGTTGAACCTTTGAATTTTCAGGATTCGCAGTAGAACTTGCTAATGAATTTATAGATTAAAATCATAATAATTTAATTATTTAGGTGTTACATTTTGAAGTAGATTTAAGCTAATTGATTTTCAAAACTGTAGTTGTTCTATTCATATAAATCATAGAGCGCATTCTATAGATTACAAAAAAACTATTTTAAAAAGATGAAAGATTTAAACAAATTGTTGTACATTTGTCGTTAAGATGCACAATGATGACTTAATAGCCTTAGAGCTATACTTTCTTACTAGCTACAGATTCACATACCATCGCCAGCACTAAAATCTTGTTAGTTTTCCTAGTTAAATTAATTAATTAATACATACAACCGAAAGTTTGAAAGGTGAAATAAACAGCACATTGTTTCTCGTGAAAAATTTGTATTATATGTATCTATATCATTAGTTTTGCCGTGTGGGGACGACTTTAGAATTGTCCCACCCCTCTCCACCCATGGGAGCGACTGAGGGAATACCGGGGGAGTGGGCAGCAGCACTCCTTCGAATATTAACAACATTCACGGCGATCGCCAACCCGCCTGCCAAGCGTGGCGATTACGGCACTATCCTCCATTCTTGGGGAGGCCTATGTCCAGCAGTGGATGTTAAAAGGCTGATGGATGGATGGATGGATGGATGGATATGATTAGTAAATTAGATGCAACAATCTTCAAAGGATCTAGAATCAATGAAATTGTTAAATTTACATAAAACTAGATTTGGCCCGCGATTCTGTCCACGTACACTCTGCACTCTACAGAACGTTCACAATTTTGCGTAAAAATAGCTATCCCACAGGAGCCGAACATTTTTCCAGGATATAAAGTAACCTATATCCTTTACTGGACCCCAGACTATATGTATTTGCAATTTCACGATGATTGGTTTAGTAATTACTGCGTGAAAGCGTAACAAACAAACAAACTCACTTTTGCATATAGTGTTCGTAAGGATTAAAAAGTCGGTAACTACACAGTCTTTGAGTATAGCACATAAGTCAACAGCAGTGATCGTACGCAGATAGCTCCCTACCAATAATAAAACACGAGTCTGAACGTAAATAGAACGAGTCACGTTTCCAATCTAGTATCAATGTTTTCATTTCACCAAAAGAATACGAAGTACGTCGAACATAACGATCATAGCATTCAAGCATATAATAGAGTGGTGTAGTATTTTGTATTCAGTCATTAAATTGTTCAAACTTTTTTTTTTAAATTTTGTCACGATTTTGTTTATTGCTTCTATGTGATGACAGACTTAAGAGGACAGAGTATCACTGCCTCGTTTCGTTTCAAAGGTGCCAAAGAGTCAACTAAAAGAAGTAAAATTAACAAAAATATAAATAGACAATATTGTCATCCTTTTTTTTTGTTAATGCGAAAAATGTTCCTAACCGCACACGCCATCGTTCGGGGCAACGAACAGGGTAGTGTGGGGCCCTCACCCACTAATGAAACCCGCCGTGTGCCGTCTCTCCGCCTATGTCGGCGGGCTATTGGTACTATTGCATAACTTCAGTAACGATATTGTCATCCTAGCTTTTTCGTCTATGTAGAAATTCTATTTTGCATGCGGCGACTTGAAAAGATGGGTGGGACCAAGCGTCCAGATTTCGAGGACGTGCTTGATTAATTTGGTGATTAGAGAGTGAACGATGCAGGTAGGCTCATTGTGGTATGCATGGAGAGAAACCTTATTGTGTCATTTTTTTCAACATGAGGACATCCATATTTATACATGGAGAAGGAATGAATAGAGAAGTATGATAGATTTAATTCTGGTAGACAGTCGCCTCCGAAGCAAAATACTGGATACAAGAGTCTGCAGGTCCCACTGTTGATACGGACTACAATCTCGTTATTGCGAGATTTTGTGGTCAGCTCAGAAAGTGGAGAGATTGGTGAGAGCATGTCCACTTCGGAGGGCTTGAAAGAATACAGATTTAAAAGTTACGAAGAGAGTGTTGGAGAGAAAGGAGAATGAGGATGATGTCTGATGAATTACTGTATGAGGCACAAGAGGGTTTCAGGTGTGGAAGGGGATGCATGGATCAAGTGTTTTTATCTGCGTAACATTGTGGAGATTGCTGTAGGCCCGAGGGTTTTCTGTAGTTTTGTGGATATAGAGAAAGTAGTTGACATTTTTATACGAAAAGAACTTTGTTGCATTTTTCCAGATTATGGTGTTATGGGCTGCTGCAAGCAGTGCAGTCCAATTACATGGACTGCAGAGCTTGTGTGTGGCAATGGTGTGCTAGAACAAGTGATAAAATCTTACTTGATAAAAAGTTTTACAACGACAATGAAAATAGATTTCGAAGATTCCGTTACATATACATACGAGTACATACATACAGGTGAAGCTAATATAAAGCATGTAAAAACCTAAACACTGATGTATTAATACAGGGATATCCTTTTATTTATTTACTATATCGAATTAATTTATAAAATAAACACACTTATATACATTTTTATTTAATTACTTGTTTTTGTCTAAAGATAATATAAAAGTATTTATCGGAATTAGTTAGTAGCATAAAAAATGTAAACAATATTAAAAAAGAACTTAAAGAAGTGTGAGTAAATGTTTAACGTTGCTTATAAGGTTAACGACGTAATTCTGTTGTGGGAGCAATGTGTTATTTTTACTATCGCCGCTGCGGAGGGACGTCGTCGTTACATGAATTAACTAACTTTAGCCGAGTATATAAATAATGTATATGCCTTTTTCTAAAGCAATAATAACAAAGGCTTTTTTTAAGCATCCATTATTAATATCACATAAAATCTTTTTAAAAAGTTTAACTACCATACTCGTACTTTCTGATATTTAGAAAATTACTACATAATATTATGAAATCTAATTTCTATTAAGGATTCTATCGCGCTTAAAATACAGTTCTATTCGTGGCCATGAATGTCGGGATTTTGATTTCGCTAAAGTATTATGAATTCATAAGTTAGGTGACTAAAGTCTAGTGGTAAAGCCTTGCTTGTCCCAGCATAAATGTGCCGACTAGGTAGGGGAAGTACCACCTTCTCACAGAAGGTCAGCGTATAATACGGTAGATACTGGTACTGTTGTGTTCGAGTGATGCTTTTAGTATTGCTAGCTCCTATAGGCTATGGTAGCCGCTTACCATCAGGTAGGCCATATGCTTGCCAATTGCGTAGTATAAAAAAATATAAATTAAATCATACCATACCCAAAGGTATAGCCAGATTATTTCATAAACATAAAAGACAAGAAAAATGTTATTTTTTTTTTTATTTACATATTTTATCCTCATATATTGTATGTCCCGTACAAATTTATTTAAGTAATTTTACAATTTATACTACAATACGATCTATATTACAACAAGTGGAAAAACTTGTTTCCTCAGAGTATATTGTTTATTATACTCTAAACCTGTTACAGTATACAAACGTATTACAGATATTGTCATTTGTATTTATTATATTAAAATGCGGTTATAAATTTAGATTTATTCACAAATAAATTACAATCAAAATAATACTCCAATCGTCACGGGATAATCCCAGCATCAATAACATCGTTATCTCACTTAATATTATTCCTAATGGTATTGCATTTAATACCATTACTGTTCACGTCCGATCGAAGTGCAATGTCCTATTCAATCCGATTAGTAACTACATTAATATACACTGATAACAACGAATAAGAGCACTTACCGCTTAAATAGTTATAAATACCACTATATAGGAAGATCACTATAATTCCTTTAGACTTTTAGCATAGTTTAATGATACTAGGTATACCGTATACTCGTTATACTCTCTGTGCCATTTTTTTACCTTTTTAGTGTTTTTAATTAGGAAATAAGTGTCTGTAATACTACAAGCAGGTTTAGATGCTACTTAAGTAATGTCACACAATTTCAGTGGTCCGACAGTAAATGATGGCAGGCCGTTACCGCAGCCTATAGACGCTAGCAATACCAGAGGCATCACTCACACGTGTCATCTCCAAGGAAAGGGATAGCAAGTGTAGAGGAAGGATGATAAGCAGTGGATACGAAGGATAACAAGAAGAGGATAGAAAGGATAATAAGGAGAGATTAGGAAGTGCGTTTGTGGCACCGGCGCTCTCACTCACTATAAGAAACACGACGATAGGCGTACCTACCTATCGAGTTGGCAAATTCATGTTAGGATAAGGCTCAACCATTAGTAAACTACGATATAAATAGAATTTAACGTATAACTACAACTATATATATACCTTTATTTAACAGTTCAGCAGAACAGGCAGCTAGCATAGCTGAAACTTAATACTTTAGAAACTGAATATTAACCTCAAAACAGCATAATATGCTGTAAAGTTCAGTTTAGGGTTCACAGACTTGCATTTTAGCATAACACGGTGTATGACCGCGTTAAAATTTTAATATAACATTGTGCAAATAAGGTAAAAATAACATTGTCTATAATTGCACGTGTTGCAATGACATCTGTCATACTACTAAATAACTTTTTACTTATAGGCACTAGATTCTGCCCGTGACTTCGTGACGTCACACTACGGCACAATAATTATCTCTATGCAAAAATAGCTATCTTACAGGAATATTCCGTTTTCCGGAATAAAAAAATAGCTAATGTCCTTTTCTGGGCTCTAGAATATATACACGCAAATTTTCATGCTAATTGGTTAACTAGTTACGGTGTGAAAGCGTAACGAATAACTAAACAAACATTTATAATATTAGTGACGACTAGTAAGGATAAGCATAGTAAGGATATAACTATGTTTTTTTATCTGTATTTTAGTACTTAACATGCTCAGCCAAATTAAATAACAAATTATTAGTGAAAGTGGAAAAAGAGAGGTTTACTGCGAACGGGATTCAAACCTGTCCCTTCCAATCCGGGAAAGTGCTCTAGACCGCTAAGCCATTGTAGTCGTTGACTGCGATTCCCAATATCCACTTCACAATTGCTTTTGATGGCTTTACGACTACGATATGACCATGGTTGAAAAATCTTCCTGAAAACTTATCGTTTTTCAATCAAATTCATAATTTTCCTAAGTTTTCTTCAGAACTTTAGAAATTTTGATTTTCTCAAACACAATTTAACACTGCTTTTTTTCATTGCATTTAACTCAAATAATCCTTTTAACTTAAAAAAATATATAATATTTAATGTCCAGAGCAAACATTTTCATTTTTATCCATTAGCGGCACGATATAGGATGGCAGCGAGATAACTACTCAGCGGGGCAATGCAGCTGCAGAAATAAGTGAAAAATTTTAAATGTAACAACATTTATTTCTAGTTTAAGCGGTTTAACTCGGCAGATGGTAAAAGTAGACAGGTGAAGAGATCGCGCCCTCTTGTGAGGGCCCATTGACGTAGAGCCTCTGGAAATATTTGTAGTTCCATTGCATGTTTGTGAGAAATAACGTAATATACGTAAATCATAGTGTATCTAATTCACTATATTTGTTTTTTTTTATCTGTATATTAGCACTTAACATGCTCGGCTACTTTAAAGAACAAATTATTTGTGAAAGTAGAAAAAGAGAGGTTTACTGCCAGCGGGGTTCGAACCTGCTTCCCTTCCAACCCGGGAAAGTGCTCTTGACTGCTAAGCCATCGCAGTCACTGCCAAAAATTGCCAATCTCCACTACACACAATTGCTACAATTGCTTATATATGTCTTTATGACTCACGCCACCTATCGGATGCATTTACATGCATTATTCCAATATAGTAAGTTTAATTTTGCAATTAAAATTTATACTACATATTTTATGGCGTGATCTAAAAGAAACAAATTGTGTTCCCCGAAACCTCCTACTTCTTATAAATTAGGCAATTGATTTAGAAACCGATTTCAATGTGTCAGGAATGTTTGTTTGTATAATACATCCATTAAACTTTTTAGGCAGAATAATTCAATGTTTTATATCACCTTTGCGGAGCTACAGTGGGTCTGTAGTGTACAAAAACATGACTATTCCAGTAATTTTTACTCTATGTTCTTGCAATCGCATTTTAATTTTGCAGTTTAGTAGTGCAGCTTAACGACATTTTCCAAGTGCACCTAGGCTATCTACAGGTGTCAGCAGTTTGCGATGTAAGGTGTTCTTTGCTAATGACAGACATATTATTGATAGGATATTTTAAGCCTTGTATGTATGACAGTGACAGTCTGCTTCATTTTTCTAGTAGCACACATATGCAACTCCCAACCACGAGGGCTCAGGTTCGGATCTTAGGCCATACAAACACAAAAACATACACAACAAAGGTTTATTGGATTTTCCTCTTAGAAAATAATCATTAGCAACACAAACTTTGTGGCATATGGGTATTATAAACCTCTATAACGTCGAGATACAGTTACATAAACCTTATGTGGCCATGTTATACCTCCGCGAGGTTTAAGATAGGTACTAATACGAGGCTACAAAAATTGCGTAAAAAGGATGTTGTAAGTTATGTATATTTTATATCAAGTCGAACGTTGATTGTATAAGCTTTATATCGCTTCATGTGGTCATCGTATTCATATTTATATGTGATTCCTTGAACCTGTTTCCATAAACCTTCCAAAAGGTTTAATTTTTCTCAATAATGTTTGAGAATTACACAATCCTTTAAACATAAGCAAACTTTAACTAAAGACACATGTAATAATTTTTAGATATTATATACTTACTAATATAATACTGCGCAAATGTTTTTTCTTTTTTAGTTAAACCGGGTAAACAGTAGGTTAAACCTCTCTGCTAGCCTTATATATTGATTTTTTATTGCTGATGATGGCAGACGAGCCACGGCCCACCTGATGGTAAGTGGTAACCGAGAGTATTGTCAAGCCGCTGCGCACCATTTCATTTCTCAGATAGGTCCATTTCATATGAAAGAATAAACGGCTATCTTCTGCTACAGCCAAAACACACTGACGTGCTTCATGACCGGTCACACAGAAGACGGTGGTACCGAACTGTTCGGGCCAGATAACAAGTGAGTCGGGTACTCTCACTTGGTACCCAGCCCTACCACCAGTAATGCAATGGGTGATAATTGCTTACTTCCCTTAGTCACCTTGTACCCGTGGAAAAGGTTGGAGTGGTGACACGACTTCTTAGTCCGTCACCATACGGACCAAGCAAGTCTGAAGAAAAATCAGTCCCAAATAGCTTTAAGGTACAAGTCCAAGACGGACTGCAACCGTAAACTGCTAGTGACACTACTAGTTTCTATGAATTTCTATGAAAATTATTCCGAGCAGCGCGACATTGCAACGTGCGGCCGCGGTGCGCAGCTGCGGCTGACCGCAGCACCAGTGTAAAGTGACGCGGACTGTAGAGCTCTTACACAAAAATGTCAACTACTGGGGCCTACAGCCACAACATGTGTGGTCTACAGTCCGCCTCGGAGTAAAAAAGTCCGCGACCGCTAGCAACAATGCGGTTAACTGCAGTCGCAGGCTGCAATGCTGCGGCTGTAGTCTCGGACTTGTACCTTTATTCGCATGCGGTGGAATATTGGTAAGTGATAGGTAATTACAATTCTACAAATATATTGATCCTTAGTTTATCTAAATTAATACCATATGCCTATTTCCATAGATGTAGTATATACCTACATAGATCGGCTATAGAGTAATTATGACGAGACCAAAACTGACACGTACCAGTGTGCGTGTCATGTGCATGTGTGCACTTCAAATAGTGCTGGGACGTTCACTAAACGCGACTATCGACATATTGTGCTGTTTTAGTGTTACGAGGTGCAAAGTGAATTCAAATAAATTTTATATTCGAGGGAATAGAAATAAAACTGAGATAAAACATGTTAAATTAATACGTGGGACATTCATAAAGTTTTGAGAAACTAAAAAAATAACTTCTATGGATAAAATATTTTAATTATTTTTTTTCAAATAACTCTCTACCAGCCTCTATACAAAGTTTCATGCGTCTGAACCAATTTTCGAAACATTTTTCCAGTCCACAGCAATCACATCTTCCATGGCTTTCTCGAGCGCTGTGTCTTCCGGCGATGAAAACTGTATCCATTTCAGCTGATATTTTATTTTAGGGAAAAAAAAGAACTCACACGGTGCCAGTTCAGATAAAAAGGTTGACCCAAGACTGACCAGCGTGGTGTCCAGGAAGACGCTCGTTTTAAGAGCTGAGTGTGCGGGCGCGTTGTCATGGTGAATCAGTACCCTGCGGAGCCCGGTGTACGGTCGCTTGTTGCTCATTGCAGACAAAACTTCTGGCAGGCATTTTGTGGTGTACCATTCGGCGTTGATGCTGCTTTGGTATGGAATTGAAACCAGATATCCCGTCAAAGTGAAGAAACTAGCGATCAAAATTTTCCCTGCGCTTCTCGATCGCATCACTTTCGTAGTCGTTTCGTAGCGTTGGTTCGTTTTGAAACAGCCAAACTGTCGATTGACGCTTTATTTCAGGATCGTATTGATAAATCCAGGATACGTCACCTGTCACAATGTCCGGAAATAACGTAACTTGTACCACAAGGTACGTTAGTGAAATAAAATAAATTAACAGAAACATAAACAAACAGCAGTATTGGCCATGTGTGGTACACAATTAATATTGAAATTCTAAAATGACGTACCGGCATGAATAACGTGGGTATATAACCGGAACGTAGCTTTACTCTCTGTGTGCTTCTATGAGAAAAACATTTTTGTTCAAAGTGCTTGCTGCATAATTTCGAATAATTTTTGGGAATCCAGTATGAAAGAGAGTATTGGTGTAAAGATGCGAAAGGGAAAACTCCGATGGTTCGTACATGTGGAAAGAATGCCGGACGTGCGACTGTTTAAGAAGATATACAATGCGAAAGTGGAAGGATGTAAGTACAGGGGGAGACCAAGACTCACCTACCTAGACCAAATCGGTCATGTATTGAAGGAAGGTGGAAGTCAGGAGTCTCCGAAATCGGCGAGCGTATATGAAGAGAATTATGAATGATGAGGAAGCGAGAGATGTATGCAAGAATTTAACAGTACCCGCCACCCGTGAACTACCAAGCCAGAGCCCATAATGGTCGTCTAAATGGGATATCCGAACTTTGAATAGTATATAAATGATATTTACAAGCCCCATTTTTAAAAACCATTCTCAATTTAACTGTAAGTATTAATTTATTGGCATTGTATTGAAATGTTACTAATATTATAAATGCGAAAGTGCGTTTCTTTGTTTGTTTGTTACACATTCTTGCCTTAACTATTGAACCAATCATCATCATCATCAAGAACCTAGGATTATTTATAATCTGAAAAAAATATACAAATCTTGTCAGATAGTAATTTTTGCGTATACGAAGTCGTCGGAATCTAGTTATTCTAATTTTTTATTATCTCTTTAAACTGTGCATCCAAATAACATATAAGAAATACCAAAGTTTATCTTCATAAAATTGTCTTAATGATGAAGTACCTAACTATCGTTCGTAAGGATTAATATGCCGTGCCTAATAATAATGCTCTTAATCACTTTTTAATTCGCAATATTTTTATGTCACAAAATACTTTATGTATAAGAAATAGGCATAGATTTAGTATATACCTAGATAGATCGGTGATGCAAAAGAGTAAGAACATAGTATACGCGTATGTTAGAGCGAGATAGATAGACGAGACCACTATCATACACGCTATGGACCTGTATGGACCGTATACGCGTATGTTAGGGCGAGATAGATAGACGAGACCACTATCATACACGCTATGGACCTGTATGGACCTGACATCAATCGTCAACGATCCAAATTTCCCATATTTTAGGAAAATTGGAGAAATTATCGTTTAATTCTGTATTAATTGACGTGTCTAATCATGGTTACGTGTGCAGTGCCTGGATGTAACTCATATATGAAAGAAAACACACAGAATTGTACACTTCACATGTAAGTAATTTGTTGTTTATATGCAAAGCTTATGAACTTACCACAAACGCTGGCCCATACACGGATGGGGAATTTTATTGCATTAAATCATATGCATGCCCGGAATACCTTCAAATTCAATATAAAAAGATAACAAATACGTGAATTTTGTGATATAAAATTTACAATGTTTCTTTTATAGAGATGGACACTATCGGTATTTCGGTATCGATAAAATGACTTCGATGTGTCTATTATTGGAAAAGGCAAAGCCTTGATTTATGTTTCAGTAAAGGTTCGTTTTAGATTTCCTCAGAATATTGGTGTTCGACAAAAATGCCTTAAAATGATTAATAGAGAAAACTGAACTAACTAAATTAACTTATCATCGCCATTTCTAGAGTGCCAAGAGGTTAATATTACTTAGACTAAAATCTGTACTTCACGAAAATACGTTTAGTCAAAATAGTATAAAATTTATACTTTTACCTATTATATAATACATCCGACGTAATATTTTGTTACATAATTTAGTGATTAAGTCTATATTAATTATTATGTTTTTACATAAATTGTGCAGTTTTTTACTGTTAATTAACGTATTTAAATATGTTTAAAATTAATATTTCAAAAATAATTGACTTTGCTACTAGATCTAATTTAAGGACTAATTCACTAAACTAATTTTCAAAATACAGTCGTTAATTAATCCGACGCCACGTAATATACAAAATTATGATAAAGTGATGTATTTTAGTCTTTGAATTTACTTTACATTTAAAAATTTGTTATAACAGTTATGTACGATAAGTTTAAAATGCTTTTGATTTTAGTTGCCGAGTAAAATTTGTCTAATGATACGTGTCTGCAGGAATAGTACTTATTATTATTACTATTCCTAAAGACGCTTACATAATACCTCATTCAGCAATACTTATTATGTAGCTATAATATGTAGGTTATGGGGATGGAATCATTCATACCCAGCACCAAATTACCGGTTGGCGGTCGCAGCCGTCCTTGGTTCAGCAAAACCTGTACGACGACTGCACGTCAGAAGCAGTCCGCATACCTGGCCTGGAATAGGGTCAGAAAAAGTCGGGATCCAAACGCCAAAGAGAAAAAGCGGAAATTTAACGCTGCTTCCAGGTCCAACAAGAGGGTTATTGCCGAAGCTAAGGCAGAACACATTGCCAGAATTGGCGAGTGACTTGCAAGCTATCCCACTGGGAGCCGAGCTTTCTTGTCGCTCGCCAAGGTAGTACAGGGCAACTTCTTCCAGTCTAGTCTTCCACCATTGCGGAAACTGGATGACAATTTGGCCTATAGTGCCAAAGAGAATCCACGGTCACACTATCCCACAGTGTGAAAGCTCCATGCCTGAAATCCGCATTACGCAACGTGCGGTCAGGTGGGAGCTGCTGCTGGACGTCCACAAGTCGAGTGGGCCGGATGGCATCCCTGCGGTGGTTCTTCGCACGTGCACCCCTGAGTTGACCCTCGTCCTTACGGGCCTGTTCCGCCTTTCATACAGTACCGGCAGAATTCCTACTTCGTGGAAGGTAGCCCATATAACCTGATTCCTAAAAGGGGTGATCGGTCGGACCCGTCGAATTACAGGCCAATCACGATAACATCCCTACTCTCCAGGATACTGGAGAAAGTTATTAACCGCCGACTTCTGCAGTACCTTGAGGATCACCAGCTGATCAGTGATCGCCAATACGGCTTTTGTCAAGGTCGGTCTGCTGGTGATCTTTTTGTGTACCTCACTCATCGCTGGGCAGAGGCCTTGGAGGGTGGAGGTGAAGCTTTGGCATTCAGCCTGGACATCGTGAAGGCATTCGACAGGGTCTGGCATAGGGCCCTTCTATCGAAGTTACCATCATACGGAATCTCTGAGGGGCTCTACAAATGGATCGCCGGCTTCCTCCATGGTCGCAGCATCAAAGTCGTTGTAGACGGATGCTGCTCTGATACCATGGAGATTAATGCTGGCGTTCCTCAAGTCTCGGTGCTCTCCCCAACGCTGTTCATCCTGCATATCAATGACTTGCTCTCGATAGAAAGTATGCTATAGAGAGTATGACAGAGAGTATGCTATGTGGATGACAGTACGGGTGATGAGCGATATACCGGCCATCAGAAAGTTCCTCAGAACATGCTGGGGGAGAGGCGGACCCAACTTGTGTCTGAAGTCGAGCGCTCTCTAGGGCGGGCCGTGGAATGGGGAGAAAAGGACTTGGTTCAATTCAACCTTACAAAGACACAGGTTTGCGCGTTCACTGCAAAGAAGGACGCATTTGTCGTGACGCCCCAGTTCCAAGGGGTAACTCTCCCGGTCTCCGAGAGTATTGGGAATCTCGGCATCGACATACCCAGCAAAGTCCAGTTTGGGAGTCATTTGGAAGACAAAGCCAAATTGGCGAGCAAGAAACTGGGAGTCCTGAACAGAGCCAAGCGGTACTTCACCTCGAGGCAGCGACTTGTGCTGTATAAAGCATAAGTCCGCCCTCACGTGGAGTACTGCTCACATCTCTGGGCAGGCGCACCAAAATACCAGCTCGACCCACTTGACTGTGCCCCTGTTGTTGCCATGTCAAGTCCATGAGTGGCGGTTACCACTTACCATCAGGGGGCCGTTTGCTCGTCTGCCACCGTTGGCAATAAAATATATATAAGTAACTGAACACTGTGTTTTATTCTTACGTCAAATGGTGCCTAAAAGGCATGTGGTGGTGTAATACTTAAAAGCAAGGGGTGTTATTACTTAAAGGCGAACATACGAACATACTCAAAAGTTAAACAACAATTTGTAAAACAAAGTTTACAACCATTTGTGGTATTCTTTGGAAAAAAAACATTAAATATTTGTGTTAGTTTTTCACAAGGAACACGGAAAAGATGGTTGTTTTCTTCTTATTCTTAACATGAAAGTGTTGTTGAAAGTTGAGCTTCAACAAAGTCATAAGTACTATGCACCAGCTGTACACTGGATATCTCGAGGTTTTAATCTTTTACTAAAACCCGTCACGCACATATCTACCTATATAATATATATTAATATACCATATTGTAATATAAATGACGGTACAAGCTAGTGACTTTATAGTAATATATATTACTAGCCTTTACCCGCGGCTTCGCCGCAGCCAATACCTAGGTTTTAGGATATATCTCAGGTTCCCGATATAGTAGCGGGATAAAATATATACCAGTTTTTAAGTCTAATTTAGAGCTACCAAATAAAAAAGCTGCATCAAAATCCGTTCAGTAGTTTTTGCGTGATGCGTGAACAAACAAACAGATAAACAGACAAACAGACAAAAAATCTAAAAAATATCGTTTTGTGTTTAGACATGCCAAAATCTTAAATGTACAGACATAGCTCTGTTACAGCTTTCTAATAGTATAGATAGAGCATATGCTTGCAGTCACTAAAATTTGTATAGAAAACATAATTATCGTAATCCTTGCTATAATTTATATTAATATATACTGTAGCTACGTGTAGTACTCAGTGAGAACTAATCCTGTTTATTTATGAACCGATATTATGTACATAATAATACGTGATCCATTTCGAGGTTCCCTACTTTTTTAAAGAAAAAAACACAGAAAATTCAAATTTAATGGAGAATGTTTATTATCATTTGAAAGAACATTATTTGGCATTTATTTTTTGAAGATTATGTCTATCAAATATTGGCCGTTGTTACGTCGCAGATGGTCCATCCGTTGAGTCCAATTTTCGATGACTCGTTCGAGCATTTCGACTGGTAACTGGCGAATGACACGCGTGATGTTTTCCTCTAAGGCCTGAATCGAAGCGGGATTGTCCGCATTAACTTTAGACTTTACATATCTCCACAGGAAAAAATCTAACGGTGTGATATCACACGATCTTGGTGACCAATCGACCGGCCCAAAACGTGAAATTATGTGCTCACCGAAATGTTCTCTCAATAAATCCATTGATTGATGCGATGTGTGGGAAGTGGCGCCGTCTTGCTGAAACCAAATGTCGCCGAGATCACGAGCTTCAATTTCAGGCATCAAATAGTCGGTTATCATGGCACGATAACGGTCACCATTGACGGTTACGTTCGCACCGGCATCATTTTTAAAGAAATATGGACCGATGATTCCACCGGCCCACAAACCACACTACACCGTTGTTTTTTCTGGATGAAGTGGCAGTTCTTGAATTTATTCAGGTTGCTCTTCGTCCCAAATGCGGCAATTTTGTTTGTTTACCCATTGAGCCAGAAATGGGCCTCATCGCTAAACAAAATTTGTCTCGAAAACGTCGGATCTTCTTGGAACTTTTCAAGAGCCCATAGAGCGAAGCGATGTCGCTTGGGAAGGTCGAGCGGCTTCAGTTGTTGCACAAGCTGTATTTTGTACGCTTTAGTTTAAGATCTCGGCGTAAAATACACTCTCAGCTACGGCCGCTATATTTTATTCACAGCGTGCTGGACGTGGTCTATTCGGTCGAATATTATCCAATAATGAATGCTGGGTCTCAAAATGAGTGATGGTGTTGCGAATAGTACGCTCAGTAGGCCGATTATGTTGACCATAAGTTGAGCAAAGTGCACGAAACACATTCCTCACAGAACGTGAATTTTCGTAATAAAGTTTAACGATTTGTAAACGTTGTTCAGGCGTAAGTCTTTCCATTATGAAATGCCAAACAATACTAAACAAAAATATCATGACAGCATGACACGACTGACACGTGATCTGTCAAAAAAAGGCTATTGAAAAAAGTATCTCTACTTGAATCACCCATTAAATATGTTTATAATAAAGGGGAAATTTTACAACAGTTATTATAGCCTGTACCATAATGATTGCCTTTTTAAAGTTCATATTGAGTTGAATCATCATTTGTTTCGGGCCCCAGAAATAAAACCAAGCCGTTGACGCTGGCCGTCATGTTATATTTACTATAGTTGTAATATAATGTACCCTTACATATACGGGCTTTTTGATGTGAAACATCTAATGCGGAGGGACGGTGAAATTGACTTAGCGTGGCGCTTTTATTTTACTTGTCCCGTTCAAGTTTTGCAAGTTAAATTTGACACAATTCCCGGTTTCCAACTGAGCTCAAATTTTACACGCATATGTATATCACGTGACAATCCAATATTATGATGACATGGAGCTCATCTGATGATGGAGCTGAAAGGTGGACATAGGAACTCTATACCTAATGAAACGGCGCAACCCCATCGAGTTTGGGCTCTTTTGATTCGTCTTGACGAGTAATTTGTCTCTAAATGGTATCCAGGGTCTGATGATGGAGCTAGAAGGTGGCCATAAGAACTCCGTTATAAAACGACATAGCTCCATTGAGTTTGGGTTCGTATGATTCGTTTTGACAAGTACTTTGTCTCTAGATGGTATCCAGGGTCTGATAATGGAGCTGGAAGGTAGCCACAGTAACTCTGTAATGAAACGACCCAAACCCATCGAGTTTATTTTCGTTTGATTCGTCTTAAAGAGTACTTTGTCAAGTTATGATAATTTTATTTCTACAAAATAATTTTGATGTTCACATCTGGTAGACGTCCTGCGACGTCTAGCTTTTTTTTGTTAAGGCGGGGAATCATGTTCCTAACCGCACACCCTGTCGTTCGGGGCAACGAACAGGGTAGTGTGCAATAAATAAGACGCCGTCTGCCGTCTCTCCGCCTTTATTGGCGGGCCACTGGAACTATGTTACATTACTTCAGTGGTTACACATACAGGCCTGGCATAATCTTAAAACATAGTCTGGGGTTACTTAATAAGGTTTAGAAGAATAATAACGCAGAATATGAAGCACTTTACCAGTATTATGCTAATGGCGTAAATCAGTGTCTGTATAAAACATAAAATAAATAAAACGACTTAAAATGTATGAATCTATTTCAATGTTCTCTTTAACAGTCTAGACTACAATAACTAAGTTTAAAAGTAAACTACTTTCGATCTTTTAAATGAGAACCGTAAAGTTTAGAATAAATAACTCGAAGAACAAAAAGCAAAACATAATATTTAGAAATACTAGAACGATTTAAAATGGAGAAACTTCAAACCATTTCTCAATTGTTAAAGCTAATGGTATTTTATATAGAACACGTATATTCAAAGTCTGTGTTAAAGACCAATTTTTTTTCTATACTATTATAAAGCTGTAACAGAGATGTCTGCGCATTTAAGATATTCGAGAAAAAATTGCTATATAGGCCTGTCTAAATACAAAACAATTTTTTTTAGATTTTTTGTCTGTTTGTTTGTTCGCGCATCACGCAGAAACTACTGAACAGATTTTAATGAAACTTTTTTTATTTGAAAGGCCTTGCTTAGACTTAAAAACTGGTATACATTGTATCTCGCTACTATATCGGGAACCTGAGATATAACTGAATAACTAGCGTTTGGCTGCAGCGAAGCCGCGGGCAAAGGCTAGTTATATTATAAAACTGTAACTGAGCTGTGTCTGTATATTTAAGACATTTGAGAAAAAATTACTTTATTAGGCTCAAAACATTTTTTTTATTTTCGATTTTTTGTCTGTCTATCTATTTGTCTGTTTGTTCGTTCGCGCATCAAAAACTACTGAACGGATTTTGATGCATTGTTTTTATTTGGTACCTTTTGATAAGACTTAAATTGGGATGCATTTTATCCCGCCACTATATCGGGAACCTGAGATACTAGCTTAGCCCGAGTCTCCGCCGCGGCCAAAAGCTAGTTTTTTTTTATAAAATTATTAGTCACAAAAATTATGTTTGAATAATTAAGTACCTTAAAATGTCACCAAGATAAACAACCCAGGCATAAATCTTATTAAAGGTCTAAACATTAATTCACGTCTGTTATGATGCACAATAAACTGAATGTACAACGTACTATAAACAGTGGTTAGGCCATGCGTGCGTCCAGCCCCGTTTTTTCCCTCCGATTATCCTCCCATGATTTATTCCCTGCCTGCTCAGAATATGATTACGAGTTACGTGTCGGAAGTGCCCTTAATGGATATAAACGTTTTGTTTAAATGCCCTGTAAACATAAAAAAGACTTTGTACGCTTTTCCACCTACTCAATTGCGGTTTTAATTTACATTATTGGTTATTGTATAATTTGCGGCTACTGATTGCAGATTATACTGATAACGCTTTTATGGATGTGACTTAATGTGTTTTTAGCTCAATTGATAAGTTGCGTGGCATTTGAAATAGTAATATTGATTAAAACATTTAATTAATATTTAAAACAATACTGTACAGTTACGAACAAAGAAATCGTTCTTTAGATAGGGAACCTGTGGGCCTAGACAAGTTGCATTCTATGATCGCTAACGCTATAGAAAACGATTAAAATGTATGGAAATTTGACATAATTATCTAACGTTAAGTCACGTGAGTTAGCGTTATAGATATCGTTAGCGCAAATGCTCTCATATCAGCCAAACATTTATCTAAATATAGATAATAATACCCTTACACATTTATACAGTTAAGCCTTGTACGAGTATACTTACATTGCTTGTAACGTTATTTTTAACCCTAGAATACTAATCATATTTTACCAGCGTAAACACTAATCATGAGTTATTTTGACTACGTATGAATCTAGTGCGTAAATAATGAAATGAAAACCTACATAAAGGCATATATTTACTTTATTTATGTACTTGTGTTTATTACAGATGTATTTGTTAAAAAAATGGTTATTATTTATAATATTTATTAAAATAAATCAGTTTAAGCCTCCTAACGTATTTTTCTAGAGAAGACAATCATGAGTCTTATATTTAAAAAAAAAATGTTTAACAAAAGTAAAAATCTTCTTCTTTACCGTTTAATTACTAATCGACAAGACCTTAATAAGTAACATAAAATAAAATTTAGTCTCATTTGGTGTGTTAATACATATTTCTACCTTATGTTCTCCGCATATATTTTTTTGGCAATTTACATACATAACTTAAGTCATGCTATATCTTTTTAGAGAACAAAGTGAGCACCGTTTCCTTTCTATGGAAACAGGTTCTTCATTGCGTAGCCTGGAGCTTTCCCCTGAATCTGAAGGTAGTCCAAAACATGTTTTTTTTTACCACGAAGTACCGTTTGAGGCAAATAAATTAACTTGTACAACTTGTTAAACAAATGTTTGTATTCTGGCTCTAAAGCTAAGCTCTTCAGCTACGGGTGGCTAATCCATGGTAAATACACTGCTAGATAATACCATTGGTTCCTCATCTTCATCACTTTGATCTAGATTTTCAATCTCCAAATGGTCATCGATTTCACTGCCTTCAGGCTCTCCATTGCTATCACTGTTCACGCCATCTTCGTTAAAATATCTCGTCAATTCTTCATCCGTGAAGGTTCGAACACCAATTGGCCGAGAAGAAGTCATTTTTAATCTAAAACAAATAAAATAGTAAATAAAAACAAACAATAATTCAATACGCCACGAGCGTGTTGTAATTCAAAAAGTTACACAAATACTAACGTACGGCGCTGCCACTCTTGCCAATGGCCTCCCGGCTACAGAGTTGACACCAAGAATCATGACGATTAACGCATACGTTTAAGAGAAATAACACTAAATGTAGGTGATGCGAGTCAAAATGACACATTAGTATTCTAGGGTTAAGATGTCAATAAAGAGTTATCTATCTATCTAATAATAATACAAAACCCAGCTGTCGTAGTCTTTAAGTAGATACAATTAGTACTTTGACTTCTTTATATGCGAGGTGGTTCCAGTAAAATAAAATTATTTTACTGGTGCAACCTTCGATCATCAATACCAACAAGACACAGTGTCACGAACAAAATCAAGCTAAAAACTGTCCGTGTGAATATATTTTATACTTATACAGCTACATCTGTTTACTAACGAACTGAGACAAAGGTTTTAAAACAGTTTTATGTTCAACCTAATGACAATCATGGCACTTGGTAATAAAGTCACAAATCTTTAAAATATTATCTTACATTTACGATCATTCGCCACAAAAAGCGAGCAAAGCAATAATTTATTACTGCCATTAAACACAAAGTGAAAAATGTGAAATCGAAAATAACAGTCAGGAGCAGGATTTGAACCTGCATCTTCTGGATTCCGTCCAGATGCTTTACCAATTCAGCCATCCTGACAATTGCTCCTGACTGCTAATTTCGATAACACATCATACTTAACGTCTTTGGGTGACGTCTGCGCCATCTGTCGGAAGTATTTTCATACATTATACCGACCAGGTAAACTTAATTTTACAATTAAGATTTTACCTAATAATGACGCAAACCCTTTAAATATTTAGATATTTTTTATATATATTTTAGCATTTGACATGCTTAGCACTATACATTAAACACAAAGTGAAAAATGTGAAATCGAAAATAACAGTCAGGAGCAGGATTTGAACCTGCATCTTCTGGATTCCGTCCAGATGCTTTACCAATTCAGCCATCCTGACAATTGCTCCTGACTGCTAATTTCGATAACACATCATACTTAACGTCTTTGAGTGACGTCTGCGCCATCTGTCGGAAGTATTTTCATACATTATACCGACCAGGTAAACTTAATTTTACAATTAAGTAATCGAAAATAACTATTTTCGATTTCACATTTTTCACTTTGTGTTTAATGTATAGTGCTAAGCATGTCAAATGCTAAAAATATATATAAAAAATATCTAAATATTTAAAGGGTTTGCGTCATTATTAGGTAAAATCTTAATTGTAAAATTAAGTTTACCTGGTCGGTATAATGTATGAAAATACTTCCGACAGATGGCGCAGACGTCACCCAAAGACGTTAAGTATGATGTGTTATCGAAATTAGCAGTCAGGAGCAATTGTCAGGATGGCTGAATTGGTAAAGCATCTGGACGGAATCCAGAAGATGCAGGTTCAAATCCTGCTCCTGACTGTTATTTTCGATTTCACATTTTTCACTTTGTGTTTAATGTATAGTGCTAAGCATGTCAAATGCTAAAAAAAATATATATAAAAAATATCTAAATATTTAAAGGGTTTGCGTCATTATTAGGTAAAATCTTAATTGTAAAATTAAGTTTACCTGGTCGGTATAATGTATGAAAATACTTCCGACAGATGGCGCAGACGTCACCCAAAGACGTTAAGTATGATGTGTTATCGAAATTAGCAGTCAGGAGCAATTGTCAGGATGGCTGAATTGGTAAAGCATCTGGACGGAATCCAGAAGATGCAGGTTCAAATCCTGCTCCTGACTGTTATTTTCGATTTCACATTTTTCACTTTGTGTTTAATGTATAGTGCTAAGCATGTCAAATGCTAAAAATATATATAAAAAATATCTAAATTATTACTGCCACTTAAAAGTGAAAAGACAATAACATTTACTGTGAAATCAAGCTTAAATAAAAACAAATAAAGTACTTTTTGAACTATACAAAATAAGAGCTCACTTCTCAAGTGCGCTGTTATTTACTGAGACGGATTTTTTGAGTCGACGCGATATTTATTGCATTTTTGATTGAAGGGTACAACAGCCGAATTTTATTCTCAAGTCCAAATATTGTAAGCTAGAATCTGCCCACGACCTCGTCTGTGTGAACTTTAGAATCGACATTTTTTTCGGATGAAAAGTAGCTTCATGGCCTTTTTCGGGTTCAGACACTATGTACCTATGCCAAACGTGATGATCGATTCAATAGTTACGGCGAGAATACCTCACGTAAACATATAATATTAAAGAAAAAAAGAAGGACAAAATAATTCTTTCGTGTGGTGACAGACTAAGAATACAAGTGTCACCACCCTATCCTTTCCCGCGGGTGTCGTACAAGGCGATTAAGGGAAGTAAGAAATTATCACCCATTGCATTAATTCAATGGGTGAAATGGTAGGGCTAGATACGAAATGAGAGTACTCACTTGCTGTCAGGCCCGAACGGGTCGGTACCAGCGTGTGACCGGTCATGAAGCACGTCAGTGTGTTTATGCTGTAGCAGCAGATAGCCATTTATTCTATCATTTCATATCTGAGAAATGAAAAGGTGCGCAGCGGTTTGACAATACTGGCGGTATATATTTAAATATTTTTATATATATTTTTAGCATTATTATCTTTATTTAATTTACTTGATATTTTAAACATTTTTAAAAATATTATAAAAATACACAAATACTCACACACACAAACTCATAAAAATACAAACAAAAACACAAACTAAATATAAAAAATTTAAAAATGTATAAAATAGTAGACCACCGACATCGGGTGCAGGTACCAAGCTGTTGGTGGTTAAGGCTCCAGAGAAAGGAACCTCCTCACAATACGTGCCGTGTCGAGGAGTACTGCCTTCTGCATCAAGCCCTTGATCCAGCTATCTAACGAGAGTCTCTTTAGGTGTTGCTCGAGACTCTTGGCGATCAGCCCATTGACTGATAAGACTATCGGAACAATAACCGTCGAGTCAACATCCCACATGTCGGTAATCTCGTAAATCCAAGTATTTAATTTGTTTTTCTTTTTCTGCTTTCACGAGATTCTCGTCATGTAGAATAGTGACATCGACAATTAGTGCACGGCGCTCTGATCGGTCTATCACCACTATATCAGGTTTATTGGCAACAATAGTCCTGTCAGTAATGACAGACCGATCCCAGTACAATGTGGCACGGTCATTTTCGAGAACTGGGTCGGGCACATATCTATAGTACGGTACTTCTACTTCCACCAGATTGTATTTAAGAGCAAGTTGTTGATGGACAATTCTGGCTACTTGGTTATGTCTATGCAAATAATCGCCGTTTGCAAGACGAGTGCAACCAGAAACAATATGCCTGAGAGAGTCTCCGGTTCGGTGGCATGCCCGACAGATGTCAACCGTACTATTTTACAGGATATATTTTCGGTAGTTATTCGTCATTACAACTTCGCCCATTATTGCAAAGACAAAACCTTCAGTTTCTCCGAAGAGATCAATGAATTGTAGCCAGGAAACAGATGCTGTAAAGTCAACATCAGCCCCGTGTAAGGCCCGATAAAAACGTCCATGCAGCTCCTTGCTCCTCCATACCTCCCGGCGGTCTTCAATGCTAAGTACTATAGGTTTATGCCAGTTCTCTTTAGCCAAACCAAGCGGGGTAAGTCCTTGATCCGCTCTGACCATATCTCGATGCACGTCCGTGTCAGTATTGAGAAAATATTCTCTGAGGTTATATACCTCGCGGTTATGAAGGGATTTGATGTTTAAGAAACCACGACCCGCACATTTCCGCCGCCTTGATGATCGAGGAGCTCGATGGCTCCGCTGCAGGCCAGCGTATTCGCCCGGTGAGCTGTTCTCAACGCTCCGGATACGCGCCGTATCGAGTCCGCAGGTGATGCCAGCAAAGATCTGGTCGAGACCAGGAACAACTTGATTGTAACCAGGAACCCCAAGAGCTTATATTCAGATCTTTTTATATGTGGGTGCGAACGCGGTATATATAAGACACGATGTTTGCTACAGCAGTTCTCTGGGGTTTCCTAGTCACACACTATATATGCAAAAATTACTTTTCCTTAATAACTTTTAGCAAAATTATAATTGCAGTTTTATCTGCCTTAACACACACGATAATTCCCAGTCAGAAAAACGAGATCTACCCGAATCATTCTTCTATTTTAATTCTGTAAGTACTTCCCACTACAATTAGATTGTCATCCCTTATTAGCGCTATTGCCCTGGGCCTGCTCATTGGTAGATAATTTTAAGTTCTAGAACTTTTCCTATCTATACGCTTGCGATTGGAGTAGCCATAGAACGTTCTCGAACCCTGGCATACCCTGCTCGCATCCGGGATCGCATGCTGGCCATATAAGGTAATATAATTTGATTCTGGCCTTCGTGGGAGTGGAATCATGCGACCCATTGGCAATAAACTAACTAACTGTCTATGCAAGCGCGCGCATTTTAAGTTTGCGGATATCGTATCCGGTATCAATTGAATATGTAACTTTACAATTTATTTGATTATTTGATCGGTTACATCGTAACATTGCCGATGATTACCCTGGTTTCGGCTATACGTCGCTCAATCCTGGATTGCCAAGCCGGTGCGGTTATATGCGGTCTAGTAACAGGACCTTCTTGTGAAACTTTAATTCCTGCTACTCGATATTCCGCAACGGCTGTACAATACAGGATTGAGTGCGTGTCCGCCAAATTTTCACTACTTTCTACATAAATAGGTAACAGCAAATCCAGGGCCTTCACCTGTGCTATATTTTTTTTATGAGTGGGCATTCGCGGTAGGCGAGGTGTACATTTAGGAGACATAGATATATACTGCTGTAACGCACATTCCAAAGCACTCCTTAATTTATCATTGTACTGGATACTTACGGTTACGGTTTCATTGTCCTCCATTTCCTCAGCGGGGTTCCACTGCGGCATATCCCTCGACACACGCTCAACAGTTTGCGAGGAAATGGGGGTAACAATGTAACTCCGTAATGCATGCATGCATTAAGAATGCTAATAATAATTAGCATTATTATCATTAGCATGCTTAGGCATATACATTAAACACAAAGTGGAAAAGATGCTTTGCCAATTCAGCATCTGGACGGTATCCAGGAGATGCAGGTTTGGATCCTGTTTGTGACTGTTATTTTCGATTTCACATTTTCCACTTTGTGTTTACTGTCGGTGGGTCGGTAGGTCGTGTGGCTTTAGAATTGTCCCACCCCTCTCTACCCACGGGAGTCGTAAGAGCCGACTGAGGGAATACCGGGGGAGTGGGCAGCAGCACTCCCTCGAGTATTAACAACATCCACTGCGATCGCCAACCCGCCTGCCAAGCGTGGCGATTACGGAATTATCCCCCATGACGGAACCGCTCGTTGTGGCGTTCTCTTGGGGAGGCATATGTCAAGCAGTGGATGTTGAAAGGCTGATGGATGGATGGATGGATGGATGGATGTTTACTGTCGGTTTAGTTGAGTCCATTAGCGACGTTAACACTTACGAGTTGGCCGTAGCTCGTCCGCCATCATCACCAATAAAAAAAAAACCTAAGTAAATACTAAAAATAGAATCCTTAGTTTAGTATCTATAACATAATAAATAAAAAAATGTTTGGGTACCTAAAATTACCCCGATTCGGAAGTAATGTTAATTTTTAAGCAAACACTGGGAACGCATCGGTCGTTAGGCGCTGTTATTAAGAGTTGGGCGAGGCCTTAATGAGGAAAAACGTTCTTCACAATGATATTGTACCATAACACGAACTCCGGCTCATTTTGAACAACTTTCCCGTACAATTAACTAGCTTGATACTCGTGATTTTCCCTGATTCCGTTCCCCTGTAGGCTTAGTGGTATTTAACGAGTAATATTTATGACTTCCATTTTACACTTCCTAGTTGTATTACAGTTTGATATGATAACTATTGGTTGTGGGCAACTTTATATTAGCTGGGCTAATTCGAGTTTAAACTGTTTTGCGATAAATTATTATGAATAACTTTTTGTTTTGTTGTGTATTGGCGAGTTGTTAAAGTATTTTATTTAGGTATATTTCAATCCTTTGCCGGTGGACCACTGGAGTAATGTGTCCTTCTAACTCATGCGGAGAGATGGTTTATTTAGTGGGTGAGGGCCCCACACTACCCTGTTCGTTGCCCCGAACGACGGGGTTTGCGGTTAGGTACATTTTTTCCAGCCTTAAGAAAAAAAAAGGTATATTTAAATCAAGCATTAATGACCGCAGTTATTTAAATTCAGACGCTGTTTTGGATCTTTTGTACTTGTGATACAAGAATGTATTTTCTACCCCAATGCCTCCAAAAGCACGTAAAGCTATTTATTCTACCCCTGGTCCGTCCGATAGTGTTAAATTGACGTCCTAGACAATTTTTAAGAGTCAGGGAAGACAGATTGCCTTTGTATCAGTTAATGTATTTGTGGAAACGCCTACACTAATATTATATAGGTAATCTTTGAATGTTTGGTAGTCAGGAGTAATCTCCGAAACTTCTCACCCAATTTAATAATTTAGAAGGGACTTTGAGGAGTTTCATAAGCTATATTATCGTGATTAAATAAAAAGGTTTTTTGTGGAAACCAATTTGCAACAGAAATCAACTAAAAGACAAACTTAACGGTATGAGATATTCAAATGCTTTCTATTCAACAGTTTTAGAACTCATAAATATCTATTACTAAATTTGTAGTTCACGCAAGCCTCTACGGAACCTGTACTAGGTACAGGTTCCGTAGAGGCATATAATTTCATTAGCCATTTAACTAAAATTATTAGGATACATTATAGGTTGCCGAAATAGTAGCAAGATAAAATGTCAGTTCTAAAGTCTAACAAAAAGCTACGTATTAAAAAAACATGAAAGTGCGTTGCATTATAGGCGAACAAAAAAATAGATGAACAGAAAAAATATCTAAAAAGCATATTTTGTGTTCTGAGTCATCTAGACAGAAAGTAGCATTTTGCCTTAAATATCTTTAATACTGTACATTGCAAGTCTGTTATAGTTTTAACTAAACCATTATAAAGTTGTAACGGAGTTATGTCTGCACATTTAAGATATTTGAGAAAAAAAAAATGACTTTATTAGGCTATATAGGCGTGTATATATGATTAAACGTTTTTTTTTAGATTTTTGTCTATTTATTTGTTTGTCTGTTTGTTTGTTCGCGCATCACGCAAAAAACTACTGAACGAATTTTGATGCAACTTCTTTTATTTGATAGCTCTCGATTAGACTTAAAAACTGATATACATTTTATCCCCCTATTATATCGGGATCCTGAGATATAACCTAAAACTAGGGTAGGTGTGACGCTCCGTGTGCGGATGCGTCGCTCAGATGAGGGTACCCAAAAGGGTAAGCCGCCGGCGGACCACCGAAGGAATGCAACATAGTTCCAGTGGCCTGTCAATAAAGGCGGAGAGACGGCACACGGCGGGTTTCTTTAGTGGGTGAGGGCCCCATACTACCCTGTTCGTTGCCCCGAGCGACAGGGTGTGCGGTTAGGAACATTTTTTCCCGTCTAAAAAAAAAAAAAAAAGTGTACTAATTTATAATGAGGCATAAAATAGTATTATAATAAAAGTAAGAAAGTGTTTCTGTCAAAATCAATTTAGAATATACATACTGAGTTTACATCATTCGAAAGCATAGTAAATCTAAGAACTTCGTGTATACAGAAAGAGAATATTTTTTAAATTAAATATTAACTAGCTGGTACCCGTGACCCGTTCGCCTGCGTTGCTTAGTAGATTAACATCAGGCAGATGTAGAAGAAATTTTACTTTACCCCCACTTCTCCGCGATAAAAAAAAAAACAAAAAACACTGAACACTTAGTGCTTATAAAACCCTTGTTTCTTAAATCTTTAAAAACATTTTTAAACAGAAGAAACTAACTACTAACTTGTCTAAGAAACAAAACTTAGAAAACTTAATTGGAATCTATTCAGTAGTTTTTCCGTGACGCGCCCAACGGCAGATCTCTATCATTATTTATATAGATTGTGCTTAGAATAGTTTAGAGACGTGTATCGTCTTACACGGTGACGAAAGTAATCATGAATTTTAAAAGATAAAAACGAGATTAATGTAATATCGCAGCCAGTAGATATTTCTTGTAGATCAAGATAACGGAATGCCGTAACAGTTAGGAGATTTTTTCTAACTATAAAATATTAACATACAAATAATCGGATATTAGTTTTGAATTTCGCTATAGAAAAACCATGTTTCTAGGTTACAATGCATTTTATTCCGCATAAGGTGCGTGTTTAGCATTACTTTATGCAGTTTGTGTTTGGTGAAATGTATAGACGGTTGTGTAACTTGTTTATACGGGGTCAGTACACTCTTATTTTGCGCTTAGTTTTCGGGAGTCGACTACAGTGTGTACGACACTGGTTGTAAACTTTTATTACTGGAGCCGAAATAAAGTTGAAGGAACAAAAATTTTTTGTTATAATAATCATGCAAAATATAGTGTAATAAAAATATGTGTACCTAAATGTAAAACAGACAATTGCTCCGGTAGTTATGAAGTTCAGTTACAAGGCAACTATGATTTTTTATAGTTATGTGATTTAATAGTGAATTATCATTTTGGTTAACGTTATGGAATCTGAGTTTGACTAAATTCTACACTATAAAGAGGTGTGCTCTATGGCTTATGAAGACTGCCAATCAATTTGAGCAGCGCGCTGGCCCAAAACCTCGTTCTTATAGGTACCATCATATGCCTAACCTCAAGGAACTGTGAATTTGAATGATGCTGTAGATGATTATAATGCACTTCGAGATTATTCCGAAAACCCAATTAAATCCTTTATTATTTTCTATACATAATTGATATTGAAAAAAAGCCAAAACTTCATAGGAGCGTGCTAGTATACATGTTTCTAAGCCCTCTTCTTCCACTTTCACACATAATTTGTTCTTTAAAGTAGCTGAGCATGTCAAGTGCTAAAGCGGCAGCTGTATATCACAATACTTATTTAAATTATCGCGCTAATCAATATGAATTTTAATTGTAATAATTAAACTTACTATATTACTATTATAACTTACTTATTATTTAGTATTGGTGTAAAGATGCGAAAGGGAATGCTCCGGTGGTTCGGACATGTGGAAAGAATGCCGGATGAACGACTGGTTAAGAAGATATAAAATGCGAAAGTGGAAGGATATAGGTACAGGGGGAGACGGAGACTCACCTACCTAGACCAAATCGGTCATGTATTGAAGGAAGGTGGATTCAGGAGTCTCCGAAACCAGCGAGCGTGTATGAAGAGAGTTATGAATGTTGAGGAAGCAAGAGATGTATGCAAGAATAGAGCCTCTTGGCACTCTGTTCTCTCTGCCTACCCCGTCAGGGAAATGGCGTGATGATAAGTAAGTAAGTATATTGAAATGGAATAAAATGTATGCAAATACATCCGATAGATGGCAGCTTAAAGACATCTAAAACAAATGTGAAGTAGAGATGGGTGTCACTATTAGGTGACTGTGATAGTTTAGCGGTGCAACGCACTTCCCCGGATTTGATTGGACGCAAGTTCACATCCTGCTCGCAGTAAACCTACCTTTTTCCACTTTCACAAATAATTTGTTGTTTATAGTAGCTGAGCATGTCAAGTGTTAAAATATAGATCACAACAAAATTAAAATATACGACCAGCGTAACTGTATGGATATTTTGTATCATAATCAATTCGATTTTCTTAAAAAAGACTTGATATTACTGGCCACGCTTAACATGATTAGTCTGTGATTGACAAATTATAAAAAGTACCGTACAAACGCTGTTTCATCTATTGACATAAAATATGAGACTTTATTAACATTATGAGTATCGTAAAAATCAAGAGCGACCAACGACTGCTAACGCCTCATCTAAGAAACAAGCCATGTCAGGAGGGGAGTATTATTGTATTTTTGGGGCACGCTAACAAGGGCCCCTACATGACCGGAATATTTTTGTCACCAATTTCCTCAGGCGAATAGCTTAACGCCCGGAAAAAGTTACTTAGACTTACCTGAGAGTCTTTGGGTGCTGTCAAGATATCGTATATTTTATGGAGCCGGCCTGAAATCCTGTTTTATTTTTTAAGATTTGACGTTGAAATAGAGTTTTGCGTAAGTGATCGCTTTAAAGAGAGAAGTCTACTACTACTTTAAATTTATTTATTATTTTCTTTGTTGGACACCATCAAAAGAAACTTGAAAAACGTAATTTATAAGAGTTGTACAATGATTGACACAGTGAGTAGAGATTACTTCTAGTAATAAGGCCTATTACTAGAAGTAATCTTTACCAGGTAACCTTAGAGACACGATATGTTAGGTAGTAGAGACCCATTTTTTATGGAATTGAAATATTCCTGTCTTCCTGACTAATATTATAAACGTGAAAGGCGAATTTATTTGTTTGAATTTATACTCGTGAGCTACCAAATTAGGATCGATATGAAGTGGGAGAGTATTCGTAAACAGTTACTTAATATATTCTTAGGTTGGATGGGTTGTGATCAATATATCACTTTAAACGACAGTGCATAAATCTATGGGGGCTGTCTGCTCGTTATTTGTAGTCGCCACGTGAACCGCTGGTTTCGGGTGAATATTAACGATATCGCCAATTTTCCGCAAGCTTAGTCGCGTCGCAATTTCTCGCCAATTGAACAATCGCATCGAATCAAGGGGTGATGTGGCGCCGAACAGTATTAACCTGAACGTCGCGTCGTAAAGAGTGTTTGTACATTTTTCTTTCAATCTGCCCCATCGAGGGTTGTATTACGTACGCAGCAGGGGGATTTTTTTTTTGCCAGATTACTTGATGTTAATATAATGTAAACATTCAGTCTCATATGCAAATATGAGCAGTTTTTGAAGGGACACTTCTTTAGGTATGTTAAAGTAAATTACTCCCATACTTCCGCCTACTTGAAGTAAACAGCGTGATAAATAGGACGGCGCTCTGTTCAGATTGGCATTTTATTTTATTAAATACGATTTTGCTTGTGAAATTAATGCATTCTCAATCTGACCGATCTTACTTATAACTGTGTATTCTTGTGAATTTATTACATTACAAACGGATAAAGAGAAATAATACGAGAAGTAATTACTGCGTCTTCGTTAAATAAAACGCACATGTTATATATGTACGATTAGGAAGATTTTATTTAGTAAACCTTACATTAATGTCATTTTATTAATAATTATTTACAAAAAACATATTTTTCCAAGCTTGTGTAAACTAAAGTTAAATAAATAGAATAAATAGAAAAGAATAAAATTATATCTTAAAACAAGAAAATATTAGAAATATTTAACCGGAAATCACTCACGTTGTGGATTGATTTTGTCGACCCGGGTTTTGAGCATATTCGATGCAAATATTAGACAAACTGTTAGAATTAAACACAAAGTGGAAAATGTGAAATCGAAAATTTCAATGCAAATGTTTTCATATCCAAAAATTGAGAATATATGTATTTATCAAAAATATTGGTTTCCATCTTTTGACAAAAGAAAAACATACTTTCTTGCAATCTAACCGCTGACATCACATAACAACAAGCCCTATAGACCTTTCAAATAAACATTTAACGTATGAACTTAGTGACTATATAGAAATATTATTCAATATAACGAGTTGTCAAATGCAGTCGGCACCATGGCTCGCCACATACTGCGCTATTCACCGACTACAATATATCATATAATTTGCTATATTGTACGTCGAACATTTTTTATACTTTTTTACTGCGTTTTTTATTAAGTCGCTTTGAACAATAACTGCTCAGGTGGAATTCTGTAATTAATTTTTAACTAACTTCCTGGACTTTAAAAAACGAAATATGGATATAGGACGTTTTTTTATAGAACATATTATATGGACACAAAACATTCTTTTTAGAATTCTTGTCTGCTTTTTCGTACGTCATGCAAAAACTGCGAATGGATTTTGATATAACTTTAGATAGCCCTTTTTTGGCTTAAACTTGCCTTTTTTCTTTTTTGTGTTAAGGCGGGAAAAAATGTTCCTAACCGCACACCCCGTCGTTCGGGGCAGTGAACAGAGTAGTGTGGGGCCCTCAACCACTAAAGAAACCCGCTGTGTGCCGTCTCTCCGCCTTTATTGGCGGGCCACTGGAACTACGTTACATTCCTTCGGTGGTCCGCCGGCGGCTTACCCTTTCGGGTACCCTCTAAACGGCTTAAACTCTTAAACTAGCCTACTAATTTACGTTGTATCCCGCTTCTATATTGGAAATATAAGATACCTATAGTCTAAGAAGTAAGTAATAGGTATTAGCGACTGTAGGTGAAGGCTAATTTCATTATGAAAATAAAACTCAGTTTAAGTTATGGAAATTAGATTTTAATAAAATTATATTGTGATTTTTAAGCATTTGACATAACTTAGCAATTTTAATAGAGAATATTCTTAATTTTCACTTCACATTTTGTCTTATAAGACAAAAAATTGTTCTAGTAGATTTTAGTATGTTTTAAAACTAACTTTAAGCATCATTACCGTCTTTATCAACTTTCTAACTTTATCCCAAATTTTACTAGGTTTCGATTTGTTTAATCGCTGGTTTTCATGGATTAAATTCTATATAATTCTATATACCCCGACCCAACTAGGGCAATGGTTGAACTTAAAACAAAATAGGCGTCAGAATTTCATTCAAGGATACTGGCAACATATAACAACTACCAATTTGACAGCCTGGACTTGCAGGTCAATATGCCTTGCGTCAATTAAGCGTTGTTTTTAAAAAGTAAAACAACGCTTGTTGTACTTACTATTATTGCAATTACTTACGTACCTATATAAAATGTTAGTACTAAACGCATTCGCCACCGCAACTAACTTTTAATATCTAGACTTTTACTGCATAACGGAATGTGGCACAAGAGGTGTATTGTGACCGAATGAAACCACGGCAGTAAATTGCAGTTGTAAAAGTAAACTAGGTGTAACTATTTACATGCAATCTCACTTAGGATTGTAACACACGTGTACTAAACGTTATTTTTACACATTATCCATAAAGTGGCAGTTATATTAGTTAGGGGACTTGAAAATTGTCTTAACTTCTCATAGGAACTTTTTTGTAGAAAACTATTATTAAAGAACAAATTATTTGTGAAAGTGGAAAAAGAGAGATTTACTGCGAGCGCGATTCACACCTACGATCCTTCCTACCCGGGGAAGTGCTCTAGACCGCTAAGTCATCGCAGTCACCAACGGCGACTCCCAATCTGCACTTCACAATTGCTTTTAGATGTCTTTACTCTTTAAAGTAGCTGAGCATGTCAAGTGCTAAAATACAGATCAGAAACACTATTATTATTATATAAGTATATAATATTTAGAAGGGTGCGAAAGTGGAAGGATGTAGCAACAGGAGGAGATCTAGACTAACCTAACTACACCAAATCGATAATGTATTTAAGGAAGGTGATGTCAGGAGTCCCCGAGACTAGCGAGCGTGTATGAAAAGAATTATGAATGCTAAGTGAGAGATATATGCAGGAAAGAAAAAAAATTGCCGAAGTTGTTTTCCTAGTTAAAATTGTTCAAAACATTTTGGACTCTCCACACTTACTTTCTAAAATTAATTTGAGGATACCTCATAGAACCTTAAGACAGCCTATATGTTTTGAAATCCCCCAGTGTGCATCTAATTACAGACAGTATTCTTTCTTTATTCGTGTTGCAAAAATAATAAATAATATAATAATAATAATAATTTATTTCCAAAAATATACAACTTTTTACACAAACGAGAACAATTTGACAATTTTATCAACACAAAGATTTCTGAAACACTGGTACCCATGGTAAGATCAAACTTGAGTTATGGGTACCAGGCCCCAACATGTAAATGGTGAACGTTTCAATCATGTTTTCGGCAAGTTACTTGTGACCTAAATATGTTTTAGTGTGTATGTGTGTGTGTGTGTGTGTGTGTGTGTGTGTGTGTGTGTGTATTGTGTGTGAGAGTGTGCGTGTGTGTGAAACAAAACAAACTAGCTATTTTATAGAATCTTATATGTGAAAACATATAATTGGTGTTTAGAGTTTGTTTTCCGAAAATAAAATATATAAGTAAATAGAGGCTTTTTGTACTCTGCTCTCTCTGCCTATCCCGCAAAAGGGATGGCTTGATGATAAGGATGTATATTTAGAAAGAGGGTGAATTTCACAAACCATGTAATATGTTTTTACGGCTATATGTTTTTAAGGCTAGGTGAAACAATCATCAAAGAATTTCAAGGTTTCTATCGAACAAACGCAATTCCTTCCTCAAGATTTTACTGTTGTTTCTTTTTTATTCATATTTATTATTACGTAACCTATCGCTTCACAAACTGACTGCAGCTGGGTAAAATTTATCTATTGGTTCAGCCAACAACTTTTCCAAAAGTCATCAAAATCTAACTTTCTTCGTGTTTAAAATAGAATATTTTTAGATAATGAAACTGTTCTATCAAGGAAAGTAGGCAATCTGTTTTTGTGAATTATGGTCGTATAATGAACTAATTATGTAAATATATAAAATATTTCTTTGTGAATCTGGTACGACCAGAAACGGGGAAAGTGAGAGACTTATACATATATTATCATAACTTACTTAATAAATATGTTAAAACAATATATATACTTATGTATAATACACTGTCAGTCAAACAAGTCGCACATCTATATATATCATAATATCTACATGTTTTATTAAACAACTTATACACTCGAGTTTTAGCGTATGTTATGGTTTTAAATGTAGGATTACTATTTATTATTACCTTGGTAAATCCATTTTAAACCATCATTCCCAGAACAATAGTCATGAATGATGTAGTCGAATAGTGCCACTGCCGTCAAACACACCGGAGCATTATGGGAAATTTCCCAGGAGTGGATAGGAATCTCATTACTTGATCCACATATGTAGTTGACAGACGAATGATTTCATACACTATCGCGATACTCGGACGGACAGATTTAATGAAGAAGTTGAGTGATAGCACAGGTGACGTTCACGTTAGTGAATATGAAATTTTTAATAACGGATATTGAATCTTGACATATTATAGATATATAATCAATTAGCCTTTGTCCGTGGCCGCCGCAGCCAAAAGCTAGTTTTTAGGTAATATCTCAGGTTCCCGATATAGTAGCGGGAAATGTATACCAGTTGCTAATCAAGAGCTATCAAACAAAAAAAGTTGCATCAAAACCCGTTCAGTAGTTTTTACGTGATGCGCGAACAAATAAACAGATAAACAGACAAAAAATCTGAAAAAAATCGTTTTGTGTTTAGATACGCCTATATAGCATAAGACAAACCTCAGACAAAAAAAATCTTAAAAAAACATTTTGTGTTTAGACACGCCTTTATAGCCTCATTCAGTATTTTTTTCTCAAATATCTTAAATGTACAGACACAGATCAGTTACAGCTTTATAATAGTATAGAAGATAAAAATATTAGGAATTGTATGAGCTCTAAATTACGCTAATTAGAAAGTTTTCAATATACACCATGAAGAGTTCTATGTAAAAATATAAACCATGACTGAGTTAGTAATAATTAGACATGGGTCGAAATTAGTTTTATATTCGATCTAACCGAATTTCGGTGGCTTGAACAGAACTTTTGCATTCGGCTGAAGTTCGGTTTAAATGCGAACATTCGGTATAAGAAAAAGTTAAAGTTTCTACTAAAATTTAGAAAAATGAAATCTGTCATAGCTGTAAAAAAAGTACATGTACCAAAACTCTAGAATCATTTAATCACAGTCAGTTGATCGTTTAACTATAATTGTTATATATAAATTAAAAAAAGTATAATAGAATAAAAAAATGAATTAGTTTTTCGCAATCGCAATTCAGGAGTCTATGAATGAATAAACCCAATAATTTGAAATACTAGTGACACCCCTACACTATTTTTTTTTATTGTTTTACGACGTTGTCTTTAATAAAAAATACACACAGAACACGACACCGAAGTTCGTATTTGATTAAAATTCATCGTTAATAATAATGCATAACTTTTAGGTGTATTGTACCGATAAAACGTTTGATTAGGGTTCATTCATCGTCAAGAAATAGTGCCAAGATAAATTTCGTTGTCATATTCTGGGAATATCCAACTGAAATCATCTCCCTTTGTTCATTCCGAGTACATCTACCTACATGTTCTCTAAATCAAGACAAGAATAAGACATGAATATTCAGCTGCAATGTGCAGTCACACATTATATTCACGATAACAAGGTTCGTCAGCAAAATACGCGACCGTCGCATCGTCGTCGACTCAAACCATTTGTGCTAACTCGACAGCACCCATTTTAGCACCGGGTACCACTTGTCTTGGCACCAGAATATATCGCAATTTTATTATTTCACACGTAACCAATTCCTTATTCAGAAACTAACAGAAACTTCAGAGAGATTTAGATACAGTTTAAATCCGAACGAAAGTGGAATCGCTACGAAAGAATGTTGCAAAGTCGCTCCTCAGACCGGCTTTATCCATCTTAACTGACTTTGTACTTGCGCACTTACTTACGAGGTTTCTAACTCCCAAATTTGGATACAACAAGTTCAATCCGGACTAAACAAGTTTCAAGTGAAATAAGCACCCGTTGCACACATGTTTCGTCGCGCCTGAGGGAAACGGGTAAAAAGAAAAATCTTAGTTTACTGGTATCGTTGCATATGCAAGGGTGGCAGACGTGGGTCGATGCGCAAATCTCTCTTGTTAAAATGAAGTTACAGATTCAACCAGATATTGTATTTTATATTTTCTCTGGGCAATTGATGTGCAAATAAAACTTTCTCATAGTGTAAAAGCTTTTTCCCTTGTTTTTACGCGACCAAGAAATGTTGCTTAATTTTTTTTCTTCAATTTATAGTTTAGAAACCATTCTGATAATATATGCAGAGAATGTAAATATAATTGAAATTTTTGGTAAATCAATATACTGGAGGATATATGTTCGTTTTTTTTTCAACTGTCACTGTCTTACTACTGGTTACGGGTCCTATCTCATTGTGGGAGCTGTTTAGTCTGTAGTCTGCTGGCCTAGTGGGGGTTGGCAGCCTTCTCAAGCCATGGAGAAAATCCCAGGTTTCCTCACGACGTTAGCGCCTTACATTAAACACAAAGAGAAAAATGTGAAATCGAAAATAAAATCCTACTCGTGACTGTTATTTTCGATTTCACATTTTTCACTTTCTTTTTAAAGTTACGGTGTGTGCCGTGACCTTGGACCTTGACTGGGGATCGAGCTCGATACCTTTGTCTTGGCAATTCTTGGTTTTACCGCTAAGTCTAGTGTGTAGCCACACTGCTTTGAATCACGATGATCATGTCTAATTTTTAATGATTTGACCTAATACACTAAGCTAGACACACACTCATTATGAAATTCGAGAGCCTATAATTTAAATTTCACAATTATCATAATTTTTATATTACAATACATTTTGACTAAACTGGACGTTTCTATACACATACATAAAATCTCGAAAGTAAAAGTTTCTTAGCACGCCTGTTAGTAAACTGGTCGCCTTGAAACATTTGAGAACTTATTGGTTAAATTTGGTAGATGTAGGCGGCGTTAAAAATGAAAGTGCATTGTTATCTATTGTAATAATAATAATTATGTAGAAAAGAATAGCTAACTGCTCCGCAAAGCGCATGTAGGCAGTACATTGTTGAGTTGTGACATTGAGAAGTATTTCATAACAATTTTTGTCACGAATTTCATCCACTGGCTAATAATAGTTTTAATTAAATCAAAATGTTAATTTAACTGTAGCGCGTCTATAGCGCTACATTTGTACTAGAAAGTTAAGGTTCCTTAAAACATTAGAGCTTAATTTATTAAGTGTTTATCCTAATAGAAGTCAATTTAACACATTAAATGCATGCAAGGTTATCATATACATAACCAGTAAAGAACATTGAGAGATCATTGAACTGACAATTTCGTAAGAATCAAGAAAAGTTTGTAGTTTCTAAACTAGCTCCGTTACAGTAAACACAGCTAGATATTTAGACATCGAGCCCATACTGATCTTACTACCAGTCCGTTTACTTCGTGTTTCTTAATATCGACATTCGTGAGATACCTACCGGTGAAGGTGGTAGGTGACTCCACAGGCGAGGCTCGAGTACGACGCACGCTTTGCCAATATAGTTGACGTTATCTCGCACAGGTGAATAAAACAAAAAGTTGCTATTTATCTATGGAATATATAGTTTTTTTTTTAAGTTTGATTTAAACATTTTAAAGAAGTTGTTTTTTTATTGTTATTTAAATGTGTTTATCTTTTGTTTCAGATGTCTTCGAAAGTGAATTTGTTTGCTTGAGTGATTCGAAAACCGAAAGGGAGTAGACCGTAGGAGGTTGTACATTGAAATGTGAATTTAGTGCGTACAGTGTTAAAATTAAACTTCGTTCGTAAGTTGTTATTATCCCAATGAAGTTTCTCGTGTAATCATAAGTATTTACGCAATTAGTTCATTGAAAATCTTTCATCATGGAGACGGAAGAGTTGACGAAACTTGTTGATGGCATTTATAAGGTAAGCATTTATATAACTTAAACTGACACGTATTTATGTCATTACTACATTCATATTTCATCAAAATACATTGTCACAACGTAGAGAGATGATATTTTTAATGCCTGGATTATGGGATATCTTTTTTTTTTATAAAATAGTAACTTTAAAACTTTATGGTTAAATTTATTTAATATTACACTTTTCCATTATCATACCTAGCAAATTATAATTTGTATAGTCAGATTTAAATAGCACGTAATTGGAATTGCAATATTAAGTTTTAGCATTAATGTCGCGGCTCTATATTAAATATATAGAGCCGTGACATAGCTAGTGCGAGTAAAACATCAATAAAATAATATTATCTTCTTACTATAGTCTCGTAACGTAAAGATCTCATTGAAGATCATATTAAGGTCGACATCCTAACTTTTTGGTCATGTTTGGATGTTTGTCAGTGTACACAACTAAATGGATTTGTATACTGATCAGACCCTGAATACTTATAAAATGAATAGTTCCCATAGGATAGCTCTAGACCTCACGACTATAAAGAGTTTCACCGGAATTAGGTATACTTATAGATATTTTGTAGCCTTTTTTTGTTAAGGCGGGGAAAATGTACCTAACCGCACACCTCGTCGCTCGGGATAACAAACAGAGTCTTGTGGGGCCTTATTCACTAAATTAGACCACCGTGTGTCGCCTCTCCGTCTGTTGGCGGACCGCTGGAACTGTGTGACATTATTTCAGTGGTAGTTATACTATAGCCAATAAAAAAATAGCATATTTTTTTTATTCCGATCCGGAGTTTCTGTGGTATATACGGAAACTACTTGGTAGATTGAATTTTGAAGTCCACGCAGGCGAAGTCGCAGGCAGGAGCTAGTGTCTTCATAACTTTATTATGTGTCCAAATACTGGCTATAAATACATTCAGTATTTGGAGCCATAATAAAGCTTCACTGAAAAAGAAATTAATTACAATACATGAGGCAAAGGCACACCTCGCAACTGCCTCAAGCCAAGGTCATTGGTCACCTAAACGAATAAATAACGTTCCTAGTCGATTTCTCTATCGTATTATATTGTATAAATATGTATATTTAACGCATTCCACACGTAGATGTCGACTTTCGATTCGTCGCTTTGTTGGGTCGTTTTACACAACTTTAGCCAAAAGATATGCTAATACGACAGGATTCTTTCATTTTTTTGTGTGATGCTGATTTCGTAGGCGGTCTTACCGTTATTATTTAGGATAATAGGTTTTCTGTGTTATGATAGTCAAACTGTTCGTAAGACAGAAAAAAATACCGGTTGGACTTAGCTTACTGGTTTAACTAGAACTTCTACCAATTGTTTTGGGTTCGAATCCTGTACAGAAAAGCTTATAACATAATAATGACTTAACTAATCAAATATTATATTACTGTTATATTAGCCAATTGCCTCTATTAAATAAGTAAATAATATATATAATGGACTAGCTTTTGCTCGCAATTTCGCCGCAGACAAAAACTACTAAGTATTTAGGTGATATCTCAGGTTCCCGATGTACTAGCGGGATGCAAATATTTGTTTCTAGTAAACATGTCAAATGCTAAAAACATAAAATCACAGATTTAAATCACCATAGTATCTAGTTTTTATCTCTAAGGAAAACCCTGGCCATTATTTTATATAAATTACAAACCATGAATAAATTTACTATCTTCAAGGTATTCACATTAAAATATAACAGCTAAATAAATGACCCACAGAGTTTGAATTATTGTAAGTCTTTAATCTTTGCCCCGTAAAATTAAAAAATAAAACCAAACGGTTTGAATTTTGACCTGCCTACTTTATTTATGGAACTGTTAATAAAGTATGTTTATAGTCAAATCTAATAAAATAATAATGCGACATTATTGTATCTTGAAATCTTTAAGCAGCACAGTGTCATAACTGAAGTGTTTTGAAATAAGAATCACGATTAACGAGTTACATAATGTTCTACTGCCATCCGGATTCATTTTGCGGTAAATGTCATAATAATTGGTTACACAATGTTGAATTTGTTTTAATCGGTAAATCACATAATTAATTATTATTATTGTTCATTTAGACTGTGTTATTTCTTATGATAGTATTGTTTTAGTAAAAAGTGTGACATGTATCTATGTTAATATGCAGAAAATCTAGAACGCTTTCAATATTTGGTATTTTATTACACTAACTAGCCATTGCCCGCGGCGTTTTAGCTTATATCGGGGGATAAATACGTTTTTGATTCCAATCAAGACATATCAAACCAAAAAGTTTTATCAAAATCATTTTGTGGTTTTTGGGTGATGCACGAACAAACAAGCCGACAAAAAATAATTATGTTTTATATATACAGTTACAGCTTTTTATGTATCCATTACTGTAAGAGTTAAGCTTTTATTTATAAAAATATGTATGTAAACACTTTGTAAGTCAAATTATGAAGCCAAATAAGGTAAAAAATATTTCCTGCCTCTTTAATCTTCACGCACTAGATGCCAGAATCATTATCTATTGTTCTTACTACCGACGTACGAAGAGTTCGACATATGAAGAACTGTAACAATTAACACGAAAATGTATTGTGTACGATTTATCAAATATAGTGACGCGTGCATGAGAACACAATGCAATACTTTATAATTTGATGTACAAAATTTTAATTTGCCAATTTTATTATAAAATTGCTTTTACATTGAATCATTTCATACGAAGTCAATATTTGATACTTAAATGTTTCGAACAGTCGTTTAATAAGCAGAGTACATAGTACACTTGCGGACTTTCTCCGGTATTGTATTCTAGGTAAATAAGAAATGTGTTAACATCGATAAATAAGAGTTAGAAAATATACTTAAATAGCGAAAACTTGCGGTATGTTTTTGTAAATAAATCTTTTGTATCCTGGGTCGGGAAAAGTTTTTATCACGTTAAAGCCTAAGACGTGGGGTTTGAACTGTTATCAAGTTTAATGGCATGTAGTCTTCACTATTTCCACATGATTACACTGTAAATTAATCCCAAAAACATTGTGCTGATTCATAAAACGGTTGCTAACAAGGCTATCGTTTCCCTGTATCTGCGAGTAATATAATACGCAACGCTAACGAAATCTAAAAACAATTTAATAAAAAAATGCGGCAACATTATACCTACGTGACTATTATATATTTTTGTTTTTACTTTTGACTTCGTTGTCACCTAAATAGAGCAACGAGAGAAAAAATTAGGACATTTTGCCTAAACAGCACAATTACGTGGCTTTGAATCACTTCACTGAGTAGCATTTTGTTATAAACTCAACCAAAAATAAATATAATTCAAAATGTTCACCCAGAAGGTGATTTTAGTAACTTGGGACTTATAAAAAAACGGTATTTCTAGTTTTAAAACTGTTGGATATGGCAATAATTAGAATTTCTGGTCTAATTTACTGTAATCGTGTCTGGTGACCGACTTCAAATGTCTTATTACTTTAGTAGATAGGTACCTATAGAAAATTAGCTACTTTATGCACTGTTTAGAAGAGAAGCAATATTATTTATGTGTAGTTTATATACATCTAAGTTCATGGATTTTCTTTCATAAGAAAAAAAAAATTAAAACACAAATATTACGTTACTTGAAGAGGTTTCTGAATATTAACATGTTTTAAGGTTATCTATTATATACATATAGGCATAATTCCAGTGTCACGATGTTTGTTCGGGATGAACTCCGAAACTACTGAACCTATTTTAACTTATTTAGATATTTTTATATATATTTTTAGCATTTGACATGCTTAGCACTATACATTAAACACAAAGTGAAAAATGTGAAATCGAAAATCCTGCTCGTGACTGTTATTTTCGATTTCACATTTTTCACTTTGTGATTAATCTATTTTAACTTTTCTTTTTTTTAAATGTGTGTTTTGTTCCAACTTTAGAGATAGGATACTTTATATCTCAATTTACAATTGCAATATTTATTCATGAAAAAATATTTGGTGGTACGAAGTACGCCGGGTCAGCTAGTAGAGATATATATTATAAGAAATAATTGAGTAGGCACTCATTTTTGCATATAGTTTAGTTTGTTATAAGATCATTTTTTATTTATCATCGTTACTTACACACTAATGATAGCAGTAAAATAAAAATGGCAGCCATGATTGGAAAAATGAAAATTGTGAGGAAACTCTTGAATAAATAATCTTATGTATAAAATCCCCATATCATGATGTTGGTTCGCGATAAACTCCGTAACTACTTGTGCGATCTAACATTTTTTTTTCAAAATGTGTGATTTGTTCAAACTTAAGATATAGGTTAGTTTTTATCACGATTATTTCCTGTTTTTTATTGCAGAATTAACGATTATAATGTTAAGTATGTTAAATATATAATAATCGAACATATTATTGGCGTACCACAGCAACACGTGGTCGGTTCTGCTACTAAACAATATTTATATATATAATTGGAAAATACAAGTAATTCTTCAGAATTGTCTTACGTTACCGAAAAATTAACACTAACTAGCCTTATTTAGTGATTTCAAGTAGTTTTGACATGAATATAGTATCTACCTATCTGTCCAGTACTTAACTTCACGCGTTCAATCAAACTACACATTTCCACTTAGTAACAGTTCGACGTAGTACAGAGGTATAGATGAACGCTCACGACGTATTCTATATCAGCCTGTTCACATTGTGAATTGAGATTTTGTAGACAAACTTTCTCCCCAATATCACGTACCGAGGGCACATGTTACATACCCAACCGTGACAAAGGCTAATAATGCCCGCGTATTTTCATTTCCTTAGTATTATAGCTCTCTGAGTAAAGTCGAGCTATAAAAGATTACTGTAACGTAGTGTAAAGGTATTTAGGATTATTAATATCAGCAATCAATGTAAAATGTACAATCAGTATAACTTACTTACTTATCATCACGCCATCTCCCTTGCGGGGTAGGCAGAGAGAGAGAGCAGAGTACCAAAAGGCTATATCTTTGTATACATCGCTCGCTTCCTCAACATTCATAATTCTCTTCATACACGCTCGCCGGTTTCGGAGACTCCTGACTCCACCTTCCTTCAATACATGACCGATTTGGTCTAAGTAGGTAAGTCTCGGTCCCCCCTGTACCTGTATCCTTTCTTTCACTTTCGCATTGTATATCTTAATCAGTCGCAGGTCTGGCATTCTTTTCACATGTCCGAACCATAATATATTCAATCGGTATAAAATTTAGCTATAACGTTTTTAAAAGGCAGTAATGCTTGCTCTGCTCTAACTATATTCTAGGTTAATACTAGGTATGTATTCAGTGCAGAACATTTAAGACAAGCACTTCAGTCTATGTCACCTGGCAACAGTCGCCAATTATCTCACACCCGCCTCAATTTAATTTTCTCTCACGTAAGTAGATACGTCTAGACTGAAAGGAACTACCTGCAGTGATGTTTTCTTGATATTGTGATGACTTTATTATTGAAGTGGAGATTTGGAGTCACCGTTGGTGACTGGTAATTAGACGGGACGCAGGTTCGAATTCTGCTCGCAGTAAAGCTCTCTTTTTTCACTTTCATAAATAATTTGGTCTTTAAAGTAGCTGAGCGTGTAAAGTGCTAAAATACAGATCAAAATATTAAAAAAATCGCGCCTTAAATAGTATGAATTTTATTTGCCAAATTAATCTTAATATATTGGAATAATGTATGTAAATGCATCCGATAGGTGGCATGAGTTGTAAAGACCTCTTAAACAAATGTGAAGTAGAGATTTGGTGACTGCGATAGCTTAGCGGTCCAGAGCACTTCGCCGGATAGGATAGGACGCAAGTTCAAATTCTACTGGCAGTAATACTCTCTTTTTCCACTTTTACAAATAATTTGTTATATTTATATACTTTGTAAAGTAGCTGAGCATGTCAAGTGCTAAAATACAGATCAAAATATTTTTTAGTTTATTAGCTATCAAATTTTTAGATCTGTTTCTTTTAGCAATTGACATGCTCCGCTACTTTTTAAAGTACAAATTATTTGTGAATAAAGAAAAAGAGATTTTTAGTAGGGGCGGAAATGGAACCACGCATATTTTCCAATCCAGGGAAGTGCTCTAAGCCACTGAGCTACCCTACTGACCTTTCGATCATCCCAAATTCTTAATCACAGTTGTCTTACGACTAACGCCATCTACCGGCAAGCGTTAAGACAAATGTGATTAAGAATTTGGGATGATCGAAAGGTCAGTAGGGTAGCTCAGTGGCTTAGAGCACTTCCCCGGATTGGAAAAGATGCGTGGTTCGATTCCCGCCCCTACTAAAAATCTCTTTTTCTTTATTCACAAATAATTTGTATTTTAAAAAGTAGCGGAGCATGTCAATTGCTAAAAGAAATAGATCTAAAATGTTTGAAAAAATCGCGCCTTCAAATAGTATGAATTTTAATTGCAAAATTAAACTTACTATTTTAGGATGCATGTAATGCTTGCCGGTAGATGGCGTTAGTCATAAGACAAATGTGATTAAGAATTTGGGATGATCGAAAGGTCAGTAGGGTAGCTCAGTGGCTTAGAGCACTTCCCCGGATTGGAAAAGATGCGTGGTTCGATTTCCGCCCCAACTAAAAATCTCTTTTTCTTTATTCACAAATAATTTGTACTTTAAAAAGCTATCAAATTATTCGTCCTACCATTATGTGCAGTAAGAAATATTAATTCGAAGCCTAAGAAATTTGTTATCCCATACCTTTGTCTACTGCGTGTTGTGTGAATGTACGTAATAATGAAAATACTAGTCTCTCATCAATATCCCATGTACAAATTTGGCTATAATTATTTCCAACTTATATAATAGGGAACGCCTCGGAACCTATTGGTTCTGAACTGATTTAGTGTCTGAAAAACTCGTAACATTTTTTGCTAAGCCTAGGGTTTGAAGACGATTTCATTTAGAAGTAGCATACCTATGTCACTCCCTCAATAAGACAGTTTCTACCAGAGATGAAGAGTTATAAGTAAATTTTTGTTTTTGGATTTATATGCACATAAAACGTTTTAGGGATATGCATTTGTCTCTGTTATCATAAAGTGAGTAACATTGTAGCTGATCACGTCAAGCCATTGTAATCTGACCTTCATTACAGTCTTAACAAGTAAGGATTGTGAGATTCTTGAGGATCAGAATTCCCTGGTGGAGCGTTGCTCTCAGTTTCCTGCCCAAAATGAGATTGCGTTGCGAGCCGCGACATTAAACCGGGTCGATATAAATTTTCGTCATTACACTACGTTTGTTGTTCTAAGTCGTTTCTCATGTACCTAGTGTAATGCATGATATCCTGCCTAAAAAAACAATGATCGTATGAAAATGTAAAAGGTTCTAAATGAGTTAATTTATCTTACTATAAAGGCACTTATCGTGAGGTACGATATAGCCACCACTGAAGGAATGTAATATGGTTCCGGTGGCCCGCTAATAAAGGCGGAGAGGGCACACGGTGGGTTTCTTTAGTGGGTGAGGGCCCCACACTACCCTGTTCGTTGCCCCGAACGACGGGGTGTGCGGTTAGGTACATTTTTTCCCGCCTAAACAAAAAAGGTACGATATAGCTAACTACATATATTTCATCTTAAAATGTAATCTGTACTATAATAAAGCTGTAACAGAACCGTGTCTGTGTTTAGGATATTTAATAAAAAATTACTGTGTTAAGCTATTTAGACTAAGTCTCTGAACAAAAAATATTTTTTTAGATTTTTGTCTGTTTGCCTGTTTGTTCGTTCGCGCATCACGCAAAAACTACTGGACGGATTTTGATGCAACTTTTTATTTGATACCTCTTAATTAGACTTAAAAACTGGTATACATTTCATCCCACTTCTGTATCGGGAACCTGACATATAACTTAAAAACTAGCTTTTGGCTGCGGCGAAGCCACGGGCAAAGCCTAGTAGCTTGTACAGTAACTTTTTATCAAATATCTTTATTTTACAGAAACAGCCCGTTACAGTTTTATAATCGTATATATAAAATAAATTAAAATATTAAATAGGCAAACTTTATAATGTCTAACATAGTATTATTATCCTCTTCAAACATGCGCACGGACGAGGGCGTGTGTCTATAAAAACCACTGCAGTGTCACAGTTCCCGAGGGCAAATCGCTACCCCCACTTATTTGAATAAGAATGCCTGAAACTGCCCCGTGGGACGCTAGCAGACGGCATTTATTCTCCTTGCTTGTAGCACTTGAAACACGCTCCATGTGCTCTACATATTAACGGCGTGTTATTGACCATAAGATACGTCATGGGCAATTTAAATATTATGTCAGATACATCTGTTAAATACTTATAACACACTCTCTCAACCTCGATCTTTATTCGAGTATGTTCTTTATCAAGTGGCATTCGGCTTATAGTTTTTCTATTAAATAATCGACCATAAGTACAAACACAAATCAGAAAACGATGTCTGTTTTATCTTTCCTCTCGAAGCCAAGTAACTAAACTTTCACGTCTTTCGGCATAGCTAGATTTTAGCGAGTTTTCTTTATATTAGCCAAGGAAGTTAGATTGAATAACGACGGTACCGCCTCGGGGAAAGAGGTCGATTTGTTACGTAGAGCGATCACACCAACTTCATTGATGGCCGGAACTTTAGCTACTTACATTTCAAAACAAGTCTTGTGAAAATTCTCAGTAAACACACAATTTAGATAAACACAATTTAGAAATAGTAATTTTATCTATCTATGTCTATACTATATTATAATGCTGTAACAGAGCTATGTCTTCACATTTAAGATATTTAAGAAAAAAATTACTATTTAGGCGTCTAGACAACATATTTTTTGTTGATAATTTCTCTGTTTGTTTTTTGTTTGCACATCACGACAAAAACTATTGAATAGATTTTGATAAACCTTTTTGTTTTATAGCTCTTGATTAGACTTAAAACTGGTATACGTTATATCTAGCACTATATCATCAAATTAAGGTAAGTATATATAATATAACCGGGCAAAGGCTAGTTTTCTATAAACTTTTTAGATGACCACATAAAGAAAAAGATAATATTCTTTAAAATCGATTTACTTTTGTACCAGTCAGTCAAATTATGTCGTAAAATATAAAGGCAAATCTGTAGCGCAGAAAAAATATAAATAAAATTTGTCTTTCGGGTCGCATATATGTATTAAGTTTACGCGTATTCGTCCAAATACAATTTTAGGAAGGAAATTGCCTCCCAGTAGAACCCGTACAAAATAGAATATGTGATATTAAATCTGGATGACAGTTGTTAGGAGTGCAGAGTACTCATCTTAAAAAAGGTGACATACAGATCACAAATTTATTAACCAAGCTTGGAAATGAAATGTGATATTTTTTAACTGAAATATTCCGGTAAAGAGATTAAGGTTGAGGAGGAATTAACCCAATTTTATTTCAAATGAATGTGTACAATGATACTGCCACATAGTAGGTACCATGGTTACGGTACCATGGACGTAGTGTGGTAATATATATAGAGTAAAGAGGATTTATGTTTTATACAAAATATTAACCAGTGAAAATACTATTCTGACATAAATTCTTAGATAATACAGTAAGCCTGAGAGTGCTGCTTATTGTTATTGTATTCAAAGGTTACAAAACACCAGATGCTCCAACATTAGATACGACTTTTTAGAAGATTAAACAAGAAAGGATAAGAACACGCCTAACGGCACCACTCCGGTAAAACATAATGAAAATTTATTTTATAAGCGCCTGCCTCGCTACTTACCAGTTGGTTGTAGACAAGTAAGTAAATATCCTTTATCCTACGAGTATATCCGAGGTGATGGTGGAATACACCTTAATTATACGATGCCGTAACTAAAAAAAGAAGCTGAAATGCATGTAGGATGGTGCAGCCGTTAGCATGCCTTTGTTTTTTTTTTTTAGCAATAATAAAGCTAAAGTATAGAGTTAATTCATTTCTTTTTCATTTTCACTCATTTGTAAGGGTATATTGTGTATGCATGAGCATAATACTCATGCGCGTGTGTGTACAAAAAGAAAATACATAAACTTGGCACCGACTTTTGTCGGGTTTTGTGATTTTTATATATATATATATATACCCAAATAATATATATATATATATATATATATATATATATATATATATATATACATTTCAAAGTTAAGATTTTATTTGTAAACATTATTAAATATAAACAATGTAAATATAACTATACTAATCAATAAATGAGGTAATACAAACTAAACTTAAACTAATATAATAAAAATATATAATTATACTTATATTATTTAAACTACATCTCTTTCATTGCAAACTTTTCAATTCCGATCACCGTAGTAAATAAATTTTAATAGTCCTTTACTTCAACCAATTTAGTAGGTTTAGAAAAAGTACAATAATGATTTGACTAATGTACCTCATTTCAATATTATTATTCACGCTATCAAAGAACCAAGCATTCCTCTCGTAAACAAGAATAAACTCTGTTCCCCAATCTTTGTAGAAGTGCTCGTGCAGTCGAGTCTTTTTAATCTTGTTAAAAATTGCGCCAACATTATAAATTCTAAATTAAAGCGTTTTGCATCTAACCGTTTAGGTGCTTTGATTTTCATTGTAGCTAAAGCTGAGTTACACGGGATAATCTTACTTGTTATTTTACATAAATCCTTACAGATTATATTTATTATCTAATTGGTATTGCCGTTATATTAAAGTGTGAGTGTCTTTAAAGAGAAAGTGAATAGGCTTTCATTAATCTATAAACTTTGCCAATTAGGATTACATAACCAGATAGGTACTATCAGATGAAATATTATCCACCAGCGTATTATGTAAATTATTAACTGCCTCTGTGGTGCAGCGGTATTGTAAGCGACTGCTGATCATGAGGTCTCGGGTTAGATCCTCGGGTCGGGTAGTGTTATTGAACTTTTTCGTACAAAGAAAAATTCTCAGTAATCAGTAGTAATATAGCCCGGAGTTTGAAAATACGCCCGGTAGACGGCAATAGGCTCGTCCCCTATTACGTGGGACTTAAACATAGCTCGCGAACCGTGGGTATGTAATACACCTCTGCCTACCCCTTCGGGGAATACAGGCGTGATGCTACGTAGATAAATAATAAGATATAGTGCAAAATATACTGTTTTTATAATGATAAAATAATTTGTAAACATCTAGCACTCGAATCATGCGTATCAATATGCGATCTAAAAGTATGCATAATACCTATGCATCGTATATATATCACGTTCGGGTCGGGGAATAAGACGTTTCATGCATAACTGTCACATCAAGCTAATAAGGGCAAACTTAACGTTTCCACATTTGTACGAATTACATTAACGTTTATTGCCTCGCACCGTCGTGGGGAAGTTCAGATTGACACGTTTCTATGTATGTAATTGTTTTATCAGTAGCGAAACGGTACCTACACATATTACTGTGTGTTTAATTCGTTTGATTAGTAGTAGTATATTACATCACAAAACGCAGATCACTGTAATCTTATGATAACCTTTATACATTACTGTTCAGGAAGTTAACAAAAGATTGCAGTGAAAATACTACAGGGAAGAAAGGCAGAAAAATATTTTATCCAAAACTAGCTCCGTTTCGTTCTACTTAATCTTAATAAGAGTTATATTAAATATTCTATAAATATAGTTAATATTGAAGCCATCAAATTAACAAAAATGCAATGTGTTCAGTTAGGTACTTCAAGAGATTAGTTCGCTTACCTATACAAAAACTCTTCAGCTTTATTACCTACATTATTATAGATATAAAATAAAAGAACATTGTTACCTCGATAGAGGTTACGTATTTATGCCATTTGGTGTAGAGACAAAGGGCCCTGGGGACCCGGGGCTTTGGAAATCTATAAAATGTGTTGAGTCAACACGTGACCAAAATGCTTTCCGACGGCTTTTAACCTTCCCTTATAGCAGAGTAATACTGCCAGAATAATGGGCATGTGAAATGTCGCTTGAATAAAAAAAAAAACAAAACTTCGTTCAAGTGTTCATATCAATAAAAATATTTTGGTTTCCTTATACTTACTTTGTAACATTATTAATATTGAATTAGTTGTTCGTGGCACCTAATATAAAACACAATCATTTTTGCTTTAGTACAAATATAAGATAACTAAAAACAAAACTCTCCTAATTGACTTTCAAATCTATACAAATAAATAAAATTGCAGTGAAATACAAATTATTTCTGTATGAGGAAAAATTGAACTTTAGTGCAAGCGGGAATCGAACCTGCGTCCCTTCCAATCCGGGGAAGTGCTCTAAGTCACTGAGCTACTCAGTGGCTTAATAATAGGATTAATGCATGTAAATGCATCCGGTAGGTGGCGTTGGTCGTAAAGACAAATGTGATGAGGAGATTGGGTATGGCGGAAAGGTCAGTGTGGTAGCTCAGTGGCTTAGAGCACTTCCCCGGATTGAAAGAGACACAGATTCGATTCCCGCTCGCACTAAAGTTCTCTTTTCCTCTATATGACTGTTTGTTCTGGCTAATCTCCAAAACAACTGGACTGATTTAGAATTTTGCTGGCAGATAGCAAATGTCATAAGGAGGAACTTAGGCTACTCTTATTTTGGAAAAGTAAATAGGGTTCCGCACAAAAAAATAAAATAACTGAATTCTAAGCGGACGAAGTCGCGGCTAGCAGCTAGTAAAAATAAAATATAAAAACACAATCATGCTATGCATTGCTACACAGAACTTGAATAGTTACCTACATATAATATGTAGAGCATATAGGTACTCGTATTTTAACGGCTTTTAGTGTGTTGCAATTATTCAGTTAGCAGAACATCCTCAATCTGCGATGGTTCACTCATCTCAGCTGCTCACGTGCCGTATCTATATAATTATATTACACAACTTTCTCTTCCTAACATCTTTGTGCCGTTAATTGTCGTTTATATAATTGCCAACACTCTGTAGCATCACGCTTCGCTCCGAAACATCAGAAATTAGTTAGTACACGAAATATTTTCGTAATTGTGTTCCGAGAAACAGAAACAAAACAACATCATTTCAGCGTAAGGAATGATAACATCACCTGAAAAGCAACGAACATTAACTTAACAGTCTGACTGTGCTATTTATTATTCCCATCTCTACATATAAACAGAAACTTCGCTACGAACACTATGACTTAAATGAGAACGTAGCGTGTGCTCTCTTCACGAATATCAATGTCCCTGTTATGTAACAATTAGACTTTGCCTATTGTGTCGTTTTACTTTCTAAGTGAAACAGACACTATCCCAATGATAGGCATGAAATTGGAATTATACAAAAGTATTGCTACCGTATACCACATACGTTGCTTTGGCGTATCGCAATTTATACCGTTTACAATGGCGGCCTTCGAAAAGCGTGACAAACGTCTGAATGTTACGGCTCCAATATTGTGCTGTTTATACCACATAAGGAAAAGTTACTGTTATTTGAAATACAACATTTTAATAGAATTTCTATAGTCTAGTTTCTTTCTATTGTGTTAAAATTATCTGCATACTCGTGCTCCTTTCGAATTCCTGTAGGTATTAAAATAAAGTGAGAATGCTTTTGAATACAGAAATACTAACAATACATTGGATTGACAGTATTAATTTATCCGAAGTTTGTGTTACTAAGTATTAGTAAACAAATTTATACCAATTTTAATATCTTTGTAGTTCAAAGTAATTTTACTTGTTTATACGTGGAAAACAAGCAGACATTATTTTGTATAGTAAATTACGAGTATTACGACAAATAATTTCTCTTTGTGTCAAAACTGGTTTCCATTTTGTTACATTAATTATATCATAATATTATTTTGTTATAATACAATTATTACTTTCTTATAATAAAAATATCCGTTATCATAAATATCAACTCCAAAAAGGTATTATTAACCGTTACACCCCTGTATAGGGGCGGTGAAAATTGCATTATCATTAGTCTGATCGTCCGAAGCATCGGTAGCACTCCCAATCAAAGCTGATTACAATTCTGGGCGGTTAATACGTAAATCTGATGTGGATAAATATTTGCACGACAGGCTGTAAACCGAACGTGCCCGGGGATGTAATGGCTGGGCACAGTTACTCGACCGTGTGTGTGTGTTTGAAATTTAAATTTCAACGCAACGACAATTTTGATATATTAAATGTTTTTTTTTATTTTTTTATTTTTTTTGTTTAAAAAGGCAACACCCTTCACTAAGGAATAATCTTTGTATCGCCGGAGAATTTACAAACATACTATTTCACGGACACAAAGTACCTACGCCCAGACTCAGAACAACCATTTGTGGATCACACAGAGTTGTCCTGTGTGTGAATCGAACCCATAACACTCGGATTGAAAGCCGGTATCTAAACCACTCCGCTATCTGCTCGAAGTTATTCTAAACTTTATTTTTTAGTTAGCCACGATTGCAATCCATTTTTATGCCAGCCAGTACAAATAAATATTAAGTTATTATTATTAACGTACCTATTTATTTTTTAAATAACGTAAACTTTGAAAACTGAAACGAATCTTCCTTCTTTAAACGAGGTTTGAGAAGAGCACTTTACTCACGGTAGGTGGCGGCTTGGCTGTGCCCCTGGTGTTGTCTATGAGGGGCGGTTACCACTTACCATCAGGTGGGCTCGTCTGCCACCGTTGGCAATAAAAATAACATAAATCAAGTATGTATTAACAACTTCAAAATTCATAACATAGAGCATTTTTGTATTGAATGTGATTTCATTTTTTCTAACAGCATTCAAATTTTAAAATAAGCCTTTTAATTTATTGGCTTATTAAAGTGCTTTTAAAACTTCGGCAGTATAATTTTCTGTTTATTTTCCGAGAGGCTGTGCAAGCAAGGTGTATGCTCCGCATAGGAAACCGCACACACAATTACATGAATTTTAATCCTTATGGGGTGAGACGTTATTTGAAGAATTTCATTATGGTGAAACTCTTCCTGGACTGGCGTCGGAATTCGTTCCATTTTAAACGTAGACCAAACCACACTGAATTATATTGAAGTTTTTGCAAAAGAAAGTTTTATTATTTTGCGATTTTATGTTGAGATGAGAATGGAGTCTTTATTCAAAAGTTATTTGTTCGTCATCATTGTTTATCCGCTTAAACTTTAAATAAATACTGTATACTTATAGGTAATTTATGCGAATTTTTCTTTATGTTCTAAAATTCTCGTTTACTTTTAATATGTACTCATACTTAAAAACATTAAACTACTTAGTTATGATATTTGTTACACCATGTAGTGCTATTATTCCAAGTTTAAAATTTGGAACGCGATTCTTATTTCATGGCCAACGACTTATTTCTAAATATAACTCTGTACTTAATAGTGTGGTGTGAAGTATCTTGGATATGTTTGAGTATAATATGTACACACAGTGGATGTGTAGAATCCGACTACGAGCTTAGCATTCGTGTATTCTATAGGTATTGAGATAAGCCTGCGTAATGCGCAGTCAAAGTGTACTCGTATAAAAATCATCTGGATTTTAGATAAAATCTAGTTCTAAGAAGTAACATTTTTATCTAGCTCAATGACGTAATATACATAGACTTATCCACTCATTACTATACTATGCAAGTCATAGAACAATGTCAGTCTCATATTTTTTAATTGACGACATGTTGAAAATATAAAGTTAACCTTAAATTTTTAAATATATTTCTTTGGCATTTTGCGAATTATAATTATTGAATTATAAATTATTATTGAAAATGGGTAATTGTATAAATTAATAATAATAAAATATTATCATTGAAGCACTAAAACGAAAAGTCTTATTATTCACATTATATAAAAAAATCATCATACTGCAATATTTGTATAAATATGATAACGCTATAAACGTTTATTTATTACAAGTCAATCAGATCTATAATTAATATATTCTGTTCCTTATACATCCTGTGTATACGAGGTGCATCTAATCAGAGGTAAAGCAACAGAACCTATTAATCCAGCTGACGAGCTATGTGCTCTGATCAAATTACGCATACAATGGTAATTGAATCTGAATGCACGTTCAACATTGAGCGATCGAACGTTTCACACGATGTAACAATTAAGTAGCATGACGTCACGTAAATAGAATCAGATAAATGATGGCATAATCTGGGGAACAAATTTATTCAAGGTCAAGACATTCGCCTACAAACACATTTAATGATTCTTTATAATGTAAAAATGATCCTAAAATAATTAAGTTAATCTTCTTGTTACTTTAGCATACATTGCCCATGTTTTGTATACGTGTTAACGTATGAACGTATATAATTATGTATGGATCACAATTATAAAACTCTATCTCTTCTTTTCTGCCCGCGATTTCCATCGTATGGACTTCAAAATCTAAATACATCACAGGAACCATTCATTTTTCTGCGATAAAAATGTTACCTATGTCCTTTTTTGGGCTCCAGATTATATATGTGCGAACGATGAATTCATAATAATTCAGTAGTTTCGGTGTAAAAGCGTAACAAACAGTCACTTTGTAATTTATGGTATTAGTAAGGATTTTATAATATATGTTAAATACCTTTGCTGATATATGCTGCTTTAATATATGTATTTGAAATGTGTTTTGTTAGAGGCATCCACCATAATAAAATACGCAGTTTAAAGAAATTGACAAAGGACCATATATTAGGGAGTTCAGGTGATAGAGCATATAGGCTACCCCTGATTAGAACACACCAATTAGACTTATGGAGAACTTCTTTGGCCGTATCATTACATTAACCAAATTTATAATCTATGGGTACCTATCCCGTAAAAAGATTTTAAAGTGCTATTAAAGATGTAAATAAAATAAACAATGGAACTCAGCTTTTTATTTAAAATATTGAAGCAGGTAGGTAGGTACTAATTATTAAGTATCTATGTGTTTTACAAATGCAATAGTACATTGTTAACCTAGGGATGAAAGCGACCTCGAACTATTGGAGCCCTCGCTACGCTCGGGCGCCAAACCCCATCTCGGCACTAAATATAAATAAGTCTTTATCCCGAGGTGTGGAACACTGTGCTTTTCATTACGAATACGAGGAAACTAAAAATAAATATCATAAATTAGCTAAAGAAAAAATGGAAGACTTTTTTGAAATTTAATTTGGAATCGCCGTTTTCCCGCCGATTTTGTTTTTTTTTCTGTGGCCTGTCAGCTATTCAGTCATTATTTTTCATTTTAATCATTGAAAAAATATAAATCTTCGTTATTTTAAAGATATAGTTGTTAAAAAACAAATTCTTCAATAAAATATAGGTACTGTAACAAAAGTGTACTCGACCCTCGATAGATGGCGTTATGCAACTCGGCTGAATCGCGGTATGGTGGTAGGAATTTGCATTGCACACAATTTTATCCTCTTGTCTAGATTTCTCTGGATCGCAGTACATAGGGAATAGATTTAGTAAATAGTATACGTCTTATGTAGTAATAAGATCAATTAAATATTAAGATAACCTGTTTCTTCATTATAAAAGTGTTATAATTTACTCCGACGACTAGGCGTGGGTCGTATCGCTTTTTCTGAGAATCGCGACGACCTGACCCGGCTACAGTACTTAACTTTATGTTATTTCAATTTTACATCGCGCTGTAATTGACTAGCTGTACAGGAGAAAACAACTTTTTTTTTATGATTACTCGGCTGTCAGTTGAAAGTAATTCTCCCCAGGGCTGAAAAGTATTACTTTCAACCCGCTCCTCAGGCAACTTCAGGCCTACTTTCAGAGTATGAGTAATGAAAAAGTACTTTAAAAATCCTGCATGTTCTGTCAAAGAACCACAAATTATTGTCGACCGCGTTGAAATTCATTGCGGCTGTTTCATTATAAACCACAAACGAGGAATCCATCCCTCGCTATTTGGTAAAATGTCACAACACGTTGTAGATAGTCTTTCATTTTCTATCTTATTTTCTATCATAGTTTTTTAGATAGAAAGGGTCGAAAGAGCTAGGTATATGTCATTGTTAGAATAATATCATAATACAAATATATATACAAAATCTTTATTATTTGTTTTCTGGAAACTAAACGTATCGGATTCGTTCTATTCGTTCTATCCAACGTAAGCATATTATTAAGAAAACAGTTTTCTACTTCATTGAATTGGAAACGTCTTTTTATTAGGGTCAAGACAAAAATTTTGCTTAAGAATTTTTGATCGCATTTACCTCGTAGGGAAAGTTTTTTTTTATTTAAGGTATAAACTACGTACGACAAAATAACGTACAATAATGATTGCTTTTATATTTCTGAACGACAAAAGAGAGCTCCGTTTGAAGTAAATAAAAGTTGAAAAATGTTATCATGAAAAGTCAATATTTTACGAGTGACCAAATATTAATATTTTCCTCTAATATTTGCATAGAAATGTAAGGATTCCTGAACGTGGTAGAGCCTTACGTCATTTTCTTTTTATTGTATTAACATAATAAGTTTATAAGTTGCATATGAATGTTGTACCACAGACTATTGTCACATACTTTGTAGAGGACGTCATTAAAACACTAATTTACAGAATACACAAAATTTATTAATTTTAGACTTTTTTTAAATATACATTGTTCGAAATATAAAAACATAAAATATGAATACAAAAGAGTTTATAACATGTCGGCAACATTCTTAGTGATCTTACTAACTAACATATCATCACGCTATTTCCCTTGCGGGGTAGGCAGAGAGAATAGAGTGCCAAGAGACTCTATTCTTGCATACATCTCTCGCTTCCTCAACATTCATAACTCTGTTCATACACGCTCGCCGGTTTCGGAGACTCCTGACTCTACCTTCCTTCAATACATGACCGATTTGGTCTAGGTAGGCGAGTCTCGGTCTCCCCCTGTACCTACATCCTTCCACTTTCGCATTGTATATCTTCTTAACCAGTCGCTCGTCCGGCATTCTTTCTACATTCATTCCTTAGTGATAGCTTTTTTATAAAATTTTAAGTACGTTAAGTTCAAGGATTCCTTAATTTTTCAATTCAATCTATTATGATACCATTCTATTTGTTAGTGATTATATATTTCATTGTTCGTACTTTTTAATCATATTGGTATCTTAGGTTTCTTAATTAAATCATCAATTAAGAAACCTAAGATACCAATTAATATTAATAATTCATATTTAACTGCCTCTGTGGTGCAGCGGTAGTGTAAGCGACGGCTGATCATGATGTCTCGGGTTCGATCCCGGGTCGGGCAGGGTTATTGAGATTTTTCGTAAAAGAAAAAAGATAAATTCTCAGTAGCAGCCCGGAGTTTGGAAATGTGCCCGGTAGACGTCAATAGGCTCGCCCCCTATTACGTGGGACTTAAACATAGCTGGCGAGTCGTCGGTGTGTAATACATCTCTGCCTACCCCTTCGGGGAATACAGGCGTGATGCTATGTATCAATGCTTTTTATTATTATTATTACAATAACATATTACAATAGTGATTGTGGTTCTCTACTCCTAACATAGGTTGCCTGTGGAAATCTGTGTGAAGGACTGACAGTTCCTTTCTCCATAGACAAATTCTACAATTTTATTGTAATAAACATTAGAAGAAGGATTGGTATGTGTATTGTGTGTGTGTGTGTGTTTGCGTGCGTGTGTGTGTTTGTGTGTGTGCGCGTGTAAGTGCTTTGTACTTACGTGATGATTAATATATGTTAGATTTTTATGGATCTTCGTCCTTGAAGGCGATAAGCTGTTACTATATTTCTGTATATAGTGGGATCCAAAATATTTATTACTTAGGTACCTTTAGATAGATAGGACATGACTGAACATGATAGGGGTCGCAGCCATCAAATAATATCCTGGCAGTTGTTTTCTATGTCGTCAGCATCCCAAATAAAAATTTGACTCTAATTCTGTTCTGACGTTACCGATTGTCCTACCAATTGGGTTACATTCATATAAGTCGCTCCTTGTAAATATCAGCTAATACCAAACAGATTGGAAGCCAACCCTAACAAAGTGCTGATTGCTTTGCCATAAAAAAATGTTTTGAATAGGCAACACCTTCAAGTATAACTTGTGGTCTGGTCGTTACCCCGAACGATGGAGTGTGCGGTTAGGAACATTTTTTCACGCCTTAATAAAAAAAAAGGGGCAATCAAGACAGCAACTATAATCTCAAGCTTTTTGTCGTTAAAACCGCAGATTTATTTTTAATACATAGGGTACTTATATTACAAATTACAACGTGCAAAACTTGTTGCTTCGTCTTAACAGTCTGAGATCATTTAATATCCTCTGGTTTCGTCACGATCTTGAATAAAATTCCGAGTGGTAAGCGGATTGCGGTAGTACCTACTTTAATCTATATAATTTACTGCTTCAGGCAGCAAAGATCACAATTATCTTCAAATACTAGTGATATAATTATGGAAAATTGGTTGCGATATATTTAATGTAAACTAATATTTGTCTAATAGGTATAATCAGGCGATAAGTATATTATGTGACAGACCTGCACGCCTTTAAGGCCCCATGATAGATGAAATCGCCTTTTTTTGCCCAAATATTATGTAAAATACTAAACCAATAAATATGTAATAAATATATAGTAAAGTTGAAGACATACTAAATCACAAAGAGGAAGAACTAGCTATTTATTCCTTTTATTTTGTATTTAGGTATAAATATTACATACAAAATATATATTATGAGTGAAAGTAAGTTGAGAAAATCACTGAACTGCCAAGAATTTTATTATAGAAATTATTTGTACAATTATTTTGCCCCATAACAATTAATTTTGATATTGATTATTCAATATGAGCATGTTTGTAGATAAAAAGCCCATATTTTATGTATTTTTTAGTTATAAGTCTTAGATACATTTAATTAATTACTCTCTACCTACCCTGCAAGGGGGATGGTGTGATGATAAGTAAGTAAGTAAATTTTAGATACCAAAGGCAGAGTCAAGCTGCTATCTGCAATGTGATACAGATCTACTATTGAATTGAAAGGGTTATTTTATATTTATGATTCTCTTGGTATGGTGTATAACTAAACATAGTATCACGCCTGTATTCCAAGAAGGGGTGGGCAGAGGTGTATTACACACCCACGGTTATTATATATTTAGGTTCCACGTATGTAGGTACGTGTATCTCTAACTCTACTTAAATACTTAATATATTTTTTAGATTTATGTGTAAAGTAAAATAAGCCCTTTTAATAGTTTCTGTGTTTAATTTCTTCACTTTCGAAAACTTTCACCCACCAACTAACGCAACTGCGACTCAGACAAGTGTTGTTTTGCATCACATTACACAGTTTGTTTTAAAACATGTCACGTATTTTTAAAAGACTAGTAAAATCACGAAACAGTGTTAGGTTAATGGAAGAACTCCAGTCGTAAGAGCTTGTTTATGCCGCTATAGATTGTGCAACACCCACATTGCATAGTTTGTTCAATTGCCAAGCTGATATTTGATACTTGATCACAGGTATTTTAGCCTAGTATTATAGTGCCACACGCAAGCCCAAGAGGTTTACGTGGTAATATATAATCATATTTTTTATTTGTACTTTTTTTTACCGATAAATAAATAAATAAAAATAAAGCAAAGGCCTACCTACGATAAGTATCGTCGCGTAAGTACGCGTATATACTTCTGGGGGCCTAGCCAAGTTGCATTCTATGATCGCTAACGCTATAGAAAACTATTAAATTGTATGGAAATTTGACATCTCTAACGTTAAGTTACTTGACTTAGCGATATAGATATCGTCAAAGATATGCATATATCTATAGATAGAGTCAAATTACCATACATTTTAATAGTTTTCTATAGCGATCATAGAATGCAACTTGGCTAGGCCCACTGTTCTGCAATCGTTAACTTGGAGATAATAGGTTTGTCAAGGAGTGAGTCTCTTATTCTTATACACTCTGTAGAGGTCGGCTACCGAGCTGTCTGGTTTAAGCTGATCATCAGATTTACAAAGAGTAACTGCCTATCTCACCCGCGCCTCCCAACTAGTGGGACAACTGACGCTCTCAGAACAATATCCGAATCAAATTTTCTTCCTGATTGACAATATGTTACGGTTGCGAGGGTGCTATAAGTAAATATTGATAAGGTCACACGTAAGCAAGTATGTATTCATATTTAGTTCCCCAAGTAAGTTAGCCTTGCCGATTGTTCTTACAAGCAAAGGCTATTACGCTACTTATTTATGGTGCTTTCTATTGACAATATCAAATTCTTGTTGTAATAGATATTTATTATTAAGTTTCCAATATTAGTTGACTTGGACAGCAATAAACTTAATATTTCGACTGACTGACATATCAATGCAGAGAAATTTACGCAAATCCTATCCAAAAAAATTTTTCACCTATTATTATGACGCGAGCGAAGCCGCTTCTAATGCGCTAGTTCATTATAAATCTATAGCCGCTTCTAATGCGCTAGTTCATTATAAATCTATAGCCTTAGCTCTAAGTTACTCAATTAACTATAAAACTAAACAAAAGTACAGATAACACATTAGCGGTCATTAATTAATGAATTAAGGACTTTTCCGTCACTTTCACCGCTCCTACCTCCCTCCAGGACACCACATATCTCGGACCTCACCCTCTTCCAAGATTGTATCTAGTTCTACAAGTGAATTGTACCTATATCCATAATATACTATATGTAAACCTTTTTTTTTGTTAAGGCGGGAAAAAATGTTCCTAACCGCACACTCCGTCGTTCGGGGCGTCGTTCAGGACGACTAGGGTATTAATGTGGGGCCCTCACACACTAAATAAACCCACCGTGTGCCGTCTCTATGCCTGTATAGCCTTCATTAGGAATAAAACAAAAACATTTGTAAATAATTGTACTAAACTGAATAAGTAGATCTCTTAGTTGATTTATCCAAACGTTCGGCTCTGAAATCCATCACCTTTTTTTTTTGTTAAAACGGGAAAAAATGTTCCTAACCGCACACCCCGTCGTTCGAGGCAACGAACAGGGTAGTGTGGGGCCCTCACCCACTAAAGAAACCCGCCATGTGCCGTCTCTCCACCTTTATTGGCGGGCCACCGGAGCCATATTACATTCCTTCAGTGGACGAAAACTATAGTACTTTGAAAAAAAAACATTGCAAATACCTTTTAAAATTTCCAGAGTAAAATTTCCCTAAATATTAGTTGCTCAAAAGGTAAGGTCTGCTTTGAACTTGTTACACGTAAAGTCCATCACGTGATTAACTAACTACTCCTTAAACTTTTGACTTTATATTGGACCCTGAATGACATTCAAGTTCAAGTCAAATCATTGCTAGACATATTTTAGTGACAAAACATTCATTTACGCTAATTTGATATGGATTTGTCCTTGTATTTGTTCTAATTAGGACACTAAACAACGGTGAATGGCAACTAATACATCTACATAATAATTACTAGGAACAATGAGCTGTAACATGCCTACTTGGACAAGTATACATACATAAATAACAAATATTACTGTGGCCTGTTGACCTTGCCATGCAACCGAACGATACACTGGATACACACACAGACACATTCCTTAAATTATTTCCGTCGTAACGATTAATGGTTAAATTATTTGCCTTTGGCAATGACTTTGTACAATGTTTATTTGATTCTTTTGTATCACAGAAATCCGAAAAAACTTTGCCATTAACGGAGTCAAACAAACAAAGTGATTGATGACTTAACATCGACATTAGCAGCTTTTAAGCAAAATCACTGATTCAGATGGCGGAGTTCTGACGCAATCTAAAAGTATTTGCGATGTTCTGGAAGTGAAACTTTGCAAAAATTAAAAAAAAACTTTGCAGAAGTACGGAATCAATGCCGGGAACGGTGACCGCTCGCATTTGAATTACGCCTTGCTCCGTCTTTTGTAGTCGACTTCATTTAGTGAACTTAAAAGAACTCTTTTATTTTGCCCCAGCAAAGAACTTAAGAGGTACATTGTTGAATTCGTAACAAATTGCAGGCTCGTGATTACGTTAAGAAGTCTTCCGCCTAGAGGGGGCTTGGATTGAAATTTAACAACTATCTGCCCCGTCGCAATGAATTTAAAACTACTGTGAACAATTAGTGTGCATTAGCAGTTATAGTGTTTCGCAGCATTTTTATTAAATAAACTAACTAGGTATATAGCATTTGGATGCGCTGAAGCCGCGGGCAAAGTCTAGTTGTTTTATGCTAATTGCTCGGGTTCCCGATATACCTAGTAGCGGAATAAAGTGGGTTTTTGTGTGATGGGCGAAACAGAAAAATTGACAAACATTAAAATTCTTGATTATTATTTTTTTAATGTTTAGAGTCCCCTTTTTTTGTTAAGGTGGAAAATCTACCAAACCGCACACAACGTCGTTTGGAGCAACGAACTGGGTATTGTGGGGACACCCACTAAATAAACCCGCCGTGTGTCATCTCTCCGCCTGTATTAGTGGACCACTGGAACTGTGTGACATCAATTCAGTGATATGTTCCGAGACCCCAAAATAGCCTAATACATTATTTTTTTCTTAAATACCTTATATGTACAGACATAGTTCTGTTACTACTTAACCTGTAGATTATTTTTATCGTAAATCAATGAGAATGAAACCTCTTTAGAAAAAATCATTACGGAGTTCGGTGCCGCCATGTTTCTGATCTGTCTGACGTTCTACTCAAGTTAGATTTGCAGTCTTAAAGCTTTATGAGTTGTATGTACCTAAAAGTTGTTGAACTTTTTTAAGAACAAACTTGGCTTGCGGGCATGTTGCATAGTAAACATCCTAGATATGTTCCTGTCTCGTCTAGTGGCAACAAGTGTTCTGTGCAAACATCCCGTCGTCTGCCACAACTTGCATCTTGCTTGTTATTCAAAAATCTATTTCAACTTTAAGCTATAAAATACACTGCATTATTTTATACCACCTCTAGAAATTTAAGTCTACAATAAAGATAATTGTACTGACTACTTTTCGAGGGTTGCTTCATCGGGTTGTAATTTGTCTCATCATCATTTACCACTGGAATAAGACTAACTAAAGTCACAATATCACGACATATGTTTTGTATTTTAGTAAAAAAGTTTTAGCAATAGATGAGGTCGTAGACTAGTCGTGCACTTGCAGTTCTTACTCTTTAACTTTTGTTTGGCTAGTATCAGCTGGGTAACCAAAAAGTTACACCTATCTGTGGTCAAATGACTTCCTCATAATAAAAACCTGACTCTGATCTTGTTCTAAGGTCAGTTGTCCACTTAGTTGGGTCATGGAGATCAGGTCAGATCAGCTAAAGCAATACAGATTTTAAGTCAGCCCCAACAAATTGAATAACCTGGAATACGACTAGGGAGATGATGATAATGTTGTATTTCAAAATTTAAGTAACTAATTAGTCTTAAATTTTATCTAAGTTCTATGGATTTATACTACTAATTACAAATTCTAAAAATGTACATTAACTGGATTACCAGCCTGTATATATTATATATACCGCCTGCGTCATTAAAGCTAGTAATTAATTGATTAAATATTCCATTATACTGCTTATCAGTTTATGAAAATATGGTCTAATTTATATGCCATATGAAAGTGTATACATCTAGAACAGTACCTCATAGGAAATCAAGAGGAACTAGTTATTTTTATATGTATTTTAGCACTTGACATGCTCAGCTACTTTTAAACAACGAATTATTTATAAAATGTGGGAAAACAGAACTTCAGTGGGAGCGGGTAAAAACCTGCGGCCCTTCCAATCTGAGGGGGTTAGTTAATACAGAATTTACGCAATACTATAATATATATACATTGTATCAATCACAGTTTTATATTCCATTAATTTTGTAAAACTGTGGTATAAATTTTGTGAAACGGCCCGTTAAGAAAAAACACGTTGAGTGTTTCTATTCTTAATTTTATTAGAGCTGACTCAAAAAACACTAGAATTTCCTGATTGACTAACCCATTAATATTGGATGATGGATTCGAATTTAACCTACTTATTAGCATGATGGATTGAAATTTAAGATGTGCTGCTGATATTTGGTTAAAAATTGCAAACTTATACTATAAATTCCTGATCTATATACACCAAATGTTAACAGTTTACCAAAAATAACATAGCTAAATTACCTTACCTACTATGCTATATGTATATGCGGTATTTTATAGACAGTTACAACATAAAATGCCAATGATAAACTCATGTGAATGTCAATGGATAATATTCTCTATATAGATAGTGAGTATCTAGCGTGTATAGGACATTAGCCCCGAAAAGGGTAGGAAAGCCGGCACCGTCACGAAATCCACCCTAAGCAATTTTGTACCAAATGTCGAGCGCGACGTGCCTGCCAAATAAAGAGGATAGGATAAAGTCCAACTATTACATTAGAATAGCTAGCTTACGATACAATATCGTATGCGAATTTAACCTACGTCAAAAGGACGTCATTTTTCTGATGGACGTGTCTTGCCTTAAAGAGATATTGTTTGATAGATGACTCTCAAGCTACTTTAAATGGTATATGGTTATGTATAGTCTGTGCACATTTAAGAGTAAATCATGGGTGAATTAAATATTTATAGGCATATATTTATATTAAAAAAGGTTGCCAGTGGTAAAGCTTTTCTTGTTAAAGTACTTTTCTTAAAAATATCAGCGTGAAACAACGATAACTACTCCTGCTGTTATATTTCGTATGGTGAAAGAGAGTGCCGAAGGCCCTAATCTTCACCTTATCCTCCCATTACTGTCGTTCCTCTCCTTCTAGCACTTACCTGAGAGCTGGCGACGCGCGAGTGATGCCCCTGGTGTTGCTAGCGTCTTCGTAAAAATAATTATCACGGCCTGGTAACTGAAAACATCGTGAGGAAACCTGCATGGCTGAGAGATTCTCTCGATGGAATACGAAGTCTTTTAACCCGCAATAAACTAGCGTAGTATACTATGGCGTAAATTCATCTCAGTTTGAAAGGAGACCCGTACCCAACAGCAACAGTGATAAATTGTGAAAAAAAAACTACATGAACTTTTAATATTCACCCCAAATTATTGCCGGCTTCCCTGAATTGCTTAATTTTTCTAAGTGCAAATCTATTTTTCACCCTTACTCGTCTTCTGTATCCGCTGTCTCCCTCAAGATTTACGCTCTCGACGCGAGCAATAAGCGCGCCTATCTATGAGCCAGCCTGTTCGGTATTTTAAAAAGGTACGTTGTAATCCGGTGAAAAATTGCTTTCCAGTCGCCCTAACCGAAAAGTCATATATTGCAGTCATTGTCGTATACTTAACGACCATAAAGATGTGAACAGACCTTATTTGAAACATGAGGCACGCCGTAGTGCAATAGTTAATGGTTATAAAAGAGTTAATACCACATAATCTACTACACTTAAAATACGTTATAGAGTATGTAATAGTAGATACTTAGTAGTATTAATAAAATTGTTAAAATACAGGATTCGGACTGTTTAAACCACCTTGGTATCTGAATTAGCTGATGTGTCTATATTTAAATGAATCCATGCTATGCCGTTTTCTTAAATTGCGTTAAGTTTTAATTAAGCTATTAATACTTGTATTCTTTTTTCACAAATGTAACTTATATAATTAATATATATCATTAATAATAATACTTTGTAATAACTAAAAAGTTATATAAGCATTATAAATTCGTATATATATAGGCCGTGTGGGGCCGGCTTTAGAATTGTTCCACCCCTCTCTACCCACGGGAGTCGTAAGAGCTGACTGAGGGAATAATGAGGAGTGGGCAGCAGCACTACCTCGAGTATTAACAACATCCACTGCGACCGCCAATCCGACTGCCAAGCGTGGCAATTACGGCATTATCGCCGATGATCGGACCGCTCTTTGTGGCGTTCTCTTGGGGAGGCCTATGTCCAGCAGTGGACGTTGAAAGGCTGATGGATGGATGGATATAAATTCTTGTTAACAATACTTAAGATTGTAAATAATAAGATAATCAACGCTTTGAGTGTTTTATCAATAATTAGTATAATGCAAATGATAATATAGATGTTATACAAGCAAAAAGAAAAAAAAAAATCGTATTACCGTTTTAAATAAGTTATACTCCTTTCGAGAAAGTAATAAAACTAGAAACTAAATTTATAATCATCCTATATTTATCATTTTAAGTCATTTATAAGTACAATATTTTACATAATTTTTATATTAACATGTAAAACCTAATCCACGGTTTGGTAATAATAAATATCTGGCATTATGCAAGAGTGGATAACAAATAAGTATAAAAAAAAGAAAATACTAAACTATTTCTGCTTTCTTCGAAATTTTGAAACACACAAGTTCACAAACTAGTATAACGAGTTGAACATAAACATTAGGCAGATCATATACGCAGTATAAAAATTAAGACCGTAAAACACATTAGCACGTATTCGGGCCTACATCAGCTACGAATATTGGAGTAAAAGGAAAATGCATTTTCATAATGTGGCAATAACCCGGGGATTAGTATGGTCGGTGCCGGGATACCCGGCCATTTTGTGTTCACGCACACACTTGTACCACAGTTTTACTATACCTTACACTGACATGCTTACGAGGGAGAATCTTTAAACGCTGGGGACGCCCCACTATGCGTACGTAAGCGTGTATTAAGGAATGTAAATGATACTATGTTATACGTCAGAATTAGAATGTGTGCATGTATGACATGTTATCAACATTGTGTCCTTACAGTTGAAGGCCTGTCGTTCATTATTTTTTTTCTGTCTGCCTATTCAGCGGTCATCTTTTTACTAACGTTTGTAGTATGTAGCTAAATATAAAATTTCTTTTTCGAAAATATTAAGTGCGAGTATGTGAAATATAAAGTAGGATTCGAATCTACGTCGCCTGGTTTACCGCCACCCTATATATTAAGAAGTAATATGTAAGCTATAGGTACTATTATAAAGCTGTAACAGAGCTGTGTCTGTACGTTTAAGATGTTAGAGAAAAAAAATACTGTAATAGGCTATTTAGGCGTGTCTAAACACAAAACATTTTTTTTAGAGTTTTTGTCTGTCTGTTTGTTTTATGTTCGCTCATCACGCAAAAACTACTGAACGGATTTTGATGCAACTTTTTTGTTTGATAGCTCTTAATTAGACTTAACAACTGGTATACATTTTATCCCGCTACTATATCGGGAACCGGAGATATAACCTAAAAACCAGCTTTTGGCTGTGGTAAAGCCGCGGGCAAAGGCTAGTGTGAAATAAAATAAAAAAATAATTATAGGTCCGCGTCATCGCTTGGTAAGATTCTTAATTGTAATCAATAAGGGTACATTGCTAATACATCCGGCAGATGGCGTGGACGTCACGAAAACCACCACCATCAACACATTAACAAGAAATATGTTATTCAAATTAATAATCCTGAGCAAACTATCACGATCGTCAAATCACGATAGCTCAGTTGACAAAGGATCTGGAAAGGTAATTTAGAAGACGCAAGTTCAAATCCTGCTCGTGGCTATTATTTTTTATTTCACATTTTCAATCTGGCCGAGCATGTCAAGTGCTAAAATAGATAGGTTTAAATATATATTTTTTCTTTTGGTGGTAATTATGCAATTAAATTATTATAGTCCGTGTGGTGACGGACTAAGAATACAAGTGTCACCACCCCATTATTTCCCACGGGTGTCGTATAAGGCGATTAAGGGAAGTAAGCAATTACCATCCATTGCATGACTGGTGGTAGGGCTGGGTACTAAGTGGGAGTACTCACTTGGTATCGGGCCTGAGCGGGTTGGTACCACCATCTCCCGTCTGACCGGCCATAGCACATCGCACTTGAGCAGCGGCTTGACAATACTCTCGGTATAGTCGAGTCCATGAGCGACGGTTACCATTTACCATCAGATGGACCGTGGCTTGTCTGCCACTACATGCAATAAAAAAAAATTACTGTGACACTCCTATTTAAAGATTGGTTTAAATAAAACTATATACCTACGTGCTACGTGTCTGATATTCTATACAAACAAATAAAAAATTAAGTGTAGGTTTGTAATCTCAAAATTTTACTAAATACATACTATACAAGTATATTTATATCTAACCAATAAGAAACAGAATTTTTAAAGTCTCTGTCGGCGTATTTGTTCCGGCTAATTTCAGAACGGATGGACCTCTTCGGAAGGGACATAGGTATACCGATAAAAAAACTGATGTTAAAAGGAGTAATTTAGGCTAATTTTATTTTGGAATAATAATTAGGGTTCCGCATAAAAAGAAAAAATAACTATATTCCACGCGGACGAAATAGCCGGTTTGCGTATCTCTTAGTGCGCTAGTAAGGAGTTTTATTAACAGAAAAAGTATTACCTAGATGAAAACATATTACAACGAGAAGCTACCTATTTATTACAAAAAAGTCTTAAGTCTCAGGAATACTTGATGCGCTGTATCCACCAATCTGTAGAATCTCTTTGCGAGATTGGGTCACTGATTGTACCCACTCGTACATGGGTATCTAGCATTAAATAAGTTATCATATAAATATAATAAATCTGTTTGTCAAACGAACACATCTGCACGAGGTCTTGCTAGGATTCTGATGTGACATACAAGATATCGCAATTCAGTGATGTGATCTTACGATGAGAAATACAAATTTATTACTATAAATTATATATATACACAACAGCTTAGGCGAGTCTAGCTTTTATTAATGCTCCCGGGCTTTCTGGTATCTTATTTGGAATTTCATACGAGTTATCTACAAAACAGCAGGTGTTGGAATCAGTCAATTGCCAACATTCCATTTCAACAAACTAATTTCCCTATAAACATAAATAATAAAAACGTGCACGTAGCGCTTTCACATACACTTTCCAACTCATTAGCCTTGTGGTCCAGCGGCTACTACATAGTTTTTGTGCCCAGCCTAACTGATTTTATGCCTGAAGTTTTATATAATAAAACCATTTACCAAATTATTTTATTTACGTACATAGCATCACGCTTGTATCCCCAAGGGGTAGGAAAAATTACACACCCACGGTTCGCCAGCTATGTTTAAGTCCTACGTAATAGGGAACGAGCCTATTGCCGTCTACCGGGCACATTTCCAAACTCCGAGCTGCTACTGAGAATTTTTCTTTTTACGAAAATGCTCAATAACGTTACCCAACCGGGGGATCGAACCCGAGCACTCATGATCAGCAGTCGCACACACTACCGCTGCACCACCGAAGCAGTTAACATAATTATAATTTCAAGCATATTAAATTAATATTTTAATGTTATTTTCACAGCAATAACTGACTAGTTAGTGCATCATATAAAATGTAATGGTCACAAAGAGTTGTTAATTTCTTTTGTATATTATGTATTTCGGATATTCATAGATTTCTCGCATATACGTGACATAAAGTTTCTTATTTAACACTTATAACATAAAAGCTAACTTGCATATGACTTCGTGGGCCTTAGAATTCAATTAAAACATTTAGGCCAACATCCCACAAGAATTCCCAATCGGTATAAACAATATTTAAAATTTTAGTAAATTTTGTTCGAACCCGTTCAAACCTTATTTTACGTAAACAAAAACATCTTTTGTTTAAAGGAGAATATCCATCAGGAATTGCTCAGTAGCAGCATAGGGCTGGAATTGTTTGCCGAAGAATCATATCAATCAGATACAAATACGTCAATCTACCGCTTGTGAATTATCTCTCTATTAAAAATAGGTACAAAAAATATGCTTCTATCCTTTTCTGTGCTCCAGACTACATGTATGCAAAATTTCACAACTATTGATTTATTTATTTATTTAAAACTTTTGCACTTTATATAAGGTACAAGGCGGACTTAATGCCTTAGGCATTCTCTTACAGTCGACCTGGGGTGGAGCTGAAATTAACGATGGTAGGTGCAATAGACAAATAAATGTCAATACATAAAAATATATACATACGAGTATATACCAATACATATAACTAATACTATGATAAACCTACATAATATACACACCTAAAATAATATAAGAAACATATATATGATAAATATACTTACATAAATATATAATAAATATCGAGTTGATAAGAAGTATCATTAAGGGGACTCTGCCAAACGACGGAGATACAGTTCATGTACACGGGCTTTCAATATGTCACGACTTGTAGCCATCCTGATCTCCAGAGGCAACGTGTTCCAAAGAAGGATAGCCTGTACATTAAAAGAAGAATGCACAAGACTAGAAGAATGATATGGACAGTGTAGAAGAAGGTTATTAGGGGAACGAAGATTTCGGTCATGGGTGGTAGATAGAAATTCAAAATGAGGCTTTAAGTAAGTAGGAGCGTTAGGGGAGTATAAGAGGAAATGTAAAAGTGAGAGCGCCCGATAACTACGCCTTTGCCGGATGGGCAACCAATTTAGTTGAGAGCGAAATTTGGAAATATGATCGAATTTACGAAGATTAAAAACGAATCGAATGCAATTGTTGAGAAGTCGGTCAAGTGTATTGAGCAGATCTGCATTCAGGTCGAGGTAGCACACATCAGCATAGTCGATGATAGGGAAAATCAAGGTCTGAATCAGCATTGCCTTGGTCTCAATGGGAAGAAAATTCTTAAGTCGATAAAGAGAGCGAAGAATTCCCGTAACTCTCTGACTGATATTTGTAATTTGAGTCCTCCACTCTAGCGTACTGTCCACAAATAGACCAAAGTTCTTGACAACTTTACTGTATGGAATGATAGATCCATTGTAAAAAATTGGTGGCAGATTGGTAACATCAGATCTGCTCAGTGTACGAGAGCTACCGATTAATATGGACTGGCATTTGTGCGGATTTATATTCAAGCCAAACCTTACGGTCCAATCCTTAATCGCTGCAAGGTCACGGTTAATTGCAGCAATTGCCAGGTGGAGATCTCCTGACTTGGCTTGAGTGTATATTTGCAGGTCATCGGCATATAAATTATACGAGCATTGAAGGTCATGGATTATAAGATTGAAAAAAAGAGAGAAAAGAAGAGGAGAAAGTATACCGCCTTGAGGGACACCAGAGCCTAAGTCCTTCCAGTTGGACGACGAGTCATTAACGTGGACAGATTGCTGGCGCCCCTGAATATAAGACGAGAACCAATCCAGAGCATCTGATGAGATCATAAGATGGGAGAGGATGGATAGCAGGATATCATGGTCGATAGCATTAAAAGCGTTTGTGAAGTCTACCAACACCAATACTGTGATGCTGGTATCCTCCATGCCCACCTTAATGTCACTAGAAACCTTTAGGAGAGCTGAAACTGTGCTATATCCAGGCCTGAAACCAGACAGAAAGTCACTTAGGAGGTTATTGGAAAAGACAAACTTGCATAATTGTTTGTGGACGCAGAGCTCGAGTAATTTGGAAAGGAAAGGGAGGATGCAGATAGGACGGTAATCATTAGGAACAATGGGGTTAGATATTTTGGGCAAGGGACGGACATATTCTTTACGCCATAGAGTCGGAAAGACACTACACTCAAGAGAAAAGTTTAGCATATGTGTGATGGGATGCAATAGGACATCAATGATAGTTATAATCATCTGGCGGCTGACTTCATCGTAGCCAACCATTTTCTATTTAATGGAGAGGGAAATGTTTTTAACCTCATCAGGTGTCACGGGAGAAAATTTAAAAGGAAAAATATCAGGACGTTGTAAATTGGCAATATAATCTAGGGTTTGGCATTTAGTGGCGTCGTCTAGAGACACTGTAGAGCTGAAAAAAGTGTTAAGTTCATCTAGATTGACGTTGTTTGTTACTTCTAATTGTTGCGTCTTACCAATGCCAAATTTCCCAAGGAGCTTCCAGACGTCAGAAGAAGATGATGAAGAGATAGAGTTAAGGATATATCGGCGTTTAGCATTACGTATCATTTGATTACACCGATTCCTAGCAATCTTGTAAAGGTCCCAGTTGGTATCACAACGCTCTTTTCTGTGTTTACGAAAGCCAACGTCCCTACGTCGCATTGCCTTACGTATAACATCTGACATCCAAGGCGCGGGTAGACGCTTTAGCCTAGTTTTCACTACAGGGGCATGACTGTCGTATAGTTTAATGATGGTTTTATTAAAAATGTTGACTTTCTCGTCCATTGTGCTAGCGTCCAGCAGCGGCTGCCAATCAAGCGCTGAGGCTTGAGTACGCAGATGGTCGAAATTTATTCGCCCAAAACAATGCAAATTCAGTACCTTAGGTTTAGGTTTTGGAGGTTTAAGGAAGTAAGAGAGGAAAATGAGATCGTGATGGGAGAAACAGGGAGCAGGATGCTGGCCATGGGAGTTAACAAGGAAAGGGGAGGAATTGACGATGATATCTAGCCAAGTGTCTTCCCCTAAGGTATTGTGGTGAGTGGCTTGCAGGGGCAACACGTGGAGGCTTGAGGATTGGATAATATTTAAGAGTTTAAGGGAACGAGAGGAAGAGGAAGCAAGGAGATCGGTGTTGAAATCACCCATTATGATGTGATGTGCATAGTCAGACCCCAAAGATTCTAAAACTGCTTCTAAGTCAGTGAAATAGTCAGTAGAAGGAGGATAGTTACTGCGTAAAAGGGTAAACACTCAAATAAATTTTCTTTCGAGTTTATAATTAAAGTAGTTAAGAAAGGAGAGAGAGTAAGGATTACTAAAAAGGTTATAATATAATGTAGGGGCAGACAGGAGTCCATACTAACTGTATATAATATAATAGGTCAAAGTTACATGGGCATAATGTGTGTGCATAGGGAGGAAGCAGGATTGGCTTTCCTTATCCCTCTGAGAATAAACGCGCGTCGCTATAAAAAACATAATAACGTATGACATAAACCTACGTTTGTAATTAAAGAGACTTGTTACGAGTAAAAGCGCGTATTTGTCCTCGTCTCGCATTATGTGTCACATTAGAGTAAGACAACAATATAAATTATATTTATTTTTTTAAGAATATGACCTGGTACAAAATATAAATTATAATTGAGATATGTAAAAAGATTAATAGAGATTCAGCTTATGACGATAAAAACCTGTCGAAAAATTTGTTGTGATCTCTCGTGGTTTATCTTTAAAAAGAGATCTATATCTCGCATTAAAATTATATAAAATACTAGCGGCCCGTCCCGGCATCGCACGGGTGGACAATTATTTTTTAAACATTGGATATACGTAGAGTAAATGTGTCTTTATGCAGGACATAGCGTTTTTTTCAAATTCCTATTTATAGTAATAAATAAATATCATAACATAACATAGCATCACGCCTGTATTCAACGAAGGGGTAGGCAGACGTTTGTTATACACCGACGGTTCGCCAACTATGTTTAAGTCCCGCGTAATAGGGAGCGAGCCTATTGCCGACTACCATTCCAAACTACGGGCTGCTACTGAGAATTTTTCTTATTACGAAAAAGCTCAATAACACTGCCCGACCCGGGTATCGAACCCGAGACCTCATGATCAGCACTCACACTACCGTTGCGCCACAATATTAATTACATTGTAATAAATATAGCCTATGTCATTTGTATAAGTACTTACATTCAAAAATACTAATCTTTCCTTTTTATAGTTTTAGTAAAAAATATAGCCTATATCTATCCATCCAGATATCCATCAGCCTTTTAACGTCCACTGCTGGACATAGGCCTCCCCAATAAATGGGGGATAATGCCGTAATGGCCACGCTTGGCAGGCGGGTTGGCGATCGCAGTGGATGTTTTTAATACTCGAGGGAGTGCTGCTACCCACTTCCCCGGTATTCCCTCAGTCGGCTCTTACGACTCCCGTGGGTAAAGAGGGGTGGGACAATTCTAAAGCCGGCCTCACACGGCAAGCCTATATTACTCAGACCTAATGTAGCATTCTTATGGTGAAAGATTTTTTTAAATCGGTCCAGTAGTTTTGAGTTTATTCGTTACAAGCATACAAAATACAAATCTTTCATCATTATCTATATTTTAATACGTGAAGAAAAAACTTTGCTCCCCTTTTTTAGCACATTGCGTGCACCGGGTAGTGGAAGATTGGCACAGTTAAAGTTTAAACGGAGAAGGAGTGCAGACATATAATATTTTTATATACCTAATATGCATTAGAAATAATATTTTTGTATAACATGCATTAGAAATAAATTAATTCAATAAAAATACATTTTATAAGATTGTGATTGTATACGGTCGGCGTATGGTCGAACGTTGACCACTGGACGACCACTAGTAATATTTAATTAGTAGGTATAGAAGGAGTAGAAAAATAAGTAAAGGCAATTCATAAAGAAAGTGGCTCGAGCTATGAAGCTTTTTATTTACCTCGAGTATTTTATTTAATAAACTAAGGGCGGATTCGACCAAAGTCGAATGTATACAAGATTACTGTTCGATTTTATTCTCTAGATAATCAACAGTCATTTTTCCACGCAATCTGACACATGGCTATACTTGGAATACCTATTCACGTCTAGCGAATACCCAGCAAAAAGAAGTTGTTCTACAAACGGGACGGTGTATAGCTTAACTCATCTCAACTCTTATTTGCCGTATTATAGCGTGGGAAAGTAACTGTCACTATATAGTACGAATTAAAATGACAGCACAAAAAAGACGACACCATTTTTTTATTCTTGGATTAGTTCCTTTTTCGATGCTTATCGATGGTATAGTGACTATTCGCGAATAGGCTCGCTATTCTTCGAATAGTAGTTGGTAAAACGTAAAATTGATTTATACTTGAGTAAGTAGCGATTTATTCTAGGAATAAAATTTATCCTTGTTTGGTCGAATCCACCCTAATAAGACATACATTATATTCCAGGATCTAGAGATGGGTATTTCGTATATTTATTTCATTACTTTTATTTACATACTTACATCAATTGACATAAGTAATTGTACATTGACATGATACAAGTATGTACCGTTTATTTTGTAGGTACTTTCTATTGAATTTATCAATAAGTTGACGTGATGAGCCTCACCCAAATTATTTGTTTCTGTAGAGAAAAAATATTAATATAGATACCGTTAATATTCTAGCAGTAAAATAAAATATGAGTAAACTACAAGGCGTATTCAAATTATCGTTAAATTATACATTTAATCTATCCGTGTGGTGACTGACTAACAATACAAGTGTCAACACCATTCTTTTCAACGTGTGTCGCACGATGCGACTAAGGAGATATCCATTGCATTACCGATGGTACTCGTAGGGTTGGGTGTCAAGGGAGTGCTCACCTGTTAATTGCCCCGAGCTGGTCGGAACCACCATTTTGATCAACCGTAAAATATCTCGGTATGTTTTGTTCGTAGCGGGAGATACCCGTCCATTAATATCATCATTTTCCTATACATAAGAAAAGAAATGGTGAGCAGTTGCTTGGCAGTATTCTTGGTATTGATGAGTAAATATGCGGCGCTTGCCGTGTGGGCTCGTCTATCACCATAAACAAATAAAAGTTAACGTAAAATCTTCAAGTCCTTTGAAGTCTCCAACAATGGCAACAACGTCACCACAAAGAAAAACCCCCTTTTATTTGTTTTTAACCACATTTTTTCAAAACCAGTCAATTGATTTAGAATTTCTACATAGCTATTTATTATAATGTCAACAAATATTTTATGTATAATTAGATTCTTCCCTCGAATTCGTCCGCCTAGAGTTTCTGTAAGTATATAAATACAAATACGTAAATCAATGACACACTAATTATCTCTATGCAAAAATAATAAAAATAAAAATAAAATAATATAAATAAAAATAGCTATCCCACACAATCTATCGGTTTTTCTGGAATAAAAAGTAAAGACCACACGCAAAAAAACGTGTGCAAAATTGCATAATGATTGGTTCAGTAGTTACAGCGTGAGAGCAAAACAAACAAAAAAACTCACTTTTGCATTTATAATATTAGTAAGGATGAATTATTCTATTTTTTTTTAATCTGTAGGTATATTTATACGTGTCACTCACGTAATTAGCATGCTGATCTATCCATAATTGGCCACTGTATCAGTCGTATACTTTATAAGTAGTAATACAATATTTATTTTAAGCAGGTAATAATAAGGTAGGTAATGTGTAATACAAATGCTATAAAAAAACCTGTAAAAAATAAAAGAAAATAAATACTACGTAAAATAATTTAAGCGTTTCAGGTTTATTTCTAACATTTGTAAATTAATTTTCGTCTGCGAGGCAGCTGTCACGATTTTTTGTATGATGGTACGTAAATTTTAGACAGGTGAATTAAAACATTTTTAAAAAGAAACATACTTAATAATCTTATATTCATACACACTTTTGTTAAAACATGTTTTTGATTTAACCCTATGATAATTTGCAAAAAAAAATATAAGTAAGGTTTTTATATTTAACTTTCGAAGAAGTGGCACAAACATTATTTGTAATGGAATGCCGTCAAGTTGCCACACCTCGGCAACGAGGTCGGCAAAGCTGCAGCATCCTTGAGAGGCCACATTCCAACATCAAAGACTATTTACGGTCTAAGACCTCATTTCCCTTAACACATAAACAGTTTTTATCTATAGTACCTACTAACCATCGTAGCTGATTTCTAAGAGCAGGCAGAAATACAAAAGTTTGTCACTTGCGTAACGAAGAATGGAATGAATCGATCTTGAGTCATTATGTAAGCTTAGTAGGTAATAGATTTTTTTCTCTAGTTACAAAGACAAAACAAAACTTGTTTGTAATGACTCGCTTTTGACGCATTATAGCGGTCACAGGGCTGCTATATGCGTTATATTTTATTATAAAATATTTTTCATCAACTTCTTAAAGATCTCCGTACTTAATAACCCAATAAGTAAAATAGAACTTCGCAAACATGTTTCGAGCAAGAAGATACAATACAAAGATAAGAATAAGAAGAAAAAAACAACTAGTCTTTGTGCCGGCTCCGCCGCCAATAAAAGCTAGTTTTAGATTATATCTTAGGTTCCCGAAATAGTAGCGGGATAAAACGTATACCAGTTCAAGGCCTATCAAACAAAACACAGACAAGAGACACGAAAACAGTTTTTTCTTCAGAAACCTTAGTGTAATTTTTCTCAAAATTTAGGAAATTTGATTCTGCCAGCATCTTCGTCCCCGTGGACAACAGTGGGTCTAGCCAAGTTGCATTCTATGATCGCTAACGCTAATAGAAAACTATTAAAATGTATGGAAATTTGACATCTCTAACGTTAAGTCACGTGACTTAGCGTTATAGATATTGTTAAAGACTTAGATAAATATAGGTTCTTTATCTATGGTTAAAGATGTAAAATTCCCATACGTTTAAATAGTTTTCTATTAGCGTTAGCGATCATAGAATGCAACTTGGCTAGGCCCACTGAGCATAAATATACCACTTTTCGGCACATTAATTAGGTATCACTAGTAACAATAACTATCCCACGGGAACCATCTATTTTTCTACCCGTGATCATGAATTCTAAGACAATGTATTCGAAACGTCGGGAAAGTATAATATCAAGTAGGTAAACACTATGGATTGCGTACCAGTATATTTATAATTCACGTTAATATCAGAAATATTACAATTGATTTTATTATTTAGGTATGTATTTTATGATTAGTTTTTGACTTTTATGTGACAAAGCCTGTTCTAAACAAACAATTACAAATGCTTGCAAATGTATATGTATTGCGTAACAGACCCACTATAATTGATACTCTGATAGTGGATGGTAGAAATGACCTGTTAAAACTTCAAGTGATGAGCTAAAAAGTGCGTATTGAATACCTTTGCAAAGTGATGGGTCACCTCGTACGGTCAATCTACTGTATCTCAAATGTGCATAAAATGTTATAAGCGCATTAAAATAAAATTGAGCTAAAATGTCGTATCTGTTATTTCAGAATATTCTGGACAAATTCAACCCAGGTGCTCGTCAGATGATAACGGCTGGCAAGGCTTACTTAAAAGCTTTACATGGTAAGTACTTTATGATACAATTGTCGTAAATATAAACATGGTAGTATTAATTTTCATAATCTCAGGTTTTTATCCTCGAAAAAACTCTAGTAAACAGCAGCAAAGTAGAAACATACTTTTAGATTGGTAATATCCCAAATAGATGTGGATAATTTTTATAGCCCATAATAATATGTAGTTATACTATTCTGCTTACCCCTTTTAGAGCAAAGAATAAAGCCTAATATCGAAAGACTAAACAAAGAAGCTGTTTTTATTATTATTTTTGATTTCCAAAATCAGTATAAATTAAACAAATAAACTAGGTGTTACTACTTTTCAATAGTTTGTCATAAACATTTTTCGCTTTGTGTTTAAGCATTCACAGTTGAACTTTTCTCTGCCTGTCCAGAAATAAAGTTAGTAGCGTAATGGCAGTATTCTATATATAGCTGCTTTCTGAACAAGCTATAGAGTATAGAATATAACAATATATTTTCCAAATCCGATCGGTTTGTCTAAAGATTAACTCGTTCAACCAAACAAAAAGTATTAAAAGTTATAAAAGAACTTTATAGACGGTACACAAAAGTAGTACCTAGACACATCAAAAAAAGTTTGAGATCACTAGCAAAAAATGCTGTATTTTTTAAATTTCACCCTATAAAAGAATAGTGCTTATGTATATATCTTTTTTAAAAGGAAAATAACTTTATTGAAACTAAAATATTCACTATTTTTAATTATTTTACAAACAAAAATTTGATTTGAAAGTTTTAATGCAATTGTAACTAAGAAATAAATGAAGTAAAACGACGAAATAAGAAACATTATTAAGAATTTATAACGGAATTGTTTTTATTTAGTACAAGATAACTTCTCCCCTAGCTCGAACATAAACAGCAATCCTCCTGAGCATGCTGAGAATCAAGTTATTTAGCTTCCCTGTTCTCTGGCACTGTCTGGGGAGGTGGCTGACGGTTCCAAACAGCTCGCTTTAGAGCATCCCAAGCGTGCTTGATCGGGTTCAAGTCAAGCGAACCGGCAGGCCAGTCTAACTTGGCAATGTTGTGATCACGGAGAGCAGCATTGACTCGTTGAGCTCGATGTGCGGGTGCATTATCACCAACCAATATGAATTGGTGGCCATGATTTATTCTAAATGGTCTGACAATTCCTTCGATAACAACATTTTGGTAAAACGCTGCAGTCATCGAGTTCCGATACGAGATTAACGGCGCTCTAGCTCCAATCATTATTCCGCTCCAAAAGGACACCAATTTGCCGCCTTGTTGAACAGTACCAGTGGCAACTGCCACAACTGAACAAAGAACTCTTTGTTTCTCTACATCCCCACATCTTCTGCAGACACGGACACGTCGGTTGTCTGGATGAGTGCTTATTCTTGTTATGTCAAAGAAGAAGCAATTTTGCCAGATGTTTTCCTCGTCACCATCTTCATTTTGGCGGAGCCTAGCCCACTGTAATCTACGTTGCTGTCGTTGCCGTGAGTTCAGAAGTGCTCGCCAGGATGTCCTTGCTGGTAATCTAGCCTGGTGTAAGCAATTTCTGATGGTCTGAGTGCTTACTTCTAGTCCAGTGGCAGCCCGCAACTCAGCTCTTATTTTAGTGGCATTGATTGTTGGGTCGCGGGCAGTCAGCAGTTTGATGTAACGTTTTTGGGCTGCAGTTAGAACAGTTGGGCGACCACGGCGAGGTTGATCAGCAAAGTTATACAAGCCGCGATACCTCCGCAACGTGTTCATGACATAGGATTGGGACACAGCAACTCGGCGAGCTATTTCTCTCATAGAATATCCTTCTTCCCCCATAGTAACAATTCTTGCTCGCAAAGCTTCAGGCAATCCTTTCGGCATCTTTCCAAATCAACTTTTTACACGAATAATTGATAAAATATGCTTGAATCTTGTTGCTCAGATTTCTGAATAAGTGTAATCAAAGATTGGATTTCTTTTTATAGGAAAAAACAATTGCTTTTGACATGTTTTTGATATTGTTTTTTGATCAAATACCACTTTTTTAAATGAAGAATCATAGACATAAAATAAAAAAAGTTTCACCAAACTGCCAACAAAAATATTTCGTACTTTCGAAGTGATCTCAAACGTTTTTTGATGTGTGTATACGCATAATAAAGTAGAGTTAAGTTCTTTCACTTATTTTAGTAAAATCTCACGTGCTTAAATTGTGACATCCATGCAATGAAATTGCGTTTGAAATTCATTGCATCCTAGAAATGTTTTGTAACCTTTTTGCATAAGTACTCCTTGTAGATAAACATTATTTCTAAATACATAAAATATAGTATAATTTTCACGTTTCTTCGATGTACCTAGACACGAAATCTATAATTATTGGAAATAATATAGCTCTATGACATACGTTATTAGTTGTCATGTTGTATAATAAGAGTAATTGAGGCGTCACCCAAGACGTTAAGATGAATCAAAGTTATCGAAATTCCCAGTCCCGAGCAATGGTCACGATGGCTGAATTGGCAAAGCATCTGGACGGTATCCAGGAGATGCAGGTTGAAATCTTGCTCGTAATTGTTATTTTCGATTTCACATTTTCAAACTTTGTGTTAAGCATTTTCGCAGTTTAAGTAATATAATGGCTACGTTTGGAAAATGACGAGTTAATTACTATTTACAATAATTAGCGTTTACCCACAAATAGCACCCATGTACTAAGGCTCATAAATCTGCAGTGACGTGTACTCACTGAAACGTTTATAATTAATTTATGTAGTGTAAGCCAAATAGGCGCATCTATATGCAAAACCTTGGTGTTTCTCGCTTGCTTGGCTGCGGAACTAGGGCGTGGTTTGTGCCAAATTGTCTCTGTTGGCTTATCTAGAGTGTTATAGCCGGCGCTAGCAGCAATAAACTTAGGCATTCTCCGCGATGTATCGCACTTGAGACCTCCGTGTGTGTACTTTATTTGGGTGTTTTGTGGTTAATTTTACTCTATCTCAGTGTTCGTGTCAGGAACGAGTGACCTGTTTATTATCCGTCCTCTTTCGTTTTAGCCTCGTTTTTTCTTAGTTGTAAATTACATACAATACATAAAATGAAATACAATACATGCAAAGTTTAGTATCACATTAATAAAAATATTCTTTTTCTTTGATGTGCCATGCCATACCAAATAAAATTGATTTAAGTTCTACGAAACGAACGAAGCGTTTGGTCAAACATATAGCGACAAAACAAACCTCAGAATGCCAAAAATATGGCCGCAGCGAAAATATTTTCTTTTTGTAATTGAACTTTTTAATTTTCACAAGATTCAAAATAAGAACGTGACCTACAATAGTAATATCTACAGATGCTAGATATATCATCAATAAATAATATTAATTTTGATATCTATATAATTCAAATGTTTAAATATAGCTTCTTTTTAAAAACGCACTTAAAATCTATATAATACTTTTTAAAAACGCACATAAAATCTATAACACTTTACCCATTTATCCACTAGTAATCCGTGTCTAAACAGAAATAAACTTATTCCTCATAGGATATTTTTTTTGTCAAATCTCTCAGAGTATATATTATATTGAGTCGTACTTGTAATATTGACATGTGCCAAATAACTAGTACTAGTTTGGTTTAATTAATCTAATTACATATGCATGTTTCCGTCATTTATGGAATCACATCTGGCGCATTCGTCGCTTTTAATTACTGTCTAACTGCATAATTTCTAGCACAGACAATTTGTGTCACGTTATATTTAAGAAAACCATGTTGAATGAGAATAATTTAAAGCAATAAAAATACTCGTTTTGTAATTTTAGTTCCTGTAAAAAACTTATATATAGTTGCTCAAATTAAATTTAATATTGGTTTGGCGCTCGCACACCTCCTTAAGCAACAGAAACACTCGCTACGGGAAAATAATACCCTGATTTTGTAGTTGGTATTATCTGGCTGTAAATGTAGTTTTAATAAAAATGTACGGTGGCATGGTGTATACCCAAGTATCGAGCAACGCCGAGTTTATTTTGCTCTAATTCGATCACTAGTATTATGCAATTTTTGCAATATTAGATACAGAGTGTAGTTAGTATGTATATAACGTACTTTATTTTTATCATTGTAGGTAAACTGTATAATGATTGGCAATCGTAAGCATATTTAAGATTGATATATATATTATTTAAATTGATAGGTGTTTAAAAAGTCAGCAAACATTCACAAAGGGTTCTCTGGTATGTATATTTTCAAATGAAAATGCATTAATCAATCTAATTAGAGATTTTTAATAGAAAAACAAAAAAGAACAAATAAATATTTGAAATTACAGTCATTGGCACCATAAGTACAGTTACTGTTATTAACACATAGAAATCAGTCATTGGCACCTAATAAAGTAAGATTATAACAGAAAATTGGTCAATAAAAGCACTCGTTGCCCATTATTTACCTAAAAACTAAGCATAAATAATCTATGTTACAGTCGTTACTGGCCGTGTGGGGCTTTAGAATTGTCCCACCCCTTCTCCACCCATGGGAGTCGTAAGAGCCGACTGAGGGAATACCGGGGGAGTGGGCAGCAGCACTCCCTCGAGTATTATCAACATCCACTGCGATCGCCAACCCGCCTGCCAAGCGTGGCGATTACGGCACTATCCCCCATATGAGCGAAACAGCAAAGGACCGCTCGTTGTAGCGTTCTCTTGGGGAGGCCTATGTCCAGCAGTGGACGTTGAAAGGCTGATGGATGGATGACAGTCATTAATTGATGACCCTTATTAGAAAGTGATGTTTTAACAGTTCTGCATGGCGCCGGTATATATTTATTTTCTTTAGTGCTGCCAGCTATAATATTATAAAACCTACTTTTTTCTGCAAACAATGTTACTATTGCAGATTATGAAAAAAAGTAGAACAGATGCTTTTTGCTATACCAGTTCTTAATATTTGCATTTAAAATACAAAGTGCCAATGACTAAAGGGGTGCTAGCAATACTATAGTTTACCCTATATACTATGATTAATAATACTTTCTAACATTTACGCGAATTTTACACAATTTGAAATAAAACTACGTTTACGGAATCTATCGCGTTTACTTGATTTTTATACTATCCCGACGTTTCGAATACTTTACAGCATTCATGATCACGGGTGGACTTAGATGGTAGATATCCAAAGCTGATAAGTTATTTCAACGGTTTCATCTACCCACAGTAATATGATTTTACAAATTTTTGGTAATATTCGTTTAGAAACACAATTAAAAATATCTACTCTAAGATTTATGCTTACAATGTATGAGATTAGTATAATACTCCTTTAAGTTTTAAAATTTTTGTTTATATTTAGTGCTTACAAATTCTACCACAAACTACCAATTAAAATGTTTGCCCGCGGCTCTGCCGCGGTCAAAAACTAGTTTCTAGGTCATATCTCACGTTCCCGATACAGTAGCGGAACAAAAATGTATATCAGTTTTAAGTCTAATCAAGAGCTACCAAATAAAAACAAGTTACATCCAAATCCGTTCTGCAGATTCTGCGTGATGCACGAACGAATAAACAGATTAAAATATAATATAGATATTACTAAGACTAAGTGTATATAAGAATTATTTCATATCACGTCCTATAACATAATAAAAATAGTACTATCCTTGTGAATTCACTCTTACTGCAACAAAATAGGTTTAACTCATTAGCAACAAGGTTGAGGGTGCGGACTGCTCGCGTCAGGTGTGCTTCTTTCAGTAAGTTAGTGCGTGCCCTAGGCATCTGTAGTAATTCCGGCCGCCGGCGGCGATATACATATCGGTCGGGAACGTTAAGACTTAGTCTCTCAAGTATATCTGAATTGTTATCTTATCTTTATCTCTCAAGTATAGTTTAATTGGTAGTTTGTGTTAGAATTTTTAAGCACTAAATATAAGCAAAAATTTTAAAGCTTAAAGGAGTATTATACTAATTTTATTACACTAGCTTAAAATCTCATACATTATAAGCATATATCTTAGAGTAGATATTTTTAATTGTGTTTCTAAACGAATATTTTGTGGGTTGAAATAAATAAACCAAAAATTTGTAAAATCATATTACTGTGGGTAGATGAAACCGTTGAAACAACACATATCAGCTTTGGACATCTACCATCTAAGTCCTTTGGTATAAACTGTTCTGTGATCTAAGTCCACCCGTGACCATGAATGCTGTAAAGTATTCGAAACGTCGGGATAGTATAAAAATCAAGTAAACGCGATAGATTCCGTAAACGTAGTTTTATTTCAAAATACTATGATTTAATAATGATTGTTGTATTTAATATCTAATACAGTTGGAAAATCAGGACATAACATTGTAAGAGTTACATTTATTTAAAGCAAAACTAATTATTATCAAATATGTATAACAAGTCTAATATAGTTCTGATCTCTGATATATTATGATCAGATTCTGATAATCTATGAATATTATAATTATAATTAAATCGCTTACGCTGATATTTTATGTCACTCAAAGAAAAAAGTGTCAAGATTTTTTGTTACTTGCCTAACTTTACGTAAGACAACTATAATAAAAGATCGTGCTTCTTAATGACGTAATTCTTTATTTAATTTATACTTTCACTACCTGAGAATATTGTGACAAATGTTGCTATATAATAAATAATGATACTGTTTCAGCTAGCACGCATCTGGCCAAAAAAGCATATTAATAAATGACAGTTTTATAAGAATAAAATATTCGTTACATTTATTAAGAGCTACAACTAATACCTTTTTTTTTGTTTAGGCGGGAAAAAATCTACCTAACCGCACACCCCGTCGTTCGGGGCAACGAACAGGGTAGTGTGGGGCCCTCACCCACTAAAGAAACCCGCCGTGTGCCGTCTCTCCCTCCGCCTTTATTGGCGGGCCACTGGAACTATGTTGCATTCCTTCGGTGGTCCGCCGGCGGCTTACCCTTTCAGGTACCCTCTACTGAGCAACGCACCCGCACACGGAGCATCGCGACTTCGCGGGGACTAATACCTGCCATATAATAATTATATTGGCGTCTCGGGACTATCAACGTTCAGTTGAGCAGAACGCATAAATAAGGTACAGGGGATTTGAGAGAACGCAGAGCGAGGATGGAGCAAACCCCGATACCCGCACGTTCTTCATCTGCCAATTTTTAAATCGATGGTAGGGAGCTGGGTGGCAAAATTTCTATATGATCTGTTCATGTGGCAGACATGATTAATATCGATGATTGTACCATAAAAAACATTAAGGACCGCGTCTGCCACCATAATAGGGCTGGACGTCTGCCTCTTCAATTTTACTCGTTTTGAAGATGTCTCTGACTATTAGTCCAAGAGGCAGACGCGAACAAATGATTTATTATCTATTTTCTTTTTACAGTTTTGAGGCGCTGTAACTCGAAAATGCAGGGACATACAACCTTCATTTACAGGAGCAAATCCATTTGTATTGGCATAAACTTTTATCCCTATTAATATGAAAGACGAACAAATCATATACCAAAATGGCACCCAGCACCCTAACCAAGAAGATCGGCGTATTTTTTAAAAAGACGATAAAAGGTTGACGTATTGAGATACTATATTCTCTCCGTGACTCCGTCCGAGTGGACTTCGGAATATAAATACACCACTCTACGACACGTTAAAAGTAAAAAATAATCCCTATATTAGCTATCCCACGAGAACCATTCATTTCGCCGGGATTAAAAGCCTATTTCCTTTTCTAGGCACCAAACTATATGTATACAAAATTTCATGATGATCAATTCAGCAGTTACAGCGTGAAAATGTAACAAACAAACAAACGCACTTTCGCATTTATAATATTAGTAAGGAATAGTAAGGATACTAGCTAAACATAACTACCAAAATATTATACTAGCAAAAAGCTGAGCTTTGTTCGCTCGCGAAGTTTTCTACTTAATTTATAATTTTCGACAGATGGCGATAGGAATACAATAAAATTCTAATTAATAAAAATTTATATATTTTTTATGTGTATAAAATACTATGTTTTATGATAGATAACACATCTAGAAATAAATTGAAATTACCATGTCAAAGCCCAAATCTGAAAGTGTGATAGTTTCTCAGTAAAATGTACTACAATATGCATAGATTGTGAAATAGTACTAGAGCTCGCTTCGCTTACCCTAATTAAAAAAGTAGTATTTCCAGAACATAAACTGTTAAAATGTTAAATCAAAAATAGAATCTGTTCAGGAGCAGGCATTGAACCTGCATCTCTTGCAAAACTGTGATCAGATGCTTTTACAATTCAGCAGTGAAATCCACTCGGGACTACGAATTTTGATAACACATTCCTTCTTAATGCCTTGGTAACGACATTTTCGCACTTTATGTCATGGTGAATAGCCGAGCATGTCAACTGCTACTTCTTACAGAATCGGATGAGGGACGCTCAATGCTAAAATATACATAAAAATATCTAACTTATATTTTCTCAAAAAGTCTATACATTTTCTTCGTTAGTAAATTTCACCAAGGCGAAGGAAAGCAATCTATCGTGAATATGTCGTAAACATGTGAAGTTATTTTCAAATTTACAGTATAAGTTGTGTCTAAAAGAGTTCCAGACCATTCAATAGATCAAAAATTTAATAAAAAAAAAGATGTTTAACTATTTGTTTGAATTACAATAAAAATTTTTTGCGAATACACTTCTTTAGTAATTTGGTACGAGAACGAGAAATATAAGAATTACATAAAAAATATGTGATTCTTATATTCCTCGTTTTTGGCAATTTCGTGCTGAATCAAAACACAATTTTTCATTTCTTTTCAGACAGATCTTCGTCCGAAATTAAATTAAAAATGAGAGTACTCTTTTCAAGTACAACTTCATTGAACTAGATTATCCGGCATGAATATTAAAAACACATGATATTTAGAAATCGCTTTAAAGCTATGTACTTAAGAGATAGACGCTTCTCGTTTAAAATTTACATACTGTTGTATCTTTTGTACCAAAAACAGAAAAAAAATACAAAACGGAACACAGAATACATGTATTATTTTGTTTCAGGCTAATTACTATTTATAGATACAAAGAAGTACTTACATAAACTATTACTCACTAATATATACAAATAAATAAGAGCAGGATAAGGGCATAAACGTTATAACATAAAATCGCTATGATACGAACACTTGAACGAACTTTAGACCGAATGGACTAAAGTTCGTTCAAGTGATAAGCCACAACCAACGTGCCTAAAATGCTGGCCAGCAGTACCACGCTGCATGGCGAAGCTTATCCTTTGGCCGAGGTATAAGCCAGCATTTCGGTCACGTGTCGACTACATAAGACGTCCCGCCAAATCCTTATAAATTTGGAATGCGTCGGGTCCCCAGGGGCCCGTTGTCTCTACACCAAATGGCACAAAAAAGTAACCTCTGTCGAGGTTATAATATTTGTTTTGTACGACAACATATTACAAAATTAAAAAAAAGTACTTAATATAATTTTTGCCTGTAATAAAAAGCAAGGACTTAAAATGTATTTAAATTGTTTTTTTTTTTTATTTCTGAAATTCATACGTATGTAAGGGTAGAAACGTGCGACTCATAGACAACGTTAGCGCTATCCGGTTCTTGATTACTTACTTTACAGCTAGATTATTTCTGGTATTACGATATAGACTAATAACAAACATATAATTACAATACCTGTAAATAATTATTACGATTTCTTAATTGCAAAGGTTGATTCATGATCATTATCTATACAATTATAAAGCTGTAACAAAGCTATGTCTCTACATTTGATATTTGAGAAAAAAATTCTGTATTAGGCTTTATAGGCGTGTCCAAATACAAAAAGTTTATTTTTAGATTTTTGTCTGTTTGTCCATTCACGTATCACGCAAAAACTGCTGAACAGATTTTGATGATACCTTTTTTATTTGATAGATCTAGATTAGACTTAAAAACTGGTATACATTTTATTCCGCTACTATATCGGGAACTTGAGATATAACCTAAAATTGTTTATTAAATATATCTGCTTGTAACCATAAACAAACTAATATTTCAGTGGTTTTAAGTTAAAACTAGTATATGTAATAATGTTTATATAGGGCAAACGGGCCGTAATTTTGAGACTCGTTATAAAGAACATATAGCTGCGTATAGGCATAATTACCCTGAAAAGTCACATTTTGCGAAACATTTATTAGATTGTAACCATTCATTAGATAATAGTCATACATTCGAGCCCTTGCATATTTGTGATAAAAATATTAGACTGTCCGTTTTAGAACAATTAGAAATAATTAAAGTCAGTAGTAACATGTTGTTGAATGAACAAACTAGCTGTAGTTCCCCACTACTAAACTTGTTTTCATATCGTTCGAGCGATACGTCATAACTGTTGTATAGTGGAAGGGGTATAAAAGCAAGTTGCACGAGTAAGCTTTGCTCATTTGTTGCCGAGCGTTCTTGAGAATGCCTCGTTTAGAGGTGAAACACGTGTCGAATTTATGTTCGGATTTTTGCGGAATATTGCAATATTGTGGTTCTGAGAGTTCTACCGTATCGCATGGTTGTGTCGCGTTGGTGAGTTTTTTGTCATTATCGTGCATACTACTTTGCTATTATCACATTCTCCTCTATCTGTGAGAGTGCGGATTGGGAATCTTAGGTTATTCTGTCCAAAGATAACCGGGATTGACAATCCGTGGGTGAGTGGTGGGCTCTCCTCCTAAAATCCATTCTATAATAGTTAAAACTCCTTATAACAATACTAGAAACTTGCAATATATTTTTATTCCGTTATCACAGGTGCGGCAGCGGCCTCACGACTTTACGTCGATGCGGTGGGGAAACTTGGCAGGCAAGCTCAGCAAGGCACTTGGGGAGGATGCGCTGATATAGGTAACTAGAAAATCTTTATTGGCAGTAGGTTTGGCAATACTGGATTCAAATATGTTAAAATATGCACTCTATTCTTAATTTCCATGGAATATGGCTTTAAGCGTACTTAACGCTGAGTTGCTATCAATTTGTTATCAATAAAAACATGTTTGCATAGTAAGTTTTTTTGTAAAAAGTTTGACAAAAGTTGAGAATCTATTGCCGTGAATCTAACATTAACCTTTCACCTCGTGAATAGACAGACATTTAAAATAGCTAGTGAAGTTTATCATAACTGTAAAACTACAATATATATTTATTTCAGGGACGGCACTGATGAAAGTCGTAGAGGTATACCGGGAGATACAAGATCAACAAATGAATATTGTAAGTTCTATTTATACGAAAAACTAACTAGAAATATAAAACAGCTTGTTTTTATACCTGTTATCTTTACCGTTGCTAAGTATCCATCGCCAGTTGTCTATAAGTTATTTGTTTGTTACAGTTAAAGGCGTTTTATGTTGATCTGCTTGTCCCCTTGGAAACTAATCTCGAGAAAGATACGAAAGTAGTGCAGGTTAGTCAATAACATTTTTTCCTTCATAATCTTTTATGTGAATAGTTCCAACTTTGAAGGGATTGTTTACAGGATAAAGGAAACGGGGTCCCGAGTTCAAATAAGTTCAGTATCGCCTAGTGAGATAAGACTCTATTAAAAAACTTTTCGTTTGTGTCAATGACCGGAATGTATATACTCAAGAAACTTTTTACTGGTTTGATTGGAACTAAACTTATTTTATATTGATTTTGTAGTAAAAAACGAGATTTAAATCATCACACACAAAGTTGTTAGGCTAAGTAATGATGTACTAACTCTACATCGCATAGCGCACCATTATTCAGTAAAATAAATTCAAAGTTGAAGTGATATTTTGGTTCACTTTACTAATCCGTGTCCCATTTTTTACAGTCTGAACAAAAGAGGTTTTTACAACAACATAAATTACGATCGGAGAGCTACAGTAAGGCTGCTGCGACTATAAAGAAACAACGCAAAAAGAAACCCAATGTGACCAAAGTTGGATCAGCCATGGATAAGGAGATGAAGGTAGGTATTTCAAGTTAGGTACCTCATAACGGCTTAGTAGCTATCAGCACTCGCACATAATCTTATTCTAATAGACTTACCTACGTTTAATATTTTCTTTTACAATCAAATTGTTACAACTTTTCTACCAAATTTTCATTTCTCACTATTTTTGTCTATACTAAGATTGTCTGGAAGAAATCGCAGCTAGCGATAAGACCACCCTTTGTACATTAATTCAAGAAACTTCCTTTTTTATGTAAAATTTATGTTGTACAATAAAGAGTATTGTTATGTTATGTTACCTACTAATACCATGTCATCGGAGAATAAAAACATTTTCATGACCGAAATAGCCTAGTCAGAATAATGAAGGAAATATAAATTATTATCCTACCGCTTCAGAAAAATACATTTAAAAAAATATTTTACGGGTGGGTGCTCATAATGTGATTGTAAAACTGACCTTTTTGGTACGACAGATTTGCAAAAAGTAAGCTTTCAACGAACACCCATCAATTACAATTGTACTCAACTCAACTGGTAGCTAACCTTAATATATGTATAGGTATATCAAGTGCTTCTTTGATTTAGTGGCATAGTTTTAATCTCGCTGTCGCCGGTTGGTATTCTTTCGGGAAAAAATGTACCATTGTATTTTTTATCCGCCAGAAAGTTTTCAATAGCAGCCCAGATATTACAACTGTGCAGTAAATGTTTGTTAGATGCTAATAGATTTGTCTTATATTATGTTAAGTTTTCAAACCCCTACAGAAATAAAATAGGCCTGGAACTCTAAAACATATTTTATACGCCGTACATATTACAATGGTATACGATAATTTTATTATTTTTGTCTTATACTCGTAACTTTTAAATGTAATTATTTGTTTTTTTTTGTATTTGCTTATTACTTATTCCGTAAGTCTAATTTCATACTTGATTATTAAGATTAAGTTTTTGTGAATGTTGACATTTAAATTCATGACAAAAAAAAGTTTAGAAGCAATTGATTTAAATTCTATGCATTAATCTCGTTCAATGCTAATAATACTAATAAGAAACTAAGCTGCGATTATTCAAAGTGTATCATGGACAAACACAACCATAAATATCTTGTTATATAGACGATACTTTTACGGAATAGTAACAATAAATAAAAGATCAAATAAATAATACTATAAATTGTGTCCTATTAGTACCATAAATAATATCACAAGTATAGTGTTTTGCTAGTTTTTCTTCTCAAAGATACATTTATAAGATGAAGCATAAATCTGAAATGAACTTCATAGTTATCTAACATAATAATTTAAATGATTCTTGTTTTAAACTTAAATAACTCAACTCCGCTAAGTTACACAGGTTTTTCTTAATTTTTACCTGCGAATTTTACAAATATTAGGTATCTACATACACGTATATAAATAATTTTGCTTTAATGAGAAGACAAGTGTTACCACCTCGTGCTTTCCCGTGGGTGTCGTACAAGACTAAGGGAAGTAATCAATTATCACGCATAGCATTACTGGTGTTAGAGTCGGGTACCTAGTGAGAGTATTCACTCGTTATCGAACACAAGCGTTTTGGTACTACCATCTTCCGTGTGACCGAGCTGAAGCATCTCAGTGTGTCCATGCGTTCCTTCGTTTTACATCCCTGACAGCTTGACTGTATTGTTAGTATAATTGAGTCCATGAGCAGCGGTTACCGCTTACCATCATGTGGTTAGTGACTCATATACTACTATAAGCAAAAAAAATAATAAAGCCGGTGGATGAGGCGCCATTGATAAGGTCCCAATGCCGTCTACGTTGATAACTCTTTTAAGCCAAATCAGGATTCGAACCTGGGACCTATTATAATGATTATTTGCCAACTAGTACATCTGGGGAATATATTATAATAAGGACAAGAAACCGCTGACGAGACTTCTAAAGCTTCTGGGGCTTCCATCAGAGTGGCCTTTAAGAATAAAGATAATTACAGGTCGGTACCACCGTCTCCTGTGAGACCCGTCATGAAGCACGCCAGTGAGTTTTGGCTGTAGCAGAAGATAGCCGTTTGTTCTTTCATTTCATATTTGATAGATGGAATGGTGAGCAGTGGCATGACAATACTCTCTGTATAGTTGAGTCCATGAATACGGTTACCACATACCATCAGGTGGGCCGTGGCTCGTCATGCCATCATTAGCAATGAAAAATTTAAAGATACTATTAAACTGTATAAAAAAATATGTGGTACATATTTGAATAATTTTTAATTTCTTTTAAGTTTACATTAGACATTGTAAATAAAAATTTTATTTATGTAGTTTAAATAAAAAAAGTAAGAAAGTAGTCAGTGTTATGTTTGACTATGGTATTGTTTATTTATAGTATACAACAAGCACTATGAAAAAGTTAAAGTACAAATTAAAATTTGTGAATAAGGAAAAAGAAGGAAGGGACGCAGGTTCGATTCCCGCCTGTAGTAAAATACTATTTTTCCTTATTCACAAATTATAATTTGTACTTTAAGAGTAGCTGAGCATGTCAAGTGCTAAAATATAGATCAAAATGTATGAAAAAGTTGTTTACGACAATTAAACAACTAAAAGCAATAACAGCCGGCATTCAATAATATTATGTTTATTGTTTATAGAGATATATTAAATTATGTAAACTCAAAATTTCCAAAGCAACATTTTCCTTGATGCATTGAAATTATATTGAATTAAAATCAAATTTATGTCAAAATGATGTTTACTTGAAGATAAATTCTATAATGCAATTATTATTCTATAAAGGAAACATTTTGACTATTTAGGACTTGCTTTGCGTGTTGAGAATTTGTATGAATATTTACAGAATATGCAGATATTGGAAGAAGAAAAAACCAAGCTTGATGCCTTCTGCGAACAAAGCTTGAAAAATGTAAGTATAAAAAATAATTATACGATTTCTGTGCTAATTAAGATTAAAAAATGTGTTGATTTCACGAATGTTTTCTATCTGTATCTGTAGATACTAATATAAATACGTAACAGTGTCTGTCCATCCATCCATCCACACTGTCTGTACATATAAAATATTCGTGAAAAAATAAATGTATTAGGCTGTTTAGGCGTCTCTGAACACAAGTTTTGTCTGTTTGTTAGTTCACTCATCATGCAAAAACTACTTTTTATTTAAATAGCTTCTGATTAGACTTAAAAACTGGTATGAATTTTATCTCGCTCTATATCGGGAATCCCAGATATAACCAAAAACCAACTCTTACCTGCGGTTTAGCTGCGGACAAATACGCGTGGGTAAAATGGTGGGTTAGTTTTTTAGTTATTGATATGATATTCCAACGTTCCTATAGTTGTTACATGAATTTCTGTTAATATTAAGTTCATTTCACGAGCTTGATGATAAATGGTGACAACTTTTACTTTTATATTGAACTAGCAAACCCGGCCACACATTACTAGCTCCGTTATAATGTAGGTTAGCCTTTGGAACCATATTTTTTTCTTAATAAAAAGTAGCCTTCGGCCTTTTCTGTAGAACGGATTATATGTATGTAAAATTTCGTGATGATAGGGTGAACAGTATGACACAGCGCATGTAATACCTACTAACAAACAAATATTCATCTATACTATTATAAAACTGTAACAGAATTGTGTCTGTACATTTAAGATATTTGAGAAAAAAATACTGTAATAGGCTATATATGCGTGTCTAAACACAAAACAATTCTTTTTAGAATTTTTGTCTGTCTGTTTATCTGTTTGTCTGTTTATATGTTCGCGCATCACACAAAAACTACTGAACGTATATTGATGCAACTTTTTTTATTTGGAAGGCCTTGATTAGACTTAAAAACTGGTTTACATTTTATCCCGCTATTATATCGGAAACCCTCAGGGGTATATCTCAATATAACCGAAAAAATTGGAAATTATTTAAACTAAAATTTTTTTTAGAATTTATTTAAAAGAACTACTAGATGGATTTTGATGCAATTTTTTTATTTGAAAGACCTTGATTTGACTTAAAAACTGGTAGACATTTTATCCCGCTACTATATCGGGAACCTGAGATATAACCGAAAAACTAGCTTTTGGCTGCGGCGAAGCCGCTGGCAACGGCTAGTTTTTATATAAGTTCAATGAAATAACGCTAAAACATCAAGCTTGAAGATAATATTTATTTTGAGAAAGATTAAGTAAAAATTTACACCTGACAGGTGTCTATGAAACACTAACAAAACCTCCGGTTTGGTCAGTGGTATGGAAGATAGACAAAATAAAAGGACCTGATTTTACGTCCTTATGTTATGTCTAGCACCTGAAATTATCTCGTTACCAAAATTTTCCATATATACTGATTCTACTCACTTTTGTAATTGTAACTCAATTTCTTCTAGGCAATGACTCAAGAACGGCGTCGCTACGGATTCGTTCTTGAACGACAATGCTCCCTTGCAAAACACTGGCTAGCCTACCATACTGCTGGAGCTGCATCCTACAATGCAGGGCTTGATGAGTGGCTAGAAGTATCACGGACAAGGGAGTACCTGCCACCAAATGTTGAAGCCATGTTCGTAAGCCGAATGAGAGTAAGTACCAAGAAAATTCCGTTAATAAAGATAACATTAAACTTATAGACAAGATAATCTACTAAATAGCGATCTCGAGGTATTTCAACAAACATCAAAAACGTAAATAAATTCATCGTTGGCAACATTTCATGCAAAGGCTTTAAGATTAGGTACCTTTGAAAAAGAAAAAAGACACTAGGGAAATCACTAGATACATGGGAAAAAACTACTTATACCATAGATACTCCTTAACTGACGTATACGATGCCCATGGGTATATAGCTTGTTTGAACTTTGAAACAAGTAATACGTTTGAATACCTAGTTTAAGGAAAATAATAATAACAAAAGCGTGTTATAAAGATGAATTATTTGTGAAGTCAATAAGTATAAGTAATGATTAGTCTATCACTATTAGTAATTACTAATTAGTAAGAAGAATAAACCAATTATATTGTTTAAAATGTATTTTCTCTAAAATCTTACCTAATACAAAATGTTTTATGTTAGATGTTTTGGTCTCGTGAAAATAAGAAAACCAATGTCAGATGTGACGTCGACATGATTTAATTTAATTTTGCCAAAAACATACTTTCTTTATATTATGATTGTATAGCGGTTATTAAAAATAAAAAGTACTAAATTAACATGATTTTACTTTACAAATAAGTTTAAATACATCAACTTACTTACTTACAAATGCGCGTTCTCCACATATAACTTGTCTATAAATGTTCTCTCCATAGAATCGTTACTTGTAATAACTTATAATAAAAATAAACCTAATAGAAATATGCCTCGATGGTCTAGTGGTAGCGTATATAAGTGCGGAAAATTAGGACTCGGTTTTTTTTCTTGAGTCGGGCCAGCAAAATACTTTTTTTTATCGTCACTGAGAATTTCTCTCAGTAGCTGTTCGGAGTTAAAAAGTTGGCGGTGTTTCGCGCTCGTGCCTTGGAAAAGCTGTTAATGCGTCTGATCTCTCTCCGGTTTTAATGGAATTTCATCCCATTGGATTACGAGAGGAATAAAAATGGCACTTGTGTTTGCTTACACAGTCGTGCACTATAATATTTCTTCTCAGTTGGCTAGTGCATTGTATAAATGGCCGCCATGTCGTAATTGGTCTGGAGATCACTATTATTAGTATCCATTATCTCCCTAGCCTTTTTTTTTTCACACCCTGACTTTCGGGGCAATGACCAGGGTAGTGTGGGGCCCTCACCCACTAAAGAAACCCGCCGTGTGCCGTCTCTCCGCCTTTATTGGCGGGCCACTGGAACTATGTTACATTCCTTCGGTTGTGTTATATCCCTAGCCTATGGCGTGTGGGGCCGGCTTTAGAATTGTCCCACCCCTCTCTACCCACGGTTGTCACGGGAGTCGTCGAAGAGAAAACTGAGTGAATATCGGGGGAGTGGGCAGCAGCACTCCCTTGAGTTTAACAACATCCACTGCGATCGCCAACCCACCTGCTAAGCGTGGCGATTACGGCATTATCCCACATACCTATATTGGGGAGGCCTATGTCCAGCTGTGGACGTTGAAAGGCTGATGGATGGATGGATGGATCTCCCTAGCGTATCCCAAACTTTTTGTTAGGATCACCTTCCGATGTGTTTGGTTTTAGCTTGATTCACCAGTATTTACACGGAGCGAATGCTTATGTCACCCATATAACGTGTGACCCATATAAGGGGACAACTGGCAATCTTTGTTGGGTTGGCATTTGTTATGATTGTGACTCTATATAGAACTGAAGACACAGATCGCCTTCGCCTCTTATTTAAATTGAGAGAAAATTAATTTAATATACTAAAATAGACGACTGTTAACTTTCGCCCAATCTTGTTGTCTCCTCGTCATTCCACTGAGAAATGATATAAACTTTATAAGTCAGTGAACTAACTAACCTTTATAAGATGACAGAACATTTACTTCTTTGAGCAAGTTGTTATAGATCTAGTCGTTATGCTTCAAGTTTTTGGTTTACCAAATCAATATCAGTTTTAAAGACGTCTTACATCAAAAATATATCTTACATATAAAATCAACAAAGATATATATATATATATATACATATATATATATATATATATTATATTCCGTTTTTGAGTCCATGTTTCATTATCAAAGGTATTAATTAGTGTACTGAGACAGGTATATTTTATCTAGTAAAATTTTTACTACCAAATCTAGCGCGTATCAAAATATGTCCTCAACTTTGATAACACAAAACAGAACATTTCATTTTTGTATTGCTATAAAAATCTGTCTTCGCTAACGTAAAATTATTTTATGGGATCTTACTCGCTCAGCTAAATTATATGACCATATATCGCCAAAATGACTTAAAGAATTCGGAAGCATACAGTTAGGTGACAGAATGAATCAATCCCAAACCTATTCGCTTTTATCTGAGTAAGAAATAAGACATTCTGTTTTATTTATTTCATTTCGTTAAAAACATAAACTCTTTTCTTCGCTTGAGTAGTCAATTGGCTGCACTTAGCTTTTAGTACGATCTTTCAGAAGTTTTAATAAAACTGTTTTGTTTGCAGCAAGTTTCATTCTGGGCCGATGAAGATGTTTACGCCAGTCCTCGCGCTGGTGATGATGATGACCGTGCGTCAATTGGTTCAGCACTACGCAAAACACGATCTGTAGATGCTTCGTGTCTCGATGTTAGGTCAATTGGGGAACTGGGATCACCAGCTCAAGGCATGTCAAGGGCCAAATCTGATTTTAATCTTCAGGCTAGCTCCAATAATGAAGATCAAGGTATATAAACTATCATATCACTGCTAAAGGAACAAATCAATTAGCCTGTTTTTCATAATTTTTATTATTTTACAGTCACAGATTCCCGTACAACTACTCGTCCGTCATCGCTAGCGCCTCCAACGGGCACTTCCCGAGAGCCACCTTTAGCACGCGCTTTATATGCCTACGCAGCAGCTGGGGACAATCAACTCAGTTTCCAACAAGGAGACGTGCTTGCATTGCTTGGAGAAAGGACTAAAGGATGGCAATACGGAGAAAACCTGCGTAACCACCATGCTGGATGGTTTCCGCTCGCCTATACTGAACCAATAGCTAATGATGAAACTGGGTACCTATTTTTCTATTAACGTTTTTCAAAGCAAAGTTATCTGAACTTTGTTTTTCTTTATAATTTATAATGTATTTGTAATTAAAATAGTTTTTTACTGATATTTCCTCCTTTTACAGTAATTCACCAGCTCGTTGGAGCACTGTACAAACACCGAATGAGGCTCCACCACCAGCCCCGTTCGCACACGCGCAACCAACACCATCCACAGTAGTGCATACTCATTCACAGCCGCCTGCCCGCATGTTCGGTGACACTGTTACAGCGCATCACGTAACTAAGGTATTAATAAAAATCCCTATTACTCTAATTATTAGTAATACTCTAAAATAGGTTTAATTTTATTAACAAATCATTATCTATGCTAGAACTAGCGTGCTTAAGAAATGCATTTTTACTTAGTGTAAAAGGACTTGCTTTATACTATGAAGTTTAAGTGCTGCTGGGGTATGTCTGTGCCCCGCGTACAGTACCTGGCGTTTCTCATAATAAATAAAGGTATTCCATATTGCTTCACTAATAAAATTTGTAATAAACTTTATGTAATCTAGATAGCTAACGTCGTTTAAACTTATTTCTTTTATTTTCATATGATTTAGAAGACCAAGTATTTCTTTTATGTAGTACTTAAGACTGTGCGTATGTGAAGTATATAAAAACACATGTACTTACTAATATTTCAAAGGATTATTTTTTTTATTATGTGACATACATATTCTTCTTTTTCTAGTTAATCTAATTAATAAGCGCTCATTATTTGTAAGAATTTAATAGTAAAACACAAAATCTGCATGCATTGCCAAAAGGTATGCGTAAATCAAATGGGAAATGTTGATATTTTAGATCTATAATTTTTAGCAATTGACATGTTCCGCTACTTTTTAAAGTATAAATGATTTGTGAATAAGGAAAAAGAGATTTTTGGTCGTAAGACAAATGTGATGAGGAAATTGGGATGATCGAAAGATCAGTAGGATAGCTCAGTGGCTTCGAGCGCTTCCCCGGATTGGCAAAGACGCGGGTTCGTTTCCCGCTCCTACTAAAAATCTCTTTTTCCTTATTCACAAATCATTTATACTTTGGGAAATGTTGAGTTATATATTCACACCAAAGTGCTTACTCACGTTCGCTTCGCCTATACTAATATCTAAACAATTGCCTAGGGCCGTCTGGGAAGTGGCTCTCCAGGCTTACCGCCGACCCTTCCAGCGCCATCGCCAAGTGCCCTTAGTACTTCGGCTAGTGCCACATTCCATGCTTCTACTCCAGCACCAGCGCCAAGTGGACCTATTAAGAACTCTACATCATCTGCCAGTTTCACTACGCATGCTGTTATTGAAACTAGAACCTTGGGACCACAAACCCTTCCAATGCGTGGACAGGTAAACGATAAGATATAGCTGTATTGGATTTTTAACACCAGATATATAATGGTATGTATGGTTTCGCCATGCGTCACATCTCGTACCTATGAGGCCGAAAAGTGGCAGTGTAAGGCTGTTTTGTGGCAATCCGTTTTCTCTGCCGATTCCTCTGGAACACTCGTGACGCAATATACAAAAAATATAATATCAATTTTAATCTTGATAGAACTATCTGTTCCTGTTAAACAAAACGAATAAATTATAAAAAAAGTAAAACGATACAAAATAAGTAAAAAGTTGTCTTTAATTATTGCAATTTTTATTTTGAGGTCCATTAGAACCTATTTTGAACTAATTGGCCATTTAATTATACACTCCATATATAACTAAATGGCCAAGCATGTAGTTTCAAGTGCTTAAAAAATATCTAAAAATAAGAACATCTGTATAGGGCCGTGTCATCATTTGCTACGAATCTTAATTCTCTTAATCAATAATTAACTTCACCTAGTCGGGCCAATGTATGTAAATACATCCGACAGATACCGCGGGCGTCACCTAAGCATTAACAAGGAATGTGTTATGAAAAGGCCGTGTGGGGCCGGCTTTAGAATAGTCCCACCCCTCTCTACCCACGGGAGTCGTAAGAGTCGATTGAGGGAATACCGGGGGAGTGGGCAGCAGCACTCCCTTGAGTATTAACAACGTCCACTGCGATCGCCAACCCGCCTGCCAAGCGTGGCGATTACGGCATTATCCCCCATGACGGGACCGCTCGTTGTGGCGTTCTCTTGGGGAGGCCTGTGTTCGGTAGTGGACATTGAAAGGCTGACTTTGTTATGAAAATTGACAGCCTCGAGTAATTTCACAGAAGCTCAGTTGGCAGAACGGTATTGAGATATTGTGGGTTGAAACATTATCTCACTTTGTGGTCTGGTCAAGCACATTTATACCGGGTGTAAATGACATCATACCGATAACTCCGGGTAAAGTTGACACATACCATTTTCATCGGCAACGACGGATTACAAAGCTAGCAATTTATTAGCCGTCATAAAAAGTAGTTTTTGGAGTAAATCGATGATTAATGGGCTTATTACCTACAATCGAATTTAGATAGAACAATATCACAATTTTATCTCATATTCAATTAAAAATGAAAAAGAAATTGCTATTTTCATGAAAAGACCGATGCAAATCTTCACCACCTGGGTGTTCAGAATCGAATACTGAACCCATGGTATCAATTATCGGTACGATGTCAATTACATCCTGTATAAAAACATAAAAAACAAGAACATAAAAACAATAATATATATTTTTCAATATTGATTTGTATTTATATTTTCTTAATGTATAAGTATTTTTTTTTCATAGTTTGAATAAAGTGATCAATATTTGTATTCAATTCTATTAGCAAATATGGATCTATTCCTTAAGTCGTTTTTTCGTAAGCGATCTAATTTTCTTATTTCAGGTGGCTCAAAATAAAGCAGGCCCTGCTAAAACTGCTGTTTCTGCTGTTGGAGGAGTAGGAAACCTATCGCTTCATAGTTCCAATGATTCAGGCTTCTCTAACGAACCTCCACCTCAACCTGACGTCGATTACAGTGATGAAGAAGCTCAACGACTACGTGTACCTATAAGGTATACATTATTATATTTCGTAATTTTAATACTTTTATCTTAGATGTTGTTCCCGTATGCTTGAATTTTTTCGTTGCTATTATGTAGTATTGTAGTTACATTCACTTTTCTTTTTATTTATTTTTGTAGTAAATCTGCTCGCCAAGTCAACGATACTAAAACTTACTTACTTAAAACTCAAAGTCTGAAACGAGGCCCTAGGCCTAACAACATGGCTAATGGATACCTAACTGATGACCAACAATTGATGCTACGTAATATGCTAGATATGGACAAAGATTCACAAAAAGTAAAAAGGACTAAGTCATTTTGGAAATTCGGCCGCACTACAACAGAAGAAATCATGGAAGGTATGTCACTATGGCAACATCGTGATATAGTGGACACTGTACCAGAATACAAAAAGAGGTTATTTGAAAAAATGAAGAAAGAATTGAGACCTGCTCCAGATATTCCAGATATAAGAAAACAAAATAGTCCTGAAAAAACCCTACTTACTGAAAATGGTCAACCACCACGTTCGAAAGAAACGATTGATAGAAAAGAAATGAAAGTTAATGGTATTCGCCAAGCTAGAAGCTTGGGCTCAATTCAGAACGAAGAAAAAAATGAAAAAGATCGCAAAGGAATGGATGGTTATGAACACACAAAAACCATAAATAAAAAGAGTATGTCTGAAAAATCTATTGTTGAAGAGAAACAAGAAGATTTTACAGTCCGCAATGACTCAAGACATTCTGACTTGACAAATACAAGCACAATAAAAACTAATTTTGAAAACAGTTTTTATAACGATGAAAATGGGGATGGCTTTGTTATGAAAACTGTTAAACGAAGAGAAATATTGCAGAAATATGACAATGACAGTAGCTCTGAAGTTAATTCTGTTGCATCAAGTACTGATCCATATGACTGTATAATAGTAGATGATCATATGACATCAAGGAAACAGCAAGAACTAGATAGGCGCCGTAAAACACAAACTATAGACGAGGGCGGCAAAACCTCAAAAGAAACTGCCTACATGCCAGAATTCGAAGAAATCGAAGTAACTCCGATCAAACCCCACGTCCGTGCTACTTTATCATCAGAAAAAACTAAAAGTTCATCTCACGAACGCAGCCCACCAAAAACTATGGAATTTAAAACGTTTAAAGACACTTCCAAAGAAATTAAAACATTTTCAGCTTCGTCTGAGACTCTAAAGTACAAGGATAATGAACAAGAAACTGATCGGTATGGTATACCAATTGAACGAAATAACAACGAAACGCGTAATGAAGAGATTTACAATGGATACGATGACGGTACATTAAAGTATAAAAAGCGCTTAAGTAGCGAAGACAATAATCATCAACCGAATAACTTTGAAAATGGTAAGAATCATAAAAAAGACTATCCACAAGCTGAAACAAGGAATCAAAAGAAAGACAGCAGACCTTTCGATCAAAATCGAGAACCGCGTATTGATTATTCTTTAGATAGGCGGCAAATGAGGAAGGAGTTCACAGATACCAAGACGAGAGACGCTAGAAGAAGCAGACCAAACAGAAGTTATGATGATAGCTCATTGCCACACAATGGGCGCAGAGAAGAAAGATATTATGAAGCTAACATATCATATTTTAGTGACCAAGAGCGAAGAACATCTCGTTATGATTATGAAACAGATTCAAAGAAGGCCGAAAAATCTAAAATTCGTCAAGAAGAAGCAAGGCTTGAAGCTAGACGTTTTATTGACCGCCGAAGTGAGGGTCCATACAGCGAGTCCGATGACCAAAAGTTCAATGAAGCCTTAAAACAACAAAGGCCTCAGCTTCTTCCGCGAACAAAGTTATTGAAAAGGCCCATGGATGGCAACGATTTGCCAGAAGAAGGTCACACATTTGGTCCGTGGTATGATCTATGGGGACGTGAAACGGCAGTCTACAAATAAAGTTCAGGAGGTTTGTTTCTCATTACATAGTTTTTTTTTTTATTTGGGATCCTTTTCTTATTTAGTAGAGTATGTCTCAATTATATTTATATATTTTATTTTTTTTACTAACTAAATGTGGATAAATTAATAAAAATGTTATGTATATTTTGAAGATATTGATATAACATACTTAACCTAGTTTGAAATCAGTTCTCTTTTAATCGACTTCTTTACAAAGATAGGAAGAAGAGTAGATATAATTTGGAATACGAGTATATGTAAATAATTTACATATTTTCCATTGTCTGTAACTATTTTTTTTTATTACATGTGGTGGCAGACGAGCCACGGCCCATCTGATGGTAAATGGTAACCGTCGCTCATGAACTCAACTATACCGAAAGTATTGTCAAGCCGCTGCTCACCATTTCATTTCACCGATTTGAAATAAAAGTATAAGTATAATTAATTTTTTGACAGGCCCCAACAGTTTGCAACAGTGAAGTTAAGGAAAGCATTAACCAACGATCGTTCGTCGCCGGCCATTGAGTAATGTTTAATAACTGTTTGATATAATATTATTACATTATTTTGTTAATTAATGTTAATTGTAAATTAGAAATTCCGTGTATTTTGTACAGTTAAATATTCATAGTCTAATAAAGAAATATATCACAATTTTTATAATAATCTAAACGTTAATTTTATTTGATCTCTCTTCTGCTCCAAAAATCCTATCATATTATACCTATTTTAATGAGATATTTCTCATTTTGAAATTTATACTAATGGCAGTGACTGGCGGGGTGGTTTAGATACGGGCACGAGTGTTGTGGGTTCGATTCCCACACAGGAAAACTATTTGTGCGATCCACAAATGGTTGTTCTGAGTCTGGGTGTAGTTTGTGTCCGTGAAATTGTATGTCTGTAAAGTCCCCTGCGATATAAGCATTATTTCTTAGAGCAGGGTGTTGATTTATTACCACCGAAGGAATGTAATATAGTTCCAGTAGCCTGCCAATAAAGGCGGAGAGACGGCACACGGCGGGTTTCTTTAGTGGGTGAAGGCCCCACTCTACCCTGTTCGTTGCCCCGAACGATGGGATGTGCGGTTAGGAACATTCTTTCCCGCCTTAATAAAAAATAAAAAATAGGGTGTTGTCTTATTAAAAAAAACGATAAAATACTTTCCAGTGTATTTTATGAAAAGATACCAATTGTTGTATAACTTTATGTACTAAATAACTACAGAAACTCAATTAGCGATTTTTGCTTATGGAAACTATAATACATTATTATTCTATCAGAAAATATGGCAAATATGGCAAGTCATCAGGGTTGTGACGAACTAAGTAATCAAAGATGGAAGGGAAATAATTACTTAGGACTTACTTATGACAATGGCTCGCCAATACAGGCCACAGAACACTTACCCTAGAGGGATACAGGCGGAGAGACAGCACACCGCGCCTTTTAAACCACCCGTTAACTATAATATTTGCCGTGTGGGGCCGGCACCAAGAATAGCTCCACCCCGTCTCTTTCTATGGGAGTCGTAAAAGCCGACTAAGGGATTACCGGGGGACCGGGCAGCAGCGTTCCCCTGTGTACTAAAAACATCCACTGCGATCGCCAACCCGCCTGCCAAGCGTGGCGATTATGGTAAAACCCCCTATTTTGGGGAGGCCTATGTCCAGCAGTGGATGATGAAAGGCTGATGGATGGATGGAACTATAAGAGAAGTTATTCTTATAATCTAGATTGATTTGCAGACTGCTATGTAAACAGCGGCATGTTAGCTCGATTATCCCTAAGATCAAGGAGGCTTGTGCTCAAATATTTTCTTATTTGCTGTCTAATATTATAGTAAAAGAGCGGACTTAATACGTTTTCTCTAAACAAATATTGTACAGATGGTGTAGACTGTAAAGCATTACATATGGAGCTGTACGTTTCATTCTCATACAGAATAATTATTTTTATGATTTAAAAATGGTTGTACCGAGCCTTTTTTTGTTAAGGCGGGAAAAAATTTAACTAACCTCACACCCAATTATTTGGAGCAACGAACAGGGCAGTGTAGGGCCCTCACCAACTAAATAAACCTGATGCGTGCCGTCTCCCCAATTGTTCTGGCGGACTACTGGAACTGTGTTACATTATTTCAGTGGTTGTACCGGGCCTGGGTTTACGTATTTGCAAAGTTTCCTGCTACAAAGATATTATTCTCTAGTGCAGTTTTTTTAAATATATATGAAACTGGTAAAAATAAGGTAATCATATAAGGTACCTATCCTAATATGGGAATAGAAATGATGAGATATCGAAATTGATATCAGTCGGTACAATCTGCAGTAACATAGCGTCTAAAACTACACCGGGGCAGCCAGGAGTCACAGGTTCGAGTAAAATTTGTTTTGGTAAGTAGCTAAGTATGTAAAGTGCATACAAAAAAACAACAAAATATGCGGTAGCACCGTGCCATAAATACAAAACCAGTAGACATGAAAATGGAAACGAAAAAATAATATCCATATAAAAACTATCTTTGATATATTTTTGTGGACTTTCAAAGTTTATCCTGAAATTGTACCTACTCGTAAATGTACTTACTAATATGTATTATAAATGCAAAAGTGAGTTTGTTTGTTTATTATGTTTTCTTACTGTGGGCATAATCACGTAGACAGGCCTCTCACAGTATTCTTAGTCGGCAGTTTCTGTGGGATATCATTTTTTGTGAATAGAGGTCATGTACCTTAAAGTGACTCATATGCATCATTTGAACCAATTCTGAAGACCACACAAACAAAATCTAATATTTAAAATTTATATATATAAATTAATTTTAAGGAGACTTTATCTGTTTATATATATATATAAATTTTAAGGAGACTTTATCGGTTTATTACTCTTTGAGGCCATAAATATTTAACCGATCATCATTCAATTCAAAAATGGTGAGATCCTGTAGCCAATCTTTATAATGATTATTAATGCTAACACATAAAACGGGCATTAGGTAATAACAAAAAAACTGTATTTTAAAAATAACTCAAATTTAATTAAAACCATGAATTTAATACATCACAAGCTTGTTTCGAGATTTATCTATTTTATAAATCATTTTATTAGAACTATTTAGGTCAATATCAAATTAAGTAGGTACATCCATCCATCCATCAATCCATCCATCAGCCTTTCGAAGTCCACTGTTGGACATAAGTCTCCCCAAGAGAACGCCATAACATGTGTTTCGCTCATATGGGGGATAGTGCCGTAATCGCCACGCTTGGCAGGCGGGTTGGCGATCGCAGTGGATGTTGTCAATACTCAAGGCAGTGCTGCTGCCCACTCCCCCGGTATTCCCTCAGTTCAGTCGGCTCTTACGACTCCTATGGGTGGAGAGTGTTGGGACAATTCTAAAGCCGGCCCCACACGGCAAAGGTACATATTGTACTCTTATTCGTGTTTATCTACAAAGGTGAATCTCGCGAAAAACGTTTATATCATATTATTTTATATGTAATGTTATAAATTGATGGATTTAAATGATTTAATTAAATTTAGAATTTTGGTTCGGCGGGCTGTTCTCCGCACTTCCACGTCTGAGCGCGTGTTTTGCGTGTTTAGAATTTATTTTCTACTATTTTGAGTATTTCAATAAAAAATAAAAGATCTGCTATCGTGTGTGGTCCTATATATTGAAAGATTTGACCACATACAAAAATTGCAAGTAAAATAAATGCTTATAATAATTTAGATATTTTTATATATATTTTTAGCATTTGACATGCTTTGCAACATACATTAAACACAAAGTGAAAAATGTGAAATCGAAAATAACAGTCACGAGCAGGATTCGAACCTGCATTTCCTGGATACCGTCCAGATGGGTCACGATGCTGAATTGGTAAAGCATCTGGACGGTATCCAGGAGATGCAGGTTCGAATCCTGCTCGTGACTGTTATTTTCGATTTCACATTTTTCACTTTGTGTTTAATGTATGCTTATAATAACATAATTAACCGACTCGTCTCTTCAGTGACAACTGCACTGCACGAATTTGGAACGTTTCTACGTTTTAAAAGGGTTAAAGGTAATTAATTACCTACATTATACGCGAAACAGACTCGTTGTGTCATTTAATTAGGTGAAAGTGGCCCCTGAAAAATATGCTGTACCTTTAGGTACAGCATATTTTTCATGTCACAGTTATGTCATTTATGACATAACTTTATTTTTATACCTATGGTGGCAGACGAGCCACGGTCCCATCCATCTGATGGTAAATGGTAACCGTCCCTCATGGACTCAACTTTACCAAGAGTATTGTCAAGCCGATGCTCACCATTTCATTTCAAACACATAAAATGAAAGAATTAACGGTTATCTCCTGCTACAACCAAAACACACCGATGTGCTTCATGGCCGGTCGCACAGGAGATGGTGGTAAGTACCGACCCGCTCGGGCCCGAGAGCAAGTGAGTACTCCCACCTGGTTTCCAGCCCTACCACCAGTAATGCAATGGGTGATAATTGTCACCACCCCATTCTTTCCCACGGGTGCCGTATGAGGCGACTGAGGGAAGTAAGCAATTATCATCCATTGGACGACTGGTAGTAGGGCTGGGTACCAAGTGGAAGTACTCACTTGGTAGCGCAGCAGCCCGAGCGAGTTGGTACCACCATCCCCGTGTGACCGGCCATGAAGCACATTGTTGCGTTTTGGCTGTAGCAGGAGATAGCCGTTTATATTTCATTTCATCTGTGAAATGAATTGGTGAGCAGCGGCTTGACAATACTCTCGGTATAGTTGAGTCCATGGGCGACGGTTACCATTTACCATCAGGTGGACCGTGGCTCGTCTGCCACTACATGCAAAAAAAAAAAACATGGACAAATCTCTATAACTTTTATCTACTACTACTCTATAATGTATCCGTGTGGTGACGGACTAAGAATACAAGTGTCACCACGCCATCCTTTTCCGCGGGTGTCGTACAAGGCGACTAAGGGAAGTAGGCAATTATCACCCATAACATTACTGGTGGTAGGGCTGGATACCAAGCGAGAGTACTCACTTGCTATCGGGCCCGAACAGGTTGGTACCATCATCTCCTGTGTGACCGGTCATGAAGCACGTCAGTGTGTTCTGGCTGTAGCAGAGGATAGCCGTTTATTATTTCATTTCATATTCTTCTGAGAAATGAACTGGTGCGCAGCGGCTTGACAACAGTTGAGTCTATGGGCGACGGTTACCACTTACCATCAGGTGGACCGTGGATCATCTGCCATCCTTAGCAATAAAAAAAAAACTACCTACTCTGTCCTTCCTACTGATAAATATTTCCCCGATATTTTATATCTTTACTATATATACACAGTACCATTTATCACAATTCGTAGAATTAGTAGTATCTGAATGACGTTTTTAAAGAGTAGGTTTCGTGTTGTATTTATGGAGGGTAATAGAGGTAAGGAGGACAACTCATATGGGGGCTAAAACTGAAAAAAGTGTCCAGCTGAAAGAATCAAATAACAGTTTTAAAAGTGACCAGAATGGCGCTTGTGTAGATATAGGTTCGATACGAACATAGCGGTTGTAGACAAAGTGAAGTGCTGAATAGAAATATTAAGTATCTCGGGCAACTACAGTAGTTAATGATACCGCCGTAAATAAAACGTAAACTACTCACGTAGTCTATAATAATTTAGTAAATATAACCTAAAATGTTTGTATAGAAAACTGATACTAACTCTACAATACCACCTTTATTCGCCCCTGTTTTACGGACACTTTTTCACACACAGTCAGTCCTTTTTTATTTTTGTTTAGGCGGGAAAAAATGTACCTAACCATACACCCCGTCGTTCGGGGCAACGAACAGGGTAGTGTGGGGCCCTCTCCCACTAAAGAAACCCGCCGTGTGCCGTCTCTCCGCCTTTATTGGCGGGCCACTGGAACTATATTACATTCCTTCGGTGGTCCGCCGGCGGTTTACCCTTTCGGGTACCCTCTACTGAGCGATGCACCCACACACGGAGCATCGCACCTTCGCGGGAGGCCTTGCGGGTGGCGGACGTTTCCCGGTCCAACCACCCGCAGCCTCAGCTAGGGCGGCATTAGGCGCAAATACTCACGCCTGCGCCGCCCCAGTCGCTGGCGGCGGTTCGGGTCTGCGGAAGGATCAGCCTCCCTGGCCCTCTCCGCCGCTTTCTTCCGCGAGATGACCTCGTCGCAGAAGGCAGCGACCGCGGCCCAATTCCTGTCGCTGCCAAGCATCGCTCTAACGACGCTCGGCAGCGAGAACACAGTCAGTCCTCCTTACCTCTACCCTCCATAGCTGTAGTATATCTGTCACATGCATTATTTTCATTCGTTAAAAAGATGGCTGTCAGTATCTGTATATTACATAATATCCTATTACATAGAAGAAATCCTTTTGTTTTAATTTTAGGAACGACTTCTTAAATAGCACTATTGTTAAAGAAACTTCTTAATACTTTGACAAGGTACAGTGTTGAGATAATTAAGAAAACTCAAATACTCGTTTTATTTTATTTTCTTCTTTTGACGGCATATCATGATAATCTAAGGCATTGTCTCTTTTATCTTTTCCGTATTGTAACAGGAAAAACGAAATGAATTTCGTAAGCTATATGGTTACACTAGGATCTTTTGTAAAACGTGCTTCATTTCCTTAGCTGAGTGAGAGTATCGTAAATCGATCAGCCGTTGTGTCGCCACGTCGCTTTGACGATTTTTCGTTGATAGAATAATCCAAATGCAAACATGCATCTATATAGTACTTAACAAACAATGTAGATATTATGGACAATATAAAATTACTAAATCTGCCCGCTCCATCCGTGTGGACTAATTAAATAATCTATACTATTATAAAACTGTAACAGAGCTATGTCTATACATTTAAGATATTTGAGAAAAAATGACTGAACTTTTTTGTTTGATAGTTCTTGGATTAGACTTAACAATTGGTACACATTTTATGCCTCTACTATATCGGGAACCTGAAATAAAACCAAAAAACTAGCTTTTGGCTGCGTCGGAGCCGCGGGCAAAGGTTAGTAAGTAATAAATATACTCTACGGCACAATATCTCTATGTTGTTCACGGCCACATACCATGGCTTTATAATATTTTTTATTTGTATATTTAATTAGTAAGGATTATATTATATTAAGTGGTTTAGATACCGATGATGATTTAGATTTATGGGGTCGATTCCCATACAAGACAATCCTTTGTCTGCGCCACGAATGATTGTTCCAAGTCTGTGTGTACTTTGTGTCCGTTAAATTTTATGTTTGTAATATCCCCTATGACACAAGGTGTATTCCTTAGTGCAATATAATACTTATTAAAAAAAAACTAGCCATCATTTCATTAAAATAACATTAAGTTATTACTGAAAGTTATTCAAATTAAATCTTATTCAAGAAAATCTTAATAAATTAAAGAGGAAAATGTTGCAATGCAATGGTTAAATGTACCTACTTGCGTATAAACACGGGTGCATGTTACTCAAAGGTATGACTTACGTACGTATTCAAAGGTGCATACAAACGCTTACGTTTAATACTAAGAGTCAAGCTTACGTTTTTCTTTGTAAGCGAGCTGGGTAAGGCGGCAAAAAGCGACTACGATTATGTTCTGAACTACGGAAGCTCGACCCACGCTTTGTACCCTCTAACGGAGCGGAGCAATTCAGACTAAAAGGAGAAGTCATTGTTAAACTTTTAATCATATGTACCTTACTAAATACCTACCTTGATACTTTTATTTAAAGTAGTCTACGTCTGCTTGCCGAATAAATATGACGATAGACAAAAAGTTAGACTAAATAGGTTACAATATAGACAGATATTTTAGAGTAGAATAATATAAAAATACAGAGCTTTTAGGATTCCATTAGATAGTTTTTTTTTATCAGTTACGATGACGCCAAGAGAATTTACCTACTAGATTTGGCCCTTGACTCCGTCCGTGTGGGCTTCAAAATGTAAATACATCACTCTACAGCACATTAATTGACTGCACTGATGGCGGAGTGGTTTAGAAACTGGCCTCCAACCTGAGTGTTGTGGGTTCGATTCCCACACAGGACAACTCTTTGTGTGATCCACAAATGGTTGTTCTGAGGCTGGGTGTACTATGTGTCCGTGAAATTATATGTTTGTAAAGTCCCCCGCGATACAAGGATTATTGCATAGTGCTGGGTGTTGTCTTTTAAAAAAAATATTATCCTTACTTAAAACTAGCTATCCCACGGGAATCATAATTTTTTCCAGGATGAAAAGTAGCCTATGTCCTTTTCTGAGCTCGTGAAAGCATAACAATCAAATATACAAACACTCTCACTTTCATATTTACTAGCAGAAAACTGAGCATTGTGAGGGCTCGCGAAGTTTTCTACTTAATTTATAATTTTCGACAGATGGCATTAGGAATACAATAAAATTCTAATTAATAAAAAAAAATATTTTTATGTGTCTTATACACATAAAAAATATAATTTATACACAAAAAAAATACTATGTTTTATAATAGATAACACATCTAGATACAAATAGAAATTACTATGTCAAAGCCCTAATCTGAAAGTGTGATAGTTTCTCAGTAAAGTATACCACAATATGCATAGATTGTGGGATAGTAGTAAGTATAAGTAGTAGTAATAATTAAGTAGAGATTATCGTTGCGTAAAGTATCTACATAATGCATACTATTCGATACAAAATTGTTATTTAAATGTACTAAGTTGTTATTGTGCCGTGTGGGGCCGGCTTTAGAATTATACCACCCCTCTTCACCCATGGGAGTCGTAAGAGCTGACTGAGGGAATACCGGAGGGAGTGGGCAGCAGTATTAACAACATCCACTGCGATCGCCAACCCGCCTGCCAAGCGTGGCGATTACGGCACTATACTCCCCAATTTGGGGAGGCCTATGTCCAGCAGTGGACGTCGAAAGGCTAATGGATGGATGGATGGAAGTTGTTATTTAAATCTATATTTTGTGATAACATAAACTGCATTAATATTCATATTTTAATAGCATCAGACTAAAACAAATATAAACAAATTGTTACTTGCATAAACATATAAAAATAAAGTTTAAATAATCAGAATATACAAACAGCCAGGAAGCGTTCCACATAAAATCAATTTGCAGTGCAAATCGAGCGTGGAGACCAATACTTTCCAAGTCAACGACTTTCTTTAAGTGCTGTGACACGTAAATATCTAACTATTTTGTAAATAGTTTGCAATGTTTTTCAAATGCATTACCTAGGTCGTCGACGTCTGATACGTCAACGATACGCTACTACTCGAATATACAATTTTATAAAGTACTAGCTGTTGCCCGCGCCTTCGTCCACGTGGAATTTCATAAAAATAAATAAATCAACCTTTGAAATTGAACTCTTTTGAATTTAAAGGTAAAATTCAACGATATTATGGGAATTCGTGGTATAGATACCGTCTCACCTTTTCCACATTCGGATATTAAAAGTCCTTTTAAAACATTTTCTTGCAATGACAGGTACTACTCGTAATCTAGTACCATTGAAAAGTTTCGGTGGGCTTAAATTACGAAGTGGTACACCAATCTTAAGTTCTAGTTTGTGAGGGGGTAGATCAGGCACATTTATAGTGTTTAATTAACAGCTTCATCCACATTGCAATGCAGTTTTTTTTTCACGGAACCGTAATTATTTTTCCAAAATAAAAGTACACTAAGTTACGCGCTGTAACAACAGCTATCTGCTAGTGAAAGTCCCGTCCAATTCGGTCCAGCCGTTCCAGAGATTAGCCGGAACAAACAGTCACATAGACAGACAAAAACTTAAAAAATTGGTATTTTGTTATAGGCGTATATACTCTTGTATACATTTAGTAAAAACCTGTTATTTAGACATTACCGATACACACTTCAATTTTATTATATGTAATAGAAGATATCTGTAACAGAGCTGTGTATATAAGTATATTTTAGATATAAGGTTTTTCGGAGGCTGTACATTTTTAATCTGTGTGGTGACGGACCACTCCACCCATTCTTTTCCGCGGTGCGAGACCTTTGAGGGAAGTTAGCAATTATCACACATTGCATTAGTGGTGGTAGGTTTGAATACCAAGTGGGAGTACTCACTTGTTATCGGGCCCGAGCGTGTTGGTACCACCTTCTCCCTTTTGAACGGTCATGAAGCAGCCCTAAGTTATATATTTTATTATTTCATATCCTTAAAATTAAATGGTAGCAGTAACTTGACAGTAAGTTGAGTCCATGAGCAGCCGTTACCACTTACCATCATTTGGGCTGTAGCTCGTCTGACACCATAAGCAATAAAAAAACAGGAACAACTACTATATTAGACTATTTAGACGTGTCCAAACTCGCTGAGCCAATTTTAATACCACATTTTTTTTTCGATAGCTTTAGACTTAAAAACTGGTGTTCGTTTTATCCGGTTTCTGTAATCGGGAACTTAATAATGTTAAACAAAATAGGCTACGTTATTTATGTAAATCTAATCTAAATGAAATACAATGTTAATACTTGGAGAATTAACGTGATTTTAGGGCAGTTTGTTCTTTTTTTAATTGAACCGCTATTTTAAGTACGTATTTGGAATAATAACCTAACTAAGTCACACTTTCGTATTGCTTATAAGAAAAGGTTGTTCCATTATAAATACCAATACCTGGGTAGATACAGCAAAACATCTTACAACGGTAAGTTGAAAATTATTTTTTTTGTAATATCTCTGGTTCCCGATATGGTAGCGGGATAAAATGTAAACCAGTTTTTAAGTCTAATCGAGATCTATCAAATAAAAAAAGTTGCATCGAAATCCGTTCAGTAGTTTTTGCGGCAAACGGCTCCCCGCATCTTTGAACAGATCGTCGGTCCATCTGGTGGGGGGCCGTCTTACGCTGCGCCGTCTGATTCGTGGCCACTCGAGAACTTTTCTTCCCCAACGGTTGTCGGTTCGTCGAGCGATGTGGCCTGCCACTTCAGCATGGCAACCCGGCGGGCTATGTCAGTCACTCTCGTTCTCCTACGGATCTCCGTATTACGGATTCGATTACGTAGGGAAATACCAAGCATAGCCCGCTCTATGGCCCGCTGAGTGACTTTGAGCCTTGATACGAGGCCAACATTCAGAGACCACGTCTCTGTTCCATATGTCATCACTGGTAACACACACTGGTCGTAGACCTTCGTTTTCAGACACTGCGGAATATTGGACGAGAAGATCTTCCATAGCTTCCCGAACGCTGCCCAGCCGAGTTGGATTCGTCGATTGACCTCTTTCTCGAAGTTGTGCCTACCTAACTGGACTGTTTGTCCCAGGTAGACATAGTGGTCGACAACTTCGAGAAGCGCACTCCCGACTAGGACCGGTGCTGAAATGACATGGACATTAGACATGACTTTCGTCTTGTCCATGTTTATTTTAAGACCCACTAGTCGGGAAACTCTGCTGAGATCATTGAGCATGGTGCCAAGGTCCTCCAGCGATTCTGCCATGACTACGATGTCGTCGGCATATCGAAGGTGAGTGATGTATTCGCCATTGATGTTGATGGCGAATCCGGTCCAGTCCAAGAGCTTGAAGACGTCTTCCAATGCAGCGGTGAAGAGTTTCGGGGACATAACGTCTCCCTGTCTAACACCTCTCTGCAGTTGGTACAAGTTAATGGCTGTACTTTATTATTTTTTCAAAATTCCAACTAGTTTTATAGTTTGTAGGAACATAGAACATTGTGTATGGGTACGTACTCACTTTTAAAGATTTACATAAAAATAGTGATATCCTACACATTGGAAATGGAAGAACAATAAATGTGCCTAGGCCGATTTTTACATGTTACTGTATGTATAGATTCATTTTTGGGACGGTGCTGAATCTTTGATTTTTTTTTCAACATTACTTTTTTGTTGATCAGAAGTATTTATGAAGATCTAATTAATATTTTTATGAAGCCTTCCCCAATTAATGGTTTTTGTGTTAATAAAGTCTATATTCGGTCTTAAAATGATATAGCACACATTGCCCATAATACATAAACCAGATGATAAGCGGACGGGGGCCTGACGGGGCAATTTGGCAACGTTTCGTGCCTCTATCACAATTCGATGCCAACCAGCACAAGTCTACTACATACACGGTTGCTTTAGTTCCATTGACCTACTTCATGTTTAAATGAGGGCTTAATGAACACTGTTTTGTTCCAGTTACATTGCCAAATTGCTATTTAATGGTTTTTTTTAAGAATAAAAGCCTGCATATACCTAAAGCAGCTGTTCAATCCAAATATTTTTAAAGTTTTCTATCATCGTTTGAACATATAAGCACTGAAAATTTGGCCCATCTCCCCCTAAAAGTTACCTACATTCCTAATAATAAGCTTTTAAATTTGATAGGTGAGATTAGTGCCTAGTCTATTACTTTATTAATCTAGCCTACTCGCCTCTGCCTACGGCTTCACCTCAGGCAAAACCTAGATTTTAGCTTATGCAGCAGGTTCCCAATTCCTATATTAGCGTATACCAGTTTTTAAATCTACTCAAGAGCTATCAAACTAAAGAGTTTCATCATAACCTGTTCACTATTTTTTGTGTAATGCGTGAACACGCACGATAATTCTAAAAAAATGTTTCTGTTCTAAGACGCCTACATAATCTAATAAAGTGTTTTTTTCCTCAAATATCTTACATGTATCTATAGACATAGCTTTGTTCTAACTTTATAATAGTATAGACACCTGAAATATTGTTATTTATAGAATCAATAATGTTAATATCATAGTAAGGAAGTAGAAGATACACAAAAAATCTAAGAAATCAAAGTATTTGTGTGAATATTTATATTTGATTTCAATCATTCTTCACACAAGCGCATCAGGCATTGACAGGCTCAATGTTATTACACTCGTACACTCGTAGATCTCACTCAGTTTTTTATTTATACGCTTATACTTACTATTTGTTGATTTTGTTGTATCAATACAAAAAAATAAGGGTCATTCTTTATTGGTAAAGTTATTGTTAAGAATTCAAGTTGCAAGAAATTTCAGGACATAACAAAAGACGAGCTAATGTGTCTAGACGCCCGAGAAAGCGCATAATATGCTGGAATTGACACTGGCAGTTTATGGCGGTTCTGTTTGTAAGTTTCTTAGTTGTGTGTGGACCAAGCGTAATACTAAAGCGAAACGCATTGCAAATAGGTGCTATAGTAAACCACACAAATGCATCCTACTTACAGTCTCGTCCACGTGGTGACGGTTTAAGAATACGAAGTTTCACCACATACATTCATTATACGGCTATTGTAAGAGCTACGGACTAAGCTAAGCTATGCTAGCGGTTAGTTGGTGGCTTAGCAATTATGCTGACTAGGTAAGTAATCTAAAGAGATGGTATCGCAGTAAAAAAGAGTAACGCCACTATGAAGTTGACTCAAGCCCATCATTGGAACATGTAGTAACTTGTAAATAAAATTAAAATCTCGTCCCTCCGCACTATATAACTCAATCAATTATCTACTTCTCTCTTACTTTGAAATGTTAAAAAAGTAAAGAGAGAATATTAAATTACATGTCTGATAGTGACACAAACATGTGTTGTAGAAAAATATATATAAAATGTTATAGAGGAGTACCACTTACGTCATTTTGTTCTTATAATGTGATAATTGCATCAGGCATCGACAGGCTTAAAATGTTCTTCGTGTAGAACTAAAAGAGACAGTTTTATAAAATTGTAGATCTAGGGCAGTGAAGGATCTATTAAGTAAAACAACAATGTTATTTCTTCCTTAAAATTGTCATCCATTGGATAAGTTCAATACGTACTTTAAGTAAATAAAAGAAAATTACTTCCCTTGTTCTTGAGAGCTGATAAATATTGCATTAGCTACCGTCTCGGATAACTTTTGTCCCCAATACATTGTTTCGTCCACCGTCAAATTTTTAATTTTGAGCAAATTTTAGCTATTATTATCATGCATCATAGCAAAGAACATTGATAACCCTTTGGTCCTATGCTGCCTCAGTGTGGGGTTAGCAGACTTAAGAACATGTAGGCATGCAGGTTTTTGGTGATTTCGAAAAATCTCGGAAAGTTAAGAGATGTGTGTCGTGGAAGGACTGGGGTTTGAACTCGATACCACTGTCTCTTCACTGGACCCAAATCTAAACTTCACGCAGACGAAGTCGCAGGCAAAAGCTAATTTTGAAATGTATTAAAAATAAAATTGACGTTAAAATTTTTATATAATATGAAAGTAGCGTTAATAGAATTGAGAAGCCTAGCTGCGTCAGGTAATAAGATTATTATAAATCTGGGTGTGAGAGCGGTGTCTAGACGCGGCTGAGGCGAGGTCTCGTGAAGAGGGCTTTGTCGCACGAACACTTCTTAGTTCCCGCTTCTAGTGTAGGTAATCTCACCTAAGACCGACTCGCGTAGTAATATGTATGCGTTTATGCTTTAGTGCCTTTTAGTCATATAGAGAAAATTATGATGTGGCATGCCCTTGATGTTTTGTGGTATGTATGTCTAGGTCAGGATTCGGGTGCTATTCAATAATGAGTTTCTTATGTGCAGATTAATATTATAATTATGGTAAAAATTGATACAAATAGGTGCAAATACGATATACGAGATTAAATAATATAAAAAAATGTCTCACTGCCATCGAGACAAGTAAAATTTTAAAAAAAGGATTCAATGCGCTTTCATGTCACAGCGCCTTCAAAACCTTCCATCGACCTCTCATTCCTAGCCCTCCACAGCCACTACCGTCGCCCGGTCATGTGGTATTTGTGCGCTAACAATTAACACTTACTATTTTCACTATTTTGTTACTACGATTTATTCAATAGTCGATATTTCACATATATTGTGTATTACAACAAAATAAGTTCTTCAAAATTTTGAGACTATAACTTATGCTATTTTTACTAGGCGAGTGTATAAAGCATAGATTATATATAGATCGGCTATAGAGTAATCGCCAACCCGCCTGCCAAGCGTGGCGATTATGGCATTATCCCTCATGAAGGGATCGTTCGTTGTGGCGTTCTCTTGGGGAGGCCTATGTCCAGCAGTGGACTTTGAAAGGCTGATGGATGGATGGATGGATAGAGTAATTATGACGAGACCAAAACTGACACGTACCAGTGTGCGTGTCATGTGCTTGTGTGCACTTCAAATAGTGCTGGGACATTCACTAAACGCGACTATCGACACATATTGTGTTGTTTTAGTATCCCGAGGCGCAAAGTGAATTCAAATAATTTTTTTATTTGAGGGAATAGAAATAAAACTGAAATAAAACATGTTTTATTAATACGTGGGACATTCAGAAAGTTTTGAGAAACTAAAAAAATAACTTCTATGGATAAAATATTTTAATTATTTTTTCTCTCCACCAGAAAAATATAAAAAGAAATCTCCACCAGTCTCTATACAAAGTTTCATGCGTCTGAATCTATTTTCGAAACATTTTTCCAGTCCGCCGGAGACACATCTTCCACGGCCTTCTCGAACGCTGCTAGCGCGTCTTCCGGCAATTTGTGTTTAATGAAAACTGTATCCCTTTCAGCTGATATTTTATTTTAGGGAATAAAAATAAGTCACAGTGTGCCAGAGCAGGACTGTAAGGAGGGTGACCTAAGACTCTGACCGGTGTGGTGTCCAGGAAGTCCCGTCGTGTTGAGCGCTGAGTGCACGGGCGCGTTATCATGGTAAAGCAGTACCCCGAGGAGTCCGGTGTTCGGTCGCTTGTTACTCATTGCAGACAAAACTTCTGGCAGGCATTTTGTGGTGTACCATTCAGCGTTGATGCTGCTTTGGTCTTGTAATGAAATTAAAACCAGATATCCCGTCAAAGTGCAGAAACTAGCGATCAAAATTTTCTCTGCGCTTCTCGATCGCTTCACTTTCGTAGGCGTTGGTTCGTTTTGAAATAGCCAAACTGTTGACTGACGCTTTGTTTCTGGATCGTATTGATAAATCCAGAATTCATCACCTGCCAGAATGTTGTAAACGCGCCGAGACGAACCTGCTTCAAATTTTTTAATCATATCACGGCACCACTCCAAACATGCCTTTTTTTTGGAAAAAATGTTCCTAACCGCACACCCCGTTGTTTGGAGCAACGAAAACAGGATAGTGCGGGGCCTTCACTCACTAAAGAAACCCGCCGTGTGCCGTCTCTCCTCCTTTAATGGCGGGCCACTGGAACAATGTTACTTTCATTTGGTGGTCCGCTGGCGGCTTACCCTTTTGGGTACCCTCTACTGAGCGATGCATCCGCACACGGAGCGTCGCACCCTTGCGGGAGGCCTTGCGGGTGGCAGACGTTCCCCGGTCCATCCACCCGCAGCCTCAGCTAGGGCGGCATGAGGCGCAAATACTCACGCCTGCGCCGCCCAGTCGCTGGCGGCGGTTTGGGTCAGCGGAGGAATCCTCCTCCCTGGCCCTCTCCGTCGCTTCCTTCCGCGACATAACCTCCTCACAGAAGGCAGCAACCGTGGCCCAATTCCTGTCGCTGCCAAGCATCGCTTTAACGACGCTCGGCAGCGAGAGGTCCCCCTAATTTCCGCGACGAGTTCACGGTGCTGCTCGGTCCAAGCCGGGCACGACTCGAGTGTGTGCCGCACCGTGTCCGCGTCGCAGCCGCAGTGGTGACAGCCCGGAGTCGCTTCCCTCCTTGCGATTATATGCAGATATCTGAGGAAGCAGCCGTACCCCGACAGCACCTGCACCAGTCGGAAGGTAAGGACTCCGTGCTGTCACCCCGCCCACTCCTCCAGCACCGGCGGGAGCGCCCCTACGGTTACCGTGCGGTATCTACGTATGACCCTGGACGCAACGACTCTCTGTGGACTCCACAGAAGAGCCCTGTTCGGTGCGTCCAGGGCCCACACACTCCACACAGGCCTGCTTTTATTTTTCAGTCGATTTGATCGCTTTAGCTTTAGCCCACTTTTTTGTGCCCTTACATTTTTCAGTTTCTTTTTATTCATATCTAAGCGTCTTCTAAGATCAGCAATCGTCTTTTTCTTCATTTTCTTCAACCTCGGGGCATTTTCAAAATCACTAATGTTTGTTATAAAACTACTTGGTACTGGGGATATTTCTCTGTAGACATATGAGGATACTTTGCGTATTGGCTTCAATATGGCCTGCAGACAAATGTAAACATAATTATTGTGAAGTATTATAATAGTTAATTACAATAAATTAATAGAAACAAAAACAAATAGCAGTATTGGCCGAGTGTGGTACACAATTGATATTGAAATTCTAAAATGACGTACCGGCATGAATAACGTAGGTATAGAACCGGAACGTAGCTTTACTCTCTGTGTGTCACTATGAGAAAAACATTTTTGTCCAAAGTGCTTGCTGCATAATTTCGAATATTTTTTGAGAATCCAGTTTTCTCTATTAATCATTTTAGGCCATTTTTTCGAACACCAATATTCTGAGGATATCCAAAACATTAAATTGCAATTAAAATATAAACTTTAACTATCCAAAGGCAAAAATAAAGATAACTTTACGGTTAAGTTGAATATCTTACTAAATTTTTTTTTAATAATATTTTAAATATATATAAACCTTTACTAAAACATAAATCAAGAAAGGCCTTTCCCAATAATAGACACATCGAAGTCATTTTATCGATACCGAGATACCGATAGTGTCAATCTCTATCAAAGAAACATTGTAAATATCACAAAATTCCCGTATTTGTTATCTTTTTATATTGAATTCGAAGGCATTCCGGGCATGCATATGATTCAATGCAATAAAATTCCCCATCCGTGTATGAGCACGGCGTTTGTGGTAGTTCATAAGCTTTGCATATAAACAACAAATTACTTACATGTGAAATGTACAATTTTGTGTGTTTTCCTTCTTATATGAGTAACATCCGAGCACTGCACACGTAACCATGATTAGACACAGAATTATACGATAATTTCTGAAATTTTCCTAAAATATGCTAAATTTGTATCGTTGACGATTGATGTCAGGTTCATACAGATCCATAGCGTGTATGATAGTGGTCTCGTCTATCTATCTCACTCTAACATACGCGTATACTATGTTTTTACTCTTTTGCATCGCCGATCTATCTATATATTAAATCTATGGTATAAAGACATTTTACCAACATATACATTCAGTCAAGAAAGTATTGGGAATGGAAGATTTGTTTATGGTTCCAAATTAATTTTTTTGTTTTTTTTTTGTTGTTGTTGACTACTAACAGACGTTCCGATTTGGCTGGATGTGGCCGGCTCTCCGGCGGGTCGTCCATTAATCATGTAAGGCGGTAAAGGGAGGGGGTTTGACAAAAATCATGAAATATCACAAGGTTGTAGTGAGATATCACGTGTATTTATTTTTTTGTTGAACGTGCGATTTCTTAACAACCGAAAAGCGGCGTGTGAGCTTGAATTAGATTATACTTATCTGAAATAAAAGATAATATTATGAAATTTTTAAGATACTAAGAAAATGCACGTGATATTGGGGGGAGGGGGTTAGTCTTAAACCTCACCACGTATGACCAGGGCGAAGGGGGATGTCATAAAATTTTAAAAAAACATCGCATGATTAATGGACTATCCCGAGCCGGCCGTCCTGCATTTTCCAACCATATGCCTGTCAGATAGGGATGTCAAATCATATACAAAAAATATCGATATTTTTGTCGATGTTATATATCGTAAAGTTCTATCGATACTTTGTGATAATATCGTACAATATATTGATATTTCCGATATATCGTACGTAATTTGTTTGTATTTAAAACAAAATATTGGGGAATTTAATATAAATATAAAGACAGTTCCGCTATTTATTATTTTATACGTTTAAATATTTATATATGATAGGGCTTTTAAATCACGTTATACTTACTGTATGAATCGTAAACTGTATTAAACAATACAGATAATATTTGTCACGGCTTGCTTCTTTTAAACAAATTAATAGTAGCCGTTTTTATATATCGTTATGCACACTAACTGTATTTAGATTTTGTAAACTGTATCAAACAAAACAGATAATTAGTCATAATTTTATAGGTAATGGGGATCCACAGGCAAAGCTGGGCGCAGATGGCGCTATCGGCAAGAAGGCCACTATCAAATTGTAGTTGCTTTGTTTGCCTGAGAATTGTTTGCTATTTTTTGTATTTAATCGGGTAATCAGGGATATTGTTAAAATGTACAGTACCTGGATGAATAAAGAAGTGAAAAACGCTATGCTGTATAACCACATAATCGTTGCAACTTTTTCCACTTTTTTAATGTTGGATTTCTGGGAAATAAAAGCATACTGAGGTTACAATTATGTATGTACATCACATAGAGACATATTACGAGAAAAATAAATTTACCGAATTACAGGGTACAAATTGTATGAAAATTATATTTTTCAATAGCCATGACGATAATATGCTGTGAAACGACGGTAGTAAATATCCACATTTATTTTTAAATAGGTACTCAGAATGAAGCGAGTGACCGTAGATTAAACACTTAATACTGATAATAAGCGACCACAGATTATAAATTTTTCACTACTAGTACTGCCCTCAGTGAGGGTAGTATTTCGTGTCTTAACGTTTCGTTTTTGCGATAAGTAATAGTTATTAGCCTATATCCTAATCTGTACTCCCGAGGTATTATGTATACCACAATTCGTGATGATTCGTGAAGTAGTTACGATGTCAAGAGTTAGCAACAAAACAAACTTACTTTCACATTTTTATTAGTAAGACCGTTGTCAGCTCTGAATAAATTTGCTGAAATTCAGAGCCGTAAAAAAATCCGTGAAATGGTATGTTCGTAAAGTCCTCCGCGATACAAGGATTATTCCTCATTGCAAAGTGAAAAAAAATCACCGATATATCGATATTTTTTTGACGTGATAACGTCTTATAAATCGATAAATACCGGCAGCACGCGCGAAAAAGTCTGACGATCCGAAAAATGTATGTCGACCGATGCATTGTTTGTGAAATTAAGAAAACGTATATGACGTTATCACGTAAAATTATCATCCGTAAACCGACTTTACAGACACCATATAGTTTATTTTTCGATATATCGAAACCGATATCAATACTTAAAAAAAATATCGATACGATATATTATTAAATCGATACTTTTTGGTTCTTCTTGCATCCCTAGACGGTTGTACAGCCGACTGTCGGAACGTCTATAGCAATGTCGGAATGGTGGGCCGGCCTAATTATGGTCGGAACCAGCCAAATCGGAACGTCTATTAGTAATTGTTAGATTGGCACAACTGTTATCCATTTTGGCGCGTAGTTTGAGTTGCACCTGTTATTTATATTAAATACAGTGCTGATTTTAGTTATATCATATCTAGTTTGTATTGCGAATTTCATAATGGACAAAAACATCGAACAAAGTGTTTGTCTTAAATTTTGCATCGCCAATGGAATTTCGTGTTCGGAGTCGCTGAAAATGTTACAGAAGGCTTACGGTGAATCGACATTATCAAAAACACGTGCTTATGAGTGGTACAAAGCGTTTAAAAGCGGTCGAGATATGATGGAAGATTTGCCTCGCTCTGGTAGGCCATCAACGTCTGCAACTGAAGATAACATTTCAAAAGTGAAAGAAATAGTGACTGAAAATCTTCATTCAACTTTGAGAGAGATAGCCGCCGAACTTTCTGTGTCTCACGAGTCGATCCGTACCATTTTAAATAATCACTTGGGTATGAAACATGTTTCCGCTCGGCTAGTCCCAAAAGACCTGAATTTTCTCCAAAAACTCAATCGCATGAGAGTCGCTGAGGACATGCTAGAACGAGTCAATTCCGACCCAACATTCATGAAACGCATTGTTGCTGGTGACGAGACGTGGGTTTACGAGTTTGACATGCAAACTAGTCAACAAGCTTCGGAGTGGCGACTTCCAACAGAACCGAAACCGAAAAATCCACGCAAAAGTCGATCAAAAGTCAAAGTCATGTTGACTTTGACTATCGCGGTGTTGTGCACTCGGAATTCTTGCCAGAAGGTCAAACGGTAAATAAATATTATTTGAGCGTTGTGCGGCGTTTAAGAGAGCAAATGCGACGAAAAAGGCCAGATTTGAGGAAAGAAAATTTTTGAATTTTGCACCACGATAATGCGCCTTCGCACAAGGCCAATTATGAATGAATTTTTGTCCAAACACCCAACAAATACCATCGAGCAACCACCATATTCACCAGATATGGCTCCAGCCGAATTCTTTCTTTTTCCTAAACTCAAATTACCACTCCGTGACACCCGTTTTCAATCGGTAGAAGACTTAAAGGAGAATTCGCGGCGCGAACTGAACTCAATTCCGGAAACAGCGTTTAAAAAATGTTTTGATGATTGGATTATTCGTTGGCGTAAGTCTGTCGTTTCTGAAGGAGCATACTTTGCAGGTGATAAAATAAATTTGGATGAATAACAAAAATGTTGTGTATTATTGATCTTTTCCCGGTACTTTCTTGACAGATAGTATACCACAAAGTTGGAAAAATAACTTCGAGAACGTACCAATTTGCAGGCGTTTTGATGTGAAAAAAACTAGCTTTTGGCTGCGTAAAGCTAGTTTTTAGCTTATATCTCAGGCTCCCCATATGGTAGCGAGATAAAATGTATATGATTTTAAGTCTAATCAAGAGCTATCAAATGAAGTAAGTTTCATCAAAATCCGTTCAGTAGTTTTTGCGTGATGCGTGAACGAACAAATGGACAAAAAAATCTAAAAATATCGTTTTGTGTTTAAACATGGCCGTGTGGGGCCAGCTTTAGAATTGTCCCACCCTTCTCCGCCCATGGGAGTCGTAAGAGCCGACTGAGGGAATACCGAGGGAGTGGGCAGCAGCAATCCTTCGAGTATTAACAACATCCACTGCGATCGCCAACCTGCCTGCCAAGCGTGGCGATTACAGCACTGTCCCCCATTCTTGGGGAGGCCTATGTCCAGCAGTGGACGTTAAAAGGCTGATGGATAGATGGATGGTTTAAACATGCCATATAGCCTAATACAGTATTTTTTTCTCAAATATCTTAAATTTACAGACACTCTGTTACAGATTTATAATAGTATAGATATAGCTACTGCCTATGCAGTGTGCCAGCGTGTCCGCTCGCGTGAAGTACTGCAGAATTATTACTTATGTTTTGTACAAATAAGTGCCATGACTTTTTTTTATAACTAGGTACTTATTTGTGAATGTGGAAATAGAGAAATGAGTGAAATTCGAGCCTGCATCCCTTCCGATCCCGAGAAGTGCTCTAGACCGCTAAGCTATCGCACTGACCGACGGCCCAATCTCATCATCACATTTCTCTTTACCCACCCACATTCTTTATTTGATATTTTTATATACACACACACCTAGGTACACCTAGTCAACAAAAAATATTAAAAATATATAGATGTATATATATAGTACGAGATGCACACTCTTTTAATAAATTAACGTCATAATAAAAGAGTCGACGTAGGGTACGTAAGTTGCTACCCTTCAATCGCCTGCAACACTTAGGTAGCAAGGTGGGAACAGGTGTGTTATTGATATTATTTTTTTTGCTCACCGTGTTTTTAAGAACATTATATTACCTACTATCAGTGTGATCAGCTAAACTAAATTTTAATATGGATATTCTTCATTTTTTTTCCAGCGTCATTTATAATAGCTTAAAATGCCGAGTTAAAATTAATAACAACATACATATAAAAAGATAGCATCACGCCTGTTTTCCCCGAAGGGGTAGGCAGAGGTGTATTACACACCCACGGTTCGCAAGCTATGTTTAAATTCCACGTAATAGGGGGTGACCCTATTGCCGTCTACCGGACACGTTTCCAAACTCCGGGCTGCTACTGAGAAATTTTTCTTTTTACGAAAAAACACAATAACATTGGCCGATCCGGGGATCGAATCCGAGACCTCATGATCAGCAGTCACGTTACCACTGCACCACAGAGGCAGGCACCATAGCAGCACCAATTAATAATGAGGAAGAAAAATACGGTTAAATTATTCATCATCACATAAAAGCTTATAAGCCTCTCAGTAGTAATTAAGGAGCGTCTTAGCTCTGAAACTCATATTAAAATATTGTTAGTGTCCGCTACACAAAAGTCTGTCATAACAGTTTGGAAGTCATTAGCCGGGATGTTGAGGCTCGCGTTATATTTTACGAGCGGCTGGCGACTTCTATCGACCCTTCAAATGCACCTATTATATAATAGACTAGCTGCTACCGGCGAATACATCTGCGTGTAATTTCGATTTTGTTCAGCGTGGAACTCTAATTCCTTTGCCAAATTAAAAGTAGCCTTTTTTTGTTAAGACGGTAAAATATGTTCCTAACCATACACTCCGTCGTTCGGGGCAACGAACAGGGTAGTGTGGGACCCTCAACCATTAAATAAACCCACGTGTGCTATCTCTCCGCTTGTATTCGGGGCCACTGGAAATGCGTGACATTACTTCAGTAATTTTGATCGGTATTTTAGCACTTCACATGCCCAGCCACTTTAAAGAACAAATTATTTGTGGAAGTGAAAAAGGGACTTTACTGCGAACCGGATTCGAATCTGCGTTCCATCCAATCCGGGAAGTGCTCTGGACCGCTAAGCTATCGCAGTCACCTCCACTTCACATTTGTTTTAGATGTCTTTACGACCCACGCCACTAATCAGATGCATAACATGATGACATGACATACATTGTGCGCATGGTATGTGGGTCCAAATAACTTATCCATTACTTCGGTAAGTTACCCCGCATAACATCAGCTATCTGTCAGTGAAAGTCCCATTCAAATCAGTTCAGCAGTTTTGTAGATTACCTGAAACAAACCAGGAGGCATACAAAAATCTTAAAAAATGTTTCTCGCTTATCGTACAAACTTACATAATTGCATTTAGTAAAAGTCATAAGGTAGACAATACAAACTGACACTTCAATTTTATTTATCTTGATATACCTATATCGAAATAACCGTTTATAAGCTAACGGTTAAGCCGATGGTTTTAGAAACTGAAGTAAAAGGCACTCAAGTCGAAGTTAACGTCTGGGATGGTCATCCAGAAGATGTGAGGTCAAATCCGACTCATGGCTGTCATTTCGTATTTCACAGTTTCACATTTGGTGTTCTGGTAAATGGTTGAGCATGTCCAGTGCTTAAAGGATATTTATATCTAAAAATAACAACACTTTAGTAGACAATTTTCTGTTGGATTTATAAACCAGTATTTTGAGACCACAGTCCTAAAGGAATCAAATAAATAAATCTATTTAATATTCTAATTGATTTTGGTTGATATTCCGTTAACCTACTTAATCAGCCGTCAGATTCTCAAGCAGTTTGGAGGATCGGGTATATGGATCTCTAGTTGTACACAGTTTCGGATTTTGGGCTGTTAATTTAGTAAAAGTTAATTTTCTTAAAAAAAAACAATAAACTAAAGCTGGAATCAAACTGTCGGACGCGTCCGTAAGCCGCGGCTGACAGCTGCGACTGATAAGTGTGCACATGACAAAAACATCCAGTGGGCCAGATTCCTATCGGACGTCCGAACGCTCAAGGACGGTGTAAGGTTACGTCTGCGACTTACATCTGATAGTTTGCACAGTTCAGTGTACATTAATTGTCCAGATACATACAAGTCGCGGCTGTCAGTCGCGGCTTACGGACGCGTCCAACAGTTTGTTTCCACCTTTATACACGATCCAAATCTGGGAATTCTAAGTGCACCTTGGAATGCGAAGGTGCACTTTTATGCCATTGGACAAACAAGACAATAACGCCATAATTTTAATTTTTCCAACACAGGTTTTAAAATAACAAAATAATATTTTAATGTAACACTAATACATATTTTTCATTACTCATACTCTGAAAGTAGGGCTGAAGTTGCCTGAGGAGCGGGTTGAAAGTAATACTTTTCAGCCCTGGAGAGAATTACTTTCAACTGACAGCTGAGTAACTATAAAAAAAAACAGTTCTATTTTCTGTACAGCCAGTCAATTACAGCGCGATGTAAAATTGAAATAACATAAAGTTAAGTATTTATTCAAGAATTTGTTTTTTATATGACTTTATTTTAATATAGTTGCAACTATATCTTTAAAATAACGATGATTTATATTTTTTCAATGATTAAAATGAAAAATACTTTGGAAAATCCAAAACTGCACGCCTCATAATCTTCATTTTTCACAATAAAATTGATGTTTTCATAAGTAACTAATAATGTATTGGTCTTACTAAGTAGTTTTCAATAAATCACATAGATAGCGCTAATTTCAAAAAGTACTAATGTGGTTTTCGCAAAAAAATTGTGGAATGTAAAATATGTTTTTTTCGTGTTTTATAACGTTAGTGTTTTATTATTTACGTGTGTTTAGTGTTTTTAATTATTATTATGGATGAAATAGTTATTATACTTGACACATATCATCAGTTCGTCAAGCAAAGGTAAGAACTTTCTCTTAACAAACAATGTACCGGCAGGCCGAACGGCGTTCTGTTGACGATAGTAAAACCACCGGTGGCTATGCGTACGTAAAAATGTAGTTCTCATGAAAGGCGCTGGTTTGAGTGTCGCGTCGAGCGTAAATATTCAGAATCTTTTTGTTTTTTTAATAACAATTAAACCACATCGAATCAGAACGTGAAAAATAATAGGGCTCTATTCCTAATCATAATAATTACTAAACGAAAAAAAAAAATGACTCGATTAGTAAAGTATTTTGATCGTTATCGTGTTAACATACATTACCTACAACTCACGGACGTCCGAGCCAGATTTTTTCAAACAGTTTTTTAACTAGTTTAAATAACAAAAATGGCATCAAAAATATCACGAGTGTTAAAAATAGTGTTTGTTCTTTATATGTGTGTGTAGATATTATTTTATAAGTGCAATATATGATAAATAGAGACATTTTAAGTTTGAAAAATCATTTTTTCCGTGTAAAACGGGAGTAGAACATACCTCAACGCTTCGCTTATGAGGCGTGCAATAATGGCTGAATAGCTGACAGGCCACAGAAAAAAAAAACAAAATCGGCGGGAAAACGGCGATTCCAAATTCAATTTTTTAGTCTCCCATTTTTTCTTTAGCTAATTCATGATTTTTATTTTTAGTTTCCTCGTATTCGTAATGAAAAGCACAGTGTTTACCTCGGGATAAAGACTTATTTAGTCCCTCGAACTATTGGAGCCCTTGCTACGCTCGGGCGGCAAACCCCGTCTCGGCACTAAATAAGTTGCTTTCATCCCTAGGGTAACAATGTACTATTTAATAAGCAATTCGTATCTTGCAGCGGGTTAAGAGTATGTTTCATTATTGGATTGCACTCGTATATAGGTCTTAGAATAAATTTTGAAATAGGTAATTTCATCGTGAATGTGATCCTTTCTTTTCTTGTTCCTCAGTAAATAAAAACAATTCTGAAATGTAACTACATAAATGTTTTAGATTGCTCTTATGTAAACACAGTATCAAAGCAATAAACGAGCTAATTAAAGCGATCAAGTAAATATAGCGCTGTTGGATCAGCTTTCAAATGCTTTCCAAACATGAAGTTCAGAGGCTGCCTGATGAGGAAAACAAGCAGCGCTTCAAGCTTTAAGACATTAATTCGTTACCTAATTAGAGGAATTGCCTCCGGCTGGTGCAGTGCGATGCTGACGCGCTAATGAATCAAAATACATAGATACGTATATTCGCATTCTGTACCTATACTAGTATAATAGAAATGGAGACAGTTCTATAGTAACCACCTATTTGTGACGTATCTTACGTGTGATGCACGTTACATATGCTTTTAGTAGTTCAAATTGGCTAATTAGTAATTTTTGGTTTAATATTAAGTTGATCATCCAAAATTGTAATTAGTGGTTGAGCCTTGCTTATCCCAGCATGGATGAGCCGGTTCGATCGGGGAAGTACCACCCTCTCACAGAAGATCGGCGTGAAACAACGGTAGATACTCCTGCCATTTTATTTCGTATGGTGAGTGAGAGTGCTGGAGGCCCGAACGCCCTATGTATCCTGTTCTTATTATCCTTCCTATTCTCAAATTATCTCTAACTGCCTCGGTGGTGTAGTGGTAGTGTATGCGACTGCTAATCATGAGGTCTCGGGTTCGATTCCCGGGTCGGGCAATGTTATTGAGCTTTTCCTAAAAAGAAAAATTCTCAGTAGCAGTCCGGTGTTTGAAAATGTGCCCGGTAGACGGCAATAGGCTCGCCCCCTATTATGTGGGACTTAAACATAGCTGGCGAATCGTGGGTGTGTAATACACCTCTGCCTACCCCTTCGGGGAATGCTATGTATGTCTTCCTGTTCTCTCCTTAGTATCCATCCTATCCTCTGCTTATTATCCTTCCTCTCCACTTACTATCTCTTTCCTTGGTGATGGCAACACGCGAGTGATGCCTCTGGTGTTACTAGCATCTATAGGCTACGGTAATGATCAGGTGGGCCGTATGCTTGTTTGCCACCCACGTAGTATACAAAAAACTATAATTAAAAATAATCGTGTTGTCTGATAAGATAATCGTGCTAGAGGAGTTTACAAAACTCTGAAGTACCATGAAATCGTATCATTATACATTGAAGTATTCCCATACTATATAGGTAGAGTGAGTGCTTCTTGAAAATATTATTCCATCTGTGCACATAATCATTTATAATAAAGTTATATACAAATAATATGCGACATCCTTAATTTACAATAAAGCAGAATATTTTATGGGGAGTAGTCAGGAAATTAATTCGTAATCTATTTAGCACATAATTTCCTCTGTACTTACTCCATAAAGTGCTGGTAAAGGTACAATTACTCCGGTAAATATAATAAAATACCTTAAGTGAAAATTTCTCACTTTTAATGAATACATTTTACGCTAAGTAAGAAACTAGATGAATATTTTATGATTGAATACAATGCCCAATTATATTTTTATTGGCTGGTTATAAGCAATGTGTTTTGCGGGTGGATGTTTGTTATGAGGTGAATTAGAGAGAGAAATTGTCAGAAAATTGTAAAATATCTCTAAGCATTTAATAACTCCATCTGTGTTGCAACGGTAGTGTGAGCGACTGCTGATCATGAGGTCTCGGGTTCGATCCCCGAGTCGGGCAGTGACATATAGCTTTTTCGTAAAAAAAATTCTTAGTGGCAGCCCGGAGTTTGGAAATGTGCCTGGTAGACGGCAATAGGCTCGCCCCCTATTACATGGGACTTAAACATAGCTGGCGAACCGTGGTTGTGTAATACACCTCTGCCTACCCCTCGGTGAATACAGGCGTGATGCTATGTTATAGTAACTTTTAGAGATTCGCGAATTGTACACATATTTAAAGTAACACAAACGGGTCTTTTTTGCGTATAAATTAGGCGAAATTATCAACTACCTTTTACCCGACGTTTCAACTGTTGAACCGTCGGGTTTATGTTACTTTAAAAAGTTGCTTTAAATATGTGATGCTATGTTGTTATGCATTTAATAACAAAACACAATAGCGAAGAGAAATAAAATCCTCCTTCTAAATTTCTAAAGCATTAATTTATTGTCCTACAAAAAAATGGACTAAACCTACTAAAAAAAAGTTCAAAAGTTCGTGAAGTATAAAGACTAATGACTAATATAAAATGTACTAAAATTTTAAAGTAGGTACATACAAATATTCAAACAAAATATTCAAAGTTCATGGATTGTACAATTTATGGAACATAATTATAGGTTGTTGAAATACTCATTCGATTAATTTTATAATTTACATTGCCATAACATAGTTTATAATTTATAATTTAGTTACTTTGTAAGTTTTATGTTCTAATGTAATGATATATACATTCCAATTCTAATTTAACTATTCTAATTTTAACCTATATATTGAAATTGTAATTATATCTATGATTGTATTTTTGTAACATTTAATAATCTTGTTTCATGACCTTGAAAATTTTACTTCTAGATTTAGGTATGTCGCTGTTCTAAGCACGCTATAATGTTAAGAATTTCTTAATAGAATTCTAAGCAATAGTAGGAATAGCAATGCGCGTATGTGAGTGGGATCCTAAGGATTCCAGGGAATTGCGAAGCTCAAACCCTTCGCGTTCCTTCGATGATGCCATTAAATATCTCTTTGCCAACGAATCTTGTAAGTCTTTGATAAATGATCAGAATTTAGTGAAAATTTATGCGATACGGTTTCCCTCCAAATTCCTAACTAACAGCAAGCTTGAACATCAATGTACATAATTTATCAAAGAAATATTTTTTCGACTGCGTTTGAAAAGGGCTTCCCAATTTCTAACATAAAATGACACAAGTCAATAATCTAAAGAACCGCGATTAGATCCAGATAGACAATTTCTTTTGCTTTATCCCATCAAGGAGAGATCCTTGTAAAAATAAACCTCATAAATAAATATATTTATTATATGCTTTCACTCATAAAACGTAGAAATATTTATTTTATTCGAAAGATAAAATAATGTATCTAGAGTGAACACGACTGCCCTACCAAAATAAATATTATATGTTAGTGAAATCTTCTTTTTTACATTTGATAATGGAGTCATTCACACCACAATATAGTAGTTATTTTTTTTTAATTAATCACTTGGGATGACGTAAGACTACTAAACAACCCCATATAAACAAATTTGTTCAGGCATTTAAAAAAAATCGTGGACTGACAGAACTCTTATACAAATCTTTGAGGGTTTACTACATTTTTTTTTGAACCGTCGTGTAAGTATTAGCAAAGAGTGTTATATAAATATAGTATTAAAATAAACGACATTTTAGTCACTAATTAGATTATTAATTAACATGCTAGCATTAACTACGACTCCGAGTACGCTATATACAAATAACTGCATACAATTTTATTACTTTCTGATATTTACGACAATGTTACACATTTTGAAATAAAACTACCTACGTTTACAGAATCTATCGCGTTTACTTGATTTTCTACTATCCCGACGTTTCGAATACTTTACAGCATTCCTGATCACGGGTGGACTTAGATGGTAGACGTCCAAGGCTGATATGTTGTTCAACGCGATAGATTCTGTAAACGTAGTTTTATTTCAAAATACAATTTTATTACTTATTTTATACAATATCGTTTTTATGCTATTATTTTTATTTAAAACTAGCTTAAGGAGCTGCTTTTATGCTATATATCTGGTTCCCGATATAGTAGGGGTATAAAATGTATACCAGTTTTAACTGTAATCAAGAGCTATCAAACAAAAAACTTTCATTAAAATCCGTTCAGTAGTTTTTGCATAATCGAGCATTATGAAAAAACTAGAAACGGTGAAAACAAAGAAACGGTCAAAAATAAAAATAAAAATGTTTTGTGCTCAGAGACGCCTAGACGTTCAATAATTTTTTGCGCGATGCGCAAACGAACAAACAGCCAAACGGACAAAAAATCTAAAAAAATATATTTGTGTTGAGACACATCTATACAGTAATTTTGTTCTCAAATATCATAAATGTACAGACACCTCTGTTACAGCTGTATAATAGTTTGTATTTTTATTTATAACTTGCCTTTAGGTTATATATCTGGTTCCTGATATAGTACGGGTTAAAATGTATACCAGTTTAGTCTAATCAAGAGCTATAAAAAAAAGAGATTCATCAAAATTTCGTTCAGTAGTTTCACATTATGCTCAAACAAACAAACGGACAAAAAATCTAAAAAAAATACTTGTGTTGAGACACGTCTACATACACCTGTATTGGCGGACCACTGAGTTACATTACTTCAGTAGACCACTGCCAACTGACCTATCGCGATATATATACCTAATTCTAATGCACATTTTCGTACTTTTTATTCCAGTAGAATTTTTTTGCCAAAATAAACTTGTCATATTCTTTATTAACGTGACAATGTATACGCTCGAAATAATTTCATTTGATCGTCTAGTCATGGAATGTCATCTGCTACGACAATTATCTCTACCTACCGTCGTCCAATATGTCTAGAACTCTACACTTCTTACCTAATGCTGATTCATCAAGAATTAGATAGAGCCACTGCGAATGGCTGCCTCATATAAGAACTAAGACATTGCGGACTATTGTCTCAGGCTGATGCTGTGCAATTACTTTTTATTTCTCTTCGTTGTCTCTACCCCTAAATAAGAATATAAAAACGAAGTCGTAAAATAATTTATGTCATCGAGCTTACGTCATACTTGTTACAAAGAAAGATATATGAGTGTATTGCAAGTTCTTAATAAAAATCCATTGTCCTCGTATGTACATTGTACAATTTATTGATTTGTACATATTTCTATAAAGCTAAGTCTTATTTAAGGTATTTGTTTCGAAAATCACGTTTTGAGATGTTATATTATAATGTGGTTAAACGTAATACTCCTGGCCGTAATTTAATAAAGACGATTAATAAAACAAATTTTGTGAAATAGAAAAAGAAGATCATTTCTAATGGAATTTGATCCCACGTCTTTTGTAATGCCGCTCTAAATGCGCTGCCACTGAGCTTGAAGCTACCAATTTCTATACCATGTCCTTTTTTACCTTCATGGGTAACGCGAATGCTATCTGTCGGAAAAGTCTTTGCATATTCCAAACAAGTAAATACAATTAAGAATGATACCTAAATATATTATGACGCAGACATACAAATACTCGTATATTGTGAATCTTGTCCACTAAGCTTATCTTCTTTATCTATTATATATAATTCTAGTGTCACGATGTTTGTCCGGGATGAACTCCGAAACTACTGAACTGATTTTAACTTTTCTTTTTTTTAAATGTGTGTTTTGTTCCAACTTAAGAGATAGGATACTTTATATCTCAATTTATAATTGCAATATTTATTCATGAAAAATATATGGCGGTACGAAGTTCGCCGGGTCGGCTAGTAGGTATATAAAAATTTACGTCATGATGTTTGTCCGCGATGAACTCCTAAAATAGTGAACCGATGTTAATGAAATTTTGCAGTTTGGTCCAACTTGAACTATAGGATAGTTTTTTTTATTAATAAATATAAAAAAATCATGTCAGGTTGTTTGTCCGCGATAAACTCCTAAACTGTTTTTAACGAAATGTTGGTCCAAATTCAGAGATAGGTTAGTTTTTATCTCGATTATCTTCTTGTGTTATTGTAAAATTAACATACGGATTATATTTGCCACAGCAACGCGTGGCCGAGTCTGATAGTTATAATAATAATATTTACTGACACAGAATGCTAAAATAATAACAGACAGTATATTTTGTTATTATTTTTTTTATTTATTTTTTTTAAACCTTTGGTACGGCTATCCCTGAGAAGTAAGTTCAAATCCTGCTTGTGACTATAATTTGTGTCCAAGCTTTTTATTTTGATATTTTGTTTTCCACATAAATTATATAATTAAAATAAAGTCCTTGTACTATCTAAAGTTATCGTATTAATTACCAAACAAACATTGCAAAGGTTTCCTGATGAGGCAAACAAGCAGCGTTTGAAACCTTAAGATGTTAATTCGTTAACTAGGTAAGAAGTTAACCTCGACCTGCCCAGCATGACCCGTGACGGTGACGAACTGATACGTATTTGCTGTACTGAATATATGTAACTAAGTTTATTATAAGATAAACAAAACCGTATAGAGAACTAGTTACTGCCCGTTAAAGCTATTTTTTTTATTATAACAGACAGATAGGTACGCCAGTTATAACAGACATAATTATATAACAGACAGATACTCCTTTTAATTATTATTTTTTTTTTTGCTAAGTCGTGAAAAAATTTAACTAACCGCACACCCCGTCGTTCGGGGCAGGGCAGGAACAGGGTAGTGTGGGGCCCTCACCCGCTAAATAAACCCGCCGTATGTCGTTGGTATTACATTCCTCCTAACCGCACACCCCGTCGTTCGGGGCAGGGCAGGAACGGGGTAGTGTGGGGCCCTCACCCGCTAAATAAACCCGCCGTATGTCGTCGGTATTACATTCCTACAGTGGTAGACAAAATAGCCTAATACCACCTTTTTTTACTTAAATATATTTAATGTCGTTTAGCTCTGTTACTTATTACTATAATATTACAGATTATAAATGCAAAGTTGTTCTCGCTGATTTGTATTATACTGCAATAGTCATTTTTATACTCATTCCTCTACTGACCTACTAATGGATATTACTAGACTAGTTCATAACATTTGTGTTTCGTTTAATATAAAGTGAAATACTCACGGAAATGAACTCTTTAATCAGTTTAGCTCATAATTTCCTCTCCACTTCAACAAAGAACGTTTCCATAAATACAATTTTGCTCGCATGAGAACGTAGTGTGTGATATGAAATGTGGTTATTATTTTCATAGTTCAGTTTAATCATCTAGGCGTGCCACGTGATCATGGCAACTCAGTCGCCGAGTGACTGGACCTGAGTGTTCTATTTCACATTTAAACACAGATAGGGTGCCGGATAGGGTTCCCGCCCGAGTTGCCACGGCCCGGGGAGGGAACTTCGAGGAGGCGGCGCAGTCGGCCACCTTCGCGAAAGCTCAGGGCGCTTAGGGTGGCCCTCAAGAAGTCAGAGGCTCTGCTATTTTACGGGCCTCGGCGCGGACCACCCACCGGCGCCTCGATTACGGTAAATGGTGTATGGGTCAGTATCCAGGCCCACATAAAATATCTGGGCCTGGTCCTCGACGGGCGATGGCATTTCAACGAGCACTTCCGCCAACTCACACCGTGACTCGTCGGTACGGCGCCCGCCTTTTGGCGTCTTTTACCGAACCTGGGCGGACCCAGCATCGCGTGCCGACAGCTGTAGTGTGTGTGTGTGGGGGTGGTCCGGTCGATGGCGCTTTACGGCGCACCCGTGTGGGTGGAGACTCTGCTGCCCGCAATAGGGCTCTTCTGTGGAGACCGCAGAGAATCGTGGCGGTCAGAGCAATCCGCGGCTACCGCACGGTGTCATGCGAGGCCGCATGCGCATTGGCCGGGACCCCCCCGTGGGACCTGAAGGCGGAGGTGCTCGCCGAAGTTTATCGGCGGGCGTCAGCAGAGCGTGCGGGAGGCGTTCGCCTCCCGCCTAGTCAAATCCGCGTATGAGTCCTAGCACCGGGATCTCGCTGCAGTCATCGGAGAGGACCTGTCGCTGCCGGCTGTCGTTCGATTGATGGTGGGCGGTGATAGGTATTGGACCGCGGTCGCCAACTTCTGCGAGAATGTCTTGCGGAAGGAGGTGGGGGAGAGGGCCAGGGAGGCTGATCTCTCCTCTGACCCGACTCGCCGCCGGCGCGCGGGGCGGCGTAGGCGCGAATATCTGCGCCTAATGCCGCCCTAGCCGAGGCTGCGGGTGGTTGGACCGGGGATTGTCCTCCGCCCGCGTAGAGCCTACCGCGAAGGTGCGACACCCCAGGTGCGTGGGGACGTCGCTCAGAGAGGAAGCCCAACAGGTCTAGCCGCCGCGCGGACCACTGAAGTGAATATACGCGGTACCAGTGGTCCACCGAGTATGGGCGGATGACGGTGCACGGTGGGTTTTTAGTGGGTGAGAGGTGTGAGACTCCCCCGCTGTCTCCCCGGGCAGTGGGGTGTGCGGTAGGTACATTTTTGCCCACCTAAAAAAAAAGTTTACGCAAAGACTAGCTATTTCGTTTTGTTATATATAGGTATAAGTATTCCGTACTTGAAATCTTTGCCTTTTCCACATCTTATGTAAAATGAATAGAAGTGGCTACGCTATAATCTTAGTTCGCCTCCACAGGGATATTTTAAAATACTTACCTTTTTTAAATTAGATAGAAAAAAGGTAAGTTTAGTAAATAAGTTTTAAACTACACTCTGATCCGAAGCAACACATAATAGTTATTTTAAAATTATGTACGAACATTATGTTGTTCCTTGTTATAGCAGTGAATTTAGATATCGTGAAACCTGACCTGCATATATATTATATGAGATAAGATAAAATATCTATGAATAGATATAAGGTATCTTAAAAATTACTTACTTACTTATCATCACGCCATTTCCCTTGCGGGGTAGGCAGAGAGAACAGAGTGCCAAGAGGCTATATTCTTGCATACATCTCTCGCTTCCTCAACATTCATAACTCTCTTCATACACGCTCGCCGGTTTCGGAGACTCCTGACTCCACCTTCCTTCAATACATGACCGATTTGGTCTAGGTAGGTGAGTCTCGGTCTCGAATGCAGTCAGTCAGCCTCACTCCATAGATTCTCCGCAGAGATCGCATTTCTACTGCATTGATTTTACCCTCATACCCCTTTTTGCATACCCAACTCTCGCTTCCATACAATAACAACACTGCGTTGTGTATTGCGACACGTGCCTTCTGGCTGAGGTGGTGGCTGCCGAGAAGTTGTCCCAATGCTTCGTTCACTCTATTTCCCGCATTCACTCTTCTCTTTACATCAGTGGTGTACCTACCATTCCGACTGAATCCACATCCAAGATATACAAATTCATCCACTTGTTCTAACACACCCTTTCCTATTGCTACTCTAACATCTGTTCGGGCTTCTTCTCTTTCAAAAACCATTATTTTGGTTTTGCTCATATTCACACGTAGGCCCCTTTTCTTACAATCTTCTGCCATTACGTCGACTAGGGTTTGCAGGTCAGTCGCAGACTGCGCTAATAGGACCGCATCGTCTGCATATAGTAGAGAGTTAACCACTGAGTCGCCCATCTGAACTCCCACATTCATTTCATTCAACCTTTGTAGACATTTATCCAGATATATGATAAACAGTCTGGCTGATAGAACGCAGCCCTGTTTAACGCCGATATTGACATCAAACCAGGGTGACATTCCATCATCCAGCTGCACACAAGCTCTGCAGTCCATGTAGTTGGACTGCACCGCTTGTAGCAGTCTACCGTTAATACCATACTCCGGCAAATTGTCCCAAAGTTCCTTTCGTACAACAGTGTCAAATGCTTTCTCCAAATCCACAAAACTGCAGAAAACCATCTGGCCTACAGCCAGATGCTTCTCCACAATGTTGCGCAGAGAAAACACTTGATCCATGCATCCTCTTCCATACCGGAAACCTCCTTGTGTCTCACACAAAAATTACATTAAAAATAAAAATTTCATTTTTGTAAATTTTAAAAATGACATTTTTTTAATTTCTAGTAGTGACTGTAGAATATATACTACAGTATCACCAGCTTGTCAAATGATCACCGTAGAATATAAAAGAAAATACAATAGAATAAAATGGAACAAAATTATTAGAAATATTACACAAAATAGATGAAACAACGTGTTATTTTTCGAAATTATGGAAAATAAATACTATGCGGGCTTATTTTGTGTCGTTCTATATCTTATAATAAACAACACCATGAAAATACCTCGCCAAAAATGGGAAATTGAAAATGTATTGAATACGCAATGAGGTATCAGAAAAACGACAAGAATCCCTGAAAGTGAAAATATTGTTAACAAAATTTCACGGCATTCGCTATCAGTGACATTTCTGAAACCTCTAATAATACTTTTCAGATTAGAAACCATATATATGGTTAAAATTCACAATCCTTACTCCAATCGTTTTGAAATGAAAACATATATAGTCCGGAGCCCAAAAAGGACATGGGCTACTATTAAAGTATAAATTAATATTTGTGAATGATGAAAAAGAAAACTTTAAAATGCGGAAATCGAACCCTTCCTTTCCGGGGAAGTGCTCTAATCCACTGAGCTACCGTACTCCCTTACGGTCATACCCAATTTCCTCATCACATTTGTCTAAACGACCAAAAAATAATTGTTTCACAAATAATAATTGGTACTTTAAAAGTAGCTGAGCATGTAAAGTGCTAAAAATAAAGATCAAAACATGGGCTACTATTTACTGCAGAAAATGGATGGTTCTCTGTTTTCGCATAGAGATGTGCCGTACAGTGACATATTTATATTTTGAAGTCCACGCAGACAAAGTCGCGAACAGAATCTAGTTAATTATATTATTAACGTAACATAGAAAAATAAAAATTTTATACGACGTGGGTGGCAATCAATATCATACGGTTCACCTGATGGTAAGTGGATACTGTAGCCTATAGACACCAGCAACACCAGTAACACCAGCATACTTCCCCGAGCTGGCTTATTCATGCTTGGACAAGCAAGGCCACTAGTGTATATATTTATCTCTGGTGCGTTCACTCGTTGAACAAAACTATATTCTGTGAGAGAGTGGTTCATTCTCAGTTTATCCTGGCCCGTAGAATGTAACTCACTAAATCGCATCGACATCGCATTGTGACATTGTCATTGGTTGAGAGATCTTGAAAGACCATCGTGATTGGTTGAGTGATTATTGCGACATCGCCCGTCTATATCTCCACCAATCAAAAATACGACGATACGCTTTTGTGAATCACATTCTAAGGGGTCTGATTATTTATACTGAAATCAGCGAGGCCTTATTATTTTTGATCTATATTTATTATTTTTTACTCCTGGTGTAGCGGTAGTGTATGCGACTGCTAATCATGAGGTCTCGGGTTCGATCCCCGGGTCGGGCAAAGTTATTGAGGTTTTTCCTAAAAAAAAGAAAAATTCTGAGTAGCAGCCCGGAGTTTGGCAATGTGCCCGGTAGACGTCAATAGGCTCACCCCCTATTACGTGGAACTTAAAGATAGCTGGCGAATCGTGGGTGTGTAATACGCCTCTGCCTACCCCTTCGGGGAATACAGGCGTGATGCTATGTGTTTTTTATATTTTTTTAGCATTTGACATGCTCCGCTACTTTTTAAAGTACAAATTATTTGTGAATAAGGAAAAAGAGATTTTTAGTACGAGCGGGAATCGAACCCGCGTCTTTTCCTATCCGGGGAAGTGCTCTAAGCCACTGAGCTATCGTACTGACCTAGTCGGTCATCCCAATCTCCTCATCACATTTGTCTTTACGACTTATTATTACTGAAATTTAGATAAGAGGGATACTCACTTGTTATCTCATCCGAATGTTTCAGTACCACCGAATTTCTTGTGATCGGCCGTGAAATACCTCGGTGTGCTATGGTTATAGTGGAAGATAGTAATCCATTGTTTCATCCCATCCGCGAAATGAAATGGTCAGTAGTTTATTTTATTTTTGTTGAGTCGTAAAGATATATATTATGTTCCTAACCACTCACCCCGTCGTTCGGGGCTACGAACAGGGTGGCGTGGGGTCCTCACCCACTAAATAAAGCCGCCGTGTGCCATCTCTCCGCCTTTATTTGCAGGCCACTGGAACTATATTACATTACTTCAGTGGTATGGTGAGTATCGCCTAGCAGTATTCTTAGTATGGCGAGTCCATGATCAGCGGCTACCGTTTACCATCAGGTGGGCCGTGGCTCGTCTGCCAACATGAGAAAATAAGTATTATAGGTAATCTAAAAATAAATGGACCAAATACTTTTTTCTAATTAAAAAATATTAGCATGTAGCGACATGAAGACCTGCTAGCAATGACTACGATGCGACGTCAGTACTCAAAAGAGCGTCTCGACTACTTCCTCGGAATATTAAACGTCCGGAACTTGCGAGTCAATCTGCTCGTTACCTTGCATCCACTTCCGGCACCATTGAAAACGATCCGCTTTTGAGCAAACACAAGTTGAAATCATATCTCTATCTCCAGTAATTTGTTTGTTTATTTGTAGACTTAGTTTAAAATAGTGCTACAGCAGATGAAATAAGGTAAAATATAATATATGGAATGAAGGAGGGCTTAAAATAGCATGGCCTAATTTCTATTATACCTATTAATCTATACTATTATAAAGCTGTAACAGAGCTGTCTGTATATGGTCTGTAGATTTAAGATATTTAAGAAAAAAATACTATAATAGACTATATAGGCGTGTCTAAACACAAAACAATTTTTTTTTAGAATTTTTGTCTACTTTTCCGTTTTTCTGTTTGTCTTTTTGTTCGTTCGCGCATCATGCAAAAACTACTGAACGGATTTTGATGCAACTTTTTTTATTTGATAGCTCGTGATTAGACTTAAAAACTTATACCACGTTTTATCCCGCTACTATATCGAGAAGCCGAGATATAAGCTAAAAACTAGCTTTTGGCTGCGGCGGGGCCGCGGGCAAAGGCTAGCACTAACTATAATTAGAATATACAGTATCACCAGCTTATCAAATGTTCACTCTACAATGGTACAAGCGATAAATAAGTTATAGAACAAAATATAATAAAACTAGCCTCTGGCTGCGGTGAAGCCGTTTCGGTTATATCTCAGGTTCCCGATATAGTAGCGGGATAAAATGTATACTAGTTTTTAAGTCTAATCAAGTTCTATCAAATAAAAAAGATTGTATCAAAATCCGTTCAGTAGCTTTTGCGTTATGCGCGAACAAACAAACAGATAAACAGACAAAAAATCTAAAAAAAAATCGTTTTGTGTTTAGACACACCTATATAGCCTATTACAGTTATTTTTTCTCAAATATCTTAAATGTACAGACACAGCTCTGTTACAGCTTTATAACAGTTAGGATTAAAAGTAATATTAGACAAAACAGAAGACGTATTACTATACAGTGGTTGAACTACTGAATCTCCCAAAAGTTAGAAATAGGTCGCACGTTCCAAATACGAGGTGGCTTTCTCTTTTCAAATAAATAAAATTAAGTTTTGTTCAACAGAGCAAGTGTCGTGTTTCGTATGATGGGCGATAGCACCGGAGGCGCAAACCCCCTCCTTTTTATTATTATCCTTCCCGTCCTCTTCTTATTATTCCTCCTCTCCACTTTCTGTCCCTTTCCTTTAAGTTGGCAACGCGCGAGTGCTACCTCTGGTATTGCCAGCGTCTATTGGCTACGCTAACCGCTTACCATCAGATATGCCTCTTTGAGAGAGAGAGAGCGAGAGAGAGATGTTTATTTGAAGAGATGAAGAAATTGGAATCCTTTTTGCAATAAATCTTAAAGATTTCCATACTTTTGTATGTTTTTATTTCACAATATGCATAGATAATTATGATATGCAAGCTTTTAGAAATGTAATAATAAACTCATTATCATAAATAAATAAAGCAAATTTCTTTCATAAGTACATCGAAGTAATTTTATTACTATTTTCATGTTTATAGATCGTCTTTAAGTTATATAGATAATTGTTTTTTGCCAACATATAGACAATTATATTAAAGTAAATAATATGAATTTTGCCTGCCCTTAATTACGCAGTTAATTAGTACAGCTGCATAGCTGCAATGCTTTTAGCTATTGCATGAGAACGTAATATAATGCATGAGATGTTTGTCTATTAAGACAAACGTCTCTTACATTGTAATATTGCCCCTCAGTTCAGTTAGTGTCAGCCTCACAGCTGAAAGATACAACACAGAGCGTAATTAACTTGGAGGAAATGTAGCGCTGATGAATCAGCTTTCGAAATGATTTCCAAACATGTTCTACTAAGATCGCTGCGCAAGCAAGCAGCTTAGAATTTCAATTTAATTTTGTATTAGAAAAATATCGTATTTCTTTGGTCAATGCATGGCTATTATCTATTATACGTACATGGATGATCTTAAAACAATAATGTTTGGATTATAGATTAGCTTATGAATCTGCGATTTAAATACATATTTATTTTGGATGCAATCATATAGGTATTTGGATTGACTTTTTAAGGAATCAAAGACAGTAGAAATCAACATCAAAAAAAACAGAAGGAATCAAGGAAAAAAGATTTAAAAAAAAAATAACAATTTTTTTTTATTGCATGTAGTGGCAGACGAGCCGCGGCCCATCTGATGGTAAATGGTAACCGTCACTCATGGACTCAACTATACCGAGAGTATTGTCAAGCCACTGCTCACCATTTTATTTCACAGATATGAAATGAAAGAATAAACGGCTATCTCCTGCTACAGCCAAAACGCAACGATGTGCTTCATGGCCGGTCACACGGGAGATGGTGGTACCAACTCACTCGCGCCCGATACCAAGTGAGTACTCCCACTTGGTACCCAGCCCAATCACCAGTCATGCATTGGATGATAATTGCTTAATTCCCTTAGTCGCCTCATACGACATCCGTAGGAAAGAATGGGGTGGTGACACTTCTTAGTGCGTCACCACACGGACTAAACGGTCTGTTATTTAGCAACGCTTGGTCTCGTCAAAGCGTGATAACCCCCCAAGGGTTTATAATAATGTAATGAAAATAGACATAAAAACATGTACCAGGGAATTTCTATTACAGTAAATTAAATGTATAGTGCTTCATACATTGCAAGTCCTACTTGTAAGTAAATATCGGAACAAAAGTCTATTTTGTAACTAATAAATATACCCATAGGTAACACGAATAGACGAAAGAACTAAGATTCGCTTGTAGAACAGGTTAATTTTTTTGGTAAGGCAATAAGGGAAAAAATATACCTAACCACACACCCCATCGTTCGGGGCAACGAACAGGGTAGTGTGTGGCCCCTCACCTGCTAAATAAACTCGCCATGTGCTTCTCTCCGCCTGTATTGGCAGACTGGAGCTATGTGACATTACTTCAGTGGTGTAGAACGGTCCTATGCTTTCTTATTCGGACTTAAAGATACTCGCTGTTATACGTTATTATTAATCCTATTTATATTTCCAAAATAAAAATAGTTTAAGTTACTTCCTTATAACAGATCTGCTACTGAAAGTCCTGTCCAAATTGATTCAGCCATTTTGTAGATTAGCCGGAACCAACATTCAGACAGACAAAATTTTAATAAATGGGGGTTGTTATGGGTAACGTATACGTGTACTTTCATAAATGCGTTTAGAAAACAGCTGTTATTTAGACATTGCAAACTACTTCAATTTTATTTATTTGCAGATAGAAGGTAAAATATGACTGGTCCGTCATCATTGTGATTCCGCCATCTTTGGGAGTCCGCCATATTGGATTTTTAGTGACGTCACTTAACTAACAATGCATTGTTACCCAAACTAAATTTATGTATGCAATTCAATTGGATGGAAAGAGCTGTTTTATATCAGCTGCAAGATTTGACCCAAACTAATAAGGCAACTCAATATAATTCTAATAAATTACTAGATTGTGACTTAACAGTAAAATATCGAGATATTATAATTAATAAAACAAATATAAGGCTGTTATTAGAGACTAATGTGATTGAAAACATATTGCCAAATATACAGTGAAATGTATAACGCATAAAATGCATTTATTCCATCGTGGCGGAGCACAAATATTTTTTATCCAAGCGTAAAGAAAGTCATCTGTATTAGAACTTGTTGATACTCGGTATGAACGTTTTGATATTTTTCATCCTGTTCTTACCGTCAGGTGTGTCTGACTGTGATTTATGTCCTCACTGAAATGGGAGAATTGAAAGAATCCTGGCTTTATTCTGTACATAGTATATAATCAAGCCAATATACATTTATCTCTTTTAATATATTAATATCATAGTAGATAATACTTACAGTTATATTTATGTTACTGTTAGCATTTTGCTGCAAAAGCCAGTATACATACAGCCTAGTAAAAAGATTGTTAAATACTGTACGTATAGGTCAACGACTTCAAAAATATTTCTTCTTATAAATTCCGCTATCTGGCAGTGAAAGTTCCATCCAAATCGGTCCAGCCGTTTCACAGATTAGCTGGAACAAACAATGAGACAGACAAAAACTTAAAAAATAGGTATTTTTTTATAGATAACGTATATAATTTCATATGCAGTAAGCAAAAAGCTGTTATTTAGAGATTAAAAATAGACACATTTTTTTTAACATTTTGATCTATATTTTAGCACTTGACATGCTCAGCTACTCTTAAAGTACAAATTATAATTTGTGATTAAGGAAAAAGAGTATTTTAGTACAGGCGGGAATCGAACCTGCGTCCCTTCCTATCCAGGGAAGTGCTCTAATCCACTGAGCTACAGTACTATCTTTTAGACATACCCAATCTCCTTATCACATTTGTCTTAACGACCAACTCCCTCTATCGGAACGCATTTACATGCATTAATCCATTTTAATTAATCATTTTTTTTTTTATTTGAGTACATGTATTTCAGAGTACCTAATCAAATCGAATGTCTTTACAGCGGACATTTTCTAGAGAAAATCTCAAATGATTACTTATGTTTTTATTGCTCACTAACGGCCCATCCCGGCTTCGCACGGGTAGATATTTATTTTTAAACATTTTGGGATAAACGTAGAGTAAATCTATCTCTATGCAAGACATCTATTTATAGTAAAATATATATAAATATAGCCTATGTCCTTTGTATACATACGCAATAACTTCTCTAAATAAATCTTTCCTCTTTATAATATTAGTTTGTACGGACGTTACTATTGCATATTTTAACATGAAAAAGTAGTTATTGTGACATAACTGTTATATTTAGATATTTTTATATATTTCTTTAGCATTTGGCATGCTTAGCTTTAAATCGATGTGCCAGCCACATAAATTAACACAAAGTGTGAAAATAACCTAATCCTGCTCGTGTTATTTCGATTCCACATTTTCACACTTTGTGTTATTAACTGTTATAGTTAGACATATGGTATGGACGACTTTTTTGTAGGTATTGATATCTTCTAAATAAAACTGTAGTACATCATAGAGCCTATTCAATGCAAACAAACAATAAAATCTTTCCTCTTTATAATATTAGTATATATGGTAGCTTAAGCCATGGCCCACCTGATGGTAAGTGGTAACCCTCGCGCGGCGTTTACTTAGTATTGATTAATGAGTACGGTCATACCGCGCCCACCATTTCGTTTGGCGGATATGAAATGAGTGACTATTGAAAAAATAAAATGCAGTGCATTCACAACTCAAATGAAGAATAAACGGAATTTTCAAACAAACCTTTAGTCATTACGGGGGATTTTAAAGCAGCTGATTATGTTGGGGAATTAGCAAAAACGTACTTTGAACGTTTTTGTCGAGGCCTTAATTGCCTTTGTTAATGTTAAACACTGACTGAACAATTAAGTAGGTAGAACAGAAAGAAATTTAAGATTCGTTACAATTGAAATATAATAATACTACTGGACCCAACAGACGCTGTCCTGTCCAAACATTGGCCTTTCGTTTGGATTCGTTAGATAGGTATATCTTTGTACATAAGAAAAAATTTAAGAAAAAAAACCTGAAATCCTATCGTGGCACCATCTACCGGATCCAAATGTGTATCTTAACCATCCCGGTACTTACTCAAACATCACAAATAAATATAAGAAAATGTCCTGAAATTCTATTGTGGCGCCACCTACCGGGTCCAAATGTGAATCTAAACCATCCAGGCGCCCTGGACTTGGGTCCAGGGCACGTGTGTGTAAAAAAAAACTAGACGTCGCGGAACGTCTAGCGGATGTGAAAACATCGAAATTATTTTGTAGGAATAAAATAATCATAACTTGACAAAGTACTCCTCAAGACGATTCAAACTAGTATAAACTCGATAGGGTTGCGTAATTTCATTACAGAGTTACTGTGTCCACCTTCTCCATCGTCAGACCCTGGATACCATCTAGAGACAAAGTACTCGTCAAGACGAATCAAATGATTCCAAACTCGATGGGGTTGCGTTACTGTGGTCACCTTCTAGCTCCATCATCAGACCCTGGATATCATCTATGACTGAATTTCTAGTCAGGACATTTCAAACGAGCCCTAACTCGATGGAGTTGCGCCATTTAATTACAGAGTTTCGTAGGGCCAGCTTCCAGCTCCATCATCAGACCCTGGAAACCATCTAAAGACAAAGTACTCATCAAGACGAATCAAACGTGTCCAAACTCGACGGGGTTGCGTCATTTCATTATAGAATTACTGTGGCCACCTTCCTTTTTTTCTTTATCATCAGCCCCTGGATACCATCTAGACACAAAGCACTCGGCAAGACGAATCATACGAGCCCAAACTCGATGGGGTTGCGCCGTTTCATTATAGAGTTCCTATGTCCACCTTCCAGCTCCATCATCAGATCAGCTCCATGTTATCATAATATTGCATCGTTACGTGATATACACATGCGTGTAAAATTTTAGCTCAATCAGAAACCGGGAAGTGTGTCAAATTTAACTTGCAAGATTTGAACGGGACAAGTACAATAAAAGCGTCGCCACGCTAACAGCCGATTTTACCCTCCCTCCGCATTAGATGTTTCACATCAAAAAATCATTTAAATCGGTCCAGCCGTTTAGGAGGAGTTCAGTGACTTACACACGTACAGTAGAATTATATATATAAACATATTGTAACCAACAAAAACGTTTTTTTACGCAAAATAGTCTTTTTGTATAAGGATTACTTGCTATTTTTCTTAAATTTCTTCTAGAAGATACTGATTTAAGGATATTAACGAATCTTTACATTAAATTTGTTACATGTAAAAAAATAACATTAAATTAGCCCCGAGTAGGTAGTCCCGAGCAGATGTCACAATAGCTTAGTTGGAAAAGCGTCTGGAACGGTTTTCTAGAAGACGTATGTTCAAATCCTGCTCGTGACTATAATTTTAAATTTTGTGTTTAATTACGAATTAACATGATTATGTAAATAAATTCGCACATTTAAATAAAGTGAAGCAGGTACATAAATGCGTAACTTGGAGATATTCAACGGCAATCGCTCAAGCTATGGAAGTTAAATAGACAACATCGCTATTTCCCTAGAAGATTGAACTACGAAATACCTCAGTGTATTTCGCTCGTTGCATTACAGTCACTTCCATTACAGAGTTGTGAACGATTCTTCGCTTTCAAACTCAAATGCAACTCTAAATATTGCAACGATTGCCCCGGAGACTTTGAAGCTACTACGTTACGTACTAAGTTTTGATAAAAAATTGTTTCTAATAATATTTTGACTAGAATTATAAATACTTTCAGCACTATAGATCGCCTTTCTACCATTACAGGCTATTAAATCCATAGCACAGATAGTTTAATGTTTTAATATTGTTGGACTTCCAGGTTCAATATTCTGAGTTCAATTTCTATACGTACAATTTTATTTGTGAAATAGTTATGTCTTTTCATGTCTCCCTTATTAATATGTCCTCTCTTTGAGTAGTGGCTATTAAATAAAGATAACTTTTATTTAGACACGTAAAAGTCAGAGTAGTACTCAGAAATAAAATCAATATTTTGACCATTCATTTTTAGGTATTGTTTCTGTAACACAAAAAATAAAAAATAGTTTTTTTTTGTTTTTTTTAATAAAAAAGAAGAAATTATATTTTAATAAAAGTTGACTCCCTCATCCAAAAAAAAAAACTGTTTAAATTAACATTTTAAAGTGATATCAATGACCAAGATGCGTGAATTTAATAGCTTATAAACACTATTCTCGGAATTTCTATAATAAAATAGTTATCTCTCATAAAATCTAGTGTATATTTGAGGTAGCATCAAATAATGAGCTTGGAAAAAGTATTCAAAACATTATGAAATAGTTAAACTTAGGTGCAGATGGAGCTAACTTGGGGAGCTCACACCCGTTACTAGTAACTTTGTCTTGATAAGGCGTAACGGGGTGTTGACACTGTGGTTTTGCTTCGATCACGACACCGGCTAATCTAATTAGTGAGGGCAATCTGTGAACTGTGTACGTAATGTTAGCATGATATATATATTGGTAGTTGATTAAAAATCTTGATGAGACAAATGAATTTTGCCGTTTTTTTTTACAATTTTTACTTAACTATATTCCCAATGCTGGTCTTCATTTAAACTATGTTGTTTTCTTTTATCGATTAATATTAATAGGTCTTCAAATACGCTAATAGATGCGAGGAGTCAAATGACTAACTTTCGGCTGTAATTTTGTGATCAAACTCGATATTTCTTTAATACCTGTCTTCGGTGTGATCACTGGACTATCACAGCCACGTCACGTTCTCATCGGCGCTCGTTCTCGAGCCCGCCTGAGTGTTGAATTAATTATTTAAACTTTTCACTGTCTCTGTTACCAGGAGTTTAAATAGTATGCTATAAAAAGCAAAGTTTATCTTCATAAAATGACTTTGTGATGAAGTAAATTTCGTTGACAAGGAAGTTGAATATGTTAGCCTAGTAGGTAATAACGCTCATAAATCACTTTATAATTTTCAATATTTTTTTTTCATAAAATACCTTTTAACTTAAGGCTTATTCATAAGAAATAGCCATATTGTATTAGGTACATATTTTTTTTAGATGGAGTAAAGATCAATGTTATTGGAACATAAAACATTAGGCGACGCGACTAAACGCAAGCAGTTAGGGAGCGGAACGGTTGATCTTTCGACATGTTTCACAGAAATAAATATTTGAGCAGAGAGATAAAGCCTAAAGGTAACCAAAAGTACTTCTCATGAATTATAATTTTTCAAATCGGACTGGTAGTTACACAGATTAGTCCGTTTAACTTAAGCAAATAAAAAACAAACTTTTCCGATGTATTATATGATTATAAACTAACAATAAAATATGCAGTCTTATACAGTGAAAGAACGTAATCATTTTTGTGACAGAATGTAACATGTTGTATATTCCAAAAGTTTGTAATTTGTATTTTTAGCATTTGTAATGCCCATACACTTTACTAGAAATAAAGGTACCTATACTGCAAGCTGGAATCGAAACCTTAAAAGTCTGCGACACGTTAGCGGTCTAGAGCACTCCCCCGGCTAGAGCATCCGTTCCAAGTTCGAACACTGCTAACTTTCTTTTTCCACTTTAAAATCAAATTGTTGTATATTATTACAAAAGTCAAATATTAGAGAATAATTTGTTGTAATAATACAACATTCTACGTGTTATGTACATAAGCAAACGTCAATTTCTATCACTATATCCATCACAATTATTTATACACAGCCCTAATCTCAGCATAAAAGGGGTATGTAGACCACATGCCACCACAGACACTAGATCTATAAAGTGGTTAAGCTGACTTTACATGCCGTTGATTTTCTTAAGATATTATAGGTTATATTTATAGGTTATATTAAATAAACTATTTAAAAAATAAAGTAAACCGGCTTCAAAAAGCACCTAGGAACTAAAAAGTAGTAAATAATTGGTATTTACATACGATTTCCGTGCTAAACGCCTACTGATGTTTGAAGTCGTTGCCAAATATAAAAGTAACAAAAACAATACATTTATGTATGTACCTAAATAATATTAAAACATTTTTGGCACCGGCTTCAAACCCGTCAATAGGCGTCTATCACGGAAAACGTATGTAAATACCAATTATTTATTGCTTTTTAGTTCTTGTGTTTTTTGAAGGCGGTTTGCTTTTTTTTTCAAAATAGGTAGTTTATTTTTTGCTTTTTAGTGTTTTTTTTTAAATAGGCACGTAGGTTAGAGTAGGTGGTACATGATGGGCATCGTGTGTCTCGACGGCTGTACGCCGGGGTAGTCCGGTCGATGGCGCTTTACGGCGCACCCGTGTGGGCGGAGTCTCTGACCGCCCGCAACAGAGCCCTTCTGTGGAGACCGCAGAGAGTCGTGGCGGTCAGAGCAATCCGCGGCTACCGCACGGTGTCGTCCGAGGCCGCGTGCGCATTGGGCGGAACGGTTTACTGCCGACTGTTGTGCAAGCTATGGTCAGCGGCGATAGGTACTGGACCGCAGTCGCCACCTTCTGCGAGGATGTCATCTCGCGGAAGGAGGCGGCGGAAAGGGCCAGGGAGGCCGATCTCTCCTCTGGCCCGACCTGCCGCCGGCGCGCGGGGTGGCGTGGGCGCGACTATCTGCTCCTGGTGCCGCCTTAGCCGAGGCCGCAGGTAGTTGGATCGGGGATTGTCCACCGCCCGTGTTGAGCCTACCGCGAAGGTGTGACTTCTCAGGTGCGCGGGGACGTCACTCAGGGAGGGAGCCCGACGGGGCTAGCCGCCGCGCGGACCACTAAAGAGAATACACGCGGTACCAGTGGTCCGCCTAGTATGGGCGGATGAGGGCGCACGGTGGGTTTTAGTGCGTGAGAGCCCCACACTACCTCATTATCTCCCCGGACAGCGGGGTGTGCGGTAGGTATATATATTTTACCCCGCCTAAAAAAAAAAGGTGGTACGTGATGGGGAGGTCTTCCTTGGGTGCATTTCGTATGAGAAAACGTCGAACACAGGAGTCTTAAAATGACACAGATGAGCGCCTAAAGCGCAATAGAGAAAGAAATAGAGCACAGCGTCTCGGAGAGTCTTCCAAAGATTGTGAAGAAAGGCTTGATATATAATATGGGTACGCCAACTAAATGCACTGCTTCAATAAAACAGCGAGGTTACAGAGTAAACGTAAAAATGTCATCGATGTATACAATTTTATAGATTTTTGTTGATTTTTTAAAAAAACCGCGGCTCCGATTTTCATAAAATTTCAATGGGACCATTTCGGAGTAAACCCCTTTAGAACAAAAATTAATTTTGCAAATCCGTATATAATACGGAGGATTTATACCTAAACATACATAAAAAAAAAAAACATCTTAATTGAGAACCTCATCCTTTTTGTGATGTCGGTTAAAAAAGGAGTAGGTTCTCAATTCAGATGTTTATATTTATTTTTATGTATGTTCGTGCATAACTCCTCCATAATATATAGACGGATATGCGATTGCTGCTATCGCGTATCTCACTGTTTAAGCAATCACACAACTTAACACCACGCCTGCACCACAGAATAGATACTAGTACTACGGATCTGTACCCTCTAAAGGAAAAGAGAGAAGTCGTTGTTTTTTTGTTAAAAAGCCGTTACCCATATCAAGCCTATGTTTATATTTAGACTTTATTATATTAGCTAGTTAAGAATTCGTTTTAAGTAAATTGAGTTAACATAATTTTCTAGATCAAATAAAGCTATTATTAACTATCTATTATTACATAATTGTATAATATTATTATATGGTTTTATTTTTTATTAAAGTAATATATATTTTACAGTGTAAATATTACTTTATAAAAATAATGTAAAGCTAAAATTCCCTGTTGAACTGGAAATAAATGTACGTTGTCACGTAGCGAGCGAAACTAATGATATTTGAGCGTATGGTGCCATGGCAAACGCTGAACACAATCAAAGTAAATTGAATTCTAAGTTTATGCGCATAGATTTTTGGCGATTTACATCGGTGCAGCATATTGTTAGACCAATATTCTGTTGTATTAAACCAATGTGTAAATAATTTCTATGAGTCTCTCCGCAATATAAGGTACGATCTTAAACTAACTGCCAAATTGTTCTGTTTTGGTATTAAAATTGACTAACTTAATCACGAAATTTAAAGCGTGGATAACAAGCTCAACTTCCAAGTTATTAACATATATAAAAATATATGTGAAATGAGGAGTTATAACAACTCACACAGCGCCAGTAGATTTACTGGAAAAGAAAAAAAAAATACATTTATTCCGTAACTAAGGTTAAGCATAATTAAATAACAAACGTACCTATATCATTTCAATTAATATCCGCTTAGTGAAAAATATAAAATAATAATAACGATATCCAAATCGATTTCAACCTCAACGGGGATTGGCCAGCTACGCAGGCGATATTATACGAGTAGCAGGTACAAGAGTGTGTTCGCGAACATAAGATCACTCTCTGTTCCCTTACTCTCTTAGTCTGTGAGGATGACGGTCCGACTAGACCCGAGAGAGAGCACAGAACCAACGTCCTTATGTGCTTTCCGAGGTAAAGGGCAAACACCGCCAATAGGCTTGATGACAGTAATCAAGTATCGCAAAAATATTGAAGTGATCTAATGACATAGGATTCAAGGATTTCGAAAAATGTATTTTAATGGCGAGATTAATAATATATTTGATAAAATAAATCTACAAAATACAACAATCCGCCATGACAGCTTAAACACCAATCAGAGCAAATTACGTCATGCCTTAGTAAACGTTATTGTAAAGTCGTCTTATATTCTCTTTGACTAATGTTTACTGTTACCGTACTGAGGCGTGACGTCATGAGAAACGGAATTACATCGGCGTGCGTTTTGACGTTAGTTTGAAATGTAAAGTTTAAGTTCCATTTTATTATATAAACAACCATTATTTTTACAGAAATATGATATATTTTTCAGTTATTAGATACTTTTAAACATCATAGCATAGATTTTGAAAAACAGTCATCATGCCTATTTCCTAAAGCTGAGCTACTATTTTGAATTTCTTTGACAGAGTAATTTAAAAACATTTTGTTGTCTCGATTATGAGCCCGAGATCTCATGATCCACACTTGCATACATTACCGCTAGGCCGTATAATTTGCGAAACAACCATAAGATTTGGTTGTGCTACTAAACATAGGTCTCAGTGGGCGTTGTTTATTACAAGGGTCATAGCATAAATTTCGCCGAACCTCAAACTAGAGGTCTTGACGACGAAAGTACGCTACAAGCACCCTCTAACACTTCCAAAACAGTCTCACTATAAAGATAAATGTGGCTTAAGCGTTGACCTTACTGTCTGTTTACATATTTGATTTACAATATTGCTTAATTAACCTCGCAAAAATAATATTAAAAGTTTGTGTTTATGTTTGTGCTGATTATATCTGAGGTTCTTAAAATAAGCAAATCTAGAAAAATCTAGAAGTATAATAGTGACGCTAACATTTAACATGCGTGGACTAGCTTCTATTGTAAATACTACTTAAATATCGCACAGAATTTGTCGCTTATTTCACGACACGAATTCGTAAAAAGTTATACATAATTACTACATCAATGTGACACTTTTGAATCTAAATTCTTATAATGCACAGAGATACTGATAAAGTCATTAGTATTTTGGCCATTATATGACTACATAAATACTACTAACAGCTCACTCAATTTTTGAACTTTGCTTAAATTGCTAAAGTTTTAAGGACGCAAGTTAAAATGTGCATTGCCAGATGCCAACCGAGCCTGGTCTTTGCACAAATGGTTACTATTTAGGATAAGTTAATTGATGTATGGAAATTGATACGTAAGCACAGGCTGCAGTAATCAATATATTTTAAACATTTTTGATCTGTATTTTAGCACTTGATATGCTCAGCTTCTTTAAAGAACAAATTATTTGTAACCACTTAGAGCACTACCCTGGACGTAGGTTCGATTCCCGCTTGCACTATTACCCCCTTAAAATGAAAAGCGAAACGTTAGACGAACTTTCGTTTCGTTTCATTGTGATCGGTCGCCTGAATCAAATGTCGAAATCTCGAATAATCAGGAACCACGCGTCGTTCTGTTGATCAATCACAATGACTCGAAACGAAAGTTAGTCTAACGTTTCGTTTTTCGTTCTAAGGAGGCAGTTCTCTTTTTCCACATTTCACAAATAATTTGTTCTTTAATATATTTTAACTCTAAGAGTCCTCTGTTGTTCATAGCCAGAACAATATTATCTTAGAAAAATGGCAAAGAGAAGCCGAATCTAAAACTAGTTCAAAAATTTAACGCCCCTTAACAATGTTAGTTACAACGTATAGGGGTTATGAGTAATGATGTAATTAAAAGGCCTCTTAAATGGTATCCGTAATTAAATCGTGCCTCAGTTACTTAAGGCTTGTTTATAATAGTTATCATATCACAAAATACATGAGTTTTCTTGCTATAGCTTAGGTTCTTGCATTCTATAAAAAGATGGCTTTATACAGTGTTACGTAATAACTTCACATAGTTTATTTACTAACAATCTTTAGGTACAAATTTTATTTTTCAAAAGTAAACGTGGGTAGTTATTACAAAGATATCTTATAAATTTGTTTCAGTAGTTGTCTTATTAATAGCTTGGATTGTAAAACTGTGGCTTGGCGTTATCAAAGCGCGAATAATGTTGCCAATTTCACAATTTTGTATAGTTTCATTTAAACAGATAAACTTACTTCGTAACATTTAGTATTCGAAAACACACGAATAATATAAGAAACAATGGAAAACAGAATCTAAATAACGTTTTTATGGTTTGTAAAATTTAGGAGTGTCTCTTTTTTATTTTTAGCTATTCAGTCCTTTTCGTTTTGTTAAGGCGGGAAAAAATTTACCTAACCGCTCAACCCGTCGTTCGGGGCAACGAACAGGGTAGTGTGGAGCTTTCAGCTATTAAATAAACCCACCATGTGCCGTCTCTTCGCCTATGGCTAACTCCTCAATTATTTCAATCATATAATTTTGTTTTATAAAAGCTTATTTTCTATTGAAAATTATTTGCAAAAACAGTATATTAAAAATAAGCCATAATTTATAGTGCAAGCATATAATTTATATTATCATTTTTTAAAGTACAAATTATTTGTGAATAAGGAGAAAGAGAGTTTTTGTACTAGCGGGAAAAAATATCTATTTTGTTATAATATCATTCTTTAATCTGTTACCACACTAATGGGGGTTGCTAGTTACAATTGTAGAACCCGTAAGTCACCCTACTACCCAGCCTGACTCTCCTCAACTTACAATTAGCCCCAACATTGAAACGGATCCATCTGTAAACTTACTAGAGCAAATGTCTCTAAGACAAAGATATATTTAAACTAGATATACTTGCTCACCACATCTGATATTTTATGTAATATAATGTCCATATTTAAAAGACACATTTCCAACATGCTTTTTCGTTCGTGTGGTGACGGACTAAGAATACAAGTGTCACCACCCCATCCTTTCCCGTGGGTGTCGTAAAAGGCGACTAAGGGAACTAATACCCATTACATTACTGGTGGTAGGGCTGGGTACCAACTGAGAGTACTCACTTCCTATCAGGCCCAAACGGGTCGGTACCACCGTCTCCTGAGTGACCGGTCATCAAGCATATCAGTGTGTTTTTGCCGTAGCAAAAGATAGCCGTTTATTCTTTTATTTCATATCTTAGAAATGCAATGGTGCGCAGTGGCATGACAATATTCTCGGTATAGTTGAGCTCATGAGCGACGGTTACCACTTCCCATCAGGCGGGCCGTGGCTCGTCTGTCGTTATTAAGAATAAAACTAAAATGGATACAAAAAAATGCACAAAAGTAGAGGTTTAAGTGCTGACCTCCTATGACGAGTTCCCCACAAATAGGAATTTTCCCTATACATGGCTCAACTCTAACTCCAGGCTCCAACTTCCTAATGAGTATATACAGGTGGAAAGAGCTAACAAACCCTTCCAATCCTTATTATCCTTCTTGTCTACCTCCCATCCCTATCCTCGGAGATGTCTACGTGCAAGTGATGCCAATGGTTTTTGATCTGTATTTTTTTTAGCATTTGACATGCTCCGCTACTTTTTAAAGTCGGTACAAATTATTTGTGAATAAGGAAAAAAAGATATTTTTAGTACGAGCGGGAATCGAATATAGATCAAAAATGTTTGAAAAATCGCGCCATCAAATAGTATGAATTTTAATTGCAAAATTAAACTTATTATATTGGATTAATGCATATAAATGCATTTCGATAGATGGCGTTGGTCTTAAAGACAAATGTGATGAGGAAATTGGGATGACCAGTCAATAGGTCAGTACGATAGCTCAGTGGCTTAGAGCACTTCCCCAGATTGGAAAAGACGCGGGTTCGATTGCTGCTCGTACTAAAAATTTATTTTTCCTTATTCACAAATAATTTGTACTTTAAAAAATGATGCCTATGGTGTTGCTAACGTCTATAGGCTACCATAACCGCCTACCATCAGGTGCGTCTTATGCTTATTTACCACCCGCGTCGCATATAAAAAAACACATCTGACACGGCCCAGGATTCCAACGAGTAACTTTAAGGTTGAAAAATCATCTATCCTACTAAACCTCTTCAAATATAAAACAGTAACGAATAAACAAGAGCAAGACTTCTCTGAATTTTGTTTACCTACAATAAGTGTAATAATACACTAAAAGTGAGCAAGAATTTGATTACAACAATCAGATACCTTATTTCAGTAGATCCCTAGATAAATTATTCTCATCTTTTGATCTAAAAGCAACCATTTCTTTAATAAATGAACAAGAGATGAAATATGTTCCTAATCACAAGTTACGACGGTATAATGTGACTTGTGTTTTCCGATAAATACATCGAAATAAAATTGGTGTTAATGGCTTTTACGGCGCCACGTTAACAGCATTTACGCGGTCGTAAGTATCGATAAGCTTTTACTTATAAACGTGACTCTCTGCGGTTTATTTTCGAAACCGTGCCATGTATATGGAATTATCTGAAAATTGTGTTTTGCGACTCATAAATTCAACTGTTAGGGCACCAAAAAAGGATTTAGATATCTACGTGATTGTTCACAAAACGAGCATAATTACGATATTTAAAAGGCCATAATCTGTTCAAATAAATAAAATTAAAGTGTCTGTTTGTAATGTCTAAATAAATAACAGATTTTTACTAATTGCATTTGAAAATAAATACATGTATCTATATCAAATACACCTTTTTAAAGATTTTTTCTGTTTGTCTACCTATGTTTATTTCGGCTAATATCCGAAACGATACGATTTTTAATATTCTTTATACTTCTGTACGTAGGTATTTTTAAGTCAAAATTTTGCATTTTTAATAGTTAAGTAATTTTAAGCCTGCCAAGCGTGGCGATTACGGGGGTATAGCCCCCATATGAGCGAAACACAGTCATGTTGTGGCGTTCTCTTGGGGAGGCCTATGTCCAGCAGTGGATTTCGAAAGGCTGATGGATGGATGCATGAAGTAATTTTAAATAATTAAATAGCTTTCACTAGTTCCGTAAAAAATGTAATAATAATCCACGACAGTTGTTGCCTACTAAGTTTCTGGCCGTATCTTTCTCAGTCAGGCCGCGTTCTAATCCGGTGGTTGCTTTTTAGTTTCTGGTTAAAGCAATACGTTTAATAATATAAACTAATAATTAATAATCAATACCATCCATCCATCCATCAGCCTTTCAACGTCCACTGCTGGACATAGGCCTCCCCAAGAGAACGCTACAACGAGCGGTCTCGTCATGGGGGATAATACCGTAATCGCCACGCTTGGCAGGCGGGTTGGCGATCGCAGTGGATGTTGTTAATACTCGAGGGAGTGCTGCTGCCCACTCCCTCGATATTCCCTCAGTCGGCTCTTACGACTTCCATGGGTAGAGAGGGGTGGGACAATTCTAAAGCCGGCCTCACACGGCCAATAATCACAAATTACAAATTTTATTTTGTTGTTTGTGGTAGAATTTTTGAGCACTAAATATTTTTTTTAATATAAAGAGGAGTATTATACTCAGTAAGTATACTAGCTTAGCTTTTATAGTAGACTAGCTTAAAATCTCACATATTGTAAGTCTAAAAAATTAAAAGTAGATATTCTAATCGTGTTTCTAAACGAATATTAGGTGGTTCAAAATAACTGAAACTATTTTTTGTAAAATGATATAGGTATCTGCTGTTAGATGAAACCAAAACAACATACCGGCCATGGACGTGTAATATCTAACTCCACCCGTGATGATGAATGCTGTAAAGTATTTGAAACGTCGGGATAGTAGATACTACGCGATAGATTCCATAAACGTTTTATTTCATAATGTAATTTTTTTATACAATGCGGGCGCTTCTGCTGGTAAGCGGTTACCGTGGCCTAAAGACGATAGCAATATCAGAGTCATCACTCACTCCATGGAAAAGCGTAGGTGGAGATGAAGAATAATATAGAGAGGGCAAGGAGGGTACTTGGGCCTCTAGCACTCTCGTTCACCATAAAAAAAAATACATTGGTAGACACAGTGAGAGGGTGGTACTTTGGTTAATTGGGGGCAATGCTCTACCACTGAGAACATTAAAAAGATAAAGCAATACACCAGTTACATGTCACATATACCTATATGGAAGTCAAAAACTCACATTCTGTTATTATAGTACAAAGCAAGGGTATCTTGACGGGCCTCGTGGTGTAGTCGGTAGTATAACCGACTCTCGTGCACGAGGTCGTGGGTTCGATTCCCACTCAGGACAATTATTTGTTTGATGAACGCAGATATCTGTACTGTGTCTGCGTGTTCCCTATCTATGATATGTATGTATTTACAAAAATAAAGAAATATATGTATTCTATCCGTAATTCGGTACCCATAACACAAGCGTCAAACTTAGTTTGGGACCAGAGGACGTTGTGTGAAATGTCCGTGAATATTTATTTATTTATTTATCTACATCTGAACTCCGCAATGAGGTCCACATTTAAGACGCATATTACTGAGTTTAAATACCTATATATTATTTAAGATAATATTTCCAGTAAATACATATATTTACTGATTTCACAAATATAATCACTAAGCTGTCTGTAGTTAGGCAACACCATTTCCATATACTCTAAGTTCCTGTCAACTAAACATTTTGATTGCGGTGGCGGACGACGGGCACCGCTCGTAAATTCGAAGTTGGTGGCGATGGCGTAGCGACCCCGAGTAATTATTGTGTTTTCTTTATAATGATACATCAACATCAGTTTTATGTACTTATGTTATTTACAATTACCTACTACTATGTTAATTACGAGCTTGATACCCGCAACTTCGTCCGCTTGGAATTTATTTATTTTCTGTTTTAGTACAGAATCCTATTTTTTCTAAAATAAATGTAGTGATCCCCATCCTGTGAGTCCCGTCTAAATCAGTGCAGCTGTTCATTAGATTAGCCGTGGATGTATTATCTATTTGAATCGGTACTCATTCATAATTTTATGGGTTTTTGTTATACGGAACTCTTAACTATTTTTTTCAAAATAAAAGTAGCCTAAGTTGCGCCCTATAATATATGATCAAACGAACTTAACAAGTGAAGTTCGATCGATATTATATGAACGCTTCATTCGAATATATAATAATTAACAACATGTAGTACTTTCATCCTACTGGCAACTCCGCACATAAAAAAAATACGTCTAATTTTTTTTTCCATTTCCTGTCGGTAGTCGTTGTGCTATCAAATCATTTTTTAAAGAAGAAGAAGACAAAATTTTATGGATTTTAGGTGGGTGGGAGATTATATCTTCGAATGAAGCGTTCTCATATAATATCGATCGAACTACACTTGTTAAGTTCGTTTGATCATATAAAAATATAAAAACAACGTCGTCATACAAAAATATTTCGTCGCTTCATTCTCGATACAATAAGTAACAACATGTAGGTAGATGTTTAGAGATGTAAAATTTTGTATAATAAAACAAGAGTTTGCAAGAACAGTAATTACCACATTTATTAAACGAAAAATAGATTTCGATATTTTAACTAATTGGATTCAAATAACAATATGTTATTTTATAAACTAATCAGTAATTAACTAATTAATCATAAAGTATACGTATAGATTCAAATTCAAATTCATTTATTGTGGGCATAGGTAAAATACATAAAGGTGTACAAGATAATATATAAAGATCTCGCTATGTCCCGCTATTTAAGCATACAACATTAATTAAATATCTTATATTAAACTTATATTTAAACATTATATTCATTTAAAAATTCATCAATTGTATAATATGTCTTATCGATTAAAAAGTTTTGTAATTTATTTTTAAAATTATTCAATTCTATTGTCATTAAAATATGTGGAGCTAATTTATTAAAAAAATTTGACGCCATTCCAAAGAAGCCTTTATCAAAAATGGCAGTTCTGTGTGGCATAGTAGGTATTTTTAATTTATATCTCTTGGAATTTAGTTCACCAAATATACATTTATTCGTCTTAACAAATACTGCTATCTCATATATATAAATTGAAGCTAATGTCAAAATCTTAAATTGCTTAAAATATGGCTTACATGACTGTGGAATATGTATATTTGCTATAGCGCGTACACATTTTTTTTGCACTTTAAACAACAAATGTCTGTTTGTAGCATTCCCCAGAATATAATTCCATACCTCAATGTTGATGTTACATAAGCATGGTAGGCTGTTAATACAACTGACCTATCCACGATCTTTGCAAGATTGTACAGAGCATATGAGTACTGATTCAACTTATTACAAGCTACGTTAATGTATGTTTGCCACGTCATATCATTTATCCATATTCCTAAAAATTTTATAAAATTAACCTCGTCTATTTTTGTTGAATTATGTTCTATGTTTAAAGTGTTTTTAATATTTTTAGAGTAACTAACTATTTTCGTTTTATTTAAATTAATAACCAAATTATTTGATATCATCTATTTTATAATTAAATTCAAAGTTTCATTAATGTCAGTTTCAAAATTGTCCATATTACATCCTGTTATAATAGCAGTACTATCGTCAGCAAATATAATCATTGGATATTTTATAGCCCCAGATAAATCGTTTATATAACAAGAAATAACAGTGGCCCCAGCACACTTCCCTGCGGTACCCCATACTTAACTTTTCTTAGGCTAGATTGATATTTCTTTTCAGTTTTTGTAAATCCACATATTTTTGTAATTTCTACCATTTGGTATCGGTCACTTAAATATGATTCTAGTAGTTTGTGGACATTGCCTCTTAGTCCATAACAAAACAGTTTATTTAAATGTGTTTGATGGTGTACATAGTCGAAAGCCCTTGTCATATCCATATACAATGCAGTCAAAGGTATATTTTTATCTATACCTGTATACACAGGTTTCAGAATATCATAGATTGCCATATTAATAGATTTATTTTTTCGAAAACCTTTTTGTTCTTGAGAAAATAGATTATATTTTTCAAAGTACCCGTTAATAATTTAATAATAATAATAATAATTTCTTTATTAACATAAAAAAAAAAACAGACACTAAAGCATATGGGAATCTCTGGCTCCTACGCTAGTTATATACTGTGTTGCAGGAGCCAGCGTCCTCCCCCATTATACATGACACATTGTAATGTTAGATTAGTAAAGGAAAAAAAAAACGAAATCACGCGTGTGTGTGTGTGTGTGGTGTGTGTGTGTGTGTGTGTGTGTGTGTGTGTGGTGTGTGTGTGTAGTGTGTGATATATATATATATGTGTGTTAGTATGTGAGCGTATTATAAGTTTGTGTATATAAGTGTGTGTGTGTGTGTTGTGTGTACCCAAATGCCTTACAAGTATTCATCAAGTGATCAACCTGAGAAGATTCTCAGTTTCATTATAGCTAAGTCCTCTCAGCCATGTAAGTATCATTAATTTAAACTTATTATTATTGAGGTGCCTTACCTTCTGTTTTTTGCTCAATATATTGTAAATATAGGGTGCAATAAAATGAAAATGTTGCTGCCCAAAGGTTGTCTTTAATCGTGGAACCGGACATCGTTCTACTCGTTTTGTTATTACCGGTAAGTGAGGCACATCTTTTTTGTGGTACCTACGTAGGACTTCATAAACGTACATTTGCCTCACAGACAGTACGCCAGCCTTTTCATAAACCGCAGATGTTGGATGCCTATATGGTAAGTTCATGAGCACTTTTAAGACCACCCTTTGTGCTCTCTCAGCACACATTAAAATGTTCTTGCCAGCGCCTCCCCATGCACAAATACAATACCTTATAAGGCATTCTCTCAGAGCTCTGTAGGTCTGAATTAAGAGAGTGTTATCCCCAATTACTCGTAATTTTTTAAAAATGTAAATCAGCTGTCTTACTCTTGCAGCGATGGCCATTATGTGGTTATTCCAGTTGAGCTTATCATCAACAATAATACCTAAGTACCTCAAGGAAGTAACCCGAGTAAGGACCTCACAATTACAATTTAAATATTTCGTTGTTCTATTGCACGGATAGGTATGTACTCTGAGATGTATATCTACAGACGGTTTGTCTGAGTCTTTCTTAATGAAACACATATATTTGGTTTTATTAATATTTAGTGTGAGTAGGCTACTCTCCAACCAGCCTGTTGCTTTGGCTAGACCAATTTCTGCTTGCCTAAACACTGCTTTCCAGCTTTTCCCATGAAACAATAAGACAGTGTCATCGGCGAACATAATAATATCTGAGCATAACGGGGCCATTATATGGCATAAATCATTTATGTATACCAAGAACATCGTTGGACCAAGTGTGCTACCTTGCGGTACGCCGTATTTAGAAACAACACAATCGCTTTCCAAACGTTAATTCCATTGTAGATTACTCTTTCTATTATTTTTGAAAATACAGACAGCAGGGCGACTGGTTTATAACAAGTTTTGTCTTCTCTATATTTTTTCTTAAACAAAGGCTTAACAGATATTTTAACCCCTAGACTCCCGGGAGTCTTATACCTACAGATATATATAAAAAAAATTTGTTCAAAAGTCCTTTTTTTTTAATCCAGGGGCCCGGAAAAGCGACCCGGATTTTTTTTATTTCTAGGTAAACTGGTATAAAAATATAACTAGACCACTTATCTTAGTTCTGTATAAGGTATCGGCTTTATGAATTGTTCCTTTATGTATAGAAGTAAAGTGTCTGCACTTTACGCCTATATAAAATAAACAATACGAAGTACGTCCGTACGACGTAAATACTCGTGCAATGACCTTGACCACAAGAATTGTCAAAGCAATATTCTATAAATGTTATATAGATATTACATCAAAAATTGGTTCAAATGCATAAGCAGTCTAGTTTCCATATTTCAATATTAATCTTGTATATTACAATGAAAAAATAAAATAATTACTTGAATTTGGCATATTTTTTTTTATTTACGAAAGCGGGTATATGTTTGGTGTCATATTACTAATATAATGTATAGAAATACCCACATACAGCCATATATCATATTTGTAATACATTATGTGGGTATAACTATAACAGATTCTAATTAGAATTTAATTATACATTACTTACCGAAATGTTGAATTGTTTGGTACATTGGACGAAAATGGCGCCAATCCTTGACAAATCTATTACACTTCACAGCAACTAAAACTATAATCACAAATCCACTTATGTAAACACCTTTATCGTATCGTTTATATTAAACAAAACACTATTACAATACAATCACAAAACTTTTAGAAAGATAAACAAACCTTTTTACGGCACTTGAGTCACTTGACCCACACGCATGCGCAAAAAAATGACGTCAAAACTAAGAGGAAGAGCTCACTTTGTACAATTTTTTAATCTGTGTTTACATCGGAACCATAGAGATGTAAGAGTTGCAATACCATAAACAATTGTTTTACTTTTTTAGGAAAAAACCTTGACCAAAAAAACCAAAAAAATATGAAAAATAAAATAAAATATGGGTTTTGCGTGCCGAGCTCGGCACGCTGGGAGCGAGGAGAATGGCGTGAAATAGCGGCGGCCATCTTGAGCGTGCCGAGCTCGGTACGCAAGGGATTGGAAGGGAAGAGCACTTGGAAAGACACCACTCTCAATACACACATTAATAATATGGCTGAGTACGGGACTAACGATTTGAGCAACATATTTTATGGTTAAAGTTGTGATTTCATCATAACCGGTGCTATTCGTATTTTTAAGAGAATTGATAATTATTAAAATGTCATTGGGACTTACTGGTGTCATAAATAAATATTGTAAAGTATTATTAATGCACTATAGTTTTTTAATATTAGTTTGTTGTCATTTGTGGTATTAAACCTATATTTCCATAACATATATCTTTTACGTTTACAAAATTTTGCTAATCCTTTTGATATCCATTTTGGCTTTTTAATAATTGTATGTCTGATCTTCATGACCGGGAAACAAAGTGAATAAAAAAGTTTATAATAGTCAAAAAATAAATTAAATGCTAGTTCAGCATCATTGGTAGAATAAACTTCTTGGAAACTTAAACCTTGTAAGCATTCTTGAAACTTCCTTAGGTTTTCTTTACTGAAGTCTCGTCTTGGTGAATACCAGTGGGTTAGGGTGCAAGTTTTTTGTACGGGACATACTAGAATTTGAGCTGTTTGATCCGATATACCAAGATTTAGTATTTCACATTTGCTACCTATAATGTTATAAAAAATATTATCTATGCAAGTGTTACTGCTAGGACGAGTTGCTTTTCGAGTACCTATTTTTAAGGTAAAACTAGATAAAACATGTTCAAACCGGTGCGTTAACGGATTGTTCTTAGACAGGTCAATATTAAAATCGCCACATATAATTAATTTTTGATATTTACGTTTAAGCATTTTTACTAGTATAGCTTCAAAGTTATCAAAGAATATATTTATTTTATCTCGGGTATTTTTGGATCTATAGATACAGATAACAACAATTTTATGCTCAATCAATTCTACAGCTGAGCATTCTATAATATTGCAAACATTTAAATTAATAATATCATTTAAAACACGAAATTTGTGTGTATTTTTAATAACTATACAGGATCCCCCGTTTCTCTTATCTCTGGAATAGTATGCACCTAAAGTAAAATTTGGTACAATGTTCTAAATTATTTGGTGAATTGATATCAGCATTATTATGTCCAAAAAAGCTAATAAATTGTTCAATATCTCTGAATACTGTTGACATACCAGTATTATTAATAACTCCTGAACTCCGAAACATAATGCAGTTATATTTTAAATTAAAGTTATAATCTAGTATATGTGCATATTTGCGTATTGTTTCGTTGGTATATAGTAATCTATTGAAATTTGCAACTCTATAGTTAAATAATTTGGAATAACATCTATATTTATAAGTAGGTAGGCATATGATAATATTAGTATTTATAATATCTTTAACAGCATTCTCAATATACTCTATTATCTTACAATAATCACAGGTTTTTTCAAAGTCTTCACGACCAAGTAACACTAAACAAAAATCATCGATAGTGTATTCTGTTAACTTTGATTGAATGTTTGATATTTTGAAAGAAAGAAAGAAAACTATATTTTATTATCACTTAGAATAATACATAGGGTTAACACTTTTAGTACAAAAATTAATATTACATATTTGTTGTACAATCCCGCTATTCGGTGTTAGATAATGTAAAATATCGAATTTTATTAGGGTCTTTTCTGCTATATTGCGGATATTGTTTAATTTATCTGTACTAAGAATGCATATTTTATTCTTATTCATCTTATGACTCCTCATGTTTATTGGTTTACTATTAATTAATATGATTGTAGTTTAATAGTAGAATTATGTTTTTTTTTGTATTTTTGGATGTATACAATTTGGCTGGACTACTAGTTATCTTTCTATATAAGTCACAATTTTTTTGTAATTCTTCAATGTTACTCTTTAGACGTGTATTCTCAACCGATAACAATTCAATTTCACAATGTGCACTATTTAATTCAGTAGTCACTTTCACTAGCTGCTGTCTCAGAAACATAACTTCACTATCATCATCACATATATCAGGTAAACTGGTAGAAGTGCCGTCCAAATATGATGGGTGGGAGTTAGTACTTTCTTTTTTTTTTTTTAGATAGGTATAGTTTTCTAAGAATAATTAACGGTTGTTCCAACAGGAATGCTACAGATCGTTCGGTATCATTATCGACCTGGCAAAGCTATCCTGGATTATTATCTGCCTATGGTAAAACCTAGCAAAGGTGTGTGAAGTGTTGATCCAGCCAGCCGCTTTTCTAATAGCCTCCATCGAGAGGCCGGAGGCGCGCGCCTCAGATGTGGCGGCTTGCCGCTTGCTATGCGCGCTGAACGTCGACAAGTCCACGCCACTCGCACCCAGCACCTGCTTGATCCATCTACTAATGGATTGGGCAGTTGCTGGCTTATGGGGCCGCCTATGCGTCAGAATGAGATTGTCAGTGGACTGCGGTCTGATATTTTTTGTAAAGAACATGTAATCTAGTGTGATAGTGGCTGGACAGATTGATTTATTTTCATTAAAGTAAGGTAAGTATAGAATTGGTTGTTCGCGTCTGGAGGCGGACGTTTTAATAACTTCTGAGATACCTATCTCAATTCCAGTGGAGCCCACTCTAATGTTCTCTAATTTAATTAACGTGAGTGTTTGTGCACGATGTGCTGTACCTAAGGCTAATAAAGTTACTAGCTTCATCGTGATCTTTTGTAATGATAGTGTTCTATTAGGAAACCAGTTCCCGACAAAATTTAAAACGACTTGAGGATCCCATGTGTAGAGTATTTTGGGGTGGTAGGTCTCATTTTATAAACACCTTTGAGAAGTCTTTTAACCAGATCATCAGATACTATATGGCTACCCAAGAGCAGCGATAAAGCAGCTCGGTGACTATTTAAAGAACCGTATGCTGCTCCCTTATTAAACTGTTCAGTTAGAAACAGCATTATCGATGGAAGTGACCCTACGTAAGGCCCAATGTTATTCATAGTACAGAAATGCCACCACAATTTTTAAGTTCCATTATACTGCAGTAGAGTGTTTTTGGAAAGAGATGACAGGATTAAGTCTAGGGCAGGGTCTGGTGTTCCACGTGCTTGAAACGCAGTCCTGAGAGCACCGCTGCACCCAGGGTAAACTGTCCCTGGAAGCTGCGAGTCCTGAAAAAGGGCAAATTGAGGTTTTCAATAAGGTTTATAAATATAATATCAGAAAAAAAAACTTATAACATATCACACTACATTACATGTTCGTTACAAAAAAGCTTCTAAGCAGCGGGAACCAGGGTTGAGTTGGCCAGTATGGTAACACTAAAATGCCCGTTCCTTTGTCATTAATAATTTTCTGAATACATTTCAGAATCATTGAAAATGGTGGGAATGCATAGAAAAACCGGGTATTCCAATTTAAAGTGAAGGCGTCTTTGGTGCGTGAAGCGAAAAGGTTCATTACTGGCTCGCCTAGGCACGCTACAATGTTGTGAAATTCTAAGTCAGATAGCTGCCATTCAATATCGGGATTAATTTACCTAGATTCTTGGTCAGCTTATGTGTTATCTTTTGTGTTAATATAAGACGCACACAGCCAGATATTTTGCTCTTCACACCATTGCCAGATGCTTCTGGTCACGTCGTTGAGATGAGGGAACTAAACTTCCCCCATGCGGTTAATATAACTAAGCGCTGTTGTGTTGTCTACTCGTAACAGTATATTGCAGTTGTTTCTGTCTCTAGCCAAACATTTTAAGCCAAGAAAAACAGCGAGTAATTCGAAATAGTTTATATGATATTTACGCTCGCTGTCCTTCCAGCCGCCCCTAGCACGTATGTTATTACAAAAGGCACCCCAGCCTGTTTTCGATGCGTCTGTAAAAATTTCTAGGTCGAAATTTGACATTACTAGGGGGTTTGATGTGTGTTTGACATTTTTTGTCCACCATTCTAAGTCCGGAATTATATCAGAGGCTGGTCTGAATTTGGCGTCATAACTTAGATGTTTAATTAGAGCCAGATACTTTTGTCTTTCCAATTTTTTAGTATAAAGCCAGCCATATCTTACGGCAGGGCAAGCTGAAGTAAGTACCCCTATCATTTGAGCAAAATCTCTTATGGTGCAAACAGGCAAGGGGGGAAACCTTTCTACCAATTGTAAAATCTTATTACGTTTATCTAGAGGGAGAGAAATAGACATGGAATCTTAGATATTTGCGATGACATTTAGCTTTGGGAACTAATAGGTAAGATTCTTTAAGGTCTATGGTGGCCAAAAAACCATTGGCCGGTATCATTTTCGATGCAGTTCTGCGGTCTTCCATTTTGAAATGACAGTTAGAGACGAACTTATTCAGTTGTTTCAGATTAAGTATGAATCTGTGGCCACCATTACTCTTTGGGGCTAAAAATATACTAGATATGAATTGATCTTTCTTGAGGTTCACATTTTACAATGGCGCCTAAATTTAACATGTTAAGGATGACTAATCTCATTTCCTGATTTTGTTTGGCTGAGAGAGAGTTATTTGGAATATTGTTCTGTATTACGGTACGAGTAAAAGGTATATAATAACCATTACGTATCCAGCTTAGAATAAGTGGGTTATTTGTGATGTTAACCCAAAATTCATACTGATATAACAGTCTACCAGCGTGTACCTGTGTTACTGCCTCGTTTGGGCACGCTTGTTCGCCGTCGTAGACTTCGCGGCACGCGGCGGTGGCGGTGGTGGCTGCGGTTCCACACGCGGGTCGCGCCGTGTTGGCATCCTGTACGATGACATCCGCCCCCCACTGTTCGACGAGAAATTGCGAGGAGAGCCTGAACAGTTTTCCTGATTGCGAGGACGGATATTTGAATATGATGGCTTTAGAGTAGAAGGTTTCCTAATTTGGTGACCCTGTTTCTCTATCGCCTTAGAGGCCTTGATTTTTTCTGCCAGGTTCATTCCGAACAGAGACTCGTCTCTATCCTCATCCTGTATTACTGTCAGGAAGGATCTTTCTAAGCCAGGGGTAATAAGCTTTTTTCTTACTTGGGTTTCTACGAAATGAAGGTCAGTAAGAATTCGGCAACCATCCGACAAAATTTTGACGGCTTGTACTTTGTTGTCGCCTGTTAGTAGCAAAGTCATCGCTTTGTTAATGGCCGTTATGTCTAGATCCAATTGGTCTTGCTTGATCTGCATCTTCTTAACACGGGCCCTAACTATTTCTCCGACCGCAGCGGATATTTCGGCATTCAAAGTAGGTGCTTTTAATAGTTTACAGTTCTCGGGAATAGCATATTCTTTCAAAAGCTTATCTTTGGTGTTATGTTGTATTCCTTTTTTAAGAATTGGAAGCCAGCGTTGAGCCAACGTGTTGTGTATTTCGGGGCCATAAACTGGAACATCGTCAGCAGGGTCCCCCAATGCCTCTGGGTCGAGTTCAGGTAACGGCTCTTTATTTATTTCTGACCCGAGTGGTATGACTTCGTTAGGTGGATCTTGGGGCGGTGCAGCCGGCGGTGGTGAAGGCGGTAGCGCTATTGGTGGTGTCGGAGACATTGGCATTGGCAACGAAGACGGTGGAGTAGGTAGCGAAGGGGTCCATGGAGGCTCCAGGGGAGCATCGTCCAACTCCCGGTTGCGATGTACTCCGTTATCTAAAAAGATATTTATTTTGTAAATTGAAGGTAGTCGTGGAATTTTTATAAATTATCAAGACTATTTTCATCGAATGAAATATCATCATGTTGACCCGCAGTCAACCTACAGGATATTTGTTCTTAGTATCATGCGTAACCTTCGTGTTAACCCGCAGTTAACCTCCAGGAAAGCTTATAGATACCGAACATTCTCATAATGATTCTCATATTATTAAGATATTTATTTTGTAAATTGGAGGTAGTCGTGAAATTTTTATAAATTATCCAGATTATTTTCATCGAATGAAATATCATCGTGTTGACCCGTCGTCGACCTCCAGGATACTTATTCTTAGTATCATGCATAACCTTCGTGTTAACCCGCAGTTAACCTCCAGGAAAGCTTATGGATACCGAACATTCTAATAATGATTTTAAACCATGATATAATTTTTTTTATAAGTTCACTTCTTAGATCTCACTTTTGTAAATACCGTTGTATAAACTTACCCGTAAAATCTTCCATATCTGATGATGAAGAATACATGACCGCGCGACGACGCCTTCTGCTCGCCTTTTACATTTGTAACTTTTTAATTTTCTCGGTGTAATATTGAATTTTTTCAGCAGCAGTTCTCTTCGGCATGATTGTTCTTGCAAACTGTGTTATTACGAATATTCGGTAACGTGTGTTCGTTGCCGCGCACGATAAAATAATGATTTGATAGCAAAAAGCATACCGACAGGAAATGTAAAAAAAAAATTAGACGTATTTTATTTATGTGCGGAGTTGCCAGTAGGATAAAAGTACTACATGTTGTTAATTATTATTTTGAAAATGAAGCGACGAAATATAACAGCAGCTATCTGCTAGTGAAAGTCCCGTTTAAATCGGCGCAGCCGTGCCGGAGATTAGCCGGAACAAACAAACAGACAGAGTTTAAAAATTGGTGGTTTGCTATAGGTAGCATAAATAATCTCGTAGGTATACATTCAGTGAAAAGCTGTTATTGAGACATTACAAACAGACACTTCATTTTTAATAATAATAATAAACGTCTTTATTGTACACCAAAATAACTAAACAAAGATCTTAAACATTAATGTTGTACAATTGGCGGTCCTATCGCACAAGGCAATCTCTTCCGGACAACTATTGGATGGAGTGAAAGAAATATATAAGAAATGGGGGGCTGGTGGTGTATACCTTTATTCATAAAATATATATATACATGTATAAGAATAAAAAATTAAAAAAAAATGAAAAGACGAAAAGCTTATTTTTCTCCAACATCAGAACAAAGGTAGTGGTTTTTTAATAATGCTTTAAAAACTGACAGTGATTCTGACTGACGAATATTCCTAGGCAATGCATTCCAAAGCCGAACAGCTTGAACAGAAAAGGATTTATTTACAAATTTTATTGAATGCATTGACGTCTTCAAAGATAAATTCTCGGATGATCAAAGGAGTTTTGAATGTGAGTCATTTGATCACTATGCTTTGAAAGCAGCATAGGTACATCACAACATGATACAGGATACACAGATAGAAGTAGGTAGATAGGCTTTAGCAGCCACACCACTAAAGTAATGGTTCAATGTGCCGTCCTTCCCTTTCAATACATAATTCGGCTCGGCGAGCTACGGACCGCGTCGCATTCCGGAGCATTTGTGGGGAGACCGTGCTAGATGCAGAAATAATTTTGTCACGCCTTTCTTGGACAGTGACACACTCAGTAGCATAAACTACTCCTTTGAGGTAGCCCCACAGAAAGAAGTCCAACGGAGTTAAGTCCGGAGATCGTGGCGGCCAAGGCACTGTGCCACCGCGGCCTACCCACATCGTAAATCGGCGATCCAGGTATTCTCGGACACCGGCGTAATGCGCCGGCGCGCCGGTCCCAGTACTGACTTAGTGGCAATTCTTCCAGGTGCTCCTCCAGTGGGTCCGTTAAAAATTGTAGGTAATTCTCCCCATTAAGGCGATCGGGATGAAATACTGGGCCAATTAATTTGTCGCCGATGATACCGGCCCACACGTTAATACGCCATCGGTGCTGAAAACTAGACTGCCTAGACGCGTGTGGGTTTTCGTGCGGCCACACGTGTTCATTGTGCTGGTTAAATAGCCAGCCTTGTGAAGGTTGCCTCATCACTCCACAAAATGTTGGTATCAATATTTTCTTCGGCACCGTGCCGGTCGCGGTACCACGCGGAAATTATGTCGAGGTGTGTAGTCCGCCACCGTTAACTCCTGTGTGCACCGGTAATGGTATGGATGCTGCCGGATGCCGGCTGGATGCACACGAAGTCACTGCAATCCAAATAATCCAACGCGACGAACTGACAAGTAAGTCTTTTGAAAGTGCGACATAATTAAGGTGTATGTACACTGGACCGAACCACACAAGAGCGAATAATACAGAAAGAGCACGTGGCTTGTCTTTATGTATTTCACATACAATTACAATAACACTTCTCGTTATTAACAGTATGACAAATAAACAAAATAAGGAACTACATAACATAACATAGTTTCACGCCTGTATTCCTGAAGGGTTAGGCAGAGGTGTATTTTTTTTACCTACGGTTGGCCAACCATGTTTAAGCCCCACGTAATAGGAGGCGAGCCTTTTGTCGTCTACCGGGCACATTTCCAAACTCCGGGTAGCCAACTGAGAAACTTCTTATGAAAAACCCAAATAGCACGTTTTGCCTGGCCTGGGATCAACCCCGAGATCTCGTGATCAGCAGTCGCATACGCTAGCCAATACGCCATGGAGGCAATATGAACTACCATACATATAATACAAATAAAAAAAGTAAAAATAAGGAAATAAAAAAAAAGAAAGTAAAGTAAATACAAATTTGGAATGATTTTCAAAGTCAGCTAAAGAAAATGCACATACAAAATAACTTTGTCTTCATGGCAAAATGGGATCAAAGTTAGGCATTTTACTATGATCTGATACTATGTCACATCTACGTTATTGATCTTTATTAGGTCAAAGAAAGTTCAGAAATACAGCTGATTAGGGTTGCGGGACGCATAATTTTTGCGAAAACTTAGCACATCAAAAATCGTATTAAAATATAATGCAAATTTCTTCACATAGTCATTAGTGATGACCTAAATAATGTCTGGTTTCGACTATAGTATATGCATAAAGTTTCAAATTGTATAAAATTCTCGTGTCGCGGTGTTTGTGGTTGAACTCCTCCGAAACGGCTAAACCGATTCTCATGAAATTTTGTGTGCATATTGGGTAGGTCTGAGAATCGGACATCATCTATTTTTCATCCCTCTAAATGTTAAGAGTAGTCCAACCCAATTTTGTTTTTTAATTTTTAGATATTTTTTTTTTATGCATTAAAAAATTCATACAACCCTAAATTTTCAACTCTCTACGATCAACCCCTATTTTTTATTTGTTAATTATAAACTTTAATTTTTTTGGCAAGATTTTTGTTTTGTCATGACTTAGAATAAAAAATATTATATTAAATTTTGTACTTCTCTAAATTTTCAATCCTCTACGATCAACCCCTATTTTTTATTTGTTAATTATAAACTAGTTTATTTGGCAAGATTTTTATTTTTATTTTGTCATGATTTAGAATAAAAAATATTATATTAAATTTTGTATTACTCTAAATTTTTCACCCCTCAACGATCAACCCCTATTTTTATTTGTTAATTATAAACTTTAATTTTTTTGGCAAGATTTTCTTTTTATTTTGTCATGACAGAATAAAAAATATTATATTAAATTTTATATTAATCTAAATTTTCCACCCCTCTACGATCAACCCCTATTTTGACATCGCGATTTTTTTTATTTTTAATAATTTCCTTTAATTATGATTTTTTCTCAATTCAATTTGATCTTCCGCTTTCACCGGTCGATAACTGATCAACTATCAATCGATCAGTTATCCCCGCTAGATGTCTACCGTTGTCACCTCTCATCCAGCAAACATCACGGAGTAAGGATGAGAACGAAGCCGGTCTCCTGTCTTACTCACTATACAGTTTTCGACCATTTCTTTTTTGGTTTTATTTGTGTATCGATCGTAGCAGTGACTGTTATACGTATTATTTTAATTTTTCTGTGCAACTCTCATGTTAATTTTACTCTCATCGTAAATTTATTATTAATTTCCAGTGCAATAATTATTTATTCGCGAAATCGTGTACGTGTTTAATAAATATACCTGTTTTATTATTGTGAAAATTAATTCAAATAATAAGCAAACGAATACAATATTAATTCACTGTTTTTCTCCAATACACTGATAGAAGGATTTATTAATTATTATAAGAAAAGATGAAATGAGAATGATTGTAAGAAAAGGGGCCTACGTGTGAATGTGAGCAAAACCAAAATAATGGTTTTTGAAAGAGAAGAAGCCAGTACAGATGTTAGAGTAGCAATAGGAAATGGTGTGCTAGAACAAGTGGATGAATTTGTATATCTTGGATGTGGATTCAGTCGGGATGGAAGGTACACCACTAATGTAGAGAGAAGAGTGAATGCGGGAAATAGAGTGAACGGAGCATTGGGACAACTTCTCGGCAGTCAACACCTCAGCCAGAGGGCACGTGTCGCAATACACAACGCAGTGGTTGTCCCAACGTTATTATATGGAAGCGAGAGTTGGGTATGCACAAGAGAGCATGAGAGTAAAATCAATGCGGTCGAAATGCAATCTCTGCGGAGAATCTGTGGAGTGAGGCTGACTGACCGCATTAGTAACGACGACGTAAGAGAGCGAGTAGGTATGAAAGAGAGTATTGTTGTAAAGATGCGAAAGGGAATGCTCTGATGGTTAGGACATGTGGAAAAAATGCCGGACGAGCGACTGGTTAAGAAGATATAGGTACAATGCGAAAGTGGAAGGACGTAGGTACAGGGGGAGACCGAGACTCACCTACCTAGGCCAAATCGGTCATGTATTGAAGGAAGGTGGAGTCAGGAGTCTCCGAAACCGGCGAGCGTGTATGAAGAGAGTTATTAATGTTTAAGAAGAGAGAGATGTATGCAAGAATAGAGTCGCTCGGCACTCTGTTCTCTCTGCCTACCCCGCAAAGGAAATGGCGTGATGAGTAAGTAAGTAAGTATTAATTATAATAATTTAATTTATTTGAAGACAATTTTAATAAATATTTTTTTACATTCAATAAAAAAATATTTGGGAATAAAGTACATCCTAAATAAAGCATACTTTCATTGTCTACAACGCTTTCGATTATAAGTAAATCCCCGCACACTTATAGTAGATAGTTATTTATATAGAACTAAAAAAATGTTTCCTAGATATAATATAGGTACATGGCAAAACAACGTTTGCCGGGTCAACTATATATTTATAGAATCCTTCGAGTCACATGTATTATTTCCTATTTCCTATACTTCGTACTAACGGTGGTGATTAAAATCTAGGTAGAACTGTGTACCATTGAAGTAATGTCACACAGTTCCGATGGTCTGCCAGTACAAGTGGTTAGACAGCACACGGCGGGCTTATTTAGTGGTTGAGGACACCCTGTTGCTTGGCGTTGGAATGGAATACACAATTATTTTTTTAAATTCGTTGTCTAAACATAGTATTGAGGAGGTTCAACTTATGTGGTAGTTTTCCTCAATATTTTGTTAAAATTTTAATCTATTTTTCTTCTGTTTTGACGTTATGTAACATGTTTTTTTGTCTCCTCTAGCTGGAGATAGTCACCACCTTCGACTTCACCAAATGAACTTTATAATACCCACTTAAAACTTGGCCTGTGATTCTGGTAAAAATAGAATATGCCTACAAACTGAAGCCGAAGTCTGCTATTTGGATTCGTATACCTTTTATTTTTATTTGACAAACTTTATACATGTAACTGCCTCGGTGGTGTAGCGGTAGTGTATGCGACTGCTAATCATGAGGTCTCGGGTTCGATCCCCGGGTTGGGCAATGTTATTGAGCTTTTTCCTAAAAAGAAAAGTTCTCAGTAGCAGCCCGGAGTTTGGAAATGTGCCCGGTAGACGTCAATAGGCTCGCCCCCTATTACGTGGGACTTAAACATAGCTGGCGAGTCGTGGGTGTATAATACACCTCTGCCTACCCCTTCGGGGAACACAGGCGAGATGCTATGTTTTATACATGTAATGATATTCAGATTATACCGGGTAACCGGCTAACTGATTTTGATCAATTTATTTTTTTGATCTGTATTAGTAATGAAGTTAAACATGACATCGCTAATTTTTTCTACTAAATACATAATTTTACCTCTATCAACACCCTTCTGAAATCCACTAAGACGACGTCTTAGGCAGAAATTAATTAGGCAGAATCATGTTAAGTCTAAAAATAACATATCCAAAACTTTAGAAATATAAGAAAAATGCCTAATATAAAATACTAGCCTTTGCTCGCGGCTGCACCCGATCTAAATGTTAGTTCTTAGGTTATACCTCAGATTTCCGATATAGTAGCGGGATAAAATGTATACCAGTCTTTAAGCCTAATCAAGAGCTATCAAATAAAACAAGTTGCATCAACATCCGTTCAGTAGTTTTGCGTGTTGTGCGAACAAACAGACAAAAATCTATAAAAAAATGCTTTACGAACCTATATAGCCTAATACAGTCACTTTTTCTTAAATATCTTAAATGTACAGACAAAGCTTCTTCCAATTCGGGGAAGTGCGTAAAGACATAAATATGATGTGGAGATTGGTAATGGCCATCGGTCACTGCGATGGCTTAGCGATCTACAGCACTTCCCCGGATTGAAAGAGACGCAGGTTCGAATCCCGCTCGCAGTAAAATTCTCTTTTTCCACATTCACAAATAATTTGTAGCTTTATAATAGCTATAGGACGATATTAAGTACCATTAAAACGTACACAATTAATTTACATTAACTATCATGATGACGTAGCATAACATAGGTAAATATCAGCCTGAGGGGCATTGATAACGAATTACAGGCTTCCCTCTCACAGTGCATTTATTATTAAAGATTTGCAAATATAGGTACCATCCTGGTCGAGAGAGAGAGTTAATTTGCTCCCCCTTCGTATAAAGTCAGATACACACCACAACTTTGTATACGATGATCTGAATTATCGCCCTAGCGTACCACATTGTCTCCAAAATAACCGCAAGTATAAAGTAACTGTGTCATAGTAACCCTGAGTAACGTTATTGCGTCGATGGTGTGTTCATGCCTTATTATCCCGCCCTCACGGAGTGCAGCCACAAATAACGGTCGTAGAGACGCAAGATGTTTTATTTATATTCATTGTATAACCGCAAGAAGATTATTTACAACAATTTACTGGGTAAAATGCAATGGAATGGGCAATATAAATGCAACTTAAGTATAAATAATTATAAACTTTGTTAGTATAGTTCAGAAAAATTAAAATAGAATGCTAATAATTTTCACGCGTCTACTACCTATTAAAAAAAATTAAGGAGCAAAGTATTGCTCGTTTATAATTAATAAACTGTGAATTTACTGAAGTAATTTTTTCGCCATTAGAAAGTAACATTAATTGAAATATATAAATTATCCTATCTGTAAGTTAGAACAAATTACCATAATTTGAAAAAAAAATCGAAAAGATCAGAATAATGAGAAAAAGAAATTAAATGAAGAGTAGTTTCGGAATTCATGGCGGATAAATATTGTGACAGGGATTTAATTATATTTTGAAAAAAAATATCAATCATATCTCATAATCACATTTTACTTTCTTTATGTTTGTATCGTATACCACCATAACCAATAAAATTAAAATATTTTTGAATCTTTCCTCAAAACCTTTGACATGTGATTGCAGATCAAAACCATTAATCCAAAATTTACTTAAGTGACTCGTAATTCATGTGCTGAGATCCCATAACAAAATTCGCCTCAACCTATTGCGTACATACAGATGTACGCAATAGCTTTGAGGAGCCTTTGGTGGTTTGGGGACACCCCCAATGTACTAGTTGAAACTATTTCGTAAGTAGATAGTTTAAAGAAAATATGTTTTATTACTGCAGTATTTACTCTACCCATCAAAGATAATACTCTCTTTTCGTGAAATATACTAATAAACTGAAATTATTAAAGAAAACTCACTAAAATTAATTTCATCTTCCGCAACACACTGGTCAATGCCTTATGTTAACGTCACGCAATTGGGAATGGACTCTTTGACATTATTATATTATGTTTTTACCGTTTCATAAATAATCTGTTACTAGTTAAATTATACAAAAAGTTAGGGGTTTCGTCGTAGTAGAAGTGTACTATGTCTCCCATAAACAAAGAGTAATGCGTATAACCAGAAACCCTTAAAGATCATGTACCCTAGTTTCCCCTTACTATAAAATAAGGCTTTTAAAGTACAATTTAGCTGAGCATGTCAAATGCCATAAAAAATATAGATCAAAAATGGTTAAAAAAATCGCGCCATACTACGTGATAGTATGAATTTTAATTGCAAAATTAAACTTACTATATTGGATTAATGCATGTAAATGCATTCCGATAGATGGCGTTGGTCGTAAAGACAAATGTGATGAGGAAATTGGGATGACCGTAAGGTCGATGCGGTAGCTCAGTGGCTTAGAGCACTTCCCCGGATTAGAAGGGACGCGGGTTCGATTCCCGCTCGTACTAAAAATCTCTTTTTCCTCATTCACAAACAAATTTGTACTTTAAAAGTAGCTGAGCATGTCAACTGCTAAAAAAAATATAGCTGAAAATGTTTGAATAAGGCTTTTTTAAAAAAGGAATCATTACACTAGACTAATAGATGGAAAGGTGTCCAAAAACAAACCCAAATTCAAAAAATCTTTAGTTTATAGGTTGTACTGTGTGTTATATAGCTATTAATGTATTATAATTAAAATATATATAAAATCGTAAAGACTTTGCTAATGTCTAACACGAGCGTTTGAGTCAAGAGCATCCGATATTCTTACGAACAATTTATGCTTGTTTTCCAACCTTGTAGTATAAAAAAGAGTTAAATTAGAGGAGTCATACTAAACTGTGATAATAATTAGAATAAAAATTATTATTCGAACAAATAGATGGTAGCAATTGCATGTCAAATGCAATATGTCGGCACCCAGTCCAACGCACCTGGACTGCTGGATTTATATACTAAAGGCCAGTCATAAATATGCGCATAAAAGGACTGAATTTGATTATATTAAAACATTCTTGTTGAAAATTGGAACGTGTTTTTGACTTGTTTTAAAGTTTAAACATGACATTTGAATTTCAAATATATTTTATAATATTATGCATTTCTATTGAAAACTTTCCTAAGAACATACGAATTAAAAATTTAGAAAATCCAAAAGTGCACGCCTCATAATCTTCATTTTTCACAATAAAATTGATTATTTGATAAGTAACTAATAATGTATTGGTTTTACTAAGTAGTTTTCACATAGATAGGTCTAATTTCAAAAAGTACCATCTCATGTCTTATACGCCATCTAGCGCTAATTTTAAGAAGTATTACTATATTGGTCTATAGAAGTAGTTCTCAGAAATAAGGTATAAAGACCGTGAAAAGTGATAGGGCTTTATTCGTAATTATACTGAATCGTAAAAGAACAAAAAACTCGATTAGTAAAGTATTTCGGTCGTTATCGTGTTAACATACATTATCCGAACATACCTACAACACACGGACGTCCAAGACAGAACTTTTTTAAAAAGTCTTATAACTAGTTTTAATAATAAAAATGGCATCAAAAATATCATGAGTGTTAAAAATTGTGTTTTTTCTTGATATGTGTGGGTATATATTATTTTACAAGTACAATATAATTATGATAAATAGAGACATATTAAGTTTAAAAAATCAGTTGTTCTGCATGAAACGAGAGTAGTACACACCTCAACGCTTCGCTTATGAGGCGTGCAATACGATTTATAGCCTTTTTTACCAATGCAAACATTATAATAAATCAATATTACAATCAAAGAAACATTTAGTGACTTTCCGAGTAGGTACAAGGTCTGATCTACTATTAAATATAAAAAATAAAAAGTAGCAAGATATACGAGTAGGTGTAGCTACTAATAAAGAAGCAGCAAAATTACACAGAATTATTGCGTTCTAACTTCGTATTTTGTTAAATATTTTTCAAGGGGTCCATCAACCCAAACATAAAATTCGCTCCTAAAGCAATTTCCTGTAAAAACACAGTGCCTTCAAACGAAGAGCCTGAACCGACAATCACTCAAATACGTAAGAGAACAGAGTTTGCCACGGGAAATGAATATTGGGCTGTTTCCGAATTAAGACAAATCGGCTTTGCCTTGACGGATGCGAACGCGTTTCATCAAATACCAAAACTGAATTTAGCAAAGTTCACACAAATACCAAGCTCACTCGACTATACTACTTAATAGAACCTATATATAAATATTTGTGCTCGGGTGGGTGGTAACCCACTATTAGGTAAGTCAGCAGGAGTAGTTGTTACTTTCACCACTATTTTATCTATTACTCATATTTTAAATTACATAGCTTTTAGTCTTCCTCGCAAATTAATTAGAGTAGGAGAGAGTCGGTCGCAAGGTTTCATTTGCTTGTCCCATCATGAATAGGCCGGCTCGATCGGGGAAGTACCAGCCTCTCACAAAATATCAGCGTAATAGAACGGTGGGTACTCCTACCATCCATCCATCCATCAGCCTTTCAACGTCCACTGCTGCACATCCCTCCCCAAGAGAATGCCACAACCAGCGGTCCTGCGCTCGTCATGGGGGATAATGCCGTAATCGCCACGCTTGGCAGGCGGGTTGGCGATCGCAGTGGATGTTGTTAATACTCGAGGGAGTGCTGCTGCCCATTTCACCGGTATTCCCTCAGTCGGCTCTTACAACTCCCGTGGGTAGAGAGGGGTGGGACAATTCTAAAGCCGGTTCCACACGGCATAAAATCAACACTAAAAATTATTTCCAATGGCGGAATTCTTTTTTTTCAATTACCTATGGCATTTTTTTACTTTAAAGTTATGTTTATTATAGTTAAATCGTTACTCATGCCTCGATGAAAACATTTCGTAACTAATTATTCCGAATTGGATAATGTTACACGCTCCGTTGAGCATTCCCAAAAGCAATGACTTTAGTACTGCCATAACAGAAAAAACTTTTGCAAAACTGAAAAAATTATGGTTTCAACTTGAAAGAAAAAAAATGGTTGAACGGCCTTTCTACGCGAATAAGCCTAAGTCTTTTCTTTTGTTAATTTTTAGGGCTCCGTACTTATGCATAGTAAGCTAGAGAATAGTGAGCTCGTTGGAATGTGAATAGGATATGTATTGAAAGAATAAAATAAAAAGTACAGTACCTTTAATTTTTATTTTTTTATTCTTTATTTCGTTTCGGGACTTTTATCGGACATGGATATGCCAGTCCCATTGTACTCTTAACTAATAACAATCTTAACCTAATCTAATCTAAGCAGCAGGGAGGAGCTGTTGAGTAACTTTAATTGCTAAATTAAACTTAGTATATTGGAATAATTAATGTAAATGCATCCGATAGGTGGCGTAAATCGTAAAGGCCTCTAAAAAAATTGTGAAGTGGAGCTTGGGAATCACCGTCGGTGACTATGATGGCTTAGCGATCTAGAGCACTCCCTCGCATTGGAAGGGACCCAGGTTCGAATCCCACTCGCGGTAAACCCCTATTTTAGTACTTTCACAAATAATTTGTTCTTTAAGGAAAGAAAGCGCAATTTAACGAGTTTTATTGTTACAAATAACAACCATTGTATAGTATATACCCTCGGTGTTTTGTGCGATTCGCTCTTGACCAATTTTATTCCTTCTAGGCACTTTCTTACAGCGCCTGAAGTAATTATTTTATCTCGCCTGAAATAAAGTTTTCATTCAACGTCAGAGAATACAAATGAACTCGCAACAATTAAGATAACAAATAACTTATTGATATACGGCCGGTCTTCACAGATATAGAATTCAGAGAGTTCTTAGTAAAAGAATATATTATGTCATGATTATATTCTTAAATCTTTAAACTTTCTAGTATTTAGAATTCAAAATTAAGAATACTTCAACAGTTTTTTTACTTGGTATATAAAAACTATGATGTGCTGTTTTAAAAGAAAATAGACAAACAACGAAATTAAACGCATATTTTTTATCTATAATTTAGCACCTGAAATGCTCAGCTACTATAAAAAACAAATTATATGTGAAAGTGGAAAAAGGTAACGTTACTACTAGCAGGATTCGAACCAGCGTCCCATCCAATCCGGGGAAGCGGTCTGGGGGGCCACTGCAGTAGCTTAGTGGTCCAGAGCACTTCCCCCGGATTGAACGCAAGGTCGAATCCTGCTTGTAGTAAAGTTCCCATTTTTGCACTTTCACAAATAGTTTGTTCTTTAGACGCATATTACAAAGCAAAGCTGAAATTCCGCTCCATAAGTTCGAAAATTAATTTTAAGAAGCTGCTCTGCCGCAGCCAAAAGCTAGTTTTTATGTTATATCTCAGGTTTTCGATATAGTATCGGGATAAAGTATATACCAGTTTTTAAGTTTAATCAAGGGCTATCATATAAAAAAAGTTTCATCAAAATCTGTTCAGTAGTTTCTGCGCGATGCACGAACGAACAAACAGAGAGAAAAAGCTAAAAATAATAGTTTTGTGTTCAGACACGCCTATACATATAGCCTAAAATATTTTTTTGTAAAATTAGACAAACAATAGCGCAGTAAACTTATTTATTTAAACTCAAGTTTAGCATAACACCACATAACATTTTTATAGACACATCGTTGACAAAATCTTAAAATCATTCGAACATACAACCGAGTATCAGTTACAAGTAGGTATTATCATCCAGACTTTGAAATTAATCAAAAAAGGTTTATTACCATAAACTTAAATTTTTTTTTGCTCTAATATCTTAAATGTACAGACACAGCTCTGTTACAGCTTTAAAATAGTGTAGATAATAATAATGTAAGCCAAACTTAAAAATTGCTAATATTTCATTACCCGGGCGATAGAGTAAGCAATTAATTTGGTCGTATTTGCTAACGGAAACAAACTCCAGTGAGGAATAACAAGAATATGTAGTAGCCATCATATGAATTTAAACGCTCATCAATCTGGGGTGTACGGAAAGCGTTGTTGACCACAGTGATTAACGATGTACGCGGTCATAACTAAATTATAACCCTCTGGACGCCGTCCAATGACGTAAACTATACCAGTTCATTTCCACGTCGTTTTCCGAAATGGATTGCGGAAAACAGTGCTGTTTTGCTAGTGGTAAATTTTCGGATAGTCAAAACAAAAATCTGCTTTTAAATTAAAATAAGACTTCTTTATAAATACAATATTTTTTAAATATGCTGTTTTTTAAGTATATATTTAAAATATATAATATAGACCCACGTATAATACTGCGTATATAGTACGAATAACGATTATTATACTGCGAATAGTAATATTGACTAATTATTTTGATATTTTGTTTAGCATTTGACATGCTTAGTCATATAAATCAACACAGTGTGAAAATGTGAAATCGAAAATAACAGTCACGAGCAGGATTTGAACCTGCATCTCCAGGAATTACATCCCAGATGCTTTGCCAATTCAGCCATCGTGACAATTGCTTGAGACTGCGAATTTCGATATCACATTCATTCCCAACGTCTTGAGTGACGCCAGTGCCAGCTGTCGGTAGTTTGTGCATGCATTATACGGACCAGGTAAACTTAATTTTACAAGATTTATACCAAATAATGACGACATTAATATACACATAGTTTACAAGAATAGCTATACCTCATTCCTGCGGGATATCCATGTTTCCAGGATAAAAACTAGCCTATATCCTGTTATGAGCTCCTGACTATATGTAAGCAAAATGTCATAACAATCTGTAAATAACTGATATAATTAGGGCGCGAAAGCGTAACAAACAAACAAGTAAACGCACTTTCGCATTTATAATAATAGTAATGATTATGTTATATATTTCAATAAAACTATATGGTGTGTATTGTAGGACGGCCTCCCACCAGGTGGATCAATGCAGGTCATTGTCAAGTCGCAGGCATTCGTTGGATGCAGGCGGCCCAGGACCGTTCGCTATGGCGTTCCCTTGGGGAGGCCTATATCCAGCAGTGGACGATGAAAGCCTGATGGACGGATGGATGGATGGATATGGTTGTCTGTAAAGTCGTCGACTTTACAGAATTTTACGTGATAACGTCATATATGTTTTCTGAGAGTTTCACAAACAATGAATCGGTCGCCATACATTTTTCGGAACGTAACACTTTTTCGTGCGTGCAGCCGGCGTTCATCGATTTGTAAGACGTTATCGCGTCAAAAATGTTTACATAAAAAAATTATAGCAACAGCTGATGGAGAGACTTAAACATTGTGCACCCCATTCCTTCGTGCGTCTCGTGTCTAAAAGCCGTGATCGATGTTTCAACACGTGCAATAGGGCGATGCCTATCTATTATTCACTTTTGGTCTTCGGTCCCAACAAAATCACTCCCTTATAACCAATGATTTATTTCACAACCCAAATGTTGTTCCTTTGTCAGAACATAGCAAATTGACACTGCTTGACATCCAATTTAAGACGATTTTTTCTCATTATTGTATAAGAAAAATAAAACTGTTTAACTAATGGGTACCTATGTGAAAAATTTATTAACTTTGATTATATAAGTATGTATACTATTATAGTACTATATCAGAGCTAGCACGTGTATGTATTTTTGTAATAAATTTTATAAACACTTTCAGAAGAGGTACTGTTAAATAATTTTTGCTGTTTCAGGATAATTATAGCTTTATCCGGTTCAGTAGTTTCAGAGTTTATTGATTACAAACAAAGAAATCTTTCTTCTTTATAATATTAGTAACGAAAGAGAAAAAGAACTTAAGACGTCTAAAAAACAAATGTGAAGTGGAGATTGGATGTCACTATTAGGTGACTACGATAGCTCAGCGGACTAGAGCACTTCTCCCAGATTGGAAGGGACGCAGGTTCGAATCCTGCTCGCAGTAAATCTCTCTTTTCTCAAAGTAAATGTGATGCACACGTCAAAAAGGTCTGAAAACAACAACAAGAAGAAAGAAGCATGTGAACAGCAAAGCTTTTACTGGACTAAACAGAGACCGCGGTTAGAGTTTATTTACTACGTGGACTCCCTTAGGGACGACATAAGGAAAATGACGGAACTTTCACGTCAATCTCGCAATATAAGATGTGCGAATGTGTAGAGATGTTTGTTTTATTTTCACACCTAACCATGACGGAGCTGAAATCTACCACTAATATTCATGTAATGGTAAGGGAGCTGAGTACCATTTTGGTATATGATTTGTTCGTCTTTCATATTAATAGGGATGAAAGTTTATGCCAATATAAACCGATTTGGTCCTGTAAATGAAAGTCGTATGTCCCTGCGTTTTCAAATTACAGCGCTTCAAAAATGTAAAAAAAAAACTGATACTAAATCATTTGTTCGCGTCTGCCTCTTGGACTGATGGTCAAAATCATCCTTAAAACTATAAACATCGAAGAGACAGAAAACAGAGCCGTGTAGGCTCTGTAGGCTCTGTTTTATCACGGGACGTAGGTGCAAAAATGTAAAAAAAAAAGCTATACTAAATGATTTTTTCGTCGTTCTCGTTGCGTCCATTCGATTCATTAGGACTCCCAGAATAGGAAAAAAAAGTTGGCAGACGTCTACGTCACTGATTTTTTTATGTACGATTTTTTAAAGTTTTTTTCAGGAATTAAGGTAAAGCGGGTATTACGGTTTATTATTGTTATTACTAAGAGTTCACGTAATAGTATATTATTTTCTGTTTTATGAAAGGAAATAAAATTTTAATCACTTAAAAATTTAAAAAGTTTTATTTAAAAAAACAGCATCACGCCTGTATCGCGCCATCAAATAGTATGAATTTTAATTTCAAAATTAAACTTACTATATTAGATGCATGTAATGCTTGCTTTTGGCGTTAGTCGTAAGACAAATGTGATTAAGAATTTGGGATGATCGATGGATCAGTAGGGTAGCTTAGTGGTTTAGAGCACTTCCCCGGATTGGAAAAGATGCATGGTTCGATTCCCGCCCCTACTAAAAATCTCTTTTTCTTTATTCACAAATAATTTGTACTTTAAAAAGTAGCGGAGCATGTCAATTGCTAAAAGAAATAGATCTAAGATAGCAGTTAGTCAATTTAAAAGAGAACAGACGTCCTACGAGGGATTCGATTAGCAAGAACGTGAACACAGTCGGTCGTGGTCGCCATACAACTAACCTGCACTCTATGTGTGATTATTTTGAGAGTTACATCCTATAATATTGTGAGCATCGCTTGTTATTTTGTTACCAAAACTAAACTATCCATAAAGATTAGTGTATTGAACAATAACGTCGTGTGATTTCAAGACTACCCTCACGTCTGACCATAATTCTGATGAACATGAAAATGAAGATAAGCCCCTGCCTTCGTTAAATATTTAGATATATATTGTACACCATAGTACATTATATATATAAGAGAGGATCACCACATAAATACGTGTACGAGAGAGCAAGACAGTACTATTCGGAGCGAACGAAGGGAAACGATCGACAGTTCTCACAAGGTTGACCGCGTAAAACAGCCGTCTATAGGGGGATTTCACGTCAAATCAGGCGGTAAAATAATTACTATAGATCAAAAATGTTTAAAATAATATATTTTTTTTTCATAATTTCTTATTGTAATTGTTTCTTGAAGTGAGAATTCATAAAGAAAAAAATCCTAGTTAATCTTGATTTTTATTTCTTGGTTTTAGGCCCCACACACGGACGTTTGGTCCATTATCGAACTATTATCTGTGAAAATATTTCATTAATTTAAAAAAGCTTTATGTTTTTCCTCAATTTTATGTATTTTTAGCTCGGACAACCCCTAATAAAAATAAAATAAACATTTCTAAACATTTGAAATAATATTTGGAGCCAAACGAAACCCACGATTCATTGGACATCAAAATCCGTGGGGTCAGGCCAATGACCGCGTGATTTGACGCGGAATGCCCCATAGGTAAACGTCAACTACCTGTGGAATTATACCGTTGTCACTCTCTTCTCTCTAAGAAAGAAAGACAAAACTTTCTAAAATAATTATATAAAAATGCTCGCCCTTGGAAAATCAGAGGTCTGGACGTCTGCCTCTTCGATGTTTATCGTCTTGAGGATGATTCTGACCATCAGTTCAAAAGGCAAATACGAACAAATGATTTAACAGACTTTTTTTTTCTACAATTTTAAAGCGCTGTCGATTGAAAACGCAGTGCTATCATGGTGGCAGACTATTTTTCTGTGGTTCTTTATATCGTCATTAATCGAACAATGCAGGTCTGCCAAGCGAACAATAGATATACAATTTTTTAAATCATAAAAAATTGTTTAAAAATTAATTACTAAAAAAGTCAGAGGGCTGGACGTCTGCCGCTTCGATGTGCCTCGTTTTGAAGGTGTTTCTGACCGTCAGTTCAATAGTCAGAGACGAACAAATGATTTAGCATACCGTTTTTTTTTTACATTTTTAAAGTGCTGTCAATTGATAACGAAGGCCTGTTATGGTGGCAGACGCGGTCCTTAATGCTTTTTATGGTACAATCATATTAATCATGTCTGCCACACGAACAGATCATATAGAAATTTTGGCATTCAGCTCCCTAGCCATAATTAGCTACCTACTTCTTTCATCTCTCTGCTTATCCCGCAACGAAGATGGCGTGATGATAAGTAAGTAAGTAAATGAGTATTAGCTACCTACTTCTTTCTTCTCTCTACCTACTTCGCAAGGAAGATGGCGTGATGATAAGTAAGTAAGTATTAGTTACCTATGTACTAGCTGTACACTGAGCTGAATTGTGAAAGCATCTGGACAGTATCCAGGCGATGCAGATTCAAATCCTGCTCGTGACTGTTATTTTCGATTTCACATTTTCCACTTTGTGTTTAATGTATATGGCTAAGCATGTCAAATGCTAAAAAAATATATATATATAAAAAATTCTAAATATTTATAGGGCTGCGACATTATTAGGTAAAAATCTTAATTGTAAAACTGGCCGGTATAATGTATGTAAATACTTCCGACAGATGGTGCAGGCGTCACCCAGGACGTTAAGAATGAATGTGGTATCGAAATTAGCAGTCGAGAGCAGTTGTCACGATGGCTGAATTGGCAAAGCATCTGGACGGCATCCAGGAGATGCAGGTTCAAATCCTGCTCGTGACTGTTATTTTCGATTTCACATTTACCACTTTGTGTTTAATGTACACCGAGGTTATTATATAGCGCATTAAATTGCCTATAACTGCTAGAAAGTTAAAAAATGTTACGTAATATTTCGGATCCTCCATACCCGCCTGTTTAAAAGCTGTAACTTAGTATGGAGGTTAACATTTAAACAAACAAACATTTAAATATAGGCTCATCGACTTCATTATGTTAACACCATTATCCAAAATATAGTTTTTTTAACCTACTTCAAAAAAAGGTACTTAGTAGGTATGTATGTTTGAATTTCACAAAATCTACTGATGCTATCTGGATAGGGTTTTCATTTTTTGAAGCTTAGTTATGTTTTCAAGGTACCGAAGGAATGTAACATAGTTCCAAAAAAAACATGTATGTTTTCAAGGAAGGTTTTGATGTAAGTAAATTAGTATCTGATGAAGATATTTAGAGGTAATAATTATCTTCATAGAAGGTAGTATTTTCGTTTAAATAATTTTATTTATTTATAGCTCTGGGTCGCAGTAGATAAACGAAATAAAGTATACAATTCTCATCGCAAACAACACCACAAACAAAAGAACTCCATCAAAATCAGTTTTTAACATTTTTTGCTGGATGCTTGAATAGATAAACAGATAGAAATTCTAAAAAATATTATTGATTACTGTACATATTTTTTGTTAAATATCATAAAGTAGATTCTGCTTGCAACTTCATCCGCCTGGACTTCAGAATACAAATACTATGGGACACTCATGATCTTTTTGCTTAAAATGTTATCTCACAGAAGCCATCTGGTTTTCTAGGATAAAAGGTAGCGTATGTCCTTTTCTGGGTTCTAATATAACTACGTAAGTAGAATTTTTGCTGTATGGGGCCGGCTTTAGAATTGTCCCACCCCTCTCTACCCATGGGAGTCGTAAGAGCCGACTGAGGGAATACCGGGAGAGTGGGCAGCAGCACTCCCTCAAGTATTAACAACATCCACTGCGATCGCCAACCCGCCTGCCAAGCGTGGCGATTACGGCATTATCCCCCATGACGGGACCGCTCGTTGGGGCGTTCTCTTGGGGAGGCCTATGTCCAGCAGTGGAAGCTGAAAGGCTGATGGATGGATCGATGGATGGAAGTTGAATTTTATGATGATCAATTGACGTATTACAGCTAGAAAGTGTAACAAATTTAATAAACAGAGAAACACACGCACTTTTGCATTTATATTAGTAATAAAGTACACTAAACTCTAGGTATTACAGTTTAATAATAGTAAGTACATATAATATAGAACACGTATATAATTACGCAAACATAGTATAATTATATGCGTGTATCAACTATATGATCATGAGACCTCGGGTTTGATCCCCGAGGGGCGCTATTGAGCCTTTTCGTAAAAATCAAAATTCTCAGTAGCAGCCCGGAGTTTGGAAATGTGCCCGGTAGACGGCAATAGGCTCGCCCCCTATTACGTGGGACTTAAACATAGCTGGCGAACCGAGGGTGTGTCATACACCTCTGCCTACCCCTTCGGGGAATACGGGCGCATAGCATCACGCCTGTATTCTTTGGCCTTAAGTGTAATTATAAACGTCGTTGTATTTTAAAACTGTGTTTAGACATCTAGCATCTTCATCTTAGATGTCTAATGACGTAGAAAGTCGATCAATCCACTTTGCTGGAAAAAGATTTTAACTGCTTAACACATTCGTTTCTTATATACATATATATTATATTAAAATATTGACAAGAAAACCTAAAGAGCGACAGCTAATGGCATTTTTTACTGCCCCGTCTGTTGGCCGTTTACGGGATCTTCCTTAGATAAGATTCCCAGATTTTCGGAGCTTTCGGCAAGATCAATATGCGGGCCCCTGCATGTTGATATCTATATATTAATACGTGAAAGAAAAAACTTTTTAGCACATTGCGCGCACCGAAAAGTGTGAGGTTTGGAATACAGAAACATATACTCGCATGCATTATAAATAAAATTTTATATAACATGCATTATAAATAAATTTATTTAATAAAAATACATTTTATAGAATTGATTGTATTGTTGATTGTATTGAGTGTGTGTACGGTCGGTGTACCTATGGTTGAATGTTGACCACTGGACGACCACTAGTTAAATTTAAAAGGTGGTGAATACATATTTCAAATTGATAGCGGTACTTACTTAAATGTTTGAGCTAAAGTGTAAACCTAAGAAGCAGAGCAGTGCCGGTATCAACCAACAGAACTGCGCAAATCTTGTCCAACGGAGTTTTTATGCAATTATATTAGTTAATATTGGCTCTGCTACCATCCACTCATCTCCTCTTCACATTGGTAGACAGGCAGCCTAATGTTATCGTAAGTATGGAAGCAAATATTCAATCTATGGGCTAGAGTGCTCAGTGGATATTTTAATCAAAAAATTATATGATAACGGAGACCTGCTTCTCATAAACTAAATATAATTGAAACTCGGCAAACCTACACAACGGTAAAAAGCTTTAAAGCAAATCTTATAATACTAGCTTCGCCGCAGCCAAAAGCAGCTTCTTACCTTCCCGATATATTAGCGGAATAATTGTTTTAAGTCTAATCAAGAGCTACTAAATAAAAAAAGTCGCATCACAGTCCGTTCAGTAGTTTTTGCGGGATGCGCGAACAACAATGTTACAGCTTTATAATAGTATAGATAGATAGATAATGTATCATTAAACGAATTACGAATAACGATGTTATGTAATAGAGACTCCTTGGTCCTTAATGTTACTGCAAGGTTATTACTACATTTTTTATTTCATTTTAGATACCATTTTTTTACGTACTCGACGTACCGTATATACGTATAATTGATACGTATTAACGCCTCATGAATAACAACCGGACATAGATAGCCGGACGGTTAACAACAGAAAATCCACGGCAGTGGTTACACGCACTCAATGGTACATAAAGCAACCCTTCCAATATAACTGTAAGTATACAAACCCCCCGAGAGTACCCTCACAATATGAAACCATTAGAACTAAGTGGCACTTGTCGAATTGAACGCAACCTGAAGTTAATTGAGAGAAAATTGAAACCAGATATTTGCTAAGTGACGTTAAAGTCGCACATTCTTTGCTATGTAATTGTTTGGGGTGCAACTGCCAAGAAATATATCGCAACGTCAGTTAATCGATGACAAAAGTTATACGGAGGTTCGTAAGCTTTTCACATATTATAAAATGCTAGCCAACTATTTCCACATGGTCGTTTTTATATCTACAGCTTTGCACAATACAGTTTTAACTAACGGACTTAATGCTTCAGGCACTATCTAGTAGTACTCGTAGAATCGAGGTGCTTACCAATACACAATAAAGGCGAGAGCATCACTATTAAGCCCCCTTAGAATGTGATTCACAAAATCGTATCGACATCGTATCGTCTTATTTGTGATTGGTAGAGGTCCACCTCGGGTTTATACCCTTTCAAACTGAAAAAGATTTTTTTAAATCGGTTCATAATTAGCGAAAATATCGATGCACATACACAGAGTAGAAACAGACGCGTGATGTCATAATAATCGCTCAACCAATCACGATGATCTTTCAAGATCTCTCAACCAATGACAATTACATGCTGCGATGTCGATACGATTTAGTAAGTTACATTCTACGAGCAAAGATCTTAGAAATAAATAAATAAATATTCACGGGCATTTTTCACACAACGTCCTCTGGTCCCAAACTAAGTTTAACGCTTGTGTTGTGGGTAACAGATTACGGATATAATACATATATTTGTTTTTTTTTTGTAAATACATACATATAATAGATAGAAAACACCCAGACGCAGTACAAATATCTGTGTTCATCACACAAATAATTGTCCTGAGTGGGACTCGAACCCACGACCTCGTGCACGGAAGTCGGTTACACTATTACCGACTACGCCACGAAGCCAGGAATCAAAGGTGCAAGAGAATAAATATAAATAAATGTATATAAATATACATGTATATTAATATACATGTGTATAAACATACATTAATGTAGTTATATTAGATACCGCCCGCAACTTCATCTGCTAGGACTTTAAATGCATTAAGTATCCCACAGGAGATCCTTATCGCGGTAAAAATTAAACTGTGTTTATCCAGGCAAATTTTTTATCTGATTGCACAGATGGCGGAGTGGTTTAGATACTGGCCTCCCGCTCGAGTGTTGTGGGTTCGATTCCCACACAGGACAACTCTTTTTGTGATCCACGAATGATTGTTCTGAGTCTGGGTGTACTTTGTGTCCGTGATATTGCATGTTCGTGAAGTCCCCCGCGATACAAGGATTATTACTTAGTGCAGGGAGTCGTCTTTTTTGAAAAAAATTATAATAATAAACGTATCGAAATTTTGTTTCATTCAAATCCTACGGGAACTATTCATTTATTTAAAATACATATTCTATAGGCTAATCCAGTGTATAGTATATCTACCAAATTTCATCTAAATCCATCCAGTCGTTAAGGCGTGATTTAGGGATAAACATAATTTTTTCACAAACTTTTGCATCCTTACTATTCCTATCTAATTACTAATAACATTATGCATGCGAAAGCGAGTTTGTGTGTATGTTCATATAGTCTGGAGTACAGAAAAGGACATAGACTCCTTTTAATCCCGGAAAATTTGATAATTCCCATGGGATGTGGGCAGAAACGAGTAGCTAAAAAATATAAATATTCAAAAAACTTTGTACTAAAATAAAAGTCTCTCTTGTGACCTTAGAGGTAGTGGAATGCTTTTGAAAAAAACATAAACTTCAAAACTTTTGTAATTATAATAATTCTGACACCGCTACCAGTAGGACCTAATTATACGGCATCATCACTATAAAAATGCGCACTTCATCTTAATATATTATGTTATATTATTATGGATGATATTTATACGCATCTGAGTTTTTGAGAGGACTTTGGGAATTCAAAGTCAAAATAAAATATATAGAAGAAATATTATCACCTCATGAAATATAGTGCTAATATTGAAAGATCGAAGAGCTTTAGCAGTTCAAGTCACAAGTTATGGCTGTGCACTAACGAGGTAAAGATAATGCATTTCAGACTGTTTTATATTATCTACTAGCTTGCAGACAGATTATACGCAAAACGACTTACTTTACTTAATGCAATAAAACTGTTTTCTTATTTTTATATGCAAATATACATATTTTTATCTTATATGAATGTTCGTAATATTTAACGTTTTCCTCCTATTAAAACTACTAGCTTATGTAGTGTTAAATAAAATATGAACCTCTTACATATATTTTTATCAACTCAGGTTTCGCAATACAAAGGAATACTTGGATTGCTTCCAGAATATTTTAATGTCTACATTAAATTGGCTCCCTGTTCTGCTGTCCCTTTAAGCTCAGGTACTTTTATAATATTAGATATCTAAAACGTTGCGACGTATTTAAAACGAAAACATTTTTACTTTTAAGTTTTTCTTAATTAGAAATACCACCTTATGAAGATAAACTTAAGAAAGTTCTCAAAGAACTGCAAATATCGTAAAAGTAATTAAGTACTTGCATTTTGTAAGCTGCTTAGAAACTGTTTTATACCTGTCTGTCTGTGACGGACTAACAAGACAAAGTGCATAATAGTCTTGTTATATTTTTTTGGTCTCTTATTAAAGAGAGGAAAATATAACCGGACTCGTGGCGTAGTCGGGTATTATATCCGTAATATGGTACCCATAGCACAAGCGTTAAGCTTAGTTTGGGACCAGAGGACGTTGTGTGAAAATGTCCAATGTGAATATTTATATATGTATAGAATAAAGCAAAGTAGCTAACTGCTAGCGTTGAAAGTAAACTTCTTTTGTATTCTTTCGACGTTTCATTTTGGGATCTTAATATACAAGTATAAATAAGATAGAAGAGAGAAAAATTGAATTAATGAAAATAGATAAGTATCTTCACGTTTTGAATTTTAATGAGATACGCAGAAATATTTTAAAATATAGTTTTAGAACACAATTATACCTATAGAAACGAAAGTTATTAGAGGCAAATTGACTGAGGTCTCTAATCTACCAGAACTATTTATGGATTTACAACGTAGGTACTTACTTGTATACCACAAGTAAGTTACAGATACTTGTATACCACAAGTAAGTACGTTGTAGGTAAATAGGGAATACCAGAACATGGAATTACTTGCTATTATATACTTCATAATTATGATTTAACGAGCCTGACAAATGACGATTTAATTGATGCCTCAAAGATTACCGCAAGGTGCGTTTTAATACCATTAAAACAATAGACTTAAGTTATTTACTTGAGTGTTATTAGTCAGGCATTTATTTGATGACGCTTGGAATGTATTACAAGTATCATCTAAGTTCATTAAAGCATTATTGCTGATATTAAAAAGTGCAAAAATGTTGCATATAATTAATAGTAGGTACAATAAACATGCGGAGCGGAGTTTATTTCATAAACGTATTGTGGGAAAGGAGGATTAAGTTACAGATATTTTTATACTTGAAATATTAACTTTATAAATCTCATTATAAAATAAAACTACGTTTACGGAATCGATCGTGTTTACTTGAATGTCGGGATAGTAGAAAATCAAGTAAATGCGATAGATTTCGTAAACGTAGTTTCATTTCATAATGTGTAACATTCGCGGAAATATCAGAAAGTACCTAGTTTATAAATCTTTTTAAATTTTTTAGATATTTTTATATATATTTTTAGCATTTGATATGCTTAGCAACATACATTAAAAACAAAGTGAAAAATGTGAAATCGAAAATAACAGTCACGAGCAGGATTTGCATCTCCTGGATACCGTCCAGATGCTTTGCCAATTCAGCCATCGTGACCCTTGCTCCTGACTGCTAATTTCGATAACACATTCCTACTTAACGTCTTTGGGTAACGCCTGCACCATCTGTCGGAAGTATTTTCATACATTATACCGACCAGGTAAACTTAATTTTACAATTAAGATTTTTTCCAATAATGACGCAAACCCTATAAATATTTAGATATTTTTATATATATTTTTAGCATTTGACATGCTTAGCAACATACATTAAACACAAAGTGAAAAATGTGAAATCGAAAATAACAGTCACGAGCAGGATTTGAACCTGCATCTCCTAGATACCGTCCAGATGCTTTGCCAATTCAGCCATCGTGATCCTTGCTCCTGACTGCTAATTTCGATAACACATTCCTACTTAACGTCTTTAGGTGACGCCTGCACCATCTGTCGGAAGTATTTTCATACATTATACCGACCAGGTAAACTTAATTTTACAATTAAGTTTTTACCTAATAATGACGCAAACCCTATAATCCAGGAGATGCAGGTTCAAATCCTGCTCGTGACTGTTATTTTCGATTTCACATTTTTCACTTCTTTTTAAATTATTTGTCAAAGGTGTTTTATGGGAATGTAATAGCTATTGCTCCCTTAATACTTTAATACTGCATTTTAATATATGGTATATGCCATTTTTATTTAATTTCAGAACATTTTCCCTTAAAAATAAACATAAAATGTTAAATATGTATGTTTTTTGGTAATAATCACTCAATATTTCACATTTTTCACTTTGTGTTTAAAATAATCACTTAGATAAAGATACTGTTTCTGGTTTGCAAGATTGTGATAAAAATACTGTTAGTAGATTACCTCAATAATCGTATTTGTAATAGCCCCCAAAAAAACGTTTGAGTTGGTTGAATCAAAATCTGTTCGCCAACTGTAACTTTGAGCGCTAACATTTATGGAGAATAATATCGAGTATATTATGCTAAACGAGTCATCTTGTTTACTGTTCGGAACACATTCTTTCTGTTTTTGATGTGAAACATCTAATGCGGAAGAAGGGTAAAATCGGCTGTTAGCGTGGCGACGCTTTTATTGTAAGTACTTGTCCCGTTCAAATCTTGCAAGTTAAATTTGACACACTTCCCGGTTTCCGATTGAGCTGAAATTTTGCAACCATATGTATATATCGCATGACAATGCAATATTATGATGACATGGAGTTGATCTGATGATGGAGCTGGAAGGGGGCCATGCGAAACTCTGTAATTAAATGGTGCAACTCCATCGATTTAGGGCTCGTTTGAAATGTCCTGACTAGAACTTCAGTCATAGATGACATCCAGGGTCTGATGATGAAGCTGGAAGGTGACCACAGTAACTCTGTAATGAAACGACGCAACCCCATCGAGTTTGGAATCATTTGATACATCTTGACGAGTACTTTGTCTTTAGATGGTATCCAGGGTCTGATGATGGAGCTAGAAGGTGGCCATAGGAACTCCGTTATAAAACGACATAATCGAGTTTGGGCTCGCATGATTTGTCTTGACGAGCACTTTATCTCTAGTTGGTATTCAGGGTCTGACGATGGAGCTGGAAGGGGCCACAGTAACTCTGTAATGAAACTACGCAACCCTATCGAGTTTATCTACAAAATAATTTCGATGTTTTCACATCTGCTAGACGTCCCGCGATGTCTAGTTTTTTTTTATAACTTTAGTCCAAAAAATTACCACACTGAGATGTAACATAACTGCCCCTGTGGTGCAGCGGTAGTGTAAACGACTGCTGATCATTAGGTCTCGGGTTCGATCCCCGGGTCAGGTGGTGCTATTGAGCTTTTTCGTAAAAAGAAAGAAATCTCAGCAGCAGCCCGGAGTTTGGAAATGTGCCTGGTAGACGGCGGTAGGCGTAGTACGTGGGACTTCGGGGAATACAGGCGTGATGCTATGTATGCTATGTATAGATGTAACATAAGTACATACGCTTCATTGATATAGATAATTTAGTTTCAACGTAATAGGGGACAAGTCTATTACCATCTACCAGGCACAGTCTTATCTACTAATATTATAATGTTCGTAAATTTGCACGGACGTTTGCCTAAATAACTAAATGGATTTGCATGAAACTTGGAAATAGATGAATGAGATACTAGATTAACATACTTACCTATCATTTTTATTATAAAATTAATAGTTCCCGTAGAATAGTGGTAAATACCTAAACGATTTAAAGGATTCGGACTTTGAAGTCCACACAAGTCGAAGGCAGAATCTAATATTCAATATAAAACCAACGAAAAATTAAGTACAATCAATATTTATTTTGAAAAATATATCTTACGTTCAAATAAATTTATTTTATTTTGTACACTTTTACCAAAGATTTGCATAGCAAATTTTAAAAATTTCCTTCAACAAAACTGAAGTTTATTTCTCCATTTTATAGCATCGTATTAAATACGTAACCCGCTAAGGTTACGGTCAGGAAAAAGCCATAAAACTGGAACGACAAATGGCTTACCTTTCAAACTCTGTAACCATGCTATCAAAATATATCTTCATGATAAAAGATATTAGGTACTTCTATTTGTTTGAATATCAAAAAAAAATAACCTACTCTTCGAACTTCTTTGTTTTCGATGATACCTATTGAGGAAAGCAGAAAAAATCATTAACTGCTGCAAAAGCAAGTAAAAGGGTTAAATTTTGTGAATGTTTACAATATCATCATTATTATTTACTAAATTATAATTAAGTATGGTCATATATACTTTAGTCGAAGTCTTCACCTCAAGTGAGAATGAAAATCGAGATATTTGCTCAGGTGCTACGATGGCTTAGCGGTCTAGAGATTCCCACCGAAAATGGAAAAGGCACAGGTTTGAATCCTGCTAAGAAATACATATTTTGTGCTGCCTCTGTGGTGTAGCGATAGTGTGAGCTACTGGTGATCATGAGGTCTCGGGTTCGATCGGTGACGGGCGGTGCTATTGAGCTTTTTCGTAAAAAGAAAAATTCTCAGTAGCAGCCCGGAGTTTGGAAATATACCCGATAGAAGACAATAGTTTCACCCCCTATTACGTGGGACTTAAACATAGTTGGCGAACTGTGATGCTATGTTAAATACATATTTTTTCCATTTTCACTTTGGTACTTAGGTACCTATAGAAAATAGCCAAACAACATGTTTAAATGCTCAAATAAATATCATTACGGCAATAATTATTATTAAATAGACATTCGTAGGTACTAGACGAGTATTATGTCAGTGGTTTGTCTCCCAGAGGAAATATTCCGGCGTCTGATTTCGTATGTTAAAGAGCGTGTGTTTCCGTGTTAATTGAATTTTCAATATAGTGCTAGCCCATAGCTGGATTCCGTTTTCGCTGCCCGACACGGCTGACCAATTACCACCGCTTTTCAATTCACTTTACAAATTTCCCGAGTTTTGTTGAAATCCAGCAGACTATGTACACCTGCAAATGACTTGTGTGGGTACTATTGAACATATTTTTAAGGAACCTTTTCACGTGTAACTCGTTAGTCAGTCACAACTAGGCATTATTGCCAGTAGTAAATTTAATTTTGTAAGATATATATTAGTGAGGAAAATATTTTTTTATCAGTTCCCTTTATCAGGTACCTCGACTTACAAATTAACTATTTTTTTTTAAAGATAGCACCCTGCAATATGGAATAATACTTGTATCGCGGGTACTTTAAAAAAATACAACTTCACGGGCTCAAAGTACACCCAGACTCAGAACAACCATTTTTGGATCACACAAAGAGTTGTCCTGTGTGGGAATCGAACTGACAACACTCGGACGGGAGGCGGGTATGTAAACCACTCCGCCATCCGTGCAGTCATTTGTTTGATTACTACCATAGTATAAGGAAACTTACCACTCTGCAGCCGTATGTTTCAATCAGAGCACATTTAACTCTGTGGTATACCTATTTCCAAATGTTGACAAATACGATAACTTCCGACAGAAACAGTTAACAATTGGTCCACTAAAAATGCCCGTAGTATTTTCTGTACATGAGAATTTTGAGTATCCTTCTCTCATATTAATTAAAAAGAACGATGGCAGAATTCATTCAGTTGAAAATACTATGAAGCCGAAAGAGAAAGAAGAAACTTACACGTCCTGTTTCGATCAATAAATGGGAATATTTCTACATGGAGCCTTTGCCAGCGACTTCGCCGCGGCTAGTTAGTTTTTAGGTTATATCTCAAGTTCCCTATACCTATAGTAGCGGAATAAAATGTATAGATACTAGTTTTTAAGGCTCATCAAGAGCTATCAAACAAAAAAGTTCCATCAAAATATGTTCAAAAGTTTTAGCGTAATACCCGAACAGATCAAACAAACATTTTAGATTTTTTGTCTGATGTTGTGTTCAGAGACGCTTAATACATTCATTGTTTCTCAAATATTGTAAATGTATAGACATAGCTCTGTTAGAGCTTTATAATAGTATAGATAAATTATTTCATTTCTTTCGTCAACTATCTACCTATTAAACTATATTGTCTACTCGTTTTATAAGGGTAATCTTACAATTCAAACTAAGCAAAATACTGCTACAAAAGATAACAGTAAGAAAACTGTTGAATTCAAGACTTCCATATTAGGCTAAGCTTAAATTTTAGTGGTAAACGTATGTGCAGTAAATAATCTAACTGAACCCATATATATCTTTATAGTACTATGATAAAACGTACACAGGAGCGACCTTAATTAAGAATACAACATCATATTACCTCCCTCAGGAGTCGTAATAAGTAAGTGAGATATAAATTATATCAGAGGTAAAGGGGAGCATTACCTACCGTATATGTGCACATCTCTCAGAAACAAACTATCGGAAAGTAAACTAAATATATATAGCAAAAAAGTGTTGAACTAACCGAATTGTGAATTGGCTTATTGGTAAAATGCCGATTCAGAGAAGACATAATCTCTACTTTGTTGCATAAGTACTTGTACTCTATGGAATACGCATCTATCGCAGGAATACATATCTAAGTGTTAATCACTACAGGTATAATTTCAATCTATAATACCCCAAATGTTGACAAATACGATAACTTCCGACAGAAACAGTTAACATTTAGATAACACCCCTTTTTTTTATTTTAGGTGGGCAAAAATGTCCTACCGCACACCCCGCTGCCCGGAGAGACAACGGGGTAGTGTGGGGCTCTCACCCACTAAAAACCCACCGTGCGCCTCCACCCGCCCTTGCTACGGCGGATCACGAGTACCGCGTCGTTTCGACCGCGATCCGCAGGCGGCAGCCTCTTCGGGCACCCTCTCTTGAGCAACGCCTCGCGCACTTGGGCGTCGCACCTTCGCGGTAGGCTTCCGCGGACGGCAGGGTACTCCCCGACCTCACCGTCCGCAGCCTCGGCTAGGGCGGCATCAGGCGCAGGTAAGCGCGCGCATGCCGCCCCGCGCACCGGCGGCGAATCTGGTCCGCGAAGGAGGATTCCTCCCCAGCCCTCTCCACCACCTCCTTCCGCGAGATGACAGCCTCGCAGAAGGCGGCGACCGCGGTCCAAGCCCTGTCACTGCCAACCATCGCTTGCGCAACGGCCGGCAGCGACAGGTCCACGCCTATGACTGCAACGAGTTCCCGGCGCTGCATATCCCAGGCCGGGCACGACTCGAGCGTGTGCTGCGCCGAGTCCTCGTCGCAGCCGCAGTGGTGACAGCCTGGGGTCGTCTCCCTCCTAGCGATCATGTGCAGGTATTTGCCGAAGCAACCATGCCCCGACAAAACCTGCACCAACCGGAAGGTGAGGACCCCGTGCTGACGCCCCGCCCATTCTTCCAAGATCGGCTGGAGCGCCCCCACGGTCCAGAGACGAGCCCGGGGCGTCTCCAGCCGAGACTTCCACTTTAGGACGGTGGCGCGGCGGGCATCTTCCCGCCACGATGACATTGCGCTCGGCGAGGGGCGGCTGCCCCCCGCCCGCGCCATCGACGCCCGCCGATAGACGTCGGCGAGCACCTCCGCCTCCAGATCCCACGGGGGGGTTCCGGCCAACGTACAAGCTGCATCGGTCGAGACCGTGCGGTACCCATGTATTGCCCTGACCACTACGACCCTCTGTGGACGCCACAGAAGGGCCCTATTGCGAGCGGCCAGGGACTCCGCCCACACGGGCGCGCCGTACAGTGCCATCGACCGTACTACCCCCGCGTAGAGCCGTCGACACGCGAGACTCGGTCCGCCCAAATTCGGCATCAGTCGCCCGAGGGCGGACGCCATGCCGACATGCTTTGGCGCAAGACGGCGGAAGTGCTCGTCAAAGTGCCACCGTCCATCCAATACCAGGCCCAGATATTTGATGTGGGCCTGGATTGGCAAGCCCACACCGTTGACCGTTATCGAGGCGCTGGCGGGCGGGCCCCGTCGGCGCCCATGGAAGAGTAGGGCCTCCGACTTTTCAAGGGCCACCCTAAGCCCCAGCGCATCGATCCACCTGACCACCGCGGTACCTGAGGTGGCCAGCGTTGCCGCCTCCTCGAGGGTCCTGCCCCGGGCTGTGACGAGCGTATCGTCTGCGTAGCAAATTACGCCCAGCCCGGGGGGAAGCCAGCCACGGAGGACCCAGTCGTAGCCGATGTCTCACAGGAGCGGCCCAAGAACCGAACCCTGCAGGACGCCGTACGACATAGCCCTCCTTACAACGTCCCCTTCCCAGTCCACGAAGAGGACGCCGCGGCCGTCGAGGTAGTCTGCCACCAGCCGCCTCAGGTAGAGGGGCACTCCATGGTACCGGAGTGCCTCCTTAATGCAGCCGAATGGCAGACTATTGAAGGCGTTGGCGATGTCGAGCGACACCGCCAACAGCACATCCCTCGAGGTGACGGCCTCCGCAGCCGCGGCCTTCAGGCGCAGAATGGCGTCGACCGTAGACCGACCCGCCCGAAATCCAAACTGGGCGTCGGACCGCTCCTAGGTGCCGGACGATGCGGGCAGCGACTACCCGCTCGAGGAGTTTGCCTACCTCGTCCAGCAACACGATGGGCCTGAAGGCCGAGACTGTATTCGGAGGCCGTCCCGGCTTCGGCAGGAGCACGAGCTTCCCCTCCTTCCAGCAGTCAGGGAACCGTCCGGACACCAGGCAAGCGCCGAAAAGTCCCCCGAGGCGGGGCTCAAGGTGGTCGAGGACCAGGGCCAGCACTCGGGCGGGAACCCCATCCGGCCCGGGGGCGGCGCCTCTCCGCATACGCGCTGCCGCCGCCCCTATTTCCGTCGTCGACGTGGATAACACCTCTCCCTTAAAAAACGTACTAAAAATTGTCCTTAAAAAACGTACTAAAAATTGTCAGTAGGTACGTAATAAAAATTGTCAGTTTGTCCGTTGCATGAAATTTAACTGATTGATAACTCAGTACTTACTTACATTAAGTTCTAGTAAGTTATCTAGTAACGAATTAAAATCTTTGGGAAACAGAAACCGAGGAAAATTATGTAGTATTTTTTCTTGCCAAGATCATTATAACGTCGTAATTCCATTCCTTTGAATGTACTCATCATTATCGTGGAAATAATTAATAGTAAATATAATTAACCTGATCGCCAGATCCATTGCTTCATAATTAGTTAGCCATTAATATACAATGCTTTAGTTGCTCTATAACTGTCATTTGAGTGTGATGGTGAGAGGATATTGTGTTTTATTTATTAGTCACGTTCAGTCAGTGTTGACAAATCCATAATTTAATGATGAATAACTTTACCGTAACCTTTATAGTGATTTTGTGGATATCAGTCACGAATTCTAGAGGTAAGTAAGAGGAAATACTCATTGTCTTTTTTTTTTCTTATTGTCTGTAGTGGCAGACGAGTCATGGCCTATCTGATGGTAAATAGTAACCGTCGCCCATGGAGGCCATGGACTCAACTATACCGAGAGTATTGTCAAACCGCTGCTCACTATTCATTTCACAGATATGAAATGAAAGAATAAACGGCTATCTCCTGCTACAGCCAAAACGCAACGATGTGCTTTATGGCCGGTCACACGGGAGATAGTGGTACTAACCCGCTCGGGCCCAATACCAAGTGAGTACTCCCACTTGGCACCCAGCCCTACCACCAGTCATGCAATGGATGATAATTGCTTACTTCCCTTAGTCGCCTCATACGATACCCATGGGAAAGAATCGGGTGGTGACACTTGTATTCTTAGTCTGTCATCACACGTCTGTTAAGCTTAGTGTTTGAGTTTTTTAAGAACACACAGATAATTCACTTGTAAACGACACCTGAGAATAAGCTCTGTGGTGAGGGCGGGAGAAATATTACAAAAATATAAACGGGCACAAAATACACCCAGAATAACTTTTTGATGAACATTCAAATAAATGTCCTGTGACATCTCACTTTTTTTTTGGGGAACATTTGGGGAGGCCTATGTCCAGCAGTGGACGTTGAAAGGCTGATGGATGGATGGATGGATGACATCTCACTTGCGGTAATCAGAATGTGAGTTCGGTTAATCCTAAAGCATTACATACATACCTTACCTGGCGGTCATGTTGGGCTTCGTATATTGTGTTATATGATTTCATAAAACTCCCTTTTCTTTCCTATACTTTTTTGTTTATCAAACTTTCTTTTACCTTTTTTATAATTTTAATATCTTGTCCTCAAGGAGCTATGCAAGTAATTGTAATTAGCAAACAAACTCCAAAGCTACGACGTTTAATTTAATCATCCTTAGTCGTAGAGCCTTGCTTCTCCCCGCATAAATGGGCTGGTTTGACCGGGAGCATACAGTCAGAAGATCAGCTTAAAACAACGGTATTTATTCCTATTGTTGTTTTGTACAGTGAGTGAGAGCGCCGAAGTCCCAAACCCTATTATCTGTACTGTCCAGCCAGAGGCAATGATTGAGAGATGCCTCTCTCTATATATGTATAGGCATAAATATTTACACCATCACGTGGCACATTATTATATATATTTGTAATATGTTTTTACTTACTTCAAAACTTGATGAAACGTCTCTTTCAGATTGTGATAGATGCGTTCCCGAAGATGTTTGTGTCTCATTCAAGCAACTAAATCGCGACGCAAAAAATGCGTGGAAGATAAAATTTCCATGTTTAGAATATCAAGACAAAGATCAAGGCAAGGATATTAGTTTGGCACCAATCTTTAAAGCAGACCATGTAATCTATTAATTTTTATTTTTTTCACGGACATCTCACACAACGTCCTCTGGTCCCAAATTAAGGTTACCGCTTGTGCTATGGGTACCAGATTACGGATATAATACATATATTACGTTTTTTTTGTAAATACATACATAAAATAGATAGAAAACACCCAGACGCAGTATAAATATCTGTTGTTCATCACACAAATAATTGTCTTGAGTGGGAATCGAACCCACGACCTCATGCACAGAAGTCGGTTACACTACTGACTACGCCACGAGGCCATTCATAATTTATTTTAAAATTAACAACTGCTGCTGCAGTGTATTTTGCTATATTATCCATTAATCAACAAGCGTTGACATTATTAATACTAGGTATAACCGAAACTTCGCGATGAAATGGTTTCACTGGTAAATTATCGTGTAATTATGAGTTTACCTACAAATCGAAAACAAAAACTTACGAATAATGTTTATGCCTTACGAAAAATAAAATATGTTGCACGCGAAGCGTTGAGGTGGGTACTACTCTCGTTTTACGCATAGCGACAGATTTTTCAAACATTTCGATTTATCATATATTGCACTTCTAAAATAATATATATACACACATATAAAGAAAAAACACTATTTTTAACACTCATAATATTTTTTATGCCATTTTTGTTATTTAAACTAGTTAAAAAACTGTTTAAAAAAGTTCTGTCTTGGACGTCCGTGTGTTGTAGGTATGTTCGGATAATGTATGTTAACACGATAACGACCGAAATATTTACTAATCGAGTCTTTTTTTTTCTTTTTAACTTGAGTATAATTACGAATAGAGCTCTATTACTTTTCACGGTCTGATTCGATGTGGCTTAATTGTTATTAAATAAACAAAAAAATAGTGAATATTTACAATCGACTCGATGGCACAGTGGTAGTGGCTAAAGCCAGCGCTGTACCTTATTTCGTGAGAACTACTTCTATAGACTAATATATTATTACTTCTTAAAATTAGCGCTAGATGGCGTATAAGACATGAGAACCTCATTAGTATTTTTTTAAATTAGCGTTATCTATGTGATTTATTGAAAACTACTTAGTAACACCAATACATTGTTAGTTACTTATCAAATGATCAATTTTATTATGAAACATGGAGATTATGAGGCGTGCACTTTTGGATTTTTCAAAGTATTAAAATTTTCCAGGTGTGTTGCCCAAATACTATTTGGGGTACGACGAATAGCTATGAACCTAATAGTAAATTAACTAATGCATTTGATGTGGATAATAGGCAAGCTGATTATAACAGCTTCAGCAATACAAAACACATTGATGACCGAAACAGAGAGTACGACAGTTACCGAACAGAACAAGAACAGAGAGTTGGCTATCAAAACAACGAAAGTTATAATGACAAGGAGATGGACCATAACCCATACTATAGAAATCAAAGAAATCCGGCTTATGGATACGAAGCATCATCATTATCCCAATCCACCCCAAGGAAATACTTGAATAATGAACAGTATGTAACAACGAATCCATTTTTTCACGTAACTGGGCCCGGTAATAATATAAAATATGATGGCCAAGGTGTTCAGTGCCCTGTAACAAGTTTTCCACCAAAGCCGGAATCAGGATGTTGCGGACGTGAAGCGTCTGATACTGACAGGATTATTGGTAAGTCTAACTAAAAAATGTTTTGTCATCTGAAACATGTTTCCGAATTAATTAAAAGCGTTATCATTATCCACTAATAACTAAAATAGTAGAGAAAGTTGAAACATTAATACTAGATTCTTAGGATAGGTATTATTAGTACTCTAAGTCATATTAATTATATATTATCAATGCAAAAATAACTATCCCACAAGAACCATTCATTTATCCGCAATAAAACATAGCCATATCCTTTGCTGGACTCCAGACTAATAAGAAATCATGATGTATGGTTCTGTAGATACGACGTGAAAGCGTACACGTTGGGCGCATCACGGTAAAACTACTGGATAGATTTCAATAAAATTTCATTTCTTAGACACTTGACCTATAACTAAAAAAATGATGCGATATCTTCATATAATATAAAGTTATTAAGGTATTAAGAAACAATTATTTTTATAAGCACTACAGTGTTCTGCAATGTATATTTTCTTTAAATATAATAAGCAACGCAGACGAAGTTGTTGGTATCATCTAGTTTATAATATTTGTAAGACAATACTGACACATGTTTACAAGAAAATATGATTACTTTTATTTAATATACGATTTTGTTCTCCATTATCTTTGCACTGTCTTTCCTTTGCACAACTTCTCGCTTTGTCTCACAGGGCATTTACCACACCAAATACCTTCTCCTAACAATTATGGATATAATACTGTAAAGTCTAAAAATCCGCTATATTTTAATCAAAACTCTTCACCTTGGATATCTAAGCTTTTTAACTATGGGGTGAACTTTAGTAGATTTGGTCGGTCAGTAGCTGATGAAAACGTTAATATTACCATAGAGGATCGCATAACAGGTAAGAAAAATTATTTATTTCGTTGTAATATTTCAGTTTGAGATCAATGGCAATATAATTTAAATAAAAATACATATATTATACTAGCAGACGTTGCCAAAAATCGGTTGCAATGTTATTGACGGAATCTGCAAAATATTTAACGATATTCAGTATTTTATACAAAAAAAATATAACACACGATTGCAGCGTCACTTGTCCCATTCCACTATAAAGGTAAACCATCCAGGGGTCCAATTAAACACACATAAAATATGAAATAAAACTACGTTTACGTAATCTATTGCGTTTACTTGATTTTCTACTATCTCGACGTTTCGAATACTTTACAGCATTCATGATCACGGGTGGACTGAGAGCCATTAGACGCCCAACGGCGTCTAATGGCTGATATATTTTTCCAACGGTTTCATTTACCCACAAAAGCTAGTTTTTTTTAATTTTAACCAACCCAATCGGTAACACTTGCGTAAATATCAAGAAGTACATAAAATATTCATCAAAATCGGTCCACCGGTTTACAAGAAGTTCAGTAGCATACACTCGTACAAATGAATTGTAGTACCTATACATACTGTGAAAATTAAAATCTATAAAGGAACATATTATTAACAAGTACAATAATATGGTATTTCACAACCTATATCAATAATTAATAGAATCCTGTGCGAGACATTTTAATTAACATGTTATAATGTTATTTGACGTTTTCAGTTTCAAATGTGTTGTGATCCTGAGGTACATAGATTTTCCTCAGTATCAAACGATTATGTTATTTCATGTTAATTGGAAGTTTCTGTAGTTGATATGCGGTGAAGAAATTTTAAGCTGTTTGAGATTAATGTTATATAATTGTACTTACCTTGGCACTGCCTTACTCACTGAAAACAATACTTTGCGACAGTATCTAAATTATGCTACGAACATTGTAATTTGGTTTCTTCAAAAATTAGTTAACTAGCTAATTAATTACTACTACTACTACTTTTCACGCCATTTTCCTTGTGGGGTAGGCAGAGAACAGAGTGCCAAGAAGCTCTATTTCTGCATACATCTCTCACTTCGTCAACATTCATAATTCTCTTTAAACACGCTTATTTTTAGATTAAGCTTTGAGCTCGCTCTAATGTATTTCGGTTACTTCTAGCTGCTCCACCCCAGGAGGAAATACGGTAGCCAAGATAAACAGTTCTCCTAATACAGGATCAGCTACATAACACATCTTAGCATAATTTCTTGCAATTCTTTACATGTCATCATTTCGTATGAAAACATTAGAAAACATTAATAATATTCAAGACACAACAAGCTTACTGTTGCCTCTTTCAATTATTAGATAAGCCTTTTTTTTTTTAGTAGGGCAAAAATGTCCTCACACACCCCGCTGCCCGGGGAGACAACAGGGTAGTGTGGGGCTCTCACCCACTAAAAACCCACCGTGCGCCCTTACCCACCCTTACTACGGCGGATCGCGGGTACCGCGTCGTTTCCGCGATCCGCAGGCGGCAGCCCCGTCAGGCACCCTCTCTTGTGCGACGCCCCGCGTACTTGGGCGTCACACCTTCGCGGTCAATGATCACGCGGAGCGATTCGTCCTCCAGTTCGGGTCCAGCGCCTGACTGGGCAGTGGACGAAGCCGGGGCAGCCGCAGGGAGCCCGAGCTCAACCTGCAACCCAGCCTGTCCCTACTCCAATTCCGCCACCCACGCCTCGAGGCAGCGGTTAGCCTCGTCGAGGCGCTGATTCTACGCCTCCAGACAAGCGTTCTGAGCCTCGAGGCGCTTATTTTGTTCCGCCAAGCGCTGGACCGACAGCGTGATCTCGTACGCGGCGTCTTTGAGGCCACGCGCGCAGCTACTTTTGAGGTTCAGCGAACCAGCAGCGTCCGTCTCGACTATGGCCACACTGTTTAGGGCCCTCTCCTCAACCTGGGCCGTCCCTATATGACCCTCGTCTGGGAGGCGGAGCTTTTCCGTTAGGAGCGCCAAGCGCCTCTCTGCGTTTTGCACCACCTCCGCCCGTCTTAAATCTCGCGTCTCGGCCTTGTTCGCTGAGGCGGCATGCGGTTCCGGGTCGGCTGATGCCTCGACCCCTAACCGCTGCGGGTATTTTTGGGGGCGGCATCTCTGTCGAGCTCAGGTCGGACTCCGAGGCAGCGCCCTCCTGTGATAGGATGCGCTTGCACCAGAAACGCGACTCGTCCTGTCCAGAATTTTAGCCGCCGGCGACTGCCGACGTTGCCCGGGGTGCACCACTAAGAGGTAAACCGGCACCACACCCCATTATTAGATTAGCCTTTTATAACCCTTTAGCTCTTTTCTAGAATCGTGTAGAATCAAGAGTTGCCATCTGTTACAGTCAACGCCACACTGTTTATAATATTAGGTTATATTAGATATATTTTATTTATTGCGTATGGTGGCAGACGAGCCACGGCCCACCTGATGGTAAATGGTAACCGTCGCTCATGGACTCAACTATACCGAGAGTATTGTCACCTGACCTGCTTCATGACGGGTCACACAGGAGACGGTAGTACCGACCCGTTCGAGCCCGATATCAAGTGAGTACTCTCACTTGGTACCCAGCCCTATCACCAGGAATGCAATACGTGATAATTGCTTACTCACCTTGTACGATACTCATTGTAAAGGATAGGATGGTGACACTTGTATTCTTAGTCCGTCACCACAACACAACCTGCAGTTTATCTAAATTACCAGTAGGTAGCTAGATATATACATTATCACGTATTACCTAAACCCGTATTAAAAGCCAGTTTCCTTAATACCTATATTTATTTTTCCTTTCTGAGGTGGACGAGAAACAGAGCTGGAGCAGTTCCCGTGGACAGTACTGCTGACTGTTACTTTTGATTATGGTAACAAGAGAATGTCGTTTAATTGCGGCGGATCTCTCATCAGCTCAAAATATGTACTCACTGCTGGACACTGTGTTTATGATGAAGGAAGAAATGTTTTGGAGTAAGTTTAATAAAAGTTTATTAAGAATCTTAATTAATTGGAGTTTTTCACCTTCAAACCTCTATGAGCTTTTATGAGGATAACTGTTCATCGCCTTGTTACATTCTATGAAAAAATCGTAAAAGTCGTATAAGGGAGTAAAATACTTATAGTAGGTAGAAGAGAAGAAGCCAGAACAGATGTTAGAGTGCAATAGGAAATGGTGTGCTAGAACAAGTGGATGAATTTGTATATCTTGGATGTGGATTCAGTCGGGATGGAAGGTACACCACTGATGTAGAAAGAAGAGTGAATGCGGGAAATAGAGTGAACGGAGCATTGGGACAACTTCTCGGCAGCCACCACCTCAGCCAGAAGGCACGTGTCGCAATACACAACGCAGTGCTTGTCCCAACGTTATTATATGGAAGCGAGAGTTGGGTATGTAAAAAGGAGCATGAGAGTAAAATCAATGCGGTTGAAATGCGATCTCTGCTGAGAATCTGTGGAGTGAGGCTGACTGACCGCATTTGTAACAATGACGTAAGAGAGCGAGTAGGTATGAAAGAGAGTATTGGTGTAAAGATGCGAAAGGGAATGCTCCGATGGTTCGGACATGTGGAAAGAATGCGGGACGAGCGACTGGCTAAGAAGATATACAATGCGAAAGTGGAAGGATCTAGGTACAGGAGGAGACCGAGACTTACCTACCTAGACCAAATTGGTCATGTATTGAAGGAAGGTGGAGTCAGGAGTCTCCGAAACCGGTGAGCGTGTATGAAGAGAGTTATGAATGTTGAGGAAGCGAGAGATGTATGCAAGAATAGAGCCTCTTGGCACTCTGTTCTCTCTGCCTACCCCGCAAAGGAAATGGCGTGATGATAAGTAAGTAAGGTATATATTGCGTTGCAAATAAGAAAATAAGAAATCAATTATCACTCTTAATCTGTAAGTAATAAATTGTTATATTGTCATCGGTCCTTAATAAGTGTACAAACTTTCAATTTAATCTGAAGTTTAAAGGAAAATTCCGTTACATGGATAAATACTCGTAGATACACAGGCGACGCTAAATAAAGCGTGCTAACATAAAACAGGCGTTGTGTTAAGTACGTTCGTATATACATATAATCGTAAATATGTCCGTGTGGTGACGGACTAAGAATACAAGCGTCACCACCCCATTCTTTTCCACGGGTGTCGTACGAGGCGACTAAGGGAAGTAAGGAATTGTCACGCATTGCATTACTGGTGGTAGGGCTGGGTACCAAGTAGGAGTACTCACTTGCTGTCAGGCCCGAGCGGGTTGGTACCACCATCTCCTGTGTAATAAAAAGGTGAGCAGCGGCTTGACAATACTCCCGGTATAGTTTAGTCCATGAGCGACGGTTACCATTTACCATCAGGTGGGCCGTGGCTTGTCTGCCACCATAGCCGATAAAAAAAAATATCAAGATTATACAAAATCTAAGAGGCAATTAGTTAGTGATCTAAAGTAAACCCTTACATTACTAAAAACATTCTTCATATTATTATAATTCCAGTATAGATGTGTATCTCGCAGAATATGATAAGCGTACATTCCCGAATGATTGCAAAACTGTTCTGGGTCAAGGTCAAAAGTGTATTGAAAACATAGTTGTAAAGGCCGAAGGAATTATTTTACATCCGCAGTACGAAGATTCACAACTACAGAATGATATTGCTCTAATTAGACTTCAAAACTACGCACCCTACACAAGTAAGATTATATCCTGTAGTTTTTTGCAGGGAACCTAGTTTTGGAACAATTGCAATAAGCACCTTCGTCTTTATACCTTGTTGGGCATTTTTTGTTACCATACAATGTTCTACGCACGTTTTATGAAGAGGACTTGATGTTGAAGTTAGGAAATATTTTAAAATATTTTCACTTGAAATAGAGAGATTCATAAATATTTATGATTAATGAAACTATGACTACGTCACTAATTTGCGATTGTATGACATATTCATTTGTAAAATACACTAACATTCATATCATGCTCCATTCATCTCTAATACTAGTATTTATTTTACAGATTACGTAAGACCTATATGTTTGCCATCGATAAATATCGACAGCCCGGAATTCTTCTGCCTGCCCGTCACTGTCGCCGGTTGGGGTCGAAACGGACGCTTTAGATCCGACATTAAACAGTCAACCATCGTTAATTTAATACCTCGTCAGAAATGTTCAAAGTTTTATCCGAATCTATCGAAAGGTGATCTTTGCGCGGCAGGTTATTCTGGCGAAGACACATGCAAAGGAGATTCTGGAGGTCCCCTCATGGTAGTCTATGGAGGAAAATATGAAGTAGTTGGTGTAGTGAGTGGTAAGCGAGCAGACTCACCTTGTGGGACCTCAGTTCCATCGCTTTATATGAATGTTTACTACTATTTGGACTGGATACGTAACAATATCAAAAACTAATATTATATATTTAAAGAGCTTTAATTACTTATTAATAAGAAACAAATTGTCTGTTTTTTTTACCTACACTGTTACTGAAATTAGACCTGAGCAAAGGAGATAGATACGCTGTCATACATTCTTGGGCCCAAAAAAAAATTGTAAAGAAATCAAAGTGGTGCCAATTAATAGCTTCATATTTACCAAATCACCATTCTGATTTAGGGGCTACTTGGCTATCTAGTGTCTAATGCACAATTCACATAATAGAACGGCCATAAAATCCAACATAATAGAGTCCAAGTCAGTTGTGTAAACTTGTTTCTTAGTGTCCAGTAAGATAGCAAAGGTAATTAATTAAGCAAAAACAGAAGTCCATAAATATATAGCAGTAGTCAAGGATTAAATTAATATAAAGATATAAAGCAACGAAAATCGCACTAGAGATGACAGATGACGCACAGCATAGATAAGCTGTAGATAACTCTTAGACGAAGGATATTATAGACAAGCTATCAGCGTATGCAGTGTCGAGATAACAATAGATAACCGGAATAATTTTAAAAGACAACTATGATTATAACTTTTTTGACAAAAAATATACTACCTGTTTTAGCCGGATAAAAGAATGACAGGACAAAATAAATTGCAGTTATGCTTATATTTTACTTAAAATGTATTAGAACATGTAATATTAGCGTATATAACGTGATTAATAAAGGTTTTTTTTACATCAATACAAAAACAAGCTTACATACTGATGATGGGGACGGTTGGCCACCTTATTGTTTGGACCCAGTTCATTGGGTCCAAATACAACTGACGCATACGAGAAAAGGATAAATATACTTATATCTGTGTCTCTCTCACTCTTGGTAAAACCTAGTATGTGCATCTTTTTCTTCATCCTTAATGTCAAAATAGTAGCGAGTCTATATTATTCTTCGTCTAAGAGATAACTAGATCAGACATCAGTCAAAACGAAAAAAAAATAGAATATGACACATGGAAGTACTAAGTACTTTGTTGTTAGTCTGAGTTTGTACGTAGGATTTACTTCCATGATCTGTCACAATGTCACTGTTTTCCGTTCTCAGGTTGTGTTTTCGATACTATAACTTCTTTTTATTTTTCTCAATTTCTTGATAGAATGTTAAGTTGATATTTTCTATATTTTGAATAGAAAAAGGCAACAATTTTTTTGAGCCATATTTCGTCTCTTTACATTTTGTGACCCAGAAATAGCCGCCTCCTTTTAGGATTAAAACCTTCGCTCAACAATGCAGTAGATATCGCGTCGGGCCAAAAAATCTGTCTCGGTAAATAAGAGCGCACTTGAGAAGTGATTTTGTTTAGTCGACCTATTTTGTTTAGTCCAAAAATTACTTTATTTTTTGCTATTTAAGCTAGATTTCACAGTAAATATTATTTGTCTATTCACTTATAAGTGGCAGTAGTAAATTATTGCTTGGCTCATTTTTTGTGACGAATGATCGTAAATGTAAGATAATATTTTAAAGATTTGTGACTTTATTACTAAGTGCCATGATTGTAATTAGGACTTAAAACTGTTTTAAAACCTTTGTATCGGTTTGTTAGTAAACAGATTTAGCTGTATAAGTATATATTCACACGGACAGATTTTAGCTTGATTTTGTTCGTGACACTGTATCTTGGTATTGATGATCGAAGATTATTCCAAAACATTAATAGCATTTATCTTCGCTGTCCAAGAGCGCTGGATCTTCAATCAAGTAATAATAATAGAATAATAATAGCAGGTTCGAATCTTGCTCGTGACTGTTATTTTCGATTTCACATTTTTCACTTTGTGTTTAATGTATGTTGCTAAGCATGTCAAATGCTAAAAATATATATAAAAATATCTAAATACACAGTAAATCATTTGTGTTACACCTACAAGCTTAGTTACTCAGTAGGTAACACTGGAATAATATCACACAGTTCCAGTGGCAATACGGGCGAAGAGACGGCACACGGTGGATTTATTTAGAGGGTGTATGCCCCACACTAGCCTGTTCGTTGCCCCTATCGACAGGGTGTGTGGTTAGTAACAATATTTGCCCACCTAAAAGAATAAAAAGTTACTTAGTAGGTATATAAACATACCTACATAAAAACACAATCATCATCATTTTTCTAGCCTAATTCAAGTTTTGTTCAGCTTCGCATCTGTTCGAATTTTGCCCATCCACCAGTTTTTACACGGAGTGATTGCCCAACTAAAGGGACAACAAGTCTAACAAGCTGTAACGTCTGCCAGGATGTTATTAGACAGCAGGAAGCACGGACCAACCAACCTCTGTTTTTGGATTACGTTATAAGTTTTATACATTCCTACTTATCGACCTAAATAGTAGCGCTACTGAGAGAAAATACAATTATTTATACGAGTATCAAATAAAAAATATAACGCGCTTTTGACGTAGTTTTATTTTGAAGCTGTTATGTTGTGGCGTTGACAGGTTTGCTTTGTTAGCGGATAAATTGCCCCCATATTCAGCACCAACTTCGAAATTGTATATTAAAAACAAATAGAACACGGTCAAACTTATTTATAGAACAGTCAAAGAATTATTTTTTTATTGCTTACGGTGGCAAACGGACCATTGTCCACCTGATGATAAGTGGCAACCGAAGTTCATGGACTCAACTATACTAAGAGTACTGTAAAGCCGCAGCTCACCATTTGTGCAAATGTAAAACAATGACATATACGCCAAATTGTACTAGAAATCGTAGGAAACCCATTACAATTTTAACAATTAATCATTAACATTTGATCTGTATTTTATTATTAAACACAAAGTGAAAAATGTGAAATCAAAAATAACAGTCACGAGCAGGATTCGAACCTGCATCTCCTGGATACCGTCCAGATGCTTTGCCAATTCAGCCATCGTGACCCTTGCTCCTGACTGCTAATCTCGATAACACATTCATACTTAACGTCTTTGGGTGACGCCTGCACCATCTGTCGAAAGTATTTTCATACATTATACCGACCAGGTAAACTTAATTTTACAATTAAGATTTTACCTAATAATGACGCAAGCCCTATAAATATTTAGATATTTTTATATATATTTTTAGCATTTGACATGCTTAGCAACATACATTAAACACAAAGTGAAAAATGTGAAATCGAAAATAACAGTCACGAGCAGGATTCGAACCTGCATCTCCTGCATACCGTCCAGATGCTTTGCCACGAGGCCCGTCATTGTTCATTTCAGGCATTTTTTGGGCATGCTCTTTTTGAATATGATTTTAAATTCGTAGCAGTTACACAAGGTTTAAGTATGATTTTAAATTAAAAGCTTTACACAAGGTTTAATTTAGTGTTTTAAAACGTAACTTACTTTAAAATCATAACTATTAAAAAGCTGTAACAGAGCTGTGTCTGAATCGCAGCGCACGCTGGGGTTTTTAGTGGGTGAGAGCTCCACACTACCCCTTCGTTTCCCGGGTGTGGTAGGACATTATTGCCCACCAAAAAAAAGTATATACCAGTAAAAAAAACGTCCGTGAATATTTATTATTATTATTATATGCAGTTCACACTATAAGGAATAGGTAAATTAATACATAACACAACGCACTAAATCCACAATTTCTTTCGAGAAAGTACTTAAACATGAATAATACGAATGAATACAACTAATATCGAACTCATTTTTCCTCACATCTGGCCTCGGTATAATAATATAAAATATGTTAAACCAAGGTGGTCAGTGCCCTTTAACAAGCTTTCCGCTGATGCCAGAAATTGGATGTTGCGGACGTGAGGCGTCTGACAGTGACAGGATTATTGGTAAGTCGTACACTATTTCCCTTTTTACCTTTGATGTGAAAAGCTTCATTGTACTTCTTTTAATGTAAAAAAATGTTAACGCCCACGTACAAAAGTGTTTCAGTATTGATTGAAGTTTTTGGTTATAACAGAATTGGATAAGATTATTACTTATAGAACTTCTAAACAAGTCAATACTTAATTATTGATAAAAAAATATTGCGTACTTGGTTTAAAGTGGCTACCTATGGCATTCAATAGAATTTATTACTCAAATAACGATAATAACTTGAATGCTATATCAATTATTAGGTAGAGGAAGCTAGTACTTTAAGGGTAAGTGCCATCTTATGCAGAGGGTCAGACCGGCTGTTAGCATGGTGACGCGCCGCCACGGCTTGCGTGCCACGTAGATTTGTTTAATTATTTGTAACGTCATCAAATAAAACAATAACCATTTTAATTCGCCAATGGATAGCGAGAGGGCGCTTAAGAAAAAAATACTCAAATCATATTATTTCATTGCTTGTTTAAATTTACGCACGTCTCGTCTCCGCTCAGCTTCAGTGGAAACAGTTGAGCAGAGAAGACTGGTCTCCTCTCACCTTCACTTTGCATGTTACTATACTCGTCTCCGAATATCTCCACTCTGTTCCTCTTTGGTGGAAATATCCTGCGCGTTATGCCGCTCGTCTCCGCAAATCTCATTTCGTCTCCGCTTTGGTGGAAAGCGGCCCTAATAGTACCTGCCTTGTTTCGCGCTGATCTTCTTAGAGAGGGTACTTTCCATTCATGCTGGTTATCCGTTTAGGGCTCTACCGCCTGTAATATTTGACATTATTAATATAAATTAGACTCAAAAAATTGCATATTGCCTATTGCATCAATACACTATCTATATAACACATAGTCTCACGCCTGTAACGGTTAGGCAGAGGTGTATTTTACACACCCACGGTTCGCTATGTCTAAGTCTCACGTAATAGGGGGCGTGCCTATTGCAGTCTACCAGACACATTTCCAAACTCCGGCTGCTACTGAGAATTTTTCTTTATACGAAAAAATATATGTAACATTTAGAAACAACGATAAGACTTTTGCTTTTGGTGTATAATGATGAATGGTGGGAACCTTCAAGATGCGTGTGACATAAAATACGAAACCAACTCGGGATTAAGCTGCCTTATACCTACCAAAAAAATGTGATATTTCACGTTTATTTATATGAAGTGCCAATAATTTTCTCTAAAAATAACATAACCAATCTGTTACCTATGTTAATTTTACTACTTACTACATATCAAAAATTAAAATTAAATATTAGATATCAAATATAGGTACCTAGGTAATATTATTTATTTATTATATAATTATATTTGAAAGCAGTTTCTGTGAAATTGATAAACAATGCGTGAATATAGTGTTAGATTGATTTAGATTTTGGTTTACATTATCTTAATACATATATCATTTCCTAATAAGATCATATTGTTAAGAATATCAGTAATTTCTTTCAGGTATACGCTGGATCACTGTGATGGACTGTGGACTATGTCAAACTTTTGTACAGCACCTATCTCATGGGTTATGAAAAAATAAGTACATTGAATATGTCCTTGCTCGTCTAAAAAATAACTACAAGCGATATAGCCTACACGCACAATAATATTTGAGTGAATGTTGACGCAATACTCAGACGCTTTAAGTTTCATCTGAGCACGCATCATGTTCCCTTCGCTATTGTATGTTGTGGAAGACAATCCCGCAGGAGAACACTTAAATGAACAAACACTATTATCAGGACTATGCCGAGGGCGTACAGATTTCCCCAGAGTACCCTTCACCTTAAAAGTGTCGGTCGAATGTCCGCTATTCACCACAATACTGGGAGTATATTTTAGAGAAGATAAAATTACAACAAATGAAGAAATACTAGCAAAAATATTGATTTTTATGTCCCAAATTTTTGTGATAAGAGCTAAATCCAACTTGCAGTTACTGGTGTAAATAAAATAAAATGTATTCCCCAGAGGAAATTATAGAGTACATCTTTTAGCGGTCTAAAACTTTTTTTGCAAAAATGAGCACCCAATTTATCAGCGATTTCGTGTCTGATCCATGAATCCTATTATCGTAGCATATTCACCATGTATGCCGGTCGTGCCAGCCGGGTGGTAAATTTATGTTAAATCAATGCAGCAAATAAAAAATTGCGTCGGTAAATATCCGCACCATGTCACAATTAGCGCGTGTCCCGCTGGGCCGCCGCATTTTGTTATTTGCCAATCTATTCACATCCATACGATTCATGGACAATAAAAGGAAAAATCATATAGGTAGCTTTATTTTTAACAGTTATGCTACGGATAAAAATTTAATACCCACTGAGTACTAATAAGTACATTGAAAGAGCTTTTCGTTTGAATGGATAATCACATTTAAATGATATAATAATTTGCACTTACTTATGTACATATTCGCATATTATTATATAGTTCATGGAAAAAATAAATGCTGGCTTTGAAGCTATGTAGTGAGAAAAATCATTAATAGATACTTAAAGTGCGTGTGAACTGAGGGACGACATTGGTATTTCGCAAAATAAAAATAGTATGATTTAGTAGAAGACTTGAAACAATTTTAGAACAAATCTGGGAATTTGTAAAAAATATTTTAAAAACTACAGCCCTTAAAGAGTGGTCCCTCAGTCCTCACAGACCATCAGCCAGATCTAAAAAAGTATCTGAAAAATTAAGGTTTTGTGATTACAGACATTTAGTAAAGAATTTGTAAAGATAATTACTGAATTATAGGCCAAAAACAATCAAAGATAAAAAATATACAACGACTAAACTGTGGTCCCTCAATCCACACAAGAAAGCTAAATATTTTAGTGAATATTACCAAATCAAATAAATAAAATCTTTCTTTTTCTACATAATGTTTTAATAAGAGTCTTAAAACATTTTGTAAAAAAGAAATGGAAATAAAATATCGACTCAATTCGAAGATAGCGAGTTTTAAAACTGGTCCCTTAATCCTCACCTATATATACTACACCATATAATTATGTAATATGCATTGCTAGCTAGTAGAACTATTAGAAAGTCTAGTGTACTTAACTTTTAGTAAAATATTCTACTAAATAATAGGTATATAAAATTGTGCATTTCGTACCTCTTAACTGAGATAAGAATATTTTTTTAAACCTATGAAAATAGACGATAGAGAGTAGTGTGACCATACAATGAAAAAAAATGGACAGTACTATTATACTTCATTCAATATAGCAATGTACTAAACGAAAACAAGGTCGGTTAATTTAATGTTTTATAGCGTATGTGTATTTAATAAAAAAATATAAAAAAACCCATGTGTTCACACACGGCAGAAGTGAAACTTTTGAAAAGTAACATATGATTATTGAGAAGTAAACTTCCCTCCTTCTTCCTCTTCCTCGGATCGTTGATTGTGAACAGACGTGTTACTTGTGTGTTGTGCATCTTACTTTAAATAAATTATTGAAATATAACTATTCGTCAAAATAATCGCCACACAGCGACGACCTTGAAGATAATACTATCCCGTAAGAATTCATGGGACAACTTTGGTAAAAGATCTTGTGAACCTCACCATAGCAACATAAATAAAAAGCTTTGGGGATAGGTCAGAAAAATACTTTATTTAAATTAGTTATAACTAGCATGGGAATACCAAGTGAACCCTTGTTTTTAAACAAGGACACGATGACTGCTCTTCTCCAGTTCTTGGGAATCATTCCTGAGCTCCAACATAAATTGAGAAGCACCAGGAACGATTCCCAGACACATTGGCCTGTCCAGTATATGGCTTCGGAGGCGACTGTCTATCAGAATTAAATCTATCATACTTCTCTGTTATTTTTTTGTTGTTTGACACAATAAGTTTTTTGCTCCATACTCTGCAATGAGCCTACCTGCATCTCTTATCACCAAATGAACCAAGCACGTCCTTAAAGTAAGGACACTTGGTCCTCACCCATTCATTCAAGTCTCCGTATACTATCACGCGTTCACTGGCTCTCTTCTCTCACTTCTCCCAAATCCAGAATTTACCTAACATTCTCCCAGAACTTCTTTAGATCTTCTTACGTTCATTATGCTACATCAAAATTTCACTTACTTAAATAATTGTAGGTATTACAATTAGTGATTAGTTATTTTTTTAATCTACCTTTTTATGAAATACACATACGCCATGTAATCTATATACTATTATAAAGCCGTAACAGAGCTATGTCTGTACATTTTAGGTATTGGAGGAAAAACTACTGTAATAGGCTATATAGGCGTGTCTAAGCACAAATTTTTTTTTTCTAACATTTACAGGAATTTCACACAATTTGAGATAAAACTATTTTTTTTAGACTTTTTGTCTGATAGTCTGTTTATCTTTTTGTTTGTTCGAGCATCACGCAAAAACTACTGAATGGATTTTGATGCAACTTTTTCTGTGTGATAGCTCTCGATTAGACTTAACAATTGGTATACGTTTTATCCCCCTACTATATCGGGAACCTGTGATATAAGCTAAAAACTAGCTTTTGGCTGCGGCGGAGCCGTGGGCAAAGGCTAGTATAACATAAAATTAATCGTACATCCTTGTTTTCGTTTCGTAAATTAAATGAAGTTCAATAGTACTGTCCACTGTGTTTAATTTTATGGTAACACTACTCTATCTATTTTCATAGGATTAAAAAATAATATTATCTCAGCTAAGAGGTACGAAATGCATAATTTTATATACCTATTATTTTGTAGAATATTTTAACTAAAAGCTAAGTACACTAGACTTTCTGATAGTTCTGTCGTCTACTAGCTAGCAATGCATATAATATGACAGTGAAAGTGAGGATTGAGGGACCAGTTTTAAAACTCGCTATCTTCGAAATGAGTCCATATTTTATTTCCATTTCTTTTTTACAAAATGTTTTAAGACTCTTACTAAAATATTTTGTAGGAAAAGAAAGATTTTATTTATTTGATTTGGTAATATTCACTAAAATATTTATCTTTCTTGTGTGGATTGAGGGACCACAGTTTAGTCGTTATATATTTTTTATCTTTGATTGTTTTTTGTCTATAATTCAGTAATTATCTGTACAACTTCTTTACTAAATGTCTGTAATCACAAAACTTTAATTTTTCAGATTCTTTCCGAGATCTGGCTGATGGTCTGTAAGGACTGAGAGACCACACTTTAAGGGCTGTAGTTTTCAAAATATTTTTTTACAAATTCCCATATTTGTTCTACAATTGTTTCAAGGTTTCTACAAAATCATGCTATTTTTATATTGCGAAATACCAGTGTGGTCCCTCAGTTCACACGCACGTGATACTTAATAGGATAGTAATAAATGGTTTCAACGGGGGTCTAAGAGTAACAGACAATCGAAAAGGTCCGATATTATTTGTGGTGTATTTGGTGAAACACGCTTAGGCTGACAGATCCGATCCTGAATTAAGTCAAGCAGAAAATACAAGATTGTTTCCGTTCAATAGGTCTAATCTCTCAGACGGGTATTCGTGCTGAAACAATCCTCTTTTATTGGCGTCTCTTTGTCGAATAAGGTGTTTGACATTTTTATCTATATCTAAATATAAGAATTCTAGTACACACCAAATATTGTTACTTTCAGCACATATTAGTATGTATTTTTTAAATTACACGAGTACCTTCGTTACTTTAGTATTCTCTATAAAAGTTATAGCATTAAACGTATAACGTACCTATATAATATTTATCCGTGTGGTGACGGACTAAGAATACAAGTAGTGTCCCACGGGTGTCGTATGAGGCGACTAAGGGAAGTAAGCAATTATCATCCATTGCATGACTGGTGGTAGGGCTGGGTACCGAGTGGGAGTACTCACTTGGTATCGGGCCCGAGTGGGTTGGTACCACTACCTCCCGCGTGACCGGCCATGAAGCACATCGTTGCGTTTTGGCTGTAGCAGGAGATAGCCGTTTAATCTTTCATTTCATATCGGAGAAATGAAATGGTGAGCAGCGGCTTAACAATTTTTTGTTTCCTTTCCCTTTTAATATCTGCGATCGGCTCTGCAGCCTTTATCAGATTTGGTCTCAGAATAGTAGGCAGTGGAATGTTTGGGGCTATTACAATTAATAGCGCCAAAGTTCTCTGTTGCATTATTTTCTCCGATCAAGTTTTAGTATGTCTCTTTAGGTGCCTCAAATTTTCTCGCTCATCTAATAAATCTTTTGCCAAAATGTTTCTGTGTTGGTGTAGTCTCTTTTTGTTTTTTGCACTGTAGTTTGCGAACTCTTACTTGACAGTCGGCATTTCAAGGAATTCGTGTATTTCTGCATTTTTCACAAACCAGTGTGCGTCTTAGAGCTATATTCTGGAATCTCTGCAGTATCTCCAGATTGGAGTTACTAGCAGATCCCCATAATTCTATTCCATATGTCCAGATTGGTTTTATGATTGTCTTATATACAAGCAATTTGTTGCTGAGTGAGAGTCGAGATTGATGGCCCAATAACCAGGAGAAATTTTTAAGTTGTAGGTTTGCTTCTGTTCTCTTAGCTTTTATATGCTTTTCCAGGTTAGTCCTCTATCCAGGTGCAGGCCCAGGTATTTAACGGTGTTGTTTGTTGGGAGAGTTTTGCCTTCCATGCAGACGGGAGCACAGACCCCTTTTCGCAACGTGAATGTCACTTGAGCGGCTTGACTATACTCTCGGTATAGTTGAGTCCATGGGCTACGGCTACCATTTACCATCAGATGGGCCGTGTCTCCTCTGCTACTATATGCAATAAAAAAAAATGAGTCTCGTGTTTATCTATTATATTTCTGTTGTATGAAATGTAACAATTAATTTACTGCGATTAGATTTTATATATAATTAACAAATAAAAACTATTATTTTTAACAGTTACGGATATCAAAAAGCCGGGAGTGAACATTCAATCATGATCAACTGAACCCTATCTTCGAAACATAACTAAATGCTTCAAAGTATTAACATATCTATTAATAGCTTGGAAGTTGTTCCATCATCATAACTATCCAGCTTAAGTGCACTACTAAAAAACTAGCAAAATATGGCCTCTCTGGTGTAATAACGCAGTGTACTACCATGTTAATTTTATAGTTAATTTAACTAGAAAACACATCCTGGTTAAAAGAAAGCTTTTTATGGTTTTTAACTTCACTAACAATTTCCTCAAACACGAACTTGATTTATAATACGACTCAGAATCCTGTGGTAATTAAGCAATATATTTTTCAAATAAACAAGCAGTTTGTTTCATCCATCCCATCCATCCATCAGCCTTTCAACGTCCACTGCTGGACATAGGCCTCCCCAGGAGAACGCCACAACGAGCGGTCCTGTGCCGACCACATTCAACGGCTCCCCACAGCTTTGACTAGATCGTCGGTCCATCTGGTGGGAACCGTAGGGAAATACCAAGCATAGTCCACTCCATGACCCGCTGAGCGACTTTGAGCCTTGATACATAGCAGTTTGTTTATTTAGCCATTTTGTAAAGAAAAGGATCTTAGAGTTAGCAGCGCGATGATCCATGGTTTTTTTACGTTACTTTTCGTCTTTTCTACGTGGGTGGCAATAAGCATAAGGTTCATCTGATAGTAAGGTTTACAGTTACCTTAGACTATAATATACGTTAGCAATACCACCGCCAACAATCGCACGTCGCCAAGGACAGGGATAGGGACAGGAAAGATAACAATTTTGGGCCCTCGGCGTTCCTGAATACAAAAGTAAGAATACCTAGTTGTTTCAAGCTGATCTTTGGTGAGAAGGTGGTACTTCCCCCCGATCGAGCCGGCTATTCATACAAGGCTTTACCATTATAAAATATGTACGGCAAACTGTAGGTAATTGTTTAAAAACGTACAAAATCTCACCATATATTACAAAATTTGCTTTTTATCCCATACTATATATCCCATCCTTATCTGTAACTGGTGCGTTAACTATATTAGGATATTTATGTTTGTAATGGCCGTGTGGGGCCGGCTTTAGAACTGTCCCACCCCTCTCTACCCACGGGAGTCGTAAGAGCCGACATAGGGAATAGCGGGGGAATGGGCAGCAGCACTCCCTCGAGTATTAACAACGTCCACTGCGATCGCCAACCCGGCTGCCAAGCGTGGCGATTATGGCATTATCCCCCATGACGGAACCGCTCGTTGTGGCGTTCTCTTTGGGAGGCCTATGTCCAGCAGTGGACAATGAAAGGCTGATGGAGTGGAGTGGAGAGATGTTTGTAAATTAGATTTTGACCATTGTCAAATAATTTATAAGAAACAATTGTTTAATAAATTAATATCACAAAAAGACTCAAACTAAATGTAATTATTCAATGTTATACTTATAACTATTGTGTTAAATAGAGTAAAAAGAAATTAGAAAAAAAATGGAAATTGTTATTACAAGAACTTTCGTAATAATAATGATTTCCTCTTATATGTTTATTGGTTTTCTAACTAAAATAATAATATTTAAACAAGAAGCGTATCAAACGTCCAAGGGAGGAATTTAATATAATAATACTTTTAAATTAATACTTCTTCAAGTTTGTTTACTGTACAGGAGTAAAAATGAGATTCATCGTAAATATGCAACGAAACCCGAAACTCGTTTCATATGCAATGACTTGGCCGAAGACCACAATGTACAGACGTCCGTCAGTATGCTCTGAGAGTTGAACATAGCTGCATTGATTTTAAAAACAATATTTCTCATTCACTATTGGCGTAAAAAATATTTGTAGTAGTTTTTAGAAGTACCTGCACAAAGTATTCTGCAGCTACAATGTCAATAACTCGTGTGGTAGCTATAACAGGGTGTGATAGTGGCCTTGGTTGGGCAATTGCAGCAAGGTCAGCACGTGAGGGTCTTGTAACAGTAGCTGGAATGTACCAAGGAGTTGATACAAAGGCTGCTGATAGCCTCAAAAAATTGTGTGCACACCCTTATCCCTTGGATGTAACGAACCTTGAAAGCATCGCTGGATTCAAAAATTACGTTAAATGTTTGTTGAGTGACAACCCTAAATATAGTGAGTACTTTGATTTGTTTTTTTACTAAAATATTAGTAACATGCGTAACTACTCCACCCATCATCATTAAATAGCCTTCACCAAACCGCGCAAACGAATAAACAGACAAACAGACAAACTTTTCTATGTCTGTAAATTTAGGATATTTGAGAAAAAATGGCTGTATTAAATGTGTGTGTGTGTATGTCCGAACATTAACATTTTTTTAGAATTTTTGACTGTTTGTTCGCACATCAGAAAAAAACGCAAAACATGCTAGCGCATTAATTTTTCTCAAATATATTAAATGTAATACTTAGCCCTGTTACAGCTTTGTAATGGTATAGATTTGATTGATATTTCAGAACTGCATGCAATAGTGAATAATGCCGGAGTGATGACCATTGGTGACTACGAATGGCAAACACCTACAATGATAGAAAACACAATTAATATTAATCTGCTCGGTGCTATGAGGGTGACATCTGCATTTCTGCCTGAGCTTAGAAAAAGTGCTTTAGAGGTAAACTGCCCATAAAATACAATATTAATTATGTTTTTGATCGTGCAGATAGTCTAAGAGAGCAGATAGGTTGCTCTGCCAATTATTATGTATATAACACAGAATACTAGTTGCGTAATTGGTGTTAGAGTTAGAGAGTTAACGTTTTTGGAGTAGCAACTCTTTGTCAAAGATTGAATTCTTTTACATATGTCGATCTGAGTGATTCACCCATTTTTGGCTGTAGAAGTTTTGCAGGACGTGAAATATACGAGTATATAACTATATTTTCCTAGTGTAGAGCCTTGCTCTACCCAGCATGAATGGGCCGGCACAATCAGCGAAGGGCTTTTTTTTTAAAAGAACTGTGTGAAGCAACGGTAAGTACTCCTGCCATTGTGTTTCGTATGGCGAGTGAGAGTGCCGGAGTGGCCTCTTCCTTCCTATCCTCTTCTAAGTATCTTTCCTATTATATCCTCCCTCCTTATTATCCTTTCTCTCCACCTTCTATGCCTTTCCCTGGAGAGGGCGACGTGCTAATGATGCTTCTGGTGTTGCTAGCGTCTATAGGCTACGGTAACCGCTTACTATCAGGTGGGCCCTATGCTTAAATTCCACCCACGTCGTATAAAAATAACTTCCTCTAACAGATCATTCTGATTTGGGCGTATAAATCTATAAAATCCACCGTGAAACATTGATGTTTAACGCTATAGCAGATACCTGTACGGTTGTTGTCAGTAAGAAATACCTAATATACTGATATAGTACGTTCGCAATGTGAAGATATTCAATCTTTACATTGCGAACGCACTTTAAATATCCAGGCCATGTCACTGAAGATGACTGCCTTTTGAAAGTAAAAAACACAGTATTTATATTACTGTGCACTTTAAAGGCAATAAAATTATTGCCTTAGGAGTTTTTTTTTTTTTTTTACATGTTCTAAACGAGTGCTTGACTATTGATATAACCCCACCTGATGATAAGTGGAAGTGAAGTATAGCCTATGATGGTAAGACGCACTAACGTAGTAAAAACCTATTCACTCTAGCCTTGAAGACACCCACATTGTAATTGGACGGGAATATGGGAATATATATTGGACGGGAGTAAAATAACTACTTTAAAATTAAAATTCACTAACAGTAAATTCATCCATCATCCATCCATCAGCCTTTTAACGTCCACTGCTGGACATAGGCCTCCCCAAGAGAACGCCACAACGAGCGGTCCTGTGCTGACCGCATCCAACGGCTCCCCGCAGCTTTGACCAGATCATCGGTCCATCTGGTGGGGGGCCGTCCTACGCTGCGCCGTCCGATACGTGGTCGCCACTCGAGAACCTTTCGTCTCCAACGGTTATCGGTTCGTCGAGCGATGTGGCCTGCCCATTGCCACTTCAGCATGGCAACCCGGCGGGCTATGTCGGTCACTCTCGTTCTCCTACGGATCTCCGTGTTACGGATTCGATCACGTAGGGAAATACCAAGCATAGCCCGCTCCATGGCCCGCTGAGTGACTTTGAGCCTTGATATGAGGCCAACATTCAGAGACCACGTCTCTGTTCCGTATGTCATCACTGGTAACACACACTGGTCGTAGACCTTCGTTTTCAGACACTGCGGAATATTGGACGAGAAGATCTTCCTTAACTTCCCGAACGCTGCCCAGCCGAGTTGGATTCGTCGATTGACCTCTTTCTCGAAGTTGTGCCTACCTAACTGGACTGTTTGTCCCAGGTAGACATAATGGTCAACAACTTCGAGAAGCGCACTCCCGACTAGGACCGGTGCTGAAATGACATGGACATTAGACATGACTTTCGTCTTGTCCATGTTCATTTTGAGACCCACTAGTCGGGAAACCCTGCTGAGATCATTGAGCATGGTGCCAAGGTCCTCCAGAGATTCTGCCATGACTACGATGTCGTCGGCATATCGAAGGTGAGTGATGTATTCGCCATTGATGTTGATGCCGAATCCGGTCCAGTCCAAGAGCTTGAAGAGATCTTCCAATGCAGCGGTGAAGAGTTTCGGGGACATAACGTCTCCCTGTCTAACACCTCTCTGCAGTTGGATCGGTCCCGTACTCTTGTCCTGAACACGGACTGACATGGTGGCGTTTCTATACAAGCACTTCAGCACTTCGATGTACCGATTGTCAATTTGGCACCGCTGAAGGGACTGCAGCACCGCCCAAGTTTCGATCGAATCGAAGGCTTTCTCATAGTCCACAAACGCCAGACACAGAGGCCGATTGTATTCTTCGGTTTTCTGTATAATCTGGCGTAGCGTGTGAATGTGGTCTATGGTACTATAGCCTTTTCGGAAACCGGCTTGTTCGGGAGGCTGGAAGTCGTCAAGCCTGCGCGTGAGTCGATTTGTAATGACCCTCGAAAACAACTTATAGACGTGGCTCAAGAGCGAGATGGGTCTATAGTTCTTCAAGAGGGTTCTGTCACCTTTCTTGAAGAACAGCACCACCACGCTTCTGGTCCACGACTCTGGAACGTCGCCCCCGAGAGCGACGGAATTGAACAGCCTCTGAAGAGCTTTTAAGACCGGCTTTCCGCCTGCTCTCAGAAGCTCTGTGGTGATTCCGTCGTCTCCCGGTGCCTTTCCGTTCTTTAGTTGTTTGAGAGCCATTCTGATCTCGTACAGGCTGACGTCCGGGATATCTTCGGTAAAGTGACGAGTTAGCTTGGATCTAGGGTCTTGGACCAAGCCAACAGCAGGGCTCTGGGATCTGTACAACTGTCCATAGAACTGCTGGACCTCTCCCAAGATCTCATCTCGAGAAGAAATGATAGTGCCGTTGTTGGTCCTCAGTTTAGTCAACTGACTTTGGCCAACAGACAGATCTCTTGCGAACACTTTCGAGCCTTGGTTCCGCTCTATCGCCTCTTTAATACGGGTAGTATTAAATTGGCGAATATCGTGCCGCACAGCCTTGGAGATCTGTCTGTTTAACCGCCTTAGGCAGGACCAATCGGCTGAGGACTGGACTATCATTTCTTTTCTCCTCTCCATGAGTTTGAGAGTATGGTCCGAGAGTTTACGGTTCCTACTGACGCGACGGGCCTTGAAGTAAGTCGACCCGACCGCGTGGACAGTTTGCACGAACCTGCTGTTCATATCGCTCGCTGATTCACACTCATCTAGACATTGGAAGCGATTTTGTAGTTCGAGCTGAAAGCTCTCGGGGTTCTGGTATTGGGCAGGTGTTGGTCGGAGCGTAGACTTCATCAAACGCGACCTCTCGACTTTTGATCTAATATTCAAGATGCCCCTGACTAGTCGGTGATCACTCCCAGTTTTAATCCTGCTGATCACTGAGACATCATTGAATATGTGTCGTTTGTCCGACAGGATGAAGTCAATCTCGTTTTTCACTGAACCATCAGGGCTAATCCAGGTCCATTTTCGCTGGGGCTGCTTCCTGAAGAAGGAATTCATCATGAAGAGGCCTTCCTTCTCCAGAAAATCAGCCAGCATCTGGCCCCTGTGGTTCCTCTGCCCAAATCCATAGTGCCCCACCTTCAGCTCATCGTCTGTCCTTTTGCCCAGTTTCGCGTTAAAGTCTCCCATAACCACCGTGAAATAGGTTTTAGACAAGTGGATGGCCTTCGAGATGTCCTCATATAGGGCCTCCACCTCGTCATCGGAGTGTGTCGAGGTCGGTGCGTAAACCTGTATGACCTTCAACGAATACCGTTTGGTTATTCTGAGTATAAGGTACGCTACCCTACTCGACACACTTTCAATCCTCTCCACGTTGCCTACGAGAGACCTGCGAACGATAAACCCGACACCCCCTTGGGACTGGTGGTCGCCCTCCCGGTGGAAGAGCAAGTTCCCGGACTGGAGGATTGTCGTGCCCTCACCCTCTCTTCGGACTTCTGACAACCCTATAATGTCCCAGTGGATCTTGCTCAATTCCTCTTCCAGCTCGATGATTCTCTCGTCGGTCCGAAGTGTCCGAACGTTGTGCGTTACCAGGGCCAGAGGTCGTTGTTTATGGTAGCCTATCCGCGACCGGAGATTCTTCGCACCCCCTGCTCCGCCGTTACCGGGCCCGCTACTGTTAGGCCACGGAATAGCGGAGCTGCCGTGACTGAGGGCCGTTTTTTGTTGGGTGCTCATTTTTTGGGGGATATTGCCGTAATCGCCACGCTTGGCAGGCGGGTTGGCGATCGCAGTGGATGTTATTAATACTCGAGGAAGTGCTGCTGCCCACTCCCCCGGTGTTCCCTCAGTCGGCTCTTACGACTCCCATGGGTGGAGAGGGGGTGGGACAATTCTAAAGCCGGCCCCACACGGTTAGGTTAGCTAAATTGTCTGCTAATAATTAGGTACATTGCAGCAAGGTTTATACTCAGATAGAAGTCTCTAAAAATAATAATATTCGTGCATTTGGCCATTGTGGTAAAATTTGAATTTCCCCTTCAATTATAAAAGACTCTTATAATGTATAACAGCAGTACCAACTTACGTAGCTTACGAAATCGCTAATTGCCAACAACACATAGAATTTTTTTTTTTTAACACAATGAGGAGTTCCTCTGGCATACGAGCGATTGGTCACACATTTTTTATTTCTTCATCCATCAGCCTTTCATCGTCCACTGCTGGACATAGGCCTCCCCAAAATGGGGTTTTACCATAATCGCCACGCTTGGCGGGTTGGCGATCGCAGTGGATGTTTTTAGTACACAGGGGAACGCTGCTGCCCGGTCCCCCGGTAATCCCTTAGTCGGCTTTTACGACTCCCATAGGAAGAGACGGGGTAGAGCTATTCGTGGTGCTGGCCCCACACGGCAAATAATTATTATTTCTTACTTAGACCCAAACCAGAAGTACATGTAGACCAATTCGCAGACAAAATCTAAAAGCCTTGATGATAGAAATCAAGTATCCAAAATATTGAGGTGATCTAATGAAATAGGATTCAAGGATCTCGAAAAATGTATTCATTCTTATTTTAATGGCGAGATTAGTAATATATTTGATAAAATAAACCTACAAAATACAACAATCCGTTCCAGTAGATTCTATTTGATTACTTTTGATATCATTTTAAATGTTATTTTCGAGCCGAATTATAATTGTTTTCTTTTGTTGATCATATACGTTTAGAAATTTAGCTTTGAATTTTCGGTTATTAAATTTTACTGTCAAAATACCCTAAATCGCGTAAATAATTTTATTTTAATCAATACTACAAGCGCGAGCGCTTAGGCGCGCGTGTGACAGTCTCACAGACTACTATACTTACTACTTGACAGTCTTCCACAGAGTACTTTTATATATCTGAAACAGTCTTCTGTCGGTTGTACCGTGGTCGGTACGTGAAACGGTAGGCATTTAACTCGGGGCCTTGAGCGAGTGATGTACGCCTGGTATTATGCTATATAGGCATGTCTAAAATATTAGTTTATTCTAAAAATCTTCGAAAAGTCAGGGCTTTTACATTAAGACAGGGAATCGAACTCGATACTGTCTTGGTAGTCCTTGGTTTTACTACTAAGCTAGCACTGTAGTATATCTAAGTAATCTTAATTAATATATGTATTTAGTTCTAGTGGCAAAAAACATTTCCGCGTGTCAGCAAAACTTTAGATAAGTACGTACCGAAGCCATCAAATATGAAAAGGCTCGCTACACTAGTTAATTTAAATAATTTTGTACAACCATAAACTGCGAACTTAGTTAATAATAAACAGGTAACGCCCAATCTACGTCCCCGTCTCTTATTCTGTGAAACAAAACCTGGGGTCCATGGTAACAACTTATAATTCATGCTATTTCGGCTCCCCGAAACTGGTAGTAATAACAACAGAAAATTTGATACTGCCGAATTAATCATGTGATTTCTGCGTAAACAATGAAATAGGATTCTTCTTCGAAATGAAATTGACTTCATAAACATTTCCCTGTCTGTATGTAGGGCAGATATATAAATATAATAAATACGCTAAGAAAACAATATTATTCCATAGGGAAAACAGAACAGCAATATTTTTTTTAGTTAAAACGTTTAATTGAAAAAGTAAGCCTGATGTTATCAAGATCTTGTTTGACGTACCTATACAAAAATATTTTTTTCCTAAGAATGTCGTCCATCGTGTTATTGTTCTATTTCGAATATTTTCTTCAAAATTTAATTCACTCTTGTGATTTTTCTATCTATGGTCTTATAAGACAAACGAATACTGTTATAAAATTGGTTTCTTTAATTTTCTTATAATATAGGTTCCCACTTGGTACAGCCCTACCACCAGTCTTGGATGATAATTGCTTACTTCCGTTAGTCGCCTCATACGACACCCGTGGGAAAGATTGGGGGTGGTGACACTTGTATTCTTAGTCCGTCACCACACGTATTAAAAGTTTTGTAATAAATATTTTATCTAATTAATCTATTAATTAGATAAAATATTTATTACGAAACTTTTAAGACTACCTCTAGGTAGTCTTGTAGATATAATATAGGTATATTACTTATGTTATGTTTTATAGCTCGAAGATAGGTAGATACCTACTAGCTCTCCGAGAATGCCTTAAAATAAATTCTGTAAAAAGAAATGCACGCTTCACGACTACAGTAAAATAAAATATTTAAAAGTTCCGCAATTCAAATTACAACTCGATATTGCCCATTACAGAACCCGTGCTCATCAAAACCCCGTATAATTAACATCGCCAGCCACTGCGGTTTGCAACCATTGCCAGGATTCGCTGCATACAGCGCTAGTAAGGCAGCTGTAATAGCCTGGAATAAAGCTTTAAGAATGGAGTATATGAAAAATGGCTTGAGTGCTGTGGCATTTGTACCAGGTCAGATCCAATAACTTAGCGTTTATACTTATTCATAATTAGTTGATAATTTTTTTATTGTTATATGACACTATACAGTCATGTAATAGGTATGTGAACGTATCCATGCATACGTCCATGTATTACATGAACGTGTATATTTCTCACCTCATATGACTCTCGAGGAAAAGAAGCTTGAGGTGACATTAATTAGTATTACCTAATACTCACCATAATCCATCCATACATCAGCCTTTCAACGTCTACTGAGTGTGCTCGACATAGGCCTCCCCAAGAGAACGCCACAACGAGCGGTCCCGTCATGGGGGATAAGCTTATTCGCACGCTTGGCAGGCGGGTTGGCGATCGCAGTGGATGTTATTAATACTCGAGGAAGTGCTGCTGCCCACTCCCCTGGTATCCCTCAGTCGGCTCTTATGACTCCCGTGGGTAGAGAGGGGTGGGATAATTCTAAAGCCGGCCCCACACGGCCCCACTCACCTTAAGGAAGCTGGTTATTAAGGAGGGGTTCTAACAAAAATCTCTACCTACTACTCTACTATTGTCTCTCTCTACTATTGTCTCATTTATATACGATAACCGGTCAAAAAGGAGTTGGACGCAGGCAGCATAAGACCGCTCATTTCGACACTTTTTTGGGGCGGTTTATGTCTAGAATTCTGCCACCTGGACTGGGCTAGCGTGGTGGTAAATCTCTCTCAATTTAAGAAAAGACCCGGGCCTAATAGTGAACAGTACCTACCTATTGGGTTGAAAAAAAAATAGAAGAAGTGGATGTTGATGAATGAAACGGTTGACTCTTTCGATACCCGTGGAACACAAAAGTTGTCAGTAGATATTTTTTTTTTTAATACTAGTGGACCTGTCTTTGTCCTGTCCGAACATAGGACATTTCGTTTGGATGGAATAATTTATTTCAGCTATCGCGGTGCCTCCTACAGGGTCCAATTATGAATCTAAACCAACCTTGAATCCACTTGAATATCCACATAAAAATTCATTGAAATGGGTCCAACCATTTAGGAGGAGTTCAATTACATAGATGTGGATAGAAGATTTTATATACATATAGACAGGTAACTCGTACATATGATTTATTATATAACCCTAAATTATTTTTTTTCAGGCGGTTTTGTCTCCTCGAGTAATATAATTTCGAGTCAAGGCACACATGGTCACATGATGTTAGAACATTTGGAAGATGAACAAAAAAACTTTTACGAAAAAAGGATCGCGTCCCTCAACAAATATCTCGAGACAGCTACTTCTAGGGCTGCCAGATACGATTCATTAAGAGATGAAAACATTATTGAAACATTTGTCAAAGCATTAACAGTAGATCATCCTAAAGAATTGTACAAAGTGGAATCCTGGCGCTACATGTGTTATTATAATCTATTTAAATTGCCGATGCCTGAAACAACTCGCTGCTGGCTTATCAAACAATTCCTTAATTTTCCAGAGTAGTTCAGTTCAGTATCTACTTATACATACTACACGAATGTTTTAAAAATAAAATACATTATAAACTTTTAATATACTTAGGTATTTTACATGCCAAATATTCAACAACACTTTCCACCCTTGTTTCTTCGAGAAAAATTAGCTAGATGCAATCAAAATCTACTACTAACTAAATCTAGTTCTTTATATTTCTTGTTACACAAAAATATATCTATTCAAGTTTCAAATTCAATTTATTTATAATAGCTCTTCACATTATGAATGATGAAAAGCGAAATCAATAATTGCCAAAAGGTAGGTATATTGCTTCATTAACATAACTAAGCGACTAAAAATCCTGAACAGTAGGTATATTCTCTGTAAGTAAAATGTATGGTCGGCATACCTTAAGGGCGCACAACATCAAGGAAAGCTTGAAACAAAACAGCAAGATTTGATATCAAGTGAGAGTTTCGTTACCACAACCGGGCATGCATTAGAAGTATCTACGTTACCTATAACAAAATATTACCATTTTTGATGTGAAACATCTAATGCGGAGGGAGGGTAAAATCGACTGTTAGCGTGGCGACGCTTTTATTTTACTTGTCCCGTTCGAATCTTGCAAGTTAAATTTGACACACTTCCCGGTTTCCTAACATATCGCAGCAGTTTCATATCGCGTGACAGTGCAATATTATGATGACATGGAACTGATCTGATGATGGAGCTGGAAGGTGGACATAGGAACTCTATAATGAAACGACATAACCCCATCAAGTTTGGGCTCGTATGATTCGTCTTGACCAGTACTTTGTCCCTAGATGGTATCCAGAACCAGATGATGGAGCTGGAAGGTGGCCACAGTAACTCTTTAATGAAACTATGCAACTCCATCGAGTTTATACTCGTTTGACTCGTCTTAACGAGTAGGGTCTCGGGATCGATCCCCGGGTCGGGCAGTGTTATTGATTTTTTCATAAAAGGAAAAAACTTCAGTAGCAGTCAGGAGTTAGGAATTGTGCTCGGTAGACGGCAATGATAGGCTCGCCCCCTATGACGTGGGACTCAAACATAGCTGGCGAACCATGGGTATGTAATAGGTACGCCTCCTCACTCTCTCTCTCTCTCTACTCCTTTGGGGAATACAGGCGTGATGGTATGTATGTATGATAATAAAACCTACTTACAAAATTAACAAAATCGTGCCTGTAAAAATAGCGAAATCGTCGCCGATTGCCGGCTGGCGTAAGGCGCAGGGCGTAGCGTAAGTGTAATGATGTGCGGCGCAAGAAGCAGTCACATTCACATTTACCACGTAATTCTATAGAATACCAAGTAGAGTCAGATGGGGTAAGGGGAACATACTTTATATTTCTAATTTTAATTTTAACATCTAGCTACTATATATGCTATGATCTAACGTAGTTTGATGAACTAGAGCTATAGCTCTGTGTGCCAGCCTTTTAGGGTTGATTGATTTTTTAGGGTAGCTTTAATATTTTATAACTAAAAATGCCAAATCTTAAGGTTAGTCAAAGTCTTCCTCTTGCCGCGGCTGTTGGGGTAAGAGGAACAGTCGATATATTTATCTATAGATATTAGTCTATGTATTTTAGTTTGATACCAATTCATTGGATAAAAATACTTCAGTCAAATATGAACTCAATTCCATTGAAATACAGTTTATAATAGAAATAATTAACAAAAATGAAATTTAGGGTAAGGGAAACATATGAGTTCGGGCCAGAGGTAAACAACCAAAAACTCTGTGGTAAGTTTTTTTATATTTCTTTATCACAATTAATCAGTCTCAAATGTTATATAATAGATAACCACATCAGATCACATTACTAGAATTAACAATATTAATTAAAATAAATTGGAAAGTTCTTTACAGTTACTATTATTTAATTACAAAATCATGTACTTTTCAGTAAAAAAAAAATTAAATATTTTTTTTTAAATAAGAAGACGCCTTCAAAATTCTCCCAGGAACAAAAAAGAAAAAAATATTATTTGTGAATGAGGAAAAAGAGAACTTTAGTACGAGCGGGCATCGAACCTGCGTGCGTCCCTTCCTATCCGGGGAAGTGCTCTAATCCACTGAGCTACCGTACTGCCTTGCGGTCATACCCAATTTCCTCATCACATTTGTCTTTACGACCAACACAGATGGCGATCGGAACGAATTTACATGCATCAATCCAATATAGTAAGTTTAATTTTGAAATTAAAATTCATACTATTTGATGGCGTGTTTTTTTTTACCTATATTTTTAGCACATGACATGCTCAGCTACTTTTAGAGTACAAATTAGTATTTGTGAATGAGAAAAAAGATAACTTTAGTACAAGCGGGAATCGAACCTGCGTCCCTTCCTGTCCAGGGAAGTGCTCTAATCCACTAACTAAAAGTAGCTGAGCGTGTCAAGTGCTAAAAATATAGATCAAAATATTTAAGAAAAAAATAATTAGTATTTACATACGATGCGGTCGAAATGCGATCTCTGCGGAGAATCTGTGGAGTGAGGCTGACTGACCGCATTCGTGATAATGACGTAAGAGAGCGAGTAGGTATGAAAGAGAGTATTGGTGTAAAGATGCGAAAGGGAATGCTCCGATGGTTCGGACATGTGGAAAGAATGCCGGACGAGCGACTGGCTAAGAAGATATACAATGCGAAAGTGGAAGGATGTAGGTACAGGGGGAGACCGAGACTTACTTACCTAGACCAAATTGATCATGTATTGAAGGAAGGTGGAGTCAGGAGTCTCCGAAACCGGCGAGCGTGTATGAAGAGAGTTATGAATGTTGAGGAAGCGGGAGATGTATGCAAGAATAGAGCCTCTTGGCACTCTGTTCTCTCTGTCTACCCCGCAAGGGAAATGGCGTGATGATAAGTTAGTTAAGTTAGTTAGTTAGTTACATACGATTTCCGTGCTAGACACCTACTAGTGGTGAGGCTTTATAAAAAGACCAGTCACTCTGTGGGCGATGTCGAGCTACACTTAGCGTATCTCCACGTTATGATGAATCCACTTTGATAATTTTTTTAAGCTAAAGGTATATGGCATTATGGCTTGGCATTTTCGTATTAAAACTATCGTGAGATTGATACATATTAGAAATATATCACCGGAAATAACTCACGTTGTGGGTCGATTTTGTCGACCCGGGTTTTCGAGCATATTCAATGCTCATCATAAGGGCGAGCGCACAGCGGTGGCAAGGAGTTCCTGGCAGGCACTCATCTTACAGTTGGCATTTTACAGTTATTTAATCAAATTAATACATTTTGTGTTTTTTTTTTCATAATAATAGCAACTCATAAAATGTTTATATCCTCTGACATCGGTTAAGAGGAACATATGTTCCCCTTACCCCGGTCAAGACAGATCCTCTTACCCTACTTAAGAATTTGTAGGTAATGTTTTAAATCACATAAAATTTAGATATTAATATCATAGTTTATATAATTTCCGATTGAATCGCGTTAGACTCCCGGGAGTCTTACGCGTGCCAAGCGATTCAGTGTCAAGGCCACGCGAGGCCGCGCGAGGCCAAGCGCCGTAACGGGTGGCCACTTTTTATCAAAAAAATTATAAAAAAACTACTTACCCATTGTTGAAAAATCCATGTTTATTGTCAAGTATAATAACTATTTTATGCACTAAAACACTTAAAAACACTATCCACTAATTATTAAATAACATTGACGTTATAAAACGAAAATTTTCCAAAAATTTTAATTTAATTTCACTTTCTCGTGGAAAACTCGACTTTATTCCCGCACAGTTCGAGTCTATTGTCGCAACTGGTTGAATTTTTTTTTTATATATGTATGTGAAAGTGAAGGAGTGGAAATATTTTTTTAGCGCCAAAATTTTTTGCGATTGCGCGCTCGGCGCGCCGCTTTCGCCTACGCGATGCTGACCCCTATTGCAAACCTGGGAGATTCTATCTGTATGTTGAGGAGTTAAACAAATAAACAAAGTTTAAGTTTAAAACAATACTCACAGACATTGACAGCCTTCTCATAACACTAGTTTGTTCTCAAAATCAACACTCACAAAATGTGCTCCCAACTCGTATTTTCGCGGTTTGCCAACAGAATTTTTGTTTATGTCAAAATCACACAGTGGCAAGACCTAGCGTCTTCTGTGTTTAGTCTTTGGAATTAAATGCTTATACTGCTTTACTGACCAAGTAATCATAAAGTTACAGCCTATAGTTTTTGATAAATAAACTACTGTTTCCCTTCCCCTGTAGTCCCCCTTACCCCACTTGCCTTACCTACTTTCTTTTCAATACTGAGTAAGTATCATAAGATTGATTTGATGCTAAAAGTACTTGGTAATGAAACTAAAGAATTGAGTATTTACCTACTCGTATCGAAATGTCAGTTGTATTGTTATTGTATTTGGAGCGGATTTTCATCATCAACTATGTACGTCAGTGGAATATATCATTAGCAGTATACAGAAGAGCGAATGAAATTTGATATTTATATTCCAATAAATGTACTTTGTATTGTATTGTATTGTAAACGCGGGCTATTTTTCCGCAACTCGACGTCGTAAGTGCGCCTATTTTGCGTGACGGGTTGCTGGCACTACTCATGCCAACCCAGCATCACCAGAAAGCCTAGCAGACCCTTGACGTTGCCGACGCGTTCCGGGAGCGACCTCGGAGAGCCGAGGTATAGTGCCCGGTATTCTGCCACCCCTGGATATTCAAGGATGACGTGGACGGCCGTTTTGTCTGCCTCCATGCAATCTCTGCAAAGAGGGCTGTCTGTAACACCTAGAGTAAATAAGTGTTTATTCCATAAAGCATGTCCAGTAATGGCTCCCATTAGGAGCCGGAGCTGAGGCCTCTTCAAACGCCGTAGCTTTAGTGACAATCCGGGGTAGATTGTCGGAAGGGCCTCTCTGGCTTGCCTGCATGTACCTAAGTTAGGCCAGTATTCTTGGTGTTCTACCTTGATGTTTCGTCGTAGTGTGTTTCGGAGCCAAGCGAACGGCAGGGGTAGAATGGGCTCAGGTCCTTCCACTATCATCTCCATCTGTGCGGTACCCTTGCTAGTCTCCAGAGACTCAGGTTTTTAAACCGTACCGCTGTAGCTGCTGCAAAAAAATTTACTTATTAATTTCCTGGAAATGCTGTAGGTAAATGTATTTATTAATTTCCTGGAAATTACAGAAATAACTGACGTATCTAGTTTATAAGGTGGTGGAAAAAATCCGCCCCAGATACAACAAAAATTCATTAAACAGATTAAACACTAAACTATTTTCTAGGAGTTTTAGCGGGAAGTAGGAACATCATGTCGTCGCTCTGCATTATTTTCCTAAACTTGTGTTATTTCAAGTATTAATGTGTAAAAGTGGTGGCCTTTTGCTTATTATCTATTTATGTATGTACATAAGTGTTGGCAGGTGATGTACTTAATGCAGCATAACTTCACTGAGATAGGAAACAGATTTCTAGCTCAATGCATAACTTGTTTTTTCGTGTTGCCTCCAGTAAAGTCGCCACCGCTTTGCTGAGGCGACCTTAGACTTGGACTAGATTACGACTTTAACTTCGACTATGACTTGTTTCATGAATTAAACTTACCTGTGAAGAAGAAATGTACCTTAAATAAGTCATTGGCAAGTATTCAAATCGAGTAGCCATTATTTAAAAAAAAACTATTCTCTGTGGAGTCTCAGGCTATGTTCCGAAATACACTGAGAGCACTGTCCAGTGTTCTTACTGGTGAAAAATCGTTCCGTTATAGACTGACAGTATAGTGCCGCAGTATGCCAGGGAAATATATGACGTCATAAATCATCACCATTTTTGTACTGTGAGTACTGGCGTTTTCGAGGTAAGGTGCTTTCAGTGGTTTGATCACGTGATCAACAGCGTCCAAAAATATAACAACTTGCACTATTGAAAATTATTATTATTATTGAATATTGTTATTCAAAGATACCGAAACATGGAAAATGTAAAGAAATTGTGTTTATTGCAGTGTGAAATCAATACTTTGTATGAAATTAAAGTAATGCCAGATCAGTATACTGGACTGTGTTCCTTTATAAACAGTAACCAGTATAGCTAACTATAAAGAAACGACTGCGCAGTATACTAAATTGCAGAGATGCGCAAACTAAATCACCAATGAGATCAAGGATTTATAAATCTTTTTCTTCGAAAGATTTAAATCACCCTTTTAAATCTTTAACTCTTTTAAATCTTTGGTTACGAATGACGTTATTCATTCATTTGATCATAAGTGATGTAAATATCTATTGATTCATGTAGTTATTCTCTCATTCCCTCAAGTCGCAACTGGTTTTGAGCTTTTTACTAAAAGGACAGAGAGTCTAAGTTTCTGTGTACCTATCGTCATTGTATTTCAAGAGTGCGTTTGTGCGTGCCTACAACTTATGTTATCTCTTTTCAATTCACAATATCCTTTATCTATTGTCTCATTCTAAATCTACGTCCATCATTCCATCTATTCAATCCTAACGTAGTGAGCTAGTGAGTTAAAGATGTATTTTCGAAACCAAAGATTTAAAGATTGATTACGCATTTTGAAAGGATTATACATCTTTTGTATCAATCACTCCTGAGTTACACATCTCTACTAAATTGACGTCACACATCACAGTGCTCCAGTTATATCGGAACACACCCTCAGTTAGGCTGAGTGTGGAGTGGTAGAATTGTCAGTTACTTCTTTGATTGTCAGATTTGTCAGTCAGATTGTCATTGTCAGTCATTGTCACGAATTGTTTGAAAATCAGTATCGGCAATTCGGCAATAAAAGTGGAATTCTTAGCTCCTTTGCTTTACTAATAATATTACATGTAGATTTTAGTGTAAAATATCACATACTTCCAATATGCAAAGCACTTACGGTCCGAATTCGGTCGATGAACCGGTAAGTAGTATTTACATACATTTTGAATGCTACTCACATTTGAGTTATTTTTACAGAGGTGATTATTTTGCTTTTCTATTCGCTGGTTTCTCTATAAATGGTGGTAATAACGTAGAACAAACTGACAATGCTATTAAAACTGATTTTTATTATCCTACACCTACCACCTACCACTGTATTGTTTCTTTAAATCATAGCTTTAAACTTATATTATAATAGATAATTGTATCGGTAATATTTCTTATGTTTCAGAGTCTTCTTTATAAACTGCAACGTAAAATTAAAGTTTTCCACACAAACCATCCTCTACCTAACCGAGGTTATAACTTGGTGACCTGCAGCAGTAAATATGGGATTGTCTTTGTTGGCTCGCCTGAGGGCATTCTAACTGGTGAGTTTTGTTAATGTAACCAAGTGCTTATTATGAAATCTGTTCTTCATTGTGTAAAGACAAAGTCCTTTGGAACCCATGGGGTTACAGATTTCTTATTGCAATCAATCACCGACTCACACCTGGGCACAGGTCTCCTCTAAAATTAAGGGAAGTACCTGTAGTCCACCATGCCGGCACACAAGCCATCAAGAAACCCATAATGTTTTCCTTTACTATGCTGTGTAATTTGTTAACAAATACAATTGGATTTTAAAAAAAAATAGAGATATGTGTCTTGCAAGATCTAGACTGAGGCATTAAACTAGATACCATTATCTTTGCAGTCCTTGGTTAATCTACCTATACTAGGCTAGCGCTACTTTTGATACACAATGAGTGTTTAGATGTGATAAACAAACATTTTCCCTCCTTCAAATTCAAAACTATAACACAAAACACCATAACCTAATCAAGATAACTTACTATATAAAATAAATATTTGCATTTTCCAGTTTACCATGTAAAAGATCTTATTGACCAAAATAATGAACCACAGCACACGTCTCATCAACTAAAAGAGCAACCAACTCATATAGCTGTGAGCTGTGACCATGAGTTGTTAGTAGTCACAGGGGGACAATTGCTGTCTATCTACAAAGTATTAGACTTTCAAAATGTGGTAAGTACCTACAGCTCCCTATATTGATCCCTAAGCAGTGAACAGAAACTTATAATAAAATGTAAGATGATCCCAATGCTCAAAGCACAGATTTGCAAGTAATAAAAAACTGTAAACAAGACTAATGCCACTTCTTTCTCAATATATTTTATAAACCTTATACTAAATAGCAATTATTTTTTGTAATACAGTTGTTTAACTGTCCAGGAATTCTTTACTCTGTTTCTATTAGCACTGGGCAATATTTTTTTTGGTAGATATTTATGTTTGATTATTTAATGTTTGCATTCCAAATTAAAAGTAAGTATATGAGGAGTGATGAAAAAGTAGTGAGAATGACATACCCCTTGGTAATAAAAAAAAAAATACTGGCAGGCATAGCTCAGATACATATTTGTAATAATAATAAAGAAAAAAATCTTCGATTCTCTTTAGTTTTTTTCTGAATGTAGTCATTTGTTTGCTTCGTGTCGGAACTTGTTCTCAAAAATGGAGAAAAACGAAGTACGAGCCGTTATTAAATGCCTCTGTTTAAAAAAGTTAACGACGCAAGAGATTAATTGCGATTTGGAGGCACCATTAGGAGGGTCTGCTCCGCCGTATTCCACTGTTGCAAGGTGGGCTTCTCAATTTCGAGTAGGAAGAACGAGCACGGAAGACGAACATAGCTGCGGCCGTCCATCGACGTCAGTCACCCAAGAAAATGTTGCGAAAGTCGAGAAAATTGTATTGAGCGATCGAAGAGTTACCATCCGATACTTAATTCAAGAAACGGGCATTTCATATGGAAGTATTCAATCCATATTGAAACAATCTCTGAATATGAGAAAAGTCTCCGCAAGATGGGTGCCGAAAATGTTAACCGACAGTCAGAAACAAAAACGACTTGACATTTCGAAGATATTGTTGGACAAGTTTCAAGAAGATTCTGAAAACTTTTTGTCTCGTTTCGTAACAATGGACGAAACATGGCTCCATCATTTTGATCCCGAGACAAAACAGCAATCTTCGCATAGAAACGACCATCATCACCGACCCCGAAGAAGTTTCGTGCCGTGGCATCGGCTGGCAAGGTTATGGCCTCAATATTTTGGGACTCAGAAGGGATATTGTTGATTGATTACCTAGAGCGTGGAACCACTATTACAGGCCAATATTATGCAGCTTTAGTTCCCAAGTTGAGGAATGCCATCAAAGAGAAAAGGAGAGAGAAACTTCAAAGGGGCGTGCTGTTTCATCACGACAACGCACCCGCGCACAGGTCGGCAGTTGCGAAGGCTGCCTTTCAGCAAGCTGGCTTCGAATTGGTTGACCACCCCCTTGTTCACCAGATCTGGCGCCTAGCAATTTTTATCTGTTCCTCAAATTGAAAGAATACTTAAGGGGAAACAGGTACAAAGACGATAACGAGGTGATGGATGCCGTGGAGAGCTTTTTGCAGGACCAAGACAAAACTTTTTTTTTGAAAGGGATTGAAGCCTTGGAAAATAGCTGGAGTCGGTGTGTAGAGAGACTCGGAGACTATGTAGAAAAATAAATTATTAAGTTGTCAATAGTCATTATATGCCGTGTGGGGCCGGCACCAAGAATAGCTCCACCCCGTCTCTTCCTATGGGAGTCGTAAAAGCCGACTAAGGGATTACCGGGGGACCGGGCAGCAGCATTCCCCTGTGTACTAAAAACATCCACTGCGATCGCCAACCCGCCTGCCAAGCGTGGCGATTATGGTAAAACCCCCATTTTGGGGAGGCCTATGTCCAGCAGTGGACGATGGAAGGCTGATGGAGGGATGGAAGGCTGATGGATGGATGGATGGATGAGTCATTATATTCTATCTCATTCTCACTACTTTTTGATCCCTCCTCGTAAGGATATAGTCATAACTTTCTGATTAGCTTGTAGGAACAGCTTAGGATTAGATATAATAATTATGAAGATTGGATATAATAAATACGATTTATTTTGTAATTCAATTGTTGCAATAATGTTTTTAGACTGTGTTATTTGCAAACCATAACTATATTTATGTAAATTTACAGAATCCTTCATCATTAGATATCAATTGCAATGTCAGCCCATCAACATTTGTGTCAGGCTTACAATGGAATCCTATCATTCCTGATAATCTTGCTGTGGTATTCTATGATGGTACACTCTTAGTCACTAATGTTGGAGCAAATCCCCAAGTGAAAAAAGTAGCCTCAAAGGCAAGGTTAGAAGATAACTAATTTATTTATCTGTTCTATACTATAGGTTCTGTCCATAGTGAAAATGTGTTGTGAACAATGTAACTTTGAAGTGGGCAGCATTATCTTTTTGCTATACTAATGAATATAGTATATCATTATGAAAGTCTAGATTCTGCCTGCAACATATGCATTGATATAGGCAACGTCAGACACATCCATCATGCTCAATTGCCACAACAATTAGTATTTCAGTGATTATCAATTCACAAGTGTGAAGTCACCGTCCCTTCCTGCTTGTTGTCTGACAACACTGGAAGACACACTAATTTGGAGTTCATGCACTTAATTGTTTGTGCCATGAGCATCATCAGGTTAAAGGTAACTAGAACCGGACCATAAATATGTGGGGCCCACAGTTTGCAGCATCAAACATCAACGAAACTAATAACTAATTTTTTAACACATTCCTTTTTAACAAAGATATTATATTATCTTGGATATCTGGATATTTTTAATGTTACATTTAACTAGCCTTTTCCCGCGGCTCCGCCGCACTCAACAAGTAGTTTTTAGATGATATTTCATGTTTCCGATATAGTAGCGGGATAAAATGTATACAAGTTTTTAAGTCTACTCAAGAGCCATCAAATAAAAAAAGTTGCATCAAAATCGGTGCAGTAGTTTTTGCGTGATGAGAGAACGAACAGACAAAAATCTTAAAAAATATTGTTTTCTGTTCAGACACGCCTATATAGCCTAATACAGACATTTTTCCTCAAATATCTTAAATGTACAGACAGCTCTGTTACAGGCTACGGCTTTATAATAGTTAGTAAGAGAAACAAGCTAGTTTACTTGTTTGTAATAATTTAATCCTTAAATTTTGTGGACATATTTTATGTTGTATTTGTTGCTTCATATAAGATGCTTAATTTTGCAGATGCCTTTGTTGGAGTCCGAAAGGCAAACAGTTAGTGACTGGCAATAATGATGGTGCCCTTACTCAATATAAACCAGACTTGACCCCAGTCAAAAGCTTCCCGGGGCCAAACTTGTTGGAAGGAGGAGGGGCTATTGAGTCTCTTGCTGTGTACTGGATATCGACATACATGTTCGCAGTTGTTTATAAAAATGCCATGGATAACAGTCGCCCTTGTATGTATATTGTACATTAAGAGTAATAAGTTCAATTAAATTATTGTAGACTACTACCCGCAACTTTGTTTGTGTGGAATTTAGTTATTTTTTTAAAGCAGAATCCTAATTATTTTCCAGAATATAATTAGTGATCCCCATCCCGTGAGTCCCATCCAAATCGGTCCAGCCGTTTAGGAGATTAGCCGTAGATGTATATTCGACGTATATACTTATCTATTTGAATCGTTAATCATTAACAACTTCATGGTTTTTTTTAATTTGTATAGATATGGCACATTTATGGGCCACAATTTGGTGCACATATGGGGCAGTAGTTATGATAACAAATTCTAATGCTAAGTTTTATCGCTTTTGATTCCCATACAGTATGCTAATAATTGTTATTTGAAAAGTCCCTGAGGTGATAATTTGTTACAAAACTAAACTATGATTTAAAAAAAACTTAAATTATGCATTTAATTTCATATTATGTAAAAAAAAAACATATTTTACAGATGTAACTATTGTTAATACACCAAAAGGAATGTCACCACATTGCCTAAATTATGAAGATATCTGCTACAGTATGGGCTCAAATAGACCTTGGTACTATTATCTCCAGGGAATACCTCAATGGTAAGTTAATTTAGATTTTGCAATCCAAAATTTCAGTATAGTCTACTTGGATGATACCAATGTTTATTATGCAACCCTTGAATACTCCACCACTGGTTAGGTGGAAATGAGAGGGGGTCCTCAATGGATAAAAAACTCATGGTGTTCCTTTAGACTTTTTATAGCCAAGGCCTACAAATACAATATTAAACATTTGGTTTTCTCCTTCAAAGTATGTCTTTCTTAAGCAAGCATTGTGGATTCCATTCTCACTCGTGCCAAATATTTGTGCCACTGCTTATTAAACAAATTACCATTGTCAAATAGAAATAGTGATAAAACAAGCTATATTCTCTATTACCGAAATGCTTCATGGCTGTCTAAAACATAACACGCGAAATTTCTTCTATTTTTAAAATAAATGATAGTTAAAAGGACTACAATAGTATGTGTAAGGATAGCCAAATTAAAGCTAACATATATTTCAGGTTTATTATAATGGCGTCATCTTCTAATAGTATGGAAATTGCAACCTTGGGATCAAAGGATGGAGATGCTTGGGTTCAATGGTGTCAGGTAATTTATTTGGTATCATTTTCACATTAGTATTATGCGTTAAGTTCATACTCTGTCTGGTGAATATTCCTATAACACTGGATTTTCCTAGTGCAGGATTCATTAATAATGAAAAAAAAAAAGTCATGGCGGAGTAGTTTAGATACCGGCCTCTCGCGCATGTGTTGTGGGTTCGATTCCCACACAGGAAAACTCTTTGTGTGATCCACAAATGGTTGTTCTGAGTCTGCGTGTACTATGTGTCCGTGAAATTGTATGTTTGTAAAAGTCCTCCATGATACAAGGACTTTACCGTAGTGCAGTGTTGCCTTTAAAAAAATTGTAATTTGGACATAACCTGTTAGCAAACATCGTATTTAAGTATTGTACTTCTACTCTGGAAATAAATTATTATTATAATTTTAATTATGACTACATGGCTCTAGTAATAAAGTTGATATTTTGTTGAAACTTTAAACTATAAATCTGATGTCATGTATTGATACAATAGGACTAAATTATACCAAACTTAGTCCTATTGTATTGAGATGAATTGAGACCGAAACTGGTGGACCAATATGGACAAGACTTTCACGGGCAGGTAGCTGATGTTATAAGGAGTAACTTCAACTACTTTTATTTTGGAAATATACTAGACGGAAAAAATTAAGACCAAAAGTTGTAACGACACTTTGCTTTTTGTTTGTTTTTTTTATATAATTGTATATTACATTACTTATATTTGTTAATAATAAAAAGTATTATTATAACAAAAAAAAAATATTATTACAATTCCTTCACTAATTAATCGAAAGGAACTTCGTTTCATCCGGGTGTCCCTTGACACCTCTCAAGTTTTTTCGCAATCCTATGTATCCAAAAACCCAATAATAAGAAATACTGCGACACCCTTGCACTGACTGTTTTTTTATTGTATTACGACGCTTTCATAAAAAATACACACAGAACACGACTTGTTACTCCCGAGAAAGAACACACCGAAGTTCGGCAGAACTTCTGCCGAATTTTGTATATTTACCGAATGTTCGGATGAAGTTCGTATTCGGTTAAAATCACATTCGGCCCATCTCTAATTATTAGGGTTCTGCTCAAAAAAGAAAATAAAACATGGACGAAGTTGTGAGTAGCAGCTAGTTGATAATGATGAGGGGGGGTTAGAATGTATCTCACTCGATCATTTCGACATGACATCGTGTCATTGTGATTGGTTGAGAGATCACTGTAATTGGCCGAGGGATTATTGCGACATCACGCGTTGCTTTCCCTACCAATCACAAGCGAGACAATGAGTTACATTCTACGGGCCCTGGGGGGTTAGACAGAATCTCATATCTCACAATCGACATCGTATCGTGATCACTGTGATTGGTTGAGAGATCTCCGTGATTAGCCAACGGATTATTGCGACATCACGCGTCGGTTTCTCAACCAATCACAGTGATCACGATACGATCGACATGTGAGATATGAGATTCTGCCTAACCCCCCTGGATTCTTACTTTAGATGACTTTTGGGTTGACCGTTGCTTAAGGTGCTTAATTTTTAAGAAATATCTTTGATATAAAACCTGTACCAAATATATACTTTCTTTTTTACAGAATGATGAAGCAAGGCCGGAACTACCCTTGACAGATAAGAAGATTGAGAACTTTCCTATTGGAGTGAGCATTGACACGTGTGCTATTCATCAACTACCGTGGGGTAGGTTTCGAACTGCTAGCTGGATGCTACTACAGATATTTTTATATATTGCCATACATATTTACCGATAAAAAACAAATTATCGATTAATTTATTATGCGATGGCATAGCGGTCTAGAGCACTTCCCCGGATTGGAAGGAACGCAGGTTCGAATCCCGCTCGCACTAAACTTCTCTTTTTCCACATTCACAAATAATATTTAGATATTATATATATTTTTAGCATTTGACATGCTTAGCACTATACATTAAACACTAAAGTGTTTTTCACTTTGTGTTTAATTCACAAATAATTTGTTAGCAGTAGCTGACCATGTCATGTGCTAAAATACAGATCAAAATATTTACCGATGCTGTGTAGTAATCTATGCAAATTTTGCACAACATATGCACCTCGACACAATTAGCTATTATTTTGTTTACATACATAGCTTGAACAATGAAAATTATACTTTTCAGGGGAGAATTCAGTCCTACCTTACATGCCATTAATTCATGTGCTGTCCCACAATGGCCTGCTTACAATATTCAATATCATCAACTTGAATAAAGACGCACCTCAAGTTTGTACTGCTCCTCAACTGTTGACATTACCATCGGCTGCTATGACCAGGTATATTCCTGTTTCTTATTGACTTATCATCACACCATCTCCCTTGCAGGGTAGACAGAGAAAACAGAGCCAAGAGGCTCTATTCTTGCATAAGTCTTTAGTAGCTTCTTTAACATATTATAGTCTTGTTTCTTTTACTAATATAATTTTTTTAGTATTATACATATTGCTTTAATGTGAGTTTCATAGTTTTTTTGTAAATTTTGACTAAACCGGACAAACGTTTCTATTTTATGTTTGTAAAGTACCCACTGGCAGAGTATTGGTATTAAAAATAAGAAACTAAACTAATTTAACAGATTTTATAGTCCGTTTTTTTTAAATTTAAACAAAATTTTATCTTATTTCTATATTTATGTTAAATATAAAAATAGCTTATGTATTACAGTATTTTTTTTATCTGTAGCGTGATTCCTGGCGATGCACCCCCTACACCCCAGCCGACACTTACTCCAGCACCTGCAGCGCCAACAGTTCAGGTAAATATGTTCCTAACCCCGACAATTACACCAAAATGAAAAAAAACTAAATTATCGCTGCAACAGTAACTACAATCCTTATATTTTTTTTTATATTCATTTAATTTTTACTTTTATTAATCATACATATTTGAGGTCGTAAGGCAGATGGATATGGATTTGAGGTTGTAGCCTAGTGGTGGCTTAAGCAACTTTTATAAAATGAGTGAACAAAAATGATATCTATTTGTTCACCTGAACTCCTTTGTGCTTCGGAAGGCACGCTAAGGAGTTGTTCCTGGTGGTCAAATAACATCCGGGCAGTTGTTACAATTTTGTCAGAGTCCACGAGGACCATGAGTAGTGCAATGGGTGATAGTTGCTTAAAACTATACAAACTAACGAACAAAATTATTTGTGAAAGTGGAAAAAGGGACCTTTACTGCAAGCAGGATTCCAACCTGCGTCCCATCCAATCTGAGGAAGCTTAGCGGTCTAGATCACTTCCCCGGATTGATAAAGTAGCTGAGCATGTCAAGTGCTAAAATACAGATCAAAATACTATACAAACTATCAAAATCATTCGTCATCTCTGCAATAATGCTTGTAAATAATTCTAGAGCCAACTACATGCACAATTAGCACCCCAACTACATACAGTGCCGCCCCCGGACTACAGCACCAGTGTACTGAACATACCCAAGCCTTCAAGTTACACGCCGTCGCAGTTAAACCAAGGATATGCTCCAGGTTGGATTATTTTTAATTAATTCTTGAAATCAGAACTTCTGCATGTGATGTGACGACGCTGCAAAAATATCTGTATGTAATGTTGTATGGTTTTCTTGTTTCAGTGCCAGTCCATACTGAACAAAAACAGGCTGCGGAAATTAAACCTGCACCAGTAGCTCAATCAATAGTGGCTCCCTCTGCTGCGGTATTTGTAAAAATTACACGTATCTAGTAGACTCGGCAAACGTTGTTTCGTCATATAAATTATTCGTAGAGAATTTTTAGGGAATTTCTAGCGTAGAAAAAAATAACTAACTTATATGCCGAATCATAAAAAAATAAAACATTTGGTCCGAAAAAAAAATTTGAGTTTGACCACCCTTATGAAAGTTTACATCCTATTCTCAGACATCCTGAATATACGCACAAAAAAATAGCCTATAAAGTGGTAATACGAAACTGTAAAAATAGTGGTACCGAGTTCGAGTTCTCTAAATTTTGTAAATTGTGTGTATATTTGTACCATTATCCTAACGTGCCATAGGCATATATAGATAGCAATAAAAAAAAATATTTTAACTGATCTGAAACATATTTTAAAGGTATGTACTTTGATTTTGCAGGCGAAACACCCAGCACCCACGCCGCAAACTGCACAACAGGCTCAAGAAAAAGCCGCGTTAAAAGCTGAACAAGAGAGAATCAATGAAATTAAAGTTTACCAAGAATTGAAGAATATGCTCGTCAAGGAAGTTAATGATTTTCAGATGGAACTTTACAAATTCATGTCAAAGACTAAGGAGACTCAAAATAAAGTAGGTATATTTTTACTGCTTGTTATATACTTGTCGCTATTAGCAATAAATCTATTTTAGACGCTATAATGATGAGTTATATGCATAGCATATTGCTAGTTTATTTCCACACATAGAACTTAATCTATACTATTATAAAGCTGTGTCAGAGCTATGTCTGTACATTTAACAGATTTGACAAAAAAATGACTATAATAGGCTATATTATAGGCGTGTCTAAAGACAAAACAATTTTTTTTAGAATTTTTGTCTATTCGTTTGCGCATCACGCAAAAACTACTCTACGGATTTTGATGCAACTTTTTTTATTTGATAGCTCTTGATTAGACTTAAAAACTGGTATACATTTTATCCCTCTACTACATCGGTACCCTGAGATATAACCCAAAAACTAGGTTTTGGCTGCAGCGGAGCTGCGGGCAAAGGCTAGGTGTTGTATAAAAAGGGATAACATGCAGTAATAGTACATAGGTTATTTAATAATAGTAATTAGTATGATTATAAAATAAAATGCTAAAAAATACAGTCCCGGGCCGCAAGAGGGTAGCTCGCGGGCCGCGGGTTGCCGACCGCTGGCTTAACATATTAATTTATAAATTATAATTGTGGTTACTATTTCTCAACATATATTTGCTTATGAAGAAAATTATGTGTGTATTTTTTCCCAGCTCCAACAGGACTTAGACTCCATAAACACAAACTTCAGTTTAACTCCATTAGATAGTGAACAGCTGAAAAAGGAATGTAGTTTAGATAATTTGCGAGGAGCTATAATACAACTGAAGTTGGAATTAGTACGAGCATGTGCAGTTATAGCTGAAACCAGAACTCACACAGAGTAAGTCAGATTGACTTTAAATGTTTATTTTCTTACTTAAGCCAATAATTAATATTATAGAACATAAATTTTCAGGCTACTCATATATTAATGTCACGCTAAATTTTTTTTTTTTTCTTTTACTAAAAATCTCCATAACACTGCCCGACCCGGGGATTGAACCCGAGACCTCATGATCAGCAGTCGCTTACACTACCGCTGCACCACAGAGCCAGTTAATTGCATTTCAGATTTGTATATTTTGTGGATATAAATAGATAATTACATTAATTACTGATGTGCTATTAAAATCAAAAATTTTAAGTAAGTATAGTATTTATAAGTATAGAAAATTATTTCAGAGCAAAAGATCAACATCAGTGGACACAAGCAGATCCCTTAACAACCAAACGGGTAGCTTCTGTTAAGAAGCTAGCTTACTATGTGCAAAATCAATTGGAGCAAGCACAAAAAGCACTTAACTACAAATGGAGTGAAGAAATTGTCAGGGACCCTAATTGGAACAAGTTTGTAAATTTACTTTCTCAACTAAAAGCTATTTTCTTCATGTGTGACAGATATTTTTCAGGTTATGGTCGAAATGTTAGTATAGAATATCTCGAATTTTCCAAGCTACTTAAATATTAACTATTGAGACAATGTTTCAGCTAAGCTTGGGTGGGACTTTGGGATTTTAAATTATTTTACATGTGTTTGTTTTATAAATGCCTAAATTAAGCTATTAAAATACTAATTGTAGCAATATTCCAGTTAGTTCCCTTCTTTGCTGATAGTTGATTGAAGTAATGCAAAAATGAATTTAGAAAGCTTCCCATTCATTTATTTCTTTGCCTTTGGCAGGGTCAAATTAATTGAATAAACTTATTATTTTTGTAGAACTTACTCTAAATGTATTATCGGTGTTGTTCTTGCAATTTGTAAGACATAACCGCACATTAACAAAAACAAGGATTTAGTGCTAAAAATGTATCAAGGCTCGCCTTTGTCTTGTTTGGTCATTGACATACTAATTATTATTACTTACTGTGTATTGCAGGCCAGGGTATAGGATGATCCGCCCAATACTAGATGACATATACCAGCCATTGGTAAAACAACAAGAAATACTTAGTAGGCAGCAAGCAGTGTTACGCACCTTGAAGAATACGCTGAAGGAGTGTGATACCATCCCAATGCTCAAATCTACATCGCTCTTAAGAAGCACACCTTTTAAAAACAAGTATGTTTATATATATCCATATTCAAATGCATTTTGAGGAGAAAATATGAAAGCGAATTTTTTTTGTGTTCATACTAAAATTTGTTCTCTGGCCAAACTATCAAGTTAGCAATAGTTGCCAGGATATCAAATGATAGCTTCACTGTAGTGTAAAACAATATAAATTAAGCACCTGAATTTGAACGAGTAAATAGTTAAAATATTTTAATCCATAATGATGTGTTTTTATAGAGACCCATTATCAAAACTTACGAAAAACATCCTCAACATGAGTATTGAACCAGAAAAACCAAAGGAACCTTTACTATCTGCCCAGAAATTGGATGCGTTAAGAGACATATTGTCGAACCACAAGACTGTCAAGATCAAACCTGTGAATGTGGAAATGCGACAACACTTAGCGACTATGAGGTTGAATTATGAGAAGAGCTTGCAGGAAAGGACGCAGGCTGCTGCTGTAATTCAAGACACTCAGCCTGTTAAAGAGCCACCTGCCATACCTGGTTAGTATGTATATTTATCAGTTAATAAGTGGCAATTTTCGATGATAAGCAGCAGAAATTGTTCTCAAGTCCTTGCTCATGTGTCTGGGAATCTTTCCTGGTGCTTCTCAATTTATGTTGGAGCTCAGGAATCGTTCCCAAGGACTAGAGAAGCACAGTCATCGTGCCCTTGTTTAAAAACAAGAGGTCACGTTATGACTGTGCAAACTACAGAGCCATAAGCTTGACCAGTTTGGCAGCCAGTGTATGGTAAGATTATTAAATTCAAATTGAAATTAAAAAATAACTTGATTTCATAGGCTCATCAATAATAGCACTTAAAATCGTCAAAGTTACTTACTAATAACTAACACGAGCGCTTGAGGCAAGTGCATCCGCAATGTCGCGATTGCAATCGCCACAAGCGGCCGGATTCCGTAGTAAGGCTTTTCATGAGAAGAACCCGGCAAGAAACTCATGAGCCACATTTTTAAATCTTAAATTTCTTACTTATCGAAAGCAGAATGAGGATGGGGTCTGATGAATTTCTGTGTGAGGTACAAAGAGGTTTCAGGTGTGGAAGGGGATGCCAGGAGCAAGTGTTTTCTCTGCGCAACATTGTGGGGCAGCATCTGGCTGGAGGCCAGAGGGTTTTGACACGGTTGTTCGATAGGAACTTTGGGACATTTTGCCTGAGTATTGTATTAATGGTAGACTGCTGCAAACAGTGCAGTCCAACTACATGGACTGCATGCTCGTGTCACGAGGTCATTTTGTTGGTAGGACAATGTGTGTAAACTACTTTACTATGGGTTATATCGCATTTAGTAGATTTTACAGCATTCTAACCTTTCAGACACAGCATCATGGTAAAACGGAGACTGATGAAGCTATATATGTGTATTTGTTATAGTTTATAGAACTGTTTATTTTTTACAGCAGTACTTCAATATCAGCCAGCCATTGTACCTAAAGTCGAAGTGAAAACTGAGCCAAAGCATAAGGTGCAAGCATCACCTATCAGTATTCCATCGTTTACGCCGGTAGTGACGACACCTCCAATACATGGACTGATGAATGCCGCCAGAACTCTCTTCAGTGATGGTTAGTGGTAATATTATATTTTACTTATTAATTTTTAACTGCCTCTGTAGTGCAGCGGTAGTGTGAGACTGCTGATTATGGGGTCCCGATTTCGATCCCCGGGTCGGGCAGTATTATTGAGCTTTTTCGTAAAATAAATGTCAGTAGCCGCCCGAGTTTGGAAATGTGCCCTGTAGACGGCAATAGCCTCGCCCCCTATTACGTGGGACTTAAACATAGCTGGCGAATTGTGGATGTGTAATACACCTCTGCCTACTCCTTCGAGGAATACAGGCGTGATGCTATGTTTTTTATGTTTATTAAAAGACAAGTAAAATAGGAAGCTATTCGCGTAAATAAAATAAGCGTCAGATCGAAATTTCAGTATAGTGTCTAGCCTAATATTATTGTTATTAGCCTTGCTTATATAGGCGCATATTGGCAGTTTTAGATGCTATATATTATTTTAATCTCACAATCTACCACCGGATCTAACCCATTAAGAAGATCCGGCAAGAAGTTCAAACATTATCAAAATCAAGTACTATTCTATGTTTTAGAAGTCAAACCAGATGCAATAAAACCTATTCAAAAACCTCAACAGTCACAATCAGCTAATTCTACATTTACACAGCAGTATTCGCCAATAACACCGGTTACCATTCCATCTTCACCAACCACCAATACAAGAAGTGTACTTAAAGATTTATTGCAAAACAAGCAAGCTAACAACCAAGCAAATGCAATAGAAGCTAAGAACGATGCCAATACATTCATGGGACAACCCATTTGTTCACCGTCGGCATTTGCTTGTAAGTTACTTTACTTATATACAGTAGTCACAATGTATCTGAAGTTGTCTGCAAGACGTTGTGCAGTAGCCATTTTTGTTTTGCACGACATGTGCGTCTTCTACAGTTTAAATGTTCGATTATAATTTAACAATTGTCGATCGATGATCATATTATTTATCGATCGAACTAAAATATGTGGACTCTTCTAACACCCGTATTCAAGAACAATTCTATGAAGTCTCACAGTGTGCACGAACGCATAGGGCCTGTAAATCCGATTCTTAAACAATACTTAAGCGGTGTGCAATACTATGCGTTCATTTGGAACGTCACTTACGTAAAGTAGTGAAACAGCTATTAAAATAGCCAACGCATAGTGTAGCTTTAATCCCAAATGAGGTTATATTCAGTGATAACTGTTGTGTTTATTTTTGTTTGTGTTTTTATAGTAAGGAGTTTGTGTAAGCTTGTGTATTTTAAAAAGGTATGAAATACCTATGTAACAAAATTAATAAAGAGAATAATAATATCAATAATAAAATAACTCGTTTTAAGATAGACATAAATCCTCTTTTTTATATACAATATATTTTTTTTATTATTTATGTCATCCGCACATCTGCCAAATACTATACAGAACTTAGCAACAGAAAGGGACCAATCACCGTCGATCAATGTTGATCGAAGCCAATCACAGGCCTATAATCGACGCCATGCGTTTGCTTAGTAAAGTGTCGCTTGAGTATTGTTTGTGAATGGAATGGCTTGCCCTGACGAACGCAGTGAGAAATGCCTTACTTAGCATAGTGTTGCTTGCTATCTTACCTAAGTATCGTTCTTATACGGGTGTTAATCTAGATTAAAGATTATTCGCTCAAATCGCTTGTATACTTTTTATTGACTAGAAAAATAATAAATAGAACCTAAACAGTTAGATATGAAAACATTATGATCTCATTCAATTGTTTTGTTAATCGAGTAATAACGTTTGAATTGGTCAGCACTAATCATATGATTCACAATCCCCACTTCTTGCTCTGTGTCTAACTTCAGAGACACAAAGATCCATTGTGACTACTATACAATACATCTAGTCTTGCCATAGATATTGTTATAATTAAAAGATCTTTTTTTTCTATTTCATAAAGCATTTATTACAGTAGTATACGTTAACATATTTACATATAATAAATATAGTATCTTGTATTAAAAAATATGCAACTTTTAATAGACCGCACAGATTGTAAAGTGGTTTAGATACCGGCCTCGCCCGAGTGTTTTGGGTCCGATTCCCCACAGGACAACTTAGTGTGATCCACAAATGGTTGTTCTAAGTCTGGGTCTACTTTGTGTCCGTGAAATTGTATCTATGTAAAGTACCCAGCGATACAATGATTCCTCCTCAGTCCAGGGTGTTGTGTTTAAAAATAAATATCTTTATTGGTATTATTACAATCCTTTAAACGTTGAGGCTAGTTATCATATACCATGGGAAATTTCTTCACTACCAATCCTATGGATTGCTGTAGGGACTCCAAATTAACATGGCGCCGAACAGGTAATAAATCATAATCCAACGGATTGATATCAGGACTAGTTGACGGCCAGTCTTCAGCTCTGATGAACTCAGAAACGTCAGTTTCCAACCACGCTTGTGTAGATCGAGCTTTATGACCCGGTTCTGAGATTTGCTGAAATTACCATTCTTAGTTTTGGAACATGGTCTTGCTAAGAGGTTAAATCAATTTCTCAAGAATTCGCATCTTGATACACATTTTTCACAAAAGTATGGCTCAGTCACTACTTGGTAGCAAACGCCCCATCAAACCATTACTGAAGTCGGATAGTGTCGACTTTGTACTCTGCTGAATAATTCAGAAGCTTCTATAGAGCTTTAAGCATAAACTTAGTCATTGCGCTTGTAAAAATGTTTGCTTGATATTAAAACTTTTCTCATCAGTAAATAACATTTTCTATGACCGCTTAAGAAGTTTTTTTTAATTCTACCACCCTATTTCGGTTAAAACCGATAATTTAAAAAGAAATAGGGTTATTGATAATGACCAGTGTGTCTCTTATAAGCTGAAAGACCCAAGTCATATTTTAAAATGTGTGACATGGTTCTAGGGCCTATATTCATTTCCCGAGATAAAATCTTTTGCTTTCGAACAGGATTTCTTCGAATTCTGTCCTTATGTGCTTTGATCGTCATTGATGGATAAAAATAAACTGTGGGGCTATTTGAAGAATGAATTGGAACCAATAAAAGTAACATAATTATCATATAATTCTAAGTATTGAATATCTGTACTGTAAACTGTTAATGTCTAAAAGATTTACCATATTTTCTACGGAACTCGTGCTTGTTGAATCCCCGGATTCTCAAAACAAACTATTTGGAAATGCTTGTCTGTATTCTTTTGTGAAATAGTAACCATAATTATGTCTAGAAACTAAATTACTTAGATAAAAATGTGTTTGTATTACACTTCCTGGAATAAACGCGTCAGAAATCTTATCGATTATATCAATAAGTATAGCATGGAACACAATTCCTTGAGATTAATCATAAAAATATTATTTCTAGTTTCAACAAAAAGTACTGGTGCATCTAATACGTTTGGTGCAAGAACAACTGCCTTTACGGCAAAACCTATTTCTGACATTAGTAACATGTTAAGCCAATTCCAACCTCAAGCATTCGTACCACAAAACAAGCCAACATTTACCCAGGAACCTACCTCGCCAACATTGGAACCAAAATTGCCGACATTCGTTCAAGAGACAAAAACGCAAGGTCCTATTCAGGAGCCCAAATTACAAACATCTGTATTGACTGGTCCTAAATCCTTGGAAACTGGCGAGCCAGAAGCCATTGAGACGAAAACATTTACTCTTAAACCTAAAACTGATAAACCCATCACTAACTTATTTGGTTTGAAGTCATCAACGCCAGTTCCAAGTTCTAATGTTCCCGACGTTTTAAAAACTACCCAAGAAGTAGCAATAAAAACTGAAAATAAAACATCGCTCAAACCAATAGATAAAGAAAATCTGTCGGAAAAGCTAGAAGCAAGTGCAAATCAAGAACAGTCGGTTGGCGCAAGTAAAGAAACGCCTAAACCACGAGCTGATAAAACTACGACTTTAGGAGCAACACCTGAAAATATTGCAAATGCTAATTCGTCCTCAGCTTCAAGTAAGATTTTTCTTAAATGTTTCACTATTGCCCACGGGCCTTCTCCTATAGTAAGAGAGATTTAGACCGCAGTCCACCACGTCGGCCCAGTGCGGGTTGCCAGACTTCACAAGCTGCCCTAAAAATCCCCAGTCATGCAGGTTTTTTTTTTGCCTCACGATGTTTTCCTTCAGGTAAGTTTATAGTTAATAATTTTAACTACCCTTTAAGCCCTTATTCTTTTTATTGCTCTCATAAGTGACCATCACCTGACGCGGAATGGGAAATTTTTTTCAGCTACAAATAATCTTCTTACACGGTGCTTATTCGTAGGTAGTAGTTTTTAAATGAACTGCAATATTATTTGGACTTATCAAAAGACATTGGACACTATTATTTAATATTCCTTTTTTATTTTTGACATAGCAATTATACTTATAATTAGATATTATTGGTTTTTTTTTCGAACTTATAACCTATTCTAATTTAACATTATACTTTCTTAATTATTTGAATTTTGTTTAATGCAGCATAATGCTGAGCTTCAGCCTCTTAGACACACAGAATTTACCGAGCCTAGCAAATTAATACTGTTATTTAGAATCAGTAGTTTATGTATAATATTTTTTGACAATCTACAAATATTCTGTGTGTGCTAATAACGTTCTTTTTTCTGATTATGAACGTAATAGTAGAGCAGCATGACCAGGGTAAAACCGCTGTCAGTATCCACTACCATGAAATAACTAACCCTTCGGCTCCCCCGAATCCCCGATGTCGATTGTGAGATATGAGATTCCGTCTAACCCCCCTGGTCACTCAATGACTGAGGGCCTCATTTAGAATCAAAACGTACGTAATCGTAACGTGAATAACGTTTGTTATTAATTTAATTTTAATTAATACCAAAATTATTGCTTTCTAGATGATAAAATTCCTAGTGCGGTAAAAACCGAAGCTAAAGAAGAATTAACCAAAGTGGTAGAGAAAACAGTTATTCCATCTTCAAGCGCTTCCTCTATATTTGCTTCTGCCAACAATGCAGTTTCTATAGGTAAGAAAACTTAAATTTTCCTTACCAGACTAGAAATGTAATAAGTAAGACGTACATATTTATACAGTACCATTTTTTTCTGAACCTATTATTGTCGCACTGTTGGACACTGGTCTGCTCTTAAGAGTTAAACTTAGACCAAAGTCTACCATCATACCAGCCAACAAATCTGTCAGGCATAGAGGTTTCCTCCTGATGTGAACAAACACACATAATTTCCATAAAGGTGTGCGCCTTGCGACATATATAGTGTGTATATTGTTTAGTCTGTAAATGTATTTTATATATTTATTGTGTATTTCAGATCCAAAACTCTCACCAACAACCACCAGTTCTAAGCCTGAAGGTGTTACATCAAAACAAGAATCCACAACGCTGACTGAAACAACAGCCTCATCTAAAGCTTCAATATTTTCTTCACTATCTAGTCCTTCAACTGCCTCAATCTTCGGAGCTGCCTCTCAAGCTGTGGCACCAAGCACTACCAAGTCCCAAGCTAGCTCTATATTTGCGTCAGCTGTTTCATCGTCTTCACCCAAACCTTCATCAATTTTCGGATCATCAACTAAAGGCTCTATGTTTGAATCTTCTCAAACTTCAGTATTTGCATCAGTAACCCAACCAACTACTACTACAGAGACTAAACCTTCTGTGTTTAGTACGCCTACACCAGCATCATCTTCTCCTGGAACTCCTTCAACAATATTCGGATCGGCTGCAACAACATCTCCATCTGGTTCTATATTTGGTTCCTCTGTGTTTGCAACTGCTACAACCACTCAATCTGCAACGTCAGTTTTTGGTTCATCAGCTACATCGGTCTTTGGTGCAACATCAACCCAAGCACCTGTATTTGGTGCCACTACAACAACATCATCAGTTTTTAGTACGCCAGCAACCACAGCTCAAGAATCGTTATTTAGTTCTGTCACAACTACTACACCCAGTGCTTTCACTTCAGCTACTTCTCAACCATCAGTATTTGGTTCAAGTACAACCACTACAACTTCACCTGTATTCGGTAATTCGGGAGGGTCCGTTTTTGCTGCAGCTGGAATGGGATCTAATCAAAGCACAGTGTTTGGAACTCCTTCGGCTACAACACAGGCTTCTTCGTTATTCGGCTCTCCAACTGCGACTACTCAAGGTTCTGTTTTCGGGGCCCCAACTACACCTACCACACAAACTTCTGGTAATTTAAAATTTCTTCTATCTTTCTATTTATATATTCTGGCAAGGGTAATCTGCATTACCTGAAAGATAAGACTATATTAATAAGCTGTAAACAAGCTGGTGTAATTATCGTTACAAGTACTTACTGAGATTTTAAGAAAGTCCTTAAGAAAATCACAAATATTAGTAAATTGTATCTTGCCATTTTAAGTTTGTAGATCTAGTTTAATGGGCAGTAAATAAATTTCTGTAAAAAAAACTACCATAACAAAATACTTTTTGTCGTCCTTTTTCCCGCTTGCAGTAAAGCTGTCGTACCACTTTCACAAATAATTTGTTATAATTAAAGGTGCCTAGATAATTTAGTATAACTATTTATAATGTATAAAGGAAGGATCTCATCTACAGTTTCCTCGGAGTGCCCCTAATGATTCGATGATTCGATCTATCACTACTAATAATAAAGTAGAGTAGTCATTAGTCGCTATTTTAGTCCCCACTCACCCATACCTAGAATAGTTTAGTATCTAATAAATAAGTAATGGTTTCAGTTTTCGGATCATCTACCGCATCAACTCAAGAGTCCATATTTGGGAGCGCTAATCAATCGTCAGTGTTTGCCTCCACTCCTACGACGACCAGACAATCGAATTCTTTGTTTGGAGGGGCAGAATCCAATTTATTTGCTGCAGCCAGTATATCTACAACCAACGCGCCCTCGCAGACGTGTGGCGGCAGTATATTTGGTGGCAGGTAACAATTATAAACCCAAAAACAAATTATATTGATTTAGAAAAATATTAGACGTATGGTGTAATGTTTGTATTAGTATACTGTGCGGACATAAGCATGCATTATATATAATAAGAATCTAGAAATGTAGTTATGAACCTTATTTCAGTGTTTTAAATAACACGATGCGTATTTTAGTCATACAGAAAATCCAATGGTGTCTGGAATTTAGCATATATATCTAGAAGAGGGAAAACATTTTGTATTAGCGAATATAATAACCGCATAAATCTTAACCAAAATATGAGCATGCTTTAAAAAAAACAGAGTTTTCAAAAATTATCCTTTCCCAAAACTTTTATAAGCAAACGCTTTGTTTAACCTTTGAAAAATACAGCTTGTTCTATTCTTACTTCTTGCTACACACTATTAAGTATTTAATGTGAGAATAAGTGCTTGTGTTTTTAAATAAACAAGTCAATCGGGAATAAAACGTGAGAAACAGAATAGCTCTAGCACCGCTGTTATTCAAGGAAAAATCATACTGAAAGATATGTCATTCGTTTACGGAAACTCTTGTCCGCGGGAAAACTGTGGTTTAACCACGGGGCATACCCTTTTTAAGCAAGCACACTAAGTTCGCCAGGAACTCGATTGAGGCCACTCCGTATATTATTTAAAAAGTCCAAAACATCATTTTGAAAGACGATTGATGAAGAAGTGAGTGAGTGTCGAAAATGCGGGCGGGATGAGCCACACACATTGCAGCGCTTGGAGCGTTCTCGTGAGTTTATAGACCTCTGCAATGAATTATTGACTCGAAAAGTTCCTGTGGCTGAACATTATGGAGTTCAAACAGGACTGACGAAAAATAGAAGTTTAAGGTGTCGTAATCGGCTAGAAAATCATGGCGACAGTGTTTTATTGACTTCATAACCGGAGAATACTACACTTCAATCCTAGAGTTAAATCTAAAAGAAAAAAGATATTGACCAAAGGTGTCTCCTGCACAACAACGCGTCTGTGCACAAGAGTCTGCAGACGATGGGTTTCAAAATATTGGCTCACCCACCTTACAGTCCTGACTTGGCTTCCAGCAAATTTGACCTACTCGCGAAAGAGAAAAATAAAATTTAAGCGATGAAGAAATATGAATGATTATGCAGTTTAGGTGTATTTTTCAGACAAAGGTTAATTTGAAAGACCAAAAAAAATGTATTACGATAAACGAAGAATAATAAGGAAAAATACCCACTTTTTACCCTCCATTCCGCGAACATAAAAACGTCTCCTCCGTACATATGCGGCACACGCGCGCAAGAGATTATTAATCTCTTTACTAAATTGCTATGCTACTGGAACTTTCCATTTTTTTCCGGATAAAAAGTAGCCTATGTCCTTAGTTTATGAGTTCTGAACTATATGGTGTATGCTAAATTTCGTGATGATCGGTTAAGTAGTTTTGGCGTAAAAGCATAACAAACAAACGCACTCGCATGTATGATATTAGTACATTATTTTGTTTAGGCGGGAAAAATTGTACCTAACCGCACACCCCGTCGTTCGGGGCAACGAACAGTGTAGTGTGGGGCCCTCACCCACTACATAAACCCGCCGTGTGCCGTCTGTATTGACTGGCCACTAGAACTATGTTACGTTATTGCAGTGGTCCACCAGCGACATAGTATTAACCTAAGGATTAATTTTTTAGCATAAAAATAAAGTGCTTGTAAAATTTTAATAACTGCATTTCTTGTTAACGTATTCTATTTTTTTATGGTTTCGCAGTTCTCCAGGCTCCGTATTTGGAAACACAAACACGAATGTATTCGGCGGTAAAACAGCTTTTGGGCAGTCCAATCAAACAGCAGCGTCTATATTTGGTGGCGGAGGAGCTACGTCACAGGGGCAGCAGCCAGCAAATAACTTCTGGTCGGGAGGTAACGCGAATACTGAAGGAGGATTCGGGTGGCCTGGTAGTGGGTTCGGTATGTTAAACTTCTAATGCTTAGGCTGCACTCATCGCGATAGTATACGTGCGAGAAAACTTCGTCTTCGTCCTAAAGTAAATGTACATGGCCACATAGCATCGTTAAGTAGTTTACCACAACAAACACTAGATGGCGGCAAATAATTATTTATTACATTTATTATATTTAAAAAATAAAATAAAAACAAGCAAAAGGTGACAGTACATGTAATCTATTCATAAATCACGAACTGTGTTAGTGATTACTATAGGTATAGGTACTTTTTAGTAATTTATTGATTTATACTTTATTTATATACCTCCATATACAGCAATTATTACAGGTTAATCTAATGTGTATACATATCTTCTATGGTGCAGCATTATGTTGCATTATCTCGGGTTCGATCCCCGGGTCGGAGGTTGTTATTGAGTTTTTTCGTAAAAAAAAATTCTCAGTATCAGCTCGTAGTTTGAAAATGTGCCCGGTAGACGGCAATAGGCTCGCTCCCTAACCGTCGGTGTGTAATACTCTGCCTACCTCTTCGGGGATACAGGCGTAATGCTGTTGATATCTAATGCAAAGTGTAGCATTTATATTTATAGCTACCTTCATAAAAATATAATTATGATACCATAAAAACCTCGAAATTGCTAATAAACTATAAAATCTGACGTTACTAGACTCGTTTACCGACAGTGGAGCGAAGTACCTGCGGCTTCGCCCGAAGTGCCAAATTAATCACGAATATTTGGATACATACATCGGCGATAACGATCCGCCTTATCGCGACTAGTGCGGCCTGGCATATTATTGTTCGTGTAGTGTTGAACTAAGAATATATCATAATGAATAGTTGACATATAACCAACCCATTCATTCCCGCAAATGTCCTACAAGGCGGCTAATGGAAGTAAGCACATAATATTACTCCGAGGGAAGAATAATTGGAATAATATTCTTTCTTTATTTTTTTATACTTCGTAGGTGGCAAACAAGCCTACGGCCCACCTGAAAGTAAGCGATGACCGTGGTCTAGACGCTATCAACACTAGAGATATCACTTGCGGGTCGCCATCTCCAGGGAAGAGGATAGGCGTTGGATAGGAAAGATATTAAGGAGATGCCTACTAAAAGGCGGATAGGGAGGGGAGCCATATGAAGTTGGCTGCTATGTCATTTATAACAGATATTAAACACAAAGTCTTAATTTTTCTCTACAGCTCTCATACGTTCCAGTTTAAATACGGGCCTATTTTCTAAAGGCGGTGGTGCTTACGCATTTGACCCCTTGTCACGGTACCAAATGCGGCCTTTTATAAATTACGACACGCATAATTTTCCTCTTTTAGATCCCTTGTCATCACACTGTGTTGCAATTTTTGCGACCCCTCTATAAATATTACGTAACCTCCCCCTTTCTTATATTGTACACGATTAATTGCCATCACAAGGAAGCTGCGAACTTCACATTTTCTTAGACCCCATGTGGGGAACATGGCTTGACTTGGTGTGGGCTATCGCTTGGTGTGCACCAAGCGATGCTCCCCTTGTATGCGAACATATTTATTGAGTGGCCCCCAAATGAGAACTTTTACTCGCTAAATCCTACCACTAATCTCCTAGTGGTAGAACCTTGCTATTGCATGAATGGACCGACTCGATAGGGGAAGTACCACCCTCTTACAAAAGATCCCTGTGAAACAACGGTATGTACTACCGTTGTGTTTGGCATGGTGAGTGAGAGTGTCAGAGGCTGAAACCTCCTCTCTCCTTATTAACCTTCCTCTCCATTTCCTATCCCTTTCCTTGGAGATGGCGTGCGTGCTTCGAGTGATGTCTCTAGTGCGGCGTCTACAGGCTACGGTAACCGCTTAACATCAGGTGGGCCGTATGCTTGTTTGCCACTAGTAATATAAAAAAACATCTTCTATACTATTATAAAACTGTAACAGAGCTGTGTTTGTATATTTAACCCCGGCTGTACACACTCGTTTATTTGTCTCGCGAACCTCTCTTTTCCCCTCTCGTCTCGTAAAAGCTCGACACGAGAGCACACCATGTACACCCTTGTTGTATCAATTGAACTTCGGATGCCCGTCGCGATAGACGTGGAAAAAACAATTGCAGCGTTTATTTTTGTTATTAGTTATAGTAATTTTTTAATCATTTACTATAAAAAAATATATTAAACCATGGCGATAAAGAACTTTTTAACAATTCAACAGGAATATATATATTTTTTTTAAATCTTCCACGGGGATATCAAAATCGTTGCTTCCGCAACATTCTTAGGATTCCACAATAGTGATTGCCTTTGGTAGGCTTCTAAAAAGCGTTAGAACACATCGTTGTCACCCGCAGAAAGCACGTCTTTACGCGAACGCAGTTGGCGGGCAAGGCTAAGCAAACGAGTGTGTACAGGCGCGGTCTCGTTTCCATCGCGAGACTCACCGACACCCTTTGACTCGTGCACAAAAAACCGATACTCTTCCGAGACATAGCGAGAACCCCGAGACGAGACGAGGCTACCATGTACACACTCGCCCTCGGCCTATCTCGTTGTGTCTCGACAAGTGTGTACAGCCGCCGTAAGATATTTGACGCGATATTTGGCGTGTCTAAACACAAAACAATTTTTGTCTGTTTGTTTGTTCGCGCATCACGCAAAAACTACTGAACGGATTTTCATGAAACTTTTTTTATTTGATAGATCTCGATTAGACTTAAAAACTGGTATACATTTTATCCCGCTACTATATCGGGAACCTGAGATACAACCCGAAAACTAGCTTTTGCTTAGGCTAGTCTGATCCTATTTTTATTATCCTACCATGGGATAGGAGATCCCATCCCCGGTTGGCGCCGCGTTTCTAGTGTTGCTAGCACAACCACATAGGGTATTATCCCGCCGTTATTGACATTAAGCGGCAATGCAACGGGGAACATACAGCTTCGCGCTAAGAAAATGGCTAATGATTAACATTATATCGTAGGTCAACAATCGACCACACAAACTTCATCAATATTTGGAGGTACTACAGGGGGCAGTTTTAGTACTCCTGCGCCGAGTGGACAAGCATTCAGCAGTCCTCAACAAAGCCTGTTCGGCTCTCCACAACAACAAACTGGCACTGGTACGTTATCATTATTGTGCGCGGTCTCTTCTGTAATCATCTAGTCTGTATGGCAAAAAGACATGATTAATTGTAACAGTTGCAATACGGAGAAATATATTATAACTATTATAAAACTGTAACAGAGCTGTGTCTGTACATTTAAGATATTTGAGAAAAAAATACTGTATTAGGCTATAATATATAGGAGTGTCTAAAACCATAGTAAAAGAAAACAAGTACGTTGACTTACACCTGTATTCTAAGACGGTTCCTCAACCTTTCCTCGACTCAAACTCAACTGAGGATACCTCAAGGAATATCTCAACGAATCCTCGAAATTGGTATTTTTAGTTGAAAACTCGAGGAACCTCGAATGAGGTTGAGTTGAGGTAATACGTCATTAAATTACGTCATTGTATTGTAGATAGAACATTGTTTTGGGCAAAAATGCTTTGATTTTACATCTGTAGTCACTCAAAAGTTAACAGATGTTTGTCATTTGACATGTAAATGTTTAGATAGGACGATAGGTATTATACAAGGATCGCCACAAAGAGTAAAACTCTACCTGAGTACCTACATAGCAAAAAGTAATACTTACGTATATTGTATAACCAGAAAGTACCTACATAGCGTCGTCGCGTCAACATTGTTTTTTTGCTGGGTGTGTTTTTATAGCTACATAGTATAAATTGGTTAGATATCATTTATTTTGTAATATGTCTGGAAGATATTCTTACTGAATATCGGTCGGTAAAGTTATGCCTACAGGAACTCATAATTAAATATAAAATAAATTTGACGGCTACTTTAGGTGCTGGTAATCCTGCTGGAAAAAAAATAGCTTACTTACGGCTTTGGAATTCTACGGTATCGTAAAAGTTGGGTTTGCAGCATCTTGCAAGTAACATCTTATGAGATAATCATACGGATTATTTATGATAATCCGTATGATTATCTAATTCAAAAACCGCTGTAAATCCATTATAAACACTAGAAAACAATATTCACATGAAATAATAAACTTCAGTAAATTGTTTATAGAACAAAAACTTCCTTGAGTATTCCTTAAGGTTGGTCCCGACGTACCGTGAGATTGACAGTTGTTTCCTCACCTCGAGTGAGGAAAGGCGAAGGGTGGAGGCGATTTTTTGCAACTAAGAATACCAAACTCCTTGAGTGCGCTTGAGTGGAGTTGAGAAATTTTCGAGGAACCGTCTTAGAATATGGGTGTTAGACCCCGTGCGTGCGATAATTACCTACGTACACAGGGCTAGTCACTTTTAATTTATTCAATCATCATAAATACAGAGCTAGTTTTATATACAAAATTGAAATAAATTATCTTGAAACTTAGGCAGAACATCGGGACTCCATAGTACAAAGTTTCTTAATTATATGTTTTTATGCATAACGGGAGCTAAGTATATTTTTTTTAATGAATACAGTATTTTATTTTCCGATATGTAGCCATCTTTGAGCTTGGATAAATAAATACCGAGCGGTAGCGTAGATCAACGAATCTTGGGCGCACGGCAATGCGTACGAAACGACGGCGCAGTCTTGCCGGGACCACCTTTAGCAGCACCTTGCAGTTTTAAATTTTGTTGTGTGCGTGCCGGCGACTCGTAGGTCGCACGCACAAATGCAAACCGCGCTCGTTTCGTTTGTATGAAGACAACTTACTTCTTTCCTTTTACTATGGTCTAAACACAATACATTTATTTTTAGTTATTTTGATCTGTATTTTGCACTTGACATTCTCGGCTACTTTAATGGGATCCGCGCACGCAGCAAAGCTCTCTTTTTCCACTATCACAAATAATTTGTTCTTTTTTTTTAGATTTTTTGTCTGTTTATCTGTTCGTTCGTTTCGCGTATCACGCAAAAACTACTGAACGTATTTCAATGCAACTTTTTTATTTTATAGCTCTTGATTAGAATTAAAAACTGGTATACATTTTATCCCGCTTCTATATCGGGAACCAGAGATATAACCTATAAATTAGCTTTTGGCTGCGGCGCAGCCGTGGGGAATGGCTAGTAGATAGATAAATCGAGCATCTTATGACTCGCATCTTGTTTTACACACAAGCTTGGCCCACTTGATGGTAAGTGGTAACCGCCGCCGCAATACTAAAACTAGCCGCAGCTCACCATTTAATTTCGCGGATGGTTTGATTATTATAGACATTAAATTCTAATTTGACCATTCACTTCCAGCACCCGCTTTTGGCGGTTCACCAGCTTTCGGTGCTAATAAACCAGCTTTTGGAAGTGGGGCATCGTTTAGTTCTCCTTCAAGTGGGTTCGAGTCTTTTGGAGGGTTCAACAAGAGTCCAAGCAGTGGGTTCGGTGCACCCGCCGCGTTCGGTGGTAGCGCCACCTTTGGAGGCGGCGCCGCATTCGGCAGCACTTCGCCTGGCAAAGTATTCGGAGGAGGTACTCCAGGTTCGTATACAATTATCCACTAGTGTGACGTCGACACGAACATACCGCATCACATCTTGTTGAACTTGATGGACTGTGCCTACAGCATAATTATGTTTTAGGCTCTTAAGATTCCTAGTAAATTCTCAGTATTATTTTCATGATTGTTCGCTTTTGTTACTGATATCGTTAATTTTATGAGTAGGCCAGGCCGCTGGTTCTTCTCGAACTATTAGTAAAAAAAAAAGAGGTATTGTTCTCCCGATCATGTTCATGCACAAAATACCTCAGCATTGATATGTCGCCGTCATATACGTTACCTATTTATATATTTAAATATACGATACATAATCCACATTTTTGTAGCTCCATCATTCGCCGCTACGCAGTCTAACGCTACATTCGAGAGCTTAGCGACGCAAAATACGGTGACTTTTGGGAATCTCGCACAACAGTCTGGTCAGCCCCAACGGCAGGCGCCTGCTTTCAACACGTATGTTTATAATAGTATATATTTTGTTCTCTTAGAGCCTCCGCACATTATGACCACCAGTCGCCGCTACTAAACGCGACCACCAGTGGTTAAGTCAGACCACTCACGGTGCCACCAGTGGCAGCCACTGGTGGCTGGATGCGGCTTTCAGTGGCTGCCACTTGCGGCGTACTCGACAGAGGCGAACGACAAAACGCGGCCACAAGTAGCGAGCGCGGTCGACACCCGCAGCTTGTGGCTCGGACGCGGCCACTCAAACGCTCGTTGTGCGCCGATGCTAAACAAAATGTATGGAGAAAGGCGTCCGCAACTTGTGGCGGCCACTAGTCGTTCTAGTGTGGTCGCCTCTAGTGCTCAATATATAGTAGCTGTGTGTAATGTGCGGGGGCTCTAACTTTAAGTTTAGCTTTTTGATCTATATTTTAGCACTTGACACGCTCTGCTACTCTTAAAGTACAAATTATAATTTGTGAATAAGGAAAAGGAGTATTTTAGTACGAGCGTGTCAAGTGCTAAAATATAGATCAAAATGTTTGAAAAATCACGCCATCAAATAGTATGAATTTTAATTGCAAAATTAAACTTACTACATTGGATGAATGCATGTAAATGCATTGCCGATAGATGGCGTTGGTCGTTAAGACAAATGTGATGAGGAAATTCGGTATTTCTAGAAATGCTACGATAGCTCAATGGATTAGAGCACTTCCCCGGAAAGGAAGGGACGCAGGTTCGATTCCCGCTCATACTAAAATACTCTTTTTCCTTATTCACAAATTATAATTTGTACTTTAAGTTTAGCTTTTCTATACATGACCGAATCACACCAAACAGCCATTTAAGCATAGTAGTTTTCATCAAAACTAATTATTACTAGAACTACTAGAAGATAATATATATCTCTATCTTTCTTTGGGTTGTCCAAATAGGAGAACGTTTTCTACCAATATGAATTAAATAGGTAGTCCAATTAAAGAAAATATACTTTATAGATCTCCGTCGTTCACTGGATGGCGTGGCTGATGACAGTATTACAAAGAGCGTGCCGCTCGTTCGAAACAAAACCGTTAAGACAGTGCAGTGACAATGTACATTAATAGTGTCATAGTGAAATAATTGCAACCGTTTTTTTTTTTGTATTAATTGTTTATAGTATAATCTAATTGTATTAACGTAGACTATTTGTGGAAATGTTTAACACTTTTATATAAATATTACTATAATAAGAATTGTAGTTAATCAGTGTGTGTTTGATTAAAACTAATGAAACGTGTATGTAACCAATTCAAGTGTATATTGTTTTTCATTCTATTGCTTTATTAAATCAATGAAATTTACAAAATCTTTCTTATTGTATTTTCTTTTTTTATTGCTAATGATGGCAGACGATCCACGGCCCACCTGATGGTAAGTGGTAACCGTCGCTCATGGACTCAAATATACCGAGAGTATTGTCAAGCCGCTGCGCACCATTTCATTTATCAGATATGAAATTAAAGAATAAACGGCCATCTTCTGCTACAGCCAAAACACACTGACGTGCTTCATGACTACTTAGGAGACGGTGGTACCGACCCGTTTAGGCCCGATAGCAAGTGAGTACTCTCACTTGGTACGCAGCCCTACCACCAGTAATGCAATGGGTGATAATTGCATACTTCCCTTAGTCGCCTTGTACGACACCCACGGAAGTATGGGGTAGTGAAACTTGTATTCTTAGTCCGTCACCACACGGATAGCATCACATGTTAATACCCAAGGTTTATGTGACACACGGTGAAGTATCCTCGTGTTTTGCTGCGCGTGTCAGTAAGATTACCATGTCTTGAAATCAAAGAGTTGCAAGCAATACTAAAAATAACCGTAAACTTTCTTTGTTTTTATTCGCACTACTCTGTAAATCCCTGTATCGCAGAGGGACTCGTCAATTATACACTTTCACGGTCACAAAGAAATAAAACGACGTTTACGATATTAACCAGCCCAACATGTCAGTAAAATAAACATGAATGCTTTAGTTAGATAAAGAATTCGAAACGTCGAGATAGTATGTACTCGTAATGTTTCGTTAATAAATATATTATTAAACAGTATTTAGTACTTCAGCATAAATAGGATCGTATAATAAAGCGAGCATAAATTGGACCCTCGCCACTCTCGCTAGCTTCCCTTTTGAAAACTACATTCCTTGTTAAAAACATTAAAAAACTAAACGAGCTGTCATGGAAAGCTTGGCTGTGAAACAAATTTATTAACTAATAACTATATTGCTATTTACCAACCCGCACTGGGCTAGCGTGGGATTTTTACATTGGACGCGACGACGAAGATTTTCTAATTCCCTAAGGATAAAATAATCTGTTATTCTTGGTAAGCTAGCTAGACTAAATAATTGCCACTGTTCAGATAAGTAGATTACTTTAGCTTTGTATTTTTTTTTTTTTCAAATAAGTTAACTTTTTTGCTCTGTCTAACACTTGAAATAAATAATTGATCTTTTTTATACATTAGATTAGAAGATTTTAATATGCAATAAGTTAATCTATATGGGTGGCGAACAATCATACGGTCCACCTGATGGTAAGCGGTTACCGTAGTCTATAGACGCTAGCAACACCAGAGGCATCACTTCCGCGTCGTCATCTCCTAGGAAAGGAATTGGAGGTGGATAGGAAGAATAATAAGGAGAGGATAGGTAGGATACTAAGGAGAGGATAGGAAGGACAACAAGGAGAGGATAGCCTATCCTCTCCTTGTTGTGTCCTGGATAGGGACCGGGTTGGGGCCTCCGGCACTCTCACTCACCATACGAAACAACGGTAGGTACCGTTGTTACACGCTGATCTTATGTGAGAGGTTGGTACTTCCCCGATCGAGCCAGCCCATTCGTGCTGGGATGAGCAAGGCTCAAGCACTAGGAAACTGTCTGTGTTCTGTCTTGCTCGCAGCGTATGCGTGGATATTGGTCACTAATTACACTGAAATTAATAATGAACAAGTTGGCGGCGCCCACGGAGTAATTTTATAGCTCCGCCGGATCTCTGTGACCATGCACATGGTTGTGTGTTATATGACAAAACATAATTATTATTGTAATTATAATTATCATGTACAATGTGAGCATGGAAAACGCTTGTACAGTGTAGGTACCTATTATTTTAATAATGGAGTGAAATGTGAGGTAAACAATTATTAGAGATGAGTGCTGTGATTGGACATGTTTCTTTAGGGACTTATATAAAATTATTCATATGATGACAACCATGAGCTTCACGCTCACACACTTGCGCATGTACAAAACCTACATCTATGTAGAAGTAATATCTGATTAATAGGTACTTAGTTATAACTTATCTTTCGTATAGAGATCTAATCGAGAGTCCTTACTGTTTATTAAACACAAAGTGAAAGAGTCCTTACTGTTTACTTTCCTTATAGGTACTTACTGTGATTAAACGCTATAAATACAATCTTAGGTCAGCACAAACCAACTACTGAAGGAATGTAATATGGTTCCAGTGGCCCCAGTGCTGTCTTTAACCTATTGGAGGCCTATTAGGATAATGGGGCCCCTATGACTTAGACAGAACACTATTTCGTTAGAATAGACAAAGAAAGTAGATAAATAAGGTTAAATATTTATTTTTATTAACAATCACATGAAACGAATAGATACATGTAATATAGTCCACAAAAGTAACTCTTAGCATTTACAGGTTAGTGCTTAAAAATCGATGTTATTTGAAGAGGAACCCTTGACAAATGTCATAGTTATCATAAAGGAAAATGCAGCGTTTACACAGATATGAATATGATTGTAGTATTTGCGGTTTATAATATGTTAGAGTAATTTTACTCCAAAATACTTCGTAAAAAAGTTTGGAAAATCCAAAAGAGCACGCGTCACACGCGTGTTATATTACAAACAAGAAAACCATAGGATAATTTTCTACATTATCGACAAGCGGTACTGGAAAAAATAATAAATATTAACAAAAAGGCATTTATGGCCCCGATACCATAGAGTAAGAGGTTAACAGAGAGAAAAAAGTAACTGCCGAACGCATACCTAACAATTTTTTTTTGTTTAATTTCTGAGTTCACTGTATTATATAGACTTAGGTAGCGCCATCACTTATGGAAACGAAAACAAGTGATATTGTTGTTATGTTTTTATACATACATATTAGGGGACACTGTTGCGTTTGGCCTGGGTTCAGCATTGCATTTTTCGCTTACGGTTATCGTAAAGAATCAACTTTTCATCACATGTCACAATTCGATCCAATATTCCTTCATTTCTGTATCGATTCAACAAGGCAACACAAGTTTCAACACGCGTTTCTTTCTGCAGATCAGTCAAATCATGAGGCACCCATTTTTCATATTTTTTATTTTATTGATTTGACGCAAATGAGTCAATATTGTTGGTAAGGTAACGTTAAACCATGCCGCTAATTCCTGGGTAGTTTGGCTCGGATCGGCTTCCACCATCTCTTTCAATTCATTGTTATTCACATGTGTGGGCGGTCTTCCACGTGGTTCGTTCTTCAAATCAAAATTTCCATCACGAAAGCGTTTAAACCAAAATCGCACGTTGCGTTCATTTGCGGTCCCCTCTCCAAACGCAACATTGATATTGCGAGCTGTTTCTGCAGCGTTAGTTTCGCGTCGAAAGTCGTATTCTAAAATCACTCGAATTTTCGAAGTATCCATCTCTCTTGTCTAAGCTGAATAAAAAAAAAACAACTGAAAGTCGATAATTGAATTTGCACATTTTTTAAAAGAAGAACCTTATAGGTACCATTTGAAAAAAATTTCACTCAAAAATCTCAAATCATGAGGGTTCTATGTCAATTCGTCGTTTTATTCTAATATATAAATATAAGAATAAAACGGCAATTTCATACTTTAAACTCTATTATATAGTAAGTTGGTATTTTAGTCAGTAATTTAGGTTCGATTTCTTCGAATTATATAAGTTTTTTGGTAATAAATATTGGTTATCGTTTGGTGATCTGAGAGGAACTAGGGACTTTGTATTTAATCCGAGGGGGGCCCCTATCGATCGCGGGGCCCTAGGCACTTGCCCAAAGTGCCCATTGGGAAAGAGGGGTCTGAGTGGCCCGCTAACAAAGGCGGAGAGACGGCACATGCGGCGGGTTTATTTAGTGGGTGAGGGCCCCACACTACCCTGTTTCGTTGCCCCGAACGACGGGGTGTGCGGTTAGGAACATTTTTTACCGCCTTAACAAAAAAAAAGTCGGCACAAACCAAGCTAATCAATATGGTACACACCAACCATCTATCAACTTATATTAAAACTCATATTTTAACTAGGAACATCGCAAGTATCACTGGAATTGTTAAAGTTGGTTCGTTAGTAGAACAACGATGTCCGAATGGGAAAAGCGCGTTTCACAATTTTCCAGTGAGTTATCAGGCTGCATAATGAGTCGCAGCAAAGTTTAGAAAAACTTGGTTGGTTGTAAAACTTCTGTGTATCTCCTATCTACTTCTACTAATGAGCGATCGATGGCATTATCGAGTTAAGCCGAGCGTGCAGTGAGTTGAAGATTCTCCTATATAATATGTACCTATCTATATTGAATGTACTCTGTGGTTTACTTTTGTATATAAGGTACTGTATGCTCCACGCTTATTTGCCGGCTCAGCAGAATAACTAAAAAAATATTTTTTATCTAGTCTAAATTTTCCGGATAACATTTTTGATCTGTATTTTAGTACTTGACATGCTCAGCTACTTCAAATAATAAATTATTTGTGAAATGTAAAAAAAAAAAGATAACTTTTAGTGCTAGCGGAAATCGAACCTGTGTCCCTTCCAATCTGGGGACTTCCCCGGATCGGAAGGGACGCAGGTGGATGGCTGCGATGGCTTAGCGGTTAGAGCACTTCCCCGGATTGGAAGGGACGCAGGTTCGATTCGCGCTCGCACTAAAAGTTATCTTTTTCTACATTTCACAAATAATTTATTATTTGAAGTAACTGAGCATGTCAAGTACTAAAATACAGATCAAAAATGTTATCCGGAAAATTTTCTTTTTCCATATTTCACAAATAATTTATTTGGCGGATTACTTTATCTAATATAGATTAGATTACCTACTATCTACTTAAATCAGAAACCATGGTGATGGGTCACAATACCTAGAAACAAAAAATATTTTGGGGAAAACCCTAAAATAATATTTAATAATATTTATATATATATTTTTAGCATTTGTCAAATGCTTAGCACTATACATTAAACACAAAGTGAAAAATGTGAAATCGAAAATAACAGTCACGTGCAGGATATTAGCTAAAATCTTAATTGTAAAATTAAGTTTACCTGGTCGGTATAATGTATGAAAATACTTCCGACAGATGGCGCAGGCGTCACCCAAAGATTTTAAGTATGAATGTGTTATCGAAATTAGCAGTCAGGAGCAATTGTCACGATGGCTGAACTGGCAAAGCATCTGGACGGTATCCAGGAGATGCAGGGGGGTTAGGCAGAATGTCATATCTCACATGTCGATCGTATCGAGATCACTGTGATTGGTTGAAAGATCACCGTGATTGGCCAACGGATTATTGTGACATCACGCGTCGATTTCTCAACCAATCACAGTGATCTCGATACGGTCGACACGTGAAATATGACATTCTGCCTCAGGGGGCTGGTTCAAATCCTGTTCGTGACTGTTATTTTCGATTTCACATTTTTCACTTTGTGTTTAATGTAATATTTAATAATATAATATTTACTTTGATAATACTCAAAATTGTAACAAATTAGATATATTATGTACCTACCTATTTACTCGTAACCTACCTACTCGTAACTATATTGTTGAAAGTTCATCTGTGAAACTAATGATTGGGCACGTACACGATGACCACTTTAAATTGTAACAATTAAATTTCATTCGTAAATTGAATGCAGCTCGCCTGTAACGGCCCTTCGGCTGACAGAGTGCTTTCATAGCGACTCACACATTTTTTGTAATGTAGCTACATATTACTTTGTTTTTTTCCGGTGTTATTGAACTTATTATACTTTAATATAATATATACTTTAATAGCGTTATAATGTATAAGTAGTTTAATATTATACTTTAATAGCGTTAGATTTGTATTATACAAAATGAACATGATCATGTATAATACCAACTTGATTAAGGAAATCGCTATAGGTACATCGTAATCGTTTAGTTATAGTGGTCAAGAGCCAGAACAATGGTGTAACTAACTAACTAGACATCAAATTCAAGACCAATAATTTTTTTTAAATTGGTCTATACCAAATGCCAATATTTTCGAACATATAAAACTCATTTTTCTTTTTTTATTTATTTGCTATTACACATTTAATTGATTATGAGGAGGTCGTAGCTTAGTTGTGCACTTGCAGTTAGTACGATCGGCAAGGTAAAACAATATTCTCTCGGCTGGCAATCAGATAGGTCACCAAAAAGTGACACCTTTTTTTCGTTAAACACAAAGTGGCATTATTCGCCATGACAAGACCGCTCGTTGTGACGTTCCCTTGGGAAGGCCTATGTCCAGCAGTGGACGTTGAAAGGCTGATGGATGGATGGAATCTGTCACCATCCCGGTCATAATAAAGAGGAAAATTTTGTTAGTTTGCTTAATCGGGAACTTCTAGTCCGCTTTAAATACTTTTGTATGTGATAGCCAGATTCATGAGGAATAGTTTAGGCTATCTATCCAACCACTGAAGGAATGTAATATGGTTCCGGTGGCCCGCCAATAAAGGCGGAGAGACGGCACACGGCGGGTTTACTTAGTGTGTGAGGGCCCCACACTACCCTGTTCGTTGCTCCGAACTACGGGTTGTGCCGTTAAGTAATTTTTTTCCCGCCTAAACAAAAAAAAAGCTATATATCCAGCATAAGACTACAACACCTCTATGCTTGCCTTAAATTTAATAATTTGAACAAAAAAAAAACAGCATCACGCCTGTATTCCCCGAAGGGGTAGGCAGAGGTGTATTACACACCCATGAATCGCCAGCTATGTTATGTCCCACGTAATAGGGGGGCGAGCCTATTGACGTCTACCGGGCACATTTCCAAACTCCGGGCTGCTACTGAGAATTTTTATTTTTAGGATAACGCTATATAACATTGCCCGACGCGGGGATCGAACCCGAGACCTCATGATTAGCAGTCGCATACACTACCGCTACACCACCGAGGCGGTTAAAATTAAAAATTAAATTGACTTTTATTATAATAAGCAAGTTCCAAGAAAAATCGCTTAGCTGCATTGTTTTATTCATAATATTATATTATGTTATCGTATTTAAACAAAATAATCTAATATTTTCTTATTATGTAACCTAAAATAAGTTAGTTTACGATAGAAAATTGTAGGTATTGGTCTCACGCTAATGGGCTTTCTGGGTACCTAATTCCAATCTGACAACGGTCGATTCTTCAGATAGGTACTAAGGCCAATAGGTCTTTTTTTAGATTATTCTACTCTTTGCCAATAAGCGTTCATGAATACATTATAATTATTTTAACAGGAAACCTTACAAAAATACGTTGACATAAAATCCTCCTTCCAAATCCAACAAAGTTAAACTGTCATGAAAATTATCGAAGTCCTGGCGAGTCGATAGACACTTCATAGTTGAGTGCAGTTCTGAATATTGATTATTCTGCTTTGCTAAATTATTCAAGGAACCGAACTTGCTCTATCAGTCTTGCCAACTAATTACTTGTCTGAATCGTGATTTCTACGGATAATCTTACTTATCTTTAGGGTCAATTTACATTTATATGAACAATGTACGCTCAGGTCAACTCCGAAGTCTGTATTTCCAACTGTTTCAGTAATTTTTGCTTAAGTTTAAGGCCGACTTTAAAAATTCATTTAAATATGTGTGTAATAACTGCCTCTGTGGTGCAGCGGTAGTGTGAGCGACTGCTGATCATGGAGTATCGGGTTCGATCCCCGGCTCGGGCAGTGTTATTGAGCTTGTTCATAAAAAGAAAAATTCTCAGTAGCAGCCTGGAGTTTGGAAATGTGCGCGATAGACGACAATAGGCTCGCCCCCTATTACGTGAGACCATAGCTAGCGATCCGTGGGTGTGTAATACACTTCTGCCTGCCCCTTCGGGGAATACAGGTGTGATGCTATGTTATTAAATAATATTATGTAATAGGTACCATTTTGCCACAATTAAAGATTTATATTTTTTAATCTACCTAAGTATTTATTTTCGCCAAGAAGGTATTTTTTCAAGATCACCAAGGCACCTTAATCCCTGAAATTGCCAGATGATGTAAGGAATTTTCAGACTTATCAACGCGCTAGTGTGCGAATGTTAAGTCCGTAGGACTAGTATCTATTCTGTGGTTAAGCTGGGTATCCACTATGTTCGCACACCAAATGTGTTCCGCGCATCTGCAACTGCTCCAATACTGGATGCGTTCACGCTCTTGGAGCTTGCAATAATGCACGCTCTTGGAGCTTGCAATAGTGCACGCTCCGCGCTCAGCGCTCCAATCGGTGGCAGTTTTTATGCGAACACAAAGGGGAGCTCTGCATATTCGTGAGCGCGAGCAAGAATTTACGTTTGGTGTGTACGTTGTCGCGCACAGTCCGCGCTCGTATTTGAGTTCCAACAGCAATGAATTGGAACGTATTTTCTTGTAAATTTATGTCAGATTCCAAAAACCGAGGTGGTCTTCTATAGTCTTCAAGGATAAAATGAAGAAAAATATGTGCAATACTAGCTACCAAAGGTGACGACATGTTCGGAAGAAAACTGAAGATGCATGTTTCTTGTGGAGATGCGCGTAACGTCTCCATCAGAGCAGTTGCAGATGCGCGGAGTACAGTTGGTGCGCGAACATAGTGGATACCCAGCTTTAGAATTCTAACTATTATAAAAAGCTGTAACAGAGCTGTGTCTACATTTAGATATTTGAGAAAAAAATACCTACCGTATTAGGTTATTCACGTACGCTTACATCGCCTATAGTTATAACTTTTAACTATAGGCGTGTCTGAACACAAAATATTTTTTAAAGATTTTTTGTCTGTTTGTTTATCTGTTTGTCCGTTCGCGCACCACTCAAAAATTACTGAACGTTGTTGATGCAACTTTTTTTATTTGAGAACTTGATTAGACTTAAAAACTGGTACTTACCTATACATTTTATCCCGCTACTATATCGGGAACCTGAGATAGGTACCTATAATTCAAACAGCTTTAGGCTGCGGCGGAGCCGCGGGAAAAGGCTATTATAAAATAAAACAGAATGCAAAATATGTATAAGAGTTCGGTAGCAAATCAACTACATATCTGCATTTTTTAGAAGTGCACGACTCATAAGCGAAGCGTTCACGCAGAACAACTGATTTTTCAAACTTAAGATGTCTCTATTGCACGCCTCATAAGCGAAGCGTTGAGGTGGGTATTACTCTCGCTTCACGCAGAACAACTGATTTTTGTATCTATATATCATATATTGCACTTGTAAACATATATACATATTATCATATATAGTAACTGCCTGGGTGGTGTAGCGGTAGTGTACGCGACTGCTAATCATGAGGTCTCGGGTTCGATCCCCAGGTCGGGCAATGTTATTTAGCTTTTTCCTAAAAAGAAAAATTCTCAGTAGCAGCCCGGAGTTTGGAAATGTGCCCGGTAGACGTCAATAGGCTCGCCCCTATTACGTGGGACTTAAACATAGCTGGCGAATCGTGGGTGTGTAATACACCCCTGCCTACCCCTTCGGGGAATACAGGCGTGATGCTATGTTTATATATAGATAAACACACATATCAAGAAAATAATAATTTGTGAATAAGGAAAAAGAGTATTTTAGCACGAGCGCTCGTACTAAAATACTAGTAGCTGAGCATATCAAGTGCTAAAATATAGATCAAAACTCATGATATTTTGAAGCCATTATTGTACCTTAAATTAGTTAAACTATTTAAAAAAAATTTGTCTTGAACGTCCGTGTGTTGTAGGTAATGCATGTTAACACGATAACGACCGAAATACTTTACTAATCGAGTCTTTTTTTTTTCTTTGACGATTCAGTATAATTACGAATAGAGCCCTATCACTTTTCACGATCTGACTCGAAGTGGTTTAATTGTTATTAAATAAACAAAAAAATAGTAAATATTTTCGCTCGACTCGACACTAAAACCAGCGCTATACCTTATTTCGTGAGAACTACTTCTATAGACCAATATAGTAATACTTCTTAAAATTAGTGCTAGATGGCGTATAAGACATGAGAACCACATTAGTAGATTATTTTTGAAACTAGCGCTATCTATGTGATTTATTGAAAACTACTTAGTAAGAGACCAATACATTATTAGTTACTTATCAAATAATTAATTTTATTGTGAAAAATGAAAAGAGCGTGAGCTTTTGGATTTTCCAAAGTACCTATTTTCATTTATTTTTATATTTCAACCCGTTTACTGTTCCACTATCGGACACGGGTTTCTTCTCATAGTTAAAGGGATGTAGGCCATAGTCCACCACCCTGGCCCGGTGCGGATTGGCAGACGTACGTAATAATAGTAAATTAGATAATAGATATAGATTTTCTGATAAAATTTTCATTTAGGTGTGTTAAATTTACCAGTAATAACAATAATAAACAGTAATGACTGCACACGCAACAGTAATAGTGCCGTGTGGGGCCGGCACGAAGAATAGCTTCACCCCGTCTCTTCCTATGGGAGTCGTAAAAGCCGACTAAGGGATTACGGGGGTACCGGGCAGCAGCGTTCCCCTGTGTACTAAAAACATCCACTGCGATCGCCAACCCGCCTGCCAAGCGGAGCGATTATGGTAACACCCCCATTTTGGGGAGGCCTATGTCCAGCAGTGGACGATGAAAGGTTGATGGATGGATGATGGATGGATGGAAACAGTAATGTAGCACATCTACATTTCACGTAAGTTGGTTCCCGGTAATAAAGGTGAGCTTACTATCAAGCAACTTCACTGCGTGCTGCTAGCACTTGCGTGCAGGACTCAATACTCGCAACAGATATCTGCTGCTCTGCTAACTGATTACCTATATTATTAGAGCAGTGAACCAGTTTATTGTTATTCGCTTTTATTACGAATATCAGTAACAAATTACATTCAGTGTCATAAGTATTTAGTGCACGTAGGTAACTTACAAAAATATTATTCCTGCGGTATCAGAGGATAAGGGGGGCTCCCATACAACGTCTGTCTGTCCGTCCGTCTGTCACCAGGCTGTATCTCAAGAACGGCGATAGCTAGACAGTTGAAATTTTCACAAATGATGTATTTCTGTTGCCGCTATAACAACGAATACTAAAAACAAAGAAAAAACAATTTTTAAGGGGGGCTCCCATACAACAAACGTGATTTTTTTTGCCCTTTTTTGCTCCCTATTGATAACGGCAACAGGTAAACGCTTGAAATATTCACAGAATATTTTGTTATATATTTACTTTAAAAATAAATAATTAGATTAAAATAAAACAAATATTTAAGGGGTCGTCCCATACACAAACTGAAAAGTAGATAGGTACTTAATTGAAAATCATAAACAAAAGTGGGCGGTCCTTCTACCTACATGCCTACCTATCAAGTAATTGTTAACACCACTTTCTTTATATTACTTGCCTAATTCTTACACCCTTACAGATAATAATAAAAGTTTAAAAAGCTGATGGAATTAACACTATAAAAATTCATCCACGATGGCGCCTACTTAGAGTCATTCGTGGCAAATGTGCGCAGTGGGTAAAAGTGCGCAAACCCATTCAGTCCTAAATATATGGGATTGCGCACGCTTACCCACTGCGCACAGTTACCTCGAATTACTCTAATGGTAACATAATTCCTTACATTTAAAACTGTTTCGTTATGCGCATCTAAGTCTAAGTTGAAAACCACGAAATGAGCCAAATTTTACTTGCAAAATTTGGTAACAGTCAAACACCATGGTTACAGAAAGTTACAATAGTGTAATGTTGTTTACCTAGTCAATGGTACGGAACGCTTCGTGCGCGAGTCCGACCCGCACTTGGCCGGTTTTTTTCAAGAATTTATTTTATCATTTTGTCAGCGTGACTAATATTAAGTAGGTATAATTTCCTAGTACCTACTAAATCTCTGAGCTAAGCTTTAGCAGCTATAACGGATGGGCGGACGAGACATCCTTGGACATCAAAGAATATAGTACTCTCTACCGAGAGTTGGACATACAACTAGGGATGAATCGATACTACCGTGTACTCATATAATTCATACAGTATCGATACTTTTCATTCAATACTACTATTTGTACTTTACATTAAACACAAAGTGAAAAATGTGAAATCGAAAATAAGTCACGAGCAGGATGTTATTTTCGATTTCACATTGTTCACTTTGTGTTTAATGTATAGTGCTAAGCATGTCAAATGCTAAAAATATATATAAAAATATCTAAATAATTTGTACTTTAAAGCAATGCAGGTGGAGTGTGGTGATTCTCCTCTAAACTTGCGCAGGCAGTTCCTGGCAGATAGATTCCTTTTCAAAACAGGCCAAAATTCAAATCACCCTGTCCTTGCTAAATTAGAGAAACTACTCAATTTATCCCAGAATTGTGACAAGTTCCCCTATCTGCTCCACAGCTATAAAAAAAATTGCCAACTCCCCAACCCGGTTATTCAGTATCCAATAAACCCACTCTATCTCACCCCATATGATGCATTGGTTTTTCGTCCAAACATCCTCCTTCACTTCGGCATAGACGAAAAGAGAGTTGTAACGCTAGAAGTATCTTCAATGACCACTTGAACCAAGACTTTCATGGTTGGCATCACTTATATACGGATGCATCAAAATTATCCTCAGACAGTCCAGTTGGCGTGGCAGTTTGGCATCCCTCCAGCAAGATCTGTCTTAGCTTCAAGTGCCCATCCTCTACTTCGGTCTTTACTGGTGAAGCCCTGGCCCTCCTAGAAGCTATACTCTTTGTCAAAGCCCACCATCTCAACAACTCCATCATCTTTTCAGACTCAAAGAGTTGTCTCCAATCAATCCTATCCAACCCTTTTCGGTCCCATCCCTGTTATCCCATTATGTTTAAAATTAAAGCATCCTTCCTAGAGTGCCATAATAATAGTATCAACGTGGTACTCGCTTGGATTCCAGGACACTCAGGCATCCCTGGGAACGTAACAGTAGATGCCTGCGCCAAAATGGCTGTTTCTCATGGCACTCTAGCTAGAACATTACCAAACATACTCCCATGACCTACGCCTGGTGGCCGGAACAATTCTTAACAAATCATGGACCAGAGTATGGAACTCTAGCAAAATAGGGAAGGGTAAACACTACGCAGACATACAGCCAGATATCCCCCCCACTCCATGGTTTTTCAAGTTCCGCAAGGCTAGTAAGGCATCAATTTCCACTATTTGCCGACTTAGACTGGGTCATTCCTGCCCCCTGTGTTCCTCGCCAAGCTCAGGATTAGGAGTACTGCGCTCTGTGAGTGTGGATTAGACGAAGGAGACGCTAATCACATCTTCTTTTCCTGCCCCAAGCTACGTTTTTCCCTCTACAACCTTCTCCCCTCCACAATTCCTCGTCCTACTTCCCTCAAATGCCTTCTCCCCCTTGTTTTCTCTGATCCTATCAATAATGTCCTTTGTAAATTTGTAAATAGGAACAAAATAAAACTGTAAATATTAATGTAATCACTAACCATGCTTGTAACTAATATTAGTCTGTATGTCTCATTAACCACTAACAACGTGCTGTCTTATATGTTGTCCTGTCCAATTTCAGATAAATTTCCTCGATCGTAGTTTTTATCAGTCAGTGAAAACCGGTCAAATTCTTACATCCCCATCTCTACTCTCTACTGTTTACGACACTATCATCACGGACTCTGGCGGAATCGGGTCATTTTGATAGGAAGCCAATAAATAAAGAAGAAGAAGAACTACGTTTACAGACTGCAGATTTCCCAGTATAGTTATTTATCTATGCTGCAGTAGATTACTCTGTGCTTTTCGTGCTCTGCCAATGCTCTGCTGTGCTGTCATGTGGGACACACTAATTAGTCCGGAGTTTTGGCGGGAACACGAAGAAGATCATGTCGTCGCTCTGCATTATTTTCCTAAACTTGTGTTATTTCAAGTATTAATGTGTAAAAGTGGTGGCCTTTTGCTTATTAACTATTTGTGTATGTGCATAAGTGTTGGCAAGTGATGTAATGCGATATAACGTGTTTTTTCCTGTTGTCTCCAAAACTCCATAGAAGCTTCAGTAAGATCGCCATCGTCTTACTGGAGTGGGACTTTGACTTGACTGACTTATTTTATATGACTGACTTCGACATGACTTGTTTTATGAACTAAACTTACGTGTGATGAGAGAATAACGATGTTTATAAGTTACTGTTAGGCTGATGGTTCTTCCAATGCCTTAAACAAACAAAAAAAAACACTAATTAGTCTGTGCATGTCAGTGTCGTGTGCTGTGAGCTTGAGTCTGTGATTAATTTTATTATCATTATTTGTATTTTGTAGTTTGTAATAATATAATTACTAATATCAAAAATATCCTCTATTGTAGTTCTCTGTCGTAGGCTACAAGCTGTGGTTACAAGTTCCAAGACATGTATGGAACGCGAATATAAACCGTAATTTTAACTTGCACATAAATATGTCACGAATATTTTGCAAGATAATATTCTTTTTGTTTCTATTTTCAAAAGTATGGGCTTCAGATGAAGCAAGGCGTGATAAAGCTATAGTCGATTGTAGTACATTACGATTAGGTCAATATATTTGTCCAGACCCCACGATAGACCAGATAGATCCAAACACCCAGCAGTTTCAAGGATGTGTAAAAGGCAAAGATAATCCATCAGAAGGGGAGGCTTTAGGTAAGCTTAATAGTATTATATTAGGACTATTTTGGACAAATATTATGGTAAAAAAGGGTATATCCTACCTCTAATATAAATATGTGACCATTTAGCACATAAGTACTATTTTTATAAAAATAGACGTCAAAAGAATTCATTTTTCTGGGATAAAAAGTAGCCTGTCCCTCCTATACTTTGGACTATATGAAGGCCATATTTCATGATGATAGATTAAGTAGCTACAGTGTGAAATCCTAGCAATGAAATTTACTTTCACATAATACGAGCCCCAATGCAAAATAGTTTGTCTAGTGTGAAATTTTCTCTGTGACATTTTTTCTAACTTCATTATTTTTGTATATCTATATAAAATATTAAACTATCATATGTCGCGTTACTTATGCCATTTTTTTAATTATGAACCAATAACTACTTTAGCCGTTTAAATTTATACATATCCTGTTTTAAATTCAAAGAAGTTGTAAGCGCGGGCTATTTTTACGCAACTCGACGTCGTATGTGCGCCTATTTTGCGTGACGGGTTGCTGGCACTACTCCTGCCAACCCAGCATCACCAGAAAGCCTAGCAGACCCTTAACGTTGCCGACGATCTCTGGGAGCAACCTCGGAGAGCCGAGGTATAGTGCCCGGTATTCCGCCACCCCCGGACATTCAAGGATGACGTGGGCGGCCGTTTCGTCTGCCTCCATGCAAGCTCTGCAAAGAGGACTATCAGTAACACCTAGAGTAAATAAGTGTTTATTCCATAAAGCATGTCCAGTAATGGCTCCCATTAGGAGCCGGAGCTGAGGCCTCTTTAAACGCCGCAGCTTTAGTGACAATCCGGGGTAGATTGTCAGAACGGCCTCTCTGGCTTGCCTGCATGTACCTAAGTTAGACCAGTATTCTTGGTGTTCTACCTTGGTGTTTCGTCATAGTGTGTTTCGGAGCCAAGCGAACTGCTTGCCAAGCGATGCTGGCAAATCAAGTTACCAAATATCTAAAGACTTAATACTTCCCAGGTCTACAGTCCAATCTATCATTCAGCACTATAAAAAGAATATAACGACTTCTTGTTTGAAGAAAACTGGCCGACCACACATCACAAGTGCAGTAGAAAACAGAATCCTGAAGAAAATTATCAAAAATAATCGTTGTGCTCGAGCTGGAGAACTCACGGTGCAATGGAAGGACATGATTCACAAAGACGTCTCAGTTGATACTTGCAAAAGAGTCCTAAAAAGAATGGGTTACGGATTTTACACTGCTAAGGAAAAACCACTGTTGACTGCTACCCTGTTGAGAAGGGGTTGAAGTTTGCTCGTGATCATTTAAATTCTGACCAGTAGCATTAGTAGTATCATTTGGAGTGAAGAGTCCAAATTTGAAGTGACAGTCGGCGATGAATGGAAAAAAGTGATTTGGAACAAAAATGAGGCATTTCATACTGATTGTCTCAAACGCAAAGTGAAGTTTCTGGCGTCTCTTATGATATGGGGCTGCATGTCTGCACAAGGTGTTGGTGGTATGCAATTTGTGGATGGTTCTATCTATGCTGCAAGGTATCAAAACCTTTTGGAAGAGAATTTACTGCTCTCTATTCCGTCACTTAAGCATCAAGATTCCTTCATTTTTCAACAGGATGGTGCTTCCTGCCATACTGTAAGGATAACAAAGACGTGGCTACTGGCGAAAGCCATCCCTACAATCTAATGGCCATCTAACAGCCCGGACTTGTCGCTGATCGAAACTATGGTGGAAAACGAAAAAAGTTCTCCTTAAAAATCCATCAAGATCGAAGAGCGAGTTAAAGGCTAAACTCTGGGCTGTCTGGGAGTCAATTACGCCTGAGGAGTGTGCAGCGTTGGTTACAACCATGCCTCTTCGCATTAAAGCTGTCATTGAGAGCAAAGGCGACACAACTAAGTGGTAGACGAACTATTTTGCGTGAGTGACAAGGGTAGACGAATACTTTTGCGTTATGTTTTTTAGAATATTTTTTTAATTTTTTTATGTTATGTAAAGTCATGAAAGAATTTCAGTTATGTTAAAATAAACTTTAATATGTTCCTCAAATTGTGGTTTACATTTTATTAAACGTTCTTTAATTATTTTACCAATATTTACTTTCTATATTTTACGCTTTGCACTACTTTCCATACTAGACGAACTATTTTGCATCGGGGCTCGTATTAGTAAGGATAAATATTTGTAGCAGATAATCATTATTTTAGCTATATTATATGCTAAAATATGTGCGCAGCCTGCAACAGCTGCTGTGTAGCATAAGTTAGGGCAAAGGACAGTCACCAAATGGGGTTTTAAAGTATGGATAAGTTAGCTATAATTAGCTTACTTTAAAAACTCCATAACCAAGTTAATCATCTCCACTGAGCTGAGTATTGCTATTGTTGGAAAATTACCAATTTTCAATTGGTTCACTTAATGTGTATATACGTGAAACCTTATAAAGCTCAAATATTTTCAGTATGATTGCTATTGTTTCAGTGAAATGTCTAGCGGCAGATGAAATAGTTTGTGAAGGAACAAATAATGCCACATTTACAAAAAAAATGCCTTGTAAATGGACGTAAGTATTATACATTGTTATGATATCATCTTTCAATGTAAAGAAAATACTCAAGACTAAATTTATAAGCCTAAAATTAGTTTTAGGTACATCCAAATTCTATAAGCACTAATGATAAGTTGTAACTGATGACATTTATATTTTAATCTGTTTGGAAACAATATATTATAAAATCATTATATGTATTAGCTTTTTTACTGAAACCTTTTTTACCCTTGAGATTTGAGTAGATTGTTCAGACTGACACTAGATTCCATTGTTACAAGCTGCCTACTTCCATTTCAAGTTTAAGCTAAATAATATATAATTTTTAAAGTACATCATTAACAACATTGCAATCTCGAACATGATGTCTCAAAAAGGCGATCCTAATTAAAGAGGAGCCCTAACATACTTACATCTATAGGAATTAGTCTGTGGAGAAATAAAATGGTGGAATGTACCCATACTATGTGACCCTCATTATACCTCCATAGTATGTACCTATTCACCACTCTGAACGGGTCACATAGTATGGGTATTAGATACAGGGTTTCTATGACTAAGCTATATTGCATTTGTCTCAATCTCTTTATAGTTTAGTTTTTTGAAAGTTTCATTTCTGGTGTGTGAACTGTGATTTAATGTAACTAAATGCTGCTTAATTACTTATGTATTTTTCTCTTTTGCAGAAATGGATATTCATTAGAAATAGCTCTTCTCCTCTCAGTATTCCTGGGTATGTTTGGGCTGGACCGGTTCTACTTAGGTTATCCAGGTATTGGTCTTGCAAAGCTATGTACTTTGGGGTTCATGTTCCTTGGACAACTACTGGATATAATACTCATTGCCGCTCAGGTAATATAGTTAGTTCCTTATGATGTTTTAAGTATAATTATTACAAGCTTTTCAATGTTTGTTTAAATTTTATTTTCAGGTTGTGGGTCCATCAGATGGCTCTGCATATGTCATACCGTACTATGGAGCTGGTGTGACTGTAATTCGCAGCGATAATGAAACATACCTACGTCCTCAAGCTGATTGGCATAACATCACTTGACAGTGGGGAATAATATCATTTGAAGATGATGATGACTATGAATGGACTTAATTTCAAAGACATTTTGGACAGTTAGATATACTGTGCAGTGGACATTGTAAATAGTGTATATTCTTATAAATCCAAAGGAAATACCTAATAAGCAACTTGGCAAACTGTGCACCATACATCCACCAGAATTGTTAGTGGCATTTTTTCTAAAATATATTAAAAAGTTGAAGAGATTCTGTGTAAACACAATTTGTAATTTATGATTTGCCTAAAATTAAAAGTTTGATATTATTAGTGTCCTAACATTTTACATGCACAAAGTTAAGAAGCGAGCGTAGTTTGAGATACACTTGCTCATCGTAAACATCAGTGTTACACCTAAACAATCACTTCTCTCAATCCCAGTCAACATGTCAATGACTAACTGAGAACAAGTTTAAAAACTAATCAAGCAATGGTAATGTGGTGCATTACGAAAACTTACATATTTTGATGCAGGAATAGTTAAGCAACCAGGCATCTGCTGTGTACATATGCAATAAGGTCTACTTTTGATGTTTTATCGTGATCATCAATTTAATCAATTGTTAATAATTTGTAAATAAACATTCACTATAAAGTAATCATGGGAATTTTTATTAAGGAAATACGAATAAATTAAAACAATTTATTAAATAATCTATTTTTAACTAAGTATTAAATGTGTTGGTACATCACTAAACCAGGTTTTTAACTTTTGCTGTCTTGGATGCTTGGCTGCGTTTCTTGATATGATAATTCGTTTGATGGTGCTGTGAGTGTAAATATAACTGGTATGCTTGATAACACAGGATTATCATGCTTCTCCAGCAACCGGATCCAGGATAACAATGAATCTCGGGAAGAAGTGCCTGAAATGTTGTCTCCATTAAAATCATATACTACTTTTGTAATAAATAATATAATGATCCTATTCGATTGTTTCGTTAATCGAGTAATAACATTTCAATTGGTCAGCACTGATCGTTTTATCCCTGCACAATCCCCACTTCTTGCTCTGTACCTAACTTCAGAGACACAAAGATCCGTTGTGACGGCTATTATGATCAGCTTGAAGTCAAGAGTATGGTAGCTAAGTTTACCAGTATGAAAGAGTTTTGGATTGGTTATACTCCACACAACTTACAGTTCTGCTGCTAAATTAGCAGTATTTAATAGGATATTAAGGTATGGTAAATCAAGTTAAATAGAATGGAGGAATGTTGATATATTATATCATACCAGTATTTTACTCACCAGTAGCACAAACAGCTACTATAGTACCATCATCTTGTTCATGTACTGTTGTATGTCTTATAGCAGGTAATTTAGTACTGCCAATTAATCCAGGAATGCCAAGGGGTTTCCCTATGTTAGATACATCTGAAACATATTGCTTTTATGAAGTGGTACTAGCAAAATATGGTGATGGTGGAGTGGTTCACATATCAACCTCCCACTTGGGTGTTGTAGTTTTGCAATATTTTTTTAAATGGCCTGTGTAGTCGACTACGGCCTTAATACCTCTCACTCTGTGAGGAGAGCTGTGTTTAATAGTAGGACAGTTATGGGTGGAAAAATTAATTATATGTACTTATGTATATTTTTTGCCGTGTGGGGGCCAGCACCAAGAATAGCTCCACCCCGTCTCTTCCGATGGGAGTCGTAAAAGTCGACTAAGGGATTACCAGGGGACCAGGCAGCAGCTTTCCCCTGTGTACTGCACTCGCCAACCTGGTACTACAACTATGGTAAAAACCCCATTTTGGGGAGGCCTATGTCCAGCAGTGGACGATGAAGGGCTGTTGGATGGATGATGGAGCCTTATTTCGTAAATTGTTTTACTTAACTAGGTACTATATGATATGCTACAATATAAGAGCAATACTATATCACATGTATATTGGGCAATGAACAGGGTAGTGGGGCCCTCAGCCACTAAATAAACCCGCCGTGTGCCGTCTCCACCTGTATTGGCGGACCTAGAACTGTGTTACTTTGCTTCAGTGGTCCGCCAGCGACTTACGGCTTTCGGGTACTCTCTACTGAGCGGCGCATCCGCACACGGAGCGTCGCGTCACACGGTGGCTTATGTTCCCCGGTCCATCCACCCGCAGCCTCGGTTAGGGCGGTATCAGGCGCTGGTATTCGCGCCTGCGCTGCCCCAGTCACTGTCGGCGGTTATGGTCAGCGTAAATATAGTTCTCCTGCCGCACCGTATCCACGTCACAGCCGCAATGATGGCAGCACGGCGTTGCCTCCCTCCTCGCGATGAAGCAACCGTGCCCTGACAGTACCTGCACCAGTCGAAAGGTGAGGACTTCGTGCCGTCGCCCTGCCCACTCCTCCAGCACCGGCTGAAACCCCCACGGTCCAAACATCGGCCTGGGGCGCCTCCAGCCACATGCTACATGGGGCCGGGCCATGGTAGTCAGGCGTCGCAAGAGCGAGCAGGGGGCGGTCGCAAGAGCGAGCGCCGGTACCCAATCCACCTAACCAAGAAACTTACTTTTATATTGAAACATGAGAGTATAAAGCAAATTAAATTTACCATCTAGATCTCTGTCATCTTTAGGTTCCGGTCTTATTTTTCCAAATAGCACAAAGTAACTTACAACTTGATCTCTCAAATAAACTTCAAATGGCCCTTTCACTACTAAAGGTTCTTCTGGAGGCTGCTCCGATAATAATACTTTTTGGGTCTCACTCTGTGCGCTGACCACCCAGGTTTTATCCAAACAGGCTTCTATTTCTTCTGTCTAACAAATATAATATTATAGAAACACTGTATTGTGCACAAAAACATATACATGATTTAATATTAAATCAATGGTGTGATCCAAACACACAGCCCACCTGATGGTAAAGTAAATGTAGCTTATACACACCAGCAGTTACAGGGTCTTTATCATATGTAACCTAGCGAGAGGAATAGTAAATAGACAGGATAAGAGATGTAGGCTTCTGGTGCTTTCACTCACCTAACTAAATGCAATAGTATAGCATATAGTATTTGATTTATATAAGAAAAGCAATATTGATAGAGCATTACAATTAATGAAGCAGCACTACAGTGTAATGAGATTCATTACAACAAGTAATGTGTGGTAAATGCCTTTCACATTTAACAATTCCAAAATCTGGTTGAAACAGACTGCCACACTGGCTTATAAAAATGAGAGAAAAGACCTATCTAGTTTCTGTGCAGTAAGTTATAGTATATATAATACAATATCCTTCTGCTGTACAGCTGTGCACCATATTATTTTGTACAGCAAACTAGTGAACACAAAAACAAAGTAAGAAATTGGGCTAAACAAAAGAACCTTAAATTATTTCTACAAAGATTGTGTGATTACTTCCAAAACATTATTTTATCTCTATAAGGCAATAGCCTTTTTTAGGTTTATAAGAAAAGTTGATAATGTGTGAATATGCACATATAGATTATAAAAAAAATGTTTTGTGTTCAGCCTAATATAGACATTTTTTCTCAAATATCTAATATGTACAGACATAGCTATGTTACAGCTTTATAATGGTATAGAAGTGTGGATAAAATTGTCACCTGCCAAATGAAAATATTAGTATCTGGGTCTACCGATGTTATTCTCTGGATAGCAAGTTTAGCTAATTCCAATGTATCATTAGGTAGACTGTCTGGCAAGTACCAGGGGCTGAGGTTCTTGAACTTTGGCATCCAATACATCATGCGCCAGTATTTGCGTAATGGTATACCTCTGTTGCCAAATATGTTGAGAAGCATCTGTTCCATTTCAGTATCAGGCATCACTTCTATACTTTCAAAAGAGAATATTTAGTTATTTGTTAATTTTAGAATAAATCAGAAATAGCAAATAGCAGGCTGAAAGCAAATTATAAAAACTTAGTACTGTTATCTTCCATTTGGCCCAGCAAGTCCACAGCACACTGCTGTTGTTTGGGATAGTGGAAAAATTCTGCCTGGAATATATTCTGTGGTATGAACTTTCCCTTTGGCAATACGTCAATCAAAGCTTTGTACACTTCAAGATCTTTTTGAACACCAAATTCTTTCATTCTTGCTAGAGCTGCATAAATAAATTCGACATGACCGCGTCTTCTAGTATCCTTGCCTTCAAAAATTTTAATAACCTCCAAATAAGCTTTCTTATTTTTCTTAGGAAGTGAATCAAAGGGATCATACACAGCAACACGCCTTTCCGAACTTTCCCATCGTTTAAACAATATATTAGATGGTTTTCTTTTTAGTAAATATCCTAAGAGTTTATTTGCCATCGCAGGTTATGTTATCTGTTATGTGTAATGACGATAGTTTTATTGAGTAATATAAAACTAAATTTTACATCTAGTCCTTATTGAATCTTAGTCTCCAAACAGAGTCTATTTCATTATAAACTGTTGAAATATTAAATAAATAGAAACTTTGATAGATACGTACAGTACCTCTGACAGTACCCCAGTCAAAGAGTAGAATCTAATAGAGTAGACTTGTGTAGTTCACGAACTAAGAACTATTAGGAACTAGTTCCTGACACTGAACTAGAACGAACTATTCCGTAAGCTAGTTCGTATTCGGTCTTAGTTCATCGATAGCCGTAAGGAATATAGTTTGTATCTCGACTCAAGAAACATTTGTAAAAGGAACGAACTAATAGCATATAACTATCTTGCTGTCTTTCTTTTCTAACTGACCTACTTCTCTTTTATAAATATAATGTTTTTAAAAAAGAGATAGGTATATTAATTAGGTCATGTTTTTTTTATTTCTTGTGTAAATATGTTATAATAGTAGCGAGTCTATATTATTCATCGTCTAAGGTCTAAGTCTAAGAGTACCTATCACAGATTCCACAGACTACTATACCCTTAGACCTCAGACTAAGAACTAGAGGGAGCCATGGCGTGGCCGCACTTGAAACAGCAATCTTTTTTTAAATGTTGCCGAGGTCTGTAACTTGATCGTAAATAAGAAACTCTTCGTAACAAATATTTAATTGAAAATCACAACGTTTTTCAAAATTATTATTTAAAAGTAAATCTACCACCCCTTCTATTCATCCAACCATCAGTCTTTAAACGTCCACTGCTGGACATTGGCCTCCCCAAGAGAGCACCAGAACTAGCGGGCTTGTGCTGACTGCATCCAACGGCTCCCTGCAGCTTTGGCCATATATTTGGTCCATCTGGTGGGAGGCCATATTACGCTGCGCTGTCCGATACGTGGTCACAACTCGAAAACCTTTTTCCCCAACGGTTGTCAGTTCGTCGAGCGATATGGCCTACCCATTGCCACTTCAGCATGCAAACCTGGCAGGCTATGTCGGATATTCAAGTTCTACGGATCTCCGTAATAAGAATTCGATCACGTAGGGAAATACCAAGACATTGAGCCTTGATGCAAGGTAAGTATTGCTGCTCCATAAATTGCCGTTCTGTTCGATATCTCATCTGGTAAATAATAATGTTATATTCAATAAAATAATAGCACACAAGAATATAATTAAATTATCTTTTCTTTCTTTTCTGGGTCAAATAAGAAAATAATTATCTTCCTTCCAGCGCTGATTTAACTAATTGAATAAGAACTTAGAGCAAATCAGTTTCTCTGAATTCTAGATTATGACTACAGCGGTAGTCATAATCTTGAATTGAGATTTACTTACAAAGATAAAATTACAACTGCCTCTGTGATGCAGTAGTAGTGTAAGCGACTGCTGATCATGAGGTCTCAGGTTCGATCCCCGGGTCGGGCAGAGTTAATGAGATTATTCAAAACAAAACGAAAATTCTCTGTAGCAGCCCGGAGTTTGTAAATGTGCCCGGTATACATAGCTGGTGAGTCGTGGGTGTGTAATACACCTCTGCCTACCCCTTCGGGGAATACAGGCGTGATGCTATGTGTGTGTGTGTTTGTGTATCTCATAAATTACATATAAATTTTTGTAAAGTGAAAACTGGGCAAATTAAATTCGCAATAAGGCAACACCGAAACAATTCTCAGTAATAGACATTTAGCTAGAAAACATGTTTTTCGAGTGTATCTTAGTAACAACTATTAATTTCAAGTAAAAAAGGCCATTTTATATCACTTTATAGCATTCAATCATTAAATTATTTCATTTTCGACTACTTACGAATGAAATGTTATACCGGTATTTTTTCACTCGCTGTAGCTTTTGTAGCCTAGTACACTATTTTACAAGCACTATTATCACGTAGTATTTGTCTCAAAATACTGAATAATACGTAATGACACTGAATAATATGTAAAACACGATTTTTTATACAAATGTTCTATTATGTCTTCTTCTTCTTTATGGCGATCCCATTGAATCCGCCAATGACCCGTTTTGTGAAGTTTCTTTGTTGACAGGTTTGTCGACGGTTGAGCTTAGTTTAAGTACTGCTCAATAACTTTGTGGTGGTTTTGTGAAAGGAGGTAGTGATAGGAAGAAGGATTTTTAGAATTTAGGACTAGGTACTGTTGATTTACCTGAAATTAAAGACACTACATATAATATAATATACAAGTGTTGGTGGGTTAGTAATTGTCACTACAATTTGATGTTATTTCTAATAATACAATTGCTTAGTATGTATACAAATGGGGAAAATACTCTCATCAGGAGAGATCCGAGATTAGAGGGAAGAGGGACAGAGGGAGGGAGGGACTCATACAGAGAAGGATAAAATCTTGGACAGTTGAAAAAGATGTGTTCAGGATTCCCTTCGTCCAATCCGCACTCACAGAGAGAGGAGTCTCTGACCCTAATTTTAGCCTGGACAGGGGTACAAGCATGACCAAGTCGTAAACGACAGATAACCGAGGTGGCACATTTGCTGATGTTGCGATGTTTGAAAAACCAGGGTTTGTCTGGGATAATATCTTGGATAGATTTGTAGTATTTCCCTTTGTGCATATTGGATTCTTTCCAACTATTATACCATCTAGAGAACATGGTTCTTTTGGCCAAAGGGATCAAATCTTGGGTGTATGCTATATACTCTGATGCGCATCCACTAAGCGAAGCTTCTTTGGCACATTGGTCTGCTATTTCGTTTCCCTCAATGCCACTGTGTCCTGGTACCCATGTAAGGCAAACAAGGATTCCCCTAATATAACATTTGTAAAGGATGTGTCTAATTTTTAGTATGATGTAATTTTTTGATCGTGATTTAAGGTTATTGGATTTAATAGCTGATAGGCAGCTTAGGGAGTCAGTCATAATAACAGATTTTTGGATATTGTGGGAATCAATGGCTTCTCCAGTAAACAGTGAACATTCTGGGGGGCACTTAAAACTGAGGATAATTTTGTATTTCGGTATCCACACTGCTGATCCTACACAAGTTTTAGGGGAAGATTTTGAGGCATCCGTGTAAATAATCAGCCAGTCCTGCCATTTGTTATTGACAGCAGATTTTAGGTGAAGATTTGCATCAGGTGAATGTTTGTCAATACCCAAATTTATTTCTAAATTTGGTTGATATATTAGAGACTCATAGGGGGAGTCAAAAAGGGGATTTATTCTGCATTGAAAGATAGGGCATGGGATGCGAAGAAGCGAACGAAAACTATCGACAAGGCAAGGGGGTTCTTTGTTAGACCAGTATCGGCTAGATGAAATGATATTGGAAAGTTTCTGTAGTTTAGGGATAAGAGGATGTGATGAAAGTTGAAAAGTTTTGAAAACAAAGCGATCTGATAGATACTGTCTCCTAAGCTTGAGAGGGGCGTCCACGCATTCCACCTGTAGGGCATCAATAGGAGAGGATTTCATGGCACCAATTATAATGCGTAGGCACTTTGACTGAATTTTGTCTAGTTCCTTTAATGCTGTTCTATTACAAGGCTCCAGGAGGAATGATCGATAGTCCAGACAACTGCGTATAAGGGCATTATACACAAGTTTCTGAGAGTATGGGTGGGAACCCCACCAAGCCCCGGATAGAGCACGGAGGATATTGATATTCTTTTCACATTTTTTAATGATATATTTAATGTGACGAGTTGCAGTTAATTTTGAATCTAGGACAATACCTAAAAATTTTACCTTGTTGTTTAGTGGGAAAATTTGTCCTTCATAAGAGATAGTAATATCTGGAACTACTCTATGTCGAGTAAAAACAGTAACATTGCTCTTAGGGATTGATATTTCAAGTCCATGGTGAGATAACCATTGTTGTAGATATGTGACAGCAGTGTTAAGGCGGTTAGATGCTTCGTTTATGGTCTCGGCTGTTGCATACAGAGCAAGATCATCCGCGTACTGTAAGACATTACAGAAGCAGCTTACAGTAAGTTCTAAGTCATAGGTGTAGATGTTATAAAGAAGGGGACTAAGTACCGATCCTTGGGGAAGACCTCTATGAACTGTTCTAGGAGGGAGGGATAAATTTTGTGTGCTAATTACTATTTCTCTAGATGAGAGGTAGTTTGAGATAAAGTTTGTTATCCTCTCTGAGATGCTCAGCTGGAGCATTTTCTGTCGGAGTATGGGAAGAAGCACATTATCATAGGCAGCTGATATATCTAGGAACACTCCTTCCAAGTATTGTCGTTTAGAGAATGCTATCTGGATATCTGTAATAAGAGTACTAAGGCTGTCTATAGTGCTAAAACCTCTTCTAAATCCAAATTGACTTTTGGGGAGACTATCCTTGCTCTCTAGAACCATTCTAGGAGATTTTTTATTAAATGTTCAAAAATTTTTGCAATTGTACAGGATAGTGCAATAGGTCGATATGCTGTAGGGTCAGAGCTGGATTTGCCGGGTTTTAAGATAGGTATTACAATAAATGTTTTCCAATCTTCAGGAGGTGTTCCACACATGAAGATATGGCTTAAGATTTGAAGGATCAGGTCTTTAGTTTTAGGACCACTATTTACTATAAAAGAATAAGGGATACCATCACCACCCGGAGAAGAGTCCCTTAGATTCTCTAAAACAATGTGGAATTCTTCCCGCGAAAATGGAGCATCAAATTTGTCCACAGAACGTTTGGTGTTTAAATATATTGTTGACTCCTCATAGCATGTAACATATGGTGGTGCTAGTCTTTGGGCAAATTTTTCAATATGCTCCAAGATGTCATTTGAGGTGATGTTTTCAAGAGAAAAGGCACAGCGGAATTTCCTAATTTTTTGCCATACCAGAGAAGAATGGGAATTGGGCGATAGGGATTCACAGAATGTCCTCCATCCTGACCTTTTTTTATCTGTAAGAATTCTGACCGTTTCTGCTGCTATTTTTTTATAATTCAGGTAATTGTCAGTACTCATACATGAAGAGTAAGCCCGTTCAGCTTCTTTTCTTTTTTTTATTGCTAGAGTGCACTCTTGGTCCCACCAACTGGGAGAAGAGATATATTTTTTAGGAGGAGGTTTAATGGGGATAGTTTTGTTGGCAGATAAGACTAGGATTTCCTTCATTTCTGTGTATATGAAATGGAAATTGTTATGGACAATCAGTGGTAATAAATTATTTTTTTCATCAGTGCAGAAAGCAAATTGATTCCAGTCAGCCCTAGAAATATTATGTTTTAACCGAGAATTGAAAGGTGTAAGTGGGTTAGTGGGGCCCGAGCATAGTAGGGAAATATGTATTGGGTAGTGATCACTCCCATAGGAATTATTTAATGTTTTCCAGGATAAAGAAGGAGAAATGGAGGGAGAGCAAATAGTTAGGTCTACAGCACTGTTGAAGTTTTGTATAGGGGAGACCCTTCTAGTGGGGGTGCCATTATTTAAAATACACATATTTATACTATCTATCTTTTCTAAAAAGTAGAGGGAGAGTGAGTCACAGTAATGGGCACCCCAAGAAGAGTGGTGTACATTAAAGTCCCCTAAAATCATGACCGGTGGAAGTAAAGAGGCTATTATATTAAACATATTATTTAATAATGCAATACTAGGTTCAGGGATGTATATGGATACAAATGAAATATTGAAAGCATGAATAGCAATCATATGGAGGGAGTCAGGATGAGTAGGGAGGGGAATTTGGGAAAAAGTTATTGATCTAGATACTAAAATGCAAGTTCCAGCACGGCCATCCACCCTATCATCCCGGAGACATGAAAAACCCAGCAACCTAAAGCATGAACCAGGTTTAAGCCATGTCTCCTGAATGGCAAGGATCACAGCCTGATATCTGTTTATCAGGTGTATTAGATCTGCTTTTTTATTCCTAATACTCCTGCAGTTCCATTGAAGGATTGCTGGGAATGTTATTGACCAAAGAAAAAAGCTTAATAAGTTTTTGTCGGGATTGAGTAGGTAATTCAGCATCACTAAATTTGGATAGGATATTTATTAAAGTGGAGAGTAGTAGTTCAAGTAAATTGTCAATTGGTGGGTCAGCAACAGCACATCCATTAGGGAGGGTTGAAGCTGGAGTATCTACAATTGCCTGATGTGCTTGTTTATTATATCCAGGAGTGGATGCTGGGGACATAGGATGTTGAGGTATAAAGATTGTCTTCCTATATGAGGAAGTGGGTTTAGTGACAGAGGATAGATCTATGGATTGGGTAGGTAAAGTGTTGGGGGAATTGATTGGAGGATATGTAGTTTTGATAGTGTCTGCAAAAGATCTCCTAACTTGAGGGAATCTAGCAGACGCCTCTAAATAGGATAAATTTTCTTGTGACATGACTAGTTTAATTGATTTTTGTCGGGAGTGCTCAGGGCAACTAGGGTCTTTAGCTTGGTGATTACCTGAACAAAACAGGCATGTAGGGGATTGTTTAATACAGGTAGCTCCCTCATGGTTCTGAGTGCATACAAAGCAACGTGGTGTTGACCTACATTGAGTTGTTACATGACCGAATCGACAGCATTTATAGCATTGTATAGATGGTAGCACGTAAGCTTCCACTGGCATAGAGGTATAAAAGCTGTAAATGTGGAAAGGAAGTTTTTGACCTAAAAAGGTGAGTACTACAGTCTGTGTAGGGATCCATGTTACACTGCCATCACTTGAAGATCTTCTATTTAAGCGGCGTGCCTTGATAACAGTGCCATATCCAGCGGCAACATTAATAGCCGAGACAAATTCTTCCAATGACCATTCTATAGGGCACTCTTACGACACCCATTCGCGTGATATTGTAAGATGGAATATTAGTTACATAATTTGCAGATTCAAGGGAAGGATGGGAAAGGAACGAGTTAGCACCAGCAGGGGTGTTGAATTCAACTGAGATCCTATTTCTCCCAATACGCTTTACTCCTCCACGCATGATATTCTTGAAATTGTGTTTGTACAAGAAATGGCCAAATTTCATAAGGTGAAGAGATACGGCAGAGGCGGGCTCATTAGCGGGCCTGCTGACATGTACTATAAAAGGAGCAGAGTCATTATTGGAATAAAACCATTTATTGAGTTCATAATCGGGGTGTGAGTATGTGTATTGTATGTATAGAGGGTGTAGCTTGTGAGGGATCAGAAATGTTTTTTTTGGATGGCGGGTAATTCGGAGAATCCTTGTTGTTTATACTGCGTTTTCTACTAGCTAGACTAGCGTTTAGCATATCATCGTCGTCTACAGTAGTAGGCTGAAAAGGTCGCGGAAAAGTACTGGGGGATCTTGAACGGGATATTGGGTCGGAATCACCACCACCCGGATCGGGTGGCTCGGCTTCCATCGTATGTCTAAGTGATTTATTTAATAGAAATAGTAAAAAAAACTTACAATCCAGCAATATTTAGACTCCACCAACACAAATAGACAAAATATTGATAAATAAACAGCTAATAATATAAATTATCTAAAAAGAGCGCCAAAACACGTATAGCTTTCACTCCACCAACCAGCGAAAAAAGAAAAAAAAAAACTTCTAATATGTCAGTTTAAGGTTTAATCGTGACAGACAAAGCATTTTGGCATCGTGACTTATAACAAAAACTGGCCACGGCAACAAAGACAAAAATCTATGACTTTGTCTGTTTTTTGCACCAGTAAATTGTATCTTACGTTCTCGCTCATACATATCAAAGAATTTTCTTCACTCTGTCTAGAACGTATTTAGTCTGAGCCTTAGAATTAGATAATATCCTTTGTCTAAGCCCTTAGACGATCCTTTGAATCTATGTGTCTAAGACTGTAGCATGGAAGTAACATGTGTATACAACTATAGGTCCATGGACTGTAGTCATCTCAGACTAAATACGTCCTAGACAGAGCGAAGAAAATTCTTTGACATGTATGAGCGAGAATACAAGATACAATTTACTGGTGCAAAAAACAGTCAGTCATAGAATTTTGTCTTTGTCGCCGTGGCCAGTTTTTGGTATTGTCACGATGTCAAAATGCTTTGCCTGTCACGATTCAACTGACATAATCGAAAATTTGTATAAATATTTGTGTTAATGAGTGTTTTGAGAAAAAGACTACGTGATAATAATGGTTGTAAAATAGTGTACTATGCTACAAAAGCAACAGCGAGCGAAAAAGTACAGGTATAACATTTCATTCATATGTAGTCGAAAATGAAAAAAAAATAATGGTTGAATGCTATAAATTGATATAGATTGGGCTTTTTTACTCAATATTAATAATTGCTACTAAGATACACTCGAAAAACACGTTTTCTAGCTAACTTTCTATTACTGAGAATTGTTTCGGTGTTGCCTTATTGCGAATTTAATTTGCCCAGTTTTTTACTTTACTAAAATTTATATGTAATTTATGAGATGATGATAAATATTTACTATTTTAGGTTTCCCTCTACTCCAGATGCGAGATCGAAATGGGTGTATGCTACGGGAAAACGAGGCAACCCACGAAATACCCAAATTATGTTTGGACATTTTGTTGATGTTTCATTATACATATTAAGAAAATAGTAACGTTGGGAGCAAAATCATTGCCATTGAATATGTTCATGTAAGTATAGCTTTTAAAGTCTTAGTAACTTCAAAAAACATAGTATCACGCCTGTATTCCCCGAAGGGGTAGGCAGAGGTGTATTACACACCCACGACTCACCAGCTATGTATACCGGGCACATTTACAAACTCCGGGCTGCTACAGAGAATTTTCGTTTTGTTTTAAAAAATCTCATTAACTCTGCCCGACCCGGGGATCGAACCTGAGACCTCATGATCAGCAGTCGCTTACACTACTACTGCATCACAGAGGCAGTTGTAATTTTATCTTTGTAAGTAAATCTCAATTCAAGATTATGACTACCGCTGTAGTCATAATCTAGAATTCAGAGAAACTGATTTGCTCTAAGTTCTTATTCAATTAGTTAAATCAGCGCTGGAAGGAAGATAATTATTTTCTTATTTGACCCAGAAAAGAAAGAAAAGATAATTTAATTATATTCTTGTGTACTATTATTTAATTAAATATAACTTTTTAGATATTTTTATATATATTTTTAGCATTTTACATGCTTAGCACTATACATTAAACACAAAGTGAAAAAAATATATAAAAATATCTAAATATTTATAGGGTTTGAGACATTATTAGGGTTTTTGTATGAAAATACTTCCGACAGATGGCGCAGGCGTCACCCAAAGACGTTAAGTATGAATATGTTATCGAAATTAGCAGTCAGGAGCAATTGTCACGATGGCTGAATTGGCAAAACATCTGGACGGTATCCAGGAGATGCATGTTCAAATCATGATCGTGACTGTTATTTTCGATTTTACATTTTTCACTTTGTGTTAAATATAACTTATTATTATTTACCAGATGAGATATCGAACAGAACGTATCGGACAGCGCAGCGTAATATGGCCTCCCACCAGATGGGCCAAATATATGGTCAAAACTGCAGGGAGCCGTTGGATGCAGTCAGCACAAGCCCGCTAGTTCTGGTGCCCTCTTGGGGAGGCCAATGTCCAGCAGTGGACGTTTAAAGACTGATAGTTGGATGAATAGAAGGGGTGGTAGATTTACTTTTAAATAATTATTTTGATGAACGCTGTGATTTTCAATTAAATATTTGTTACGAAGAGTTTCTTATTTACGATCAAGTTACAGACCTCTTTCTGACTATCGTTTATTTTGCCCAAATATGGTTAAATATTTGTCAACCTGGCAACATTTAAAAAAAATATTGCTGTTTCAAGTGCGGCCACGGCGTGGCTCCGTCTAGTTAGTCTGAGGAGGAAACATTCGATTATTCTACTCTTTGACCGTCTGATACATTTTTTTTAAATTTATTTAAGGGAGGGTTTTGGCAAAACCATCAGCCTAACCTGTCAAACGCCGTCAGTTGATTTCATTAATTTACAATAAGGTTCAATATTGCATACCCGAAAAGGGAAAAGCGCACGCGCGGCAGCTTAAAAAGTTCGGCACTAAAAATTTCCTTCGTACCTCCAATACTACATACTCAAACTCAGACTAAGAACTACTCGTACTCAAAGAATTTTTTACAGGTCAGTGTGTTCATTCTTTACACCATCATTTCTCAACCATTTTTATGTTGCGACCCACGAAAAAGCCAAAAAGTTAACTAAAAAGTCTTGCGACCCCGTCACTATAGAATTATAATAATATGTACATAGCTCGCTATTTTTATCAGCTGTACGTTATATTAGCCTTCACTGGTTTTAACCTGCAGTGTGTTTGCACGAACTTGTCAAATAAGCCGCTTGTGCATCTCGTGGCACATACGCTAGGACAGGTATCATCCGTGTCGGGAGTGCGAGTGGTAGATCCCATCCCCCTGCGTTGTTTTAAATGCACGGGGCTGGGGCATGCTGGGCAGCTGTGCCTGGTTGCTGTTGACCGATTCAAACTCTGCTTCCGGTGTGGTGGGGATGGTCACCGTTCTGCGGCCTGCATTGCACCTCCAAAGTGTGCAGCCTGCTCTGCGGCTGGTCGTCCTGCGGAGCATACTATGGAAGGAAGGAATTGAATCTTTCTTCAGTTAAAGGAAAAGTGGCGGTAGCCTCAGGATCTCGGGCCACGGTTAGAATCCCGAAGAAGCTGTCTGGCTGGGGAGGAAACTGACATGTCTCACTAATGGATTACCAAATCAGTTTCCTCCAAGGACCATCGTTACGTCCGATTATAGATCTCCTCCCTCCAGGGGCCACTGGGGCCCTGTCCTGTGGGTGGCAGACTCCCGAAATGAGCTCTAGGACGTCAAGATGTCGAAATAGCCCGGAAGGCTGCCATAGTTCAAAGATGGGGCTTCACAAATGGGCAGAACGGCATAAATGCAGATGGGCTCGCAGGCCAATGGAAGCAAAAGCTGACGGCTGTTTGTGACGCAGCAATGCCGAGGGCGCGTGTTCCGCAGCGTCCTCAGGTTTACTGGTGGTCACCCGAGATCGCTGAACTCCGGGTCTGTAACAGGGCGCGGCTTAAGTATGTCCCGACAGCGCGGCATCGAGGACGCCTACCTAGAGGGCTGGCGGTGACTAGAATATTGTACAAAAAAGAAGAATTTGCAGCTGGCCATCAGCCGGGCAAAGGAGAGGGCTCGCGGGTAGCTACTCGCAGAGCTTGACCGGGATCCGTGGACATATCAAACGCACATAACTTACGTACGATTTCCGTGCTAGACACCTACTGATGTGTTTGAAGCCAGTGCCAAGTCCAAAAGTATCAAAAACAATTCATAATAAATACCTACTTAGGTAACATTAAAAACATTTTTGGTACCGGCTTCAAACACATCAGTAGGTGTCTAGCTCGGAAATCGTATCTAAATACCATGGACGTATAAAAAACGGACAGCGTCTCGCTAAGACAGAATTGAGGCAAGGTAATGGCGGTGGTTATCTATGTGTGAGTGAATTTAGGGATACCATGTTAGCCAAATTTACCCTTTAACAAATACATATTGGCAGACAAATTTATTGGAAATGTATATAAAATATACAGTACTATTTGAAAAGGTTAATAGTAGCCAAAAAAACATTGTTTTACTGTATTTATTTATTTAAAACTTACTGCACAAATCTGTATGAAGAAAGAGTATACTGGTAGTAGTCACAAGTAGTCACAATAAATCTTTGCGTCTCTGAAGTTAGGCACAGAGCGTGAAGTGGGAATTTTGACAGAATCATACGATAAGTGCTGACCAATTCAAATGTTATTACTTGATTAACAAAACAATCTAATGAGATTATAATATTTTCATATCTAAGTATTTAGGTACTATTTTTTTTTATATTCAATAAAAAGTAGGTATACGAGCGATTTCAGTGAATTATATAATTATCGATTACAATTGTTAAATTATAATCGAACACAACGATTAATGCAAACTGTAGAAAACGCACATGCCTTGCTACACAAAAATGGCTACTACGCAGCGTCTTGCAGCCAACTTCAGAGACACAAAGATCCGTTGTGACTACTGTGGGTATATGGTAAAAGAAAAAGATGTTTGTTTACTTTTTTATTATAAGTACCTAATGTCTAACATCCCATAAGCTGAGTAGCTTTTTTATAATTTTTATTTTACTTTGAGAGGTTCTTGTAATTCCCTCTAATTTTGAAATGTGGTGAAATCGAATTGTTAAATATTTTTCCACTATATTTTTAATTAGGCTTATTTTATGTCCTGTTCCGGCGAATGTGTATGGACAAGGTGGTAAAGGGGCATGTCGCAAGAAATAACAAGTTTTAAAATGGCCGTATTTAAATAATTATTTACTGACGGGCTAAAGTTGTTGACACTGCAATGGTAGTTGAGATATATCGAGTATGTTATAAACTAACGAAATATAATTCAGAAATGAATAATAAGTGATTAAGAAAGTTCTCTTTTATTTTTTTCCATTTTGACTAAAATGTTATTAAGCAGACTTATAGACATATACGGTGGGCATCTACCACCTTATTTTATGTCGCTTTCGTTAAATTCGATGTTCTTATGAACATAACACTCGCAAATGCAATTTTATTACGTTAAAACATATTACAATAGGTATGATTACTTTAATTTAGATTTTGTAAATGCCACTACAATAATAAATTCATGCTACTTATACTAATGATCAACGCAAATTCAAATTAATAAACCATCAGAAAATTTATTATAATAAAAAAAATATGAATAATGTGTTTTTGATAACGCAGACTACAACAACACTATTAACGATACGTGGCAATCAAATATCATTTTACTCTACAAAATAAAAAATCTGAGTATAAAAAAGTAATAAATATAGAACTATAAAACTCCCATATTTCGGGTAATTTGCACTACTGAATTATTTTGTTTTAGTGAATTAATATTAATTTTAATGTATAAAATAGGGAACTAAGTGATTAAATTATTCGTTTACCTATGAAATGTGACTCCTGGATTTTTTTTCTTTCGGTCACTACGGGTTTTTCCCCATTTCACCATACAAGACATACTGTATTTTAATATTTTTTTGCAGCGTAGACGTACCGACTGTGATAACGTTTACTCGGGCAATGGCTGACTAACGTGTGAATGTGTGCGTGTAGGCATGTACGTACAGCGAAATGGCCGACTCTGAGCGACACAAAGTTGTGTTAGCGAGGCTATGTCCGATTATTTTTATATGTCCATGCTAAATACCAATTATTTATTGCTTTTTAGTTCCTGGGTGCAAATGAAGGCGGTTTTCATTTAAAAAAAAAAAATTGTATGCTTGCAATACTACTAAATTAGCGGACGAAAATTAATTATCAGTTATCAGACTCCTCCTTACCTCTTTCTCAAAGTCGTGCCCCTACTTAACTGGACTGTTTGTCATAGCTAAATATAGTGGTATAGTCAACAACTTCAAGAAGCGCACTTCCGATTAGGACCGGTGCTGAAATGACATGGACATTTGACATTACTTTCGCCTTGTACATGTTTATTTTGGGACCTATTAGTCAGGAAACCCTGCTGAGAACATTGAGGTCCAAGGTCCTCCAGCGATTCTGCCATGACTACGATATCATTAGCATATCGAAGGTGAGTGATGTATTCGCCATTGATGTTGATGCCGAATCCGGTCCAGTCCAAGAACTTGATGACATCTTCCAGTGCAGTGACGAAGAGTTTCGGTAACATAACGTCTTCCTGTCGTAACACCTTTCTGCAGTTGGATCCATTTCGTACTCTTTTCCTAAACTTGGACTGACATGGGTTTTGTTTTCATTTCTATACAAGCACTTCAGCACTTCGATATACCGATAGTCAATTTGGTACCGCTGAAAGGACTGCAGCCCCGCTCAACTTTCGATCGAATCAAAGTAGTCCATAAACGCTTGATACAGAGGCCGATTATATTCCTCGGTTTTCTGTGTAAGCTGGCGTGGCGTATGGAGGTACTTTCTGGTACTATAGCCTTTTCGGAAACCGGCTTATTCGGAAGGCTGGAAGTCACTAAAACCTGCGCGTGAATCGGTTTGTAATGGCCCCTTAAAAACAAATTATAGACGTGGCTAAAGAGCGGGGTTGTTCAAAAATTCTTCAAGAGGGTTCTGTCACCTTTCTTGAAGACTAGCATTACCACCTGATCCACGACTCTGGGACGTCTCCCCGAGAAAGACGAAATTTAACAACTTCTGGAGAGCTTTTAGGACCGGCTTTCCGACTGCTCTCAGAAGTTCTATGGTAATTTCGTCATCTCCCAGTGCCGTTTCGTTCTTTAGTTGTTTGAGATCCATTCTGATATCCTACAGGCTTATGTCCGGGATATCTTCAATAAAGTGCCGAGTTAGCTTGGATCTGGGATCTTGGACCAAGCCGACAACAGGACAATGGGATCTGTACAATGGTCCATAGAACCAGTGGACCCCTCTTAAGATCCCAGCTCGGGATGAAATGACAGCTTAGTCAAATCGCTTTGGCTGACAGACAGATCTCTTGCGAACACTTCAAGCTATGGTTCCGCTCTATCGCCTATATAATAAGGGTTGTATTAAATTGGCGAATATCGTGTCGCACAGCCTTGGAGATCTGTCTGTTTAACCACCTTAGACAGGACCAATCGGCTGAGGGTGATAACCAATCGGTCATTTTTTTTCTCCTTTCGATGAGTCGGAAAGTATGGTTATGCGTTCTACCGACCCAACTGGCCTTGAAGTAGGTCGACGCAACCGCGTGAACAGTTTGCACGAACCTGTTCAGTTGTTCATATCGCTCGCTGATTCGCACTCATATAGACATTGGGAGCAATTCTCGACTTTCGTGATGATATTCTAGATTCGAAATTCAATGACCATCGGGGCTGATCAAGGTCCATTTTTGCTGGGGCTGCTTCCATGTTCCAGAAGAAGCAATTTATCATGTAGAGATTGAGATAGTTGCAAATATATTTAGTAAATGATAATACCCTATCACACTCTACGCTTGTAGGAGGTATACTTAGCAGAAACTTGTATGCTCGATTTACCGAGCTCTGTCTAGGACCTCCTATATCATACAGAGCCATTTCATGCGGATCAATGTCTCCAATTCACCTTGGGCTGATAAATTAGAGGCAGATTACTTGTTTCTTACTTCATACAGAACAGAATATTGGTTACTGATGTAATAAAAATATAATATTACTAGACAAGATTATTCGAATACAATATTTTATTATTCAAATATCCAAATATGTTTAATATTCGAATAATTCGAATATTCGAATGCAAGCCCTAGTTAAAAGTAATTAAGTAGGTACCTACTTAATTACTGCACTAAGGAATAATCCTTGTATCCCGGGAGACTTCACAAACATACAATTTCAGGGACACAATGTAGGTACCTACACCCAGACTCAGAACAACCATTTGTGGATCACACAAAGAGGTGACCTGCGTGGAAATCGAACCCGCAACACTTAAGTGGGATCCCGGTATCTAAACCACTCCGCCATCTCACTTACGCACAATTAAATTTTTTATCGGGTAGGTTTGCTTTTGCTGAATTAGCAAAGCATCTGGACGGTATCCAGGAGATGCATGGCTAAGCATGTCAAATGCTAAAAATATATATAAAAATTTCTAAATATTATAAAACATATTCAAATAAAAGTAAAGGACACACAGACGAATTCTCGGCGCCAGTTAATATTGTACATAATTAAATGACAGTAGATAGGTGAGTGAATTTGTACCAATTAATTCTGACTGAAACAGCCTCATGAAAGTGTTTTATCATCCATTCAACTTTTACATTTCCCGCTCGTTTCAAACTTACGATACCTACCTAATATTATAGGTTCGGTGACGCTGTTGTTCTTGGCACGGCAATTGTCGGCTTCGTATCGGCATCGGCATTCACTTCAGTTGTAAAAGTTGAGCGTACGAGTTAGACGTGTACGAGCTAACAAACTATAAGTCGCGTATTGAAATACGAAAACGCTGAAGTAAAGTGTATTTCATAATTCGTATCAATTTATTAACAGTGTAATTATAGTAAAAACAAGTTTTTTTTGTTAATTGTATACGTGTTGAATATATTAAAAGTACTTTAAAAGAAAGTTATTTATCAACATGTCTTCAAAAATTAAATTAAGTGTTTTCCTTGTAATTGTGTCACTATATGCAACTGGTAAGATATTTTCTAATAATATATATTATAAAAATTGTATTAGATCAAGCAAAGATTAACATTCTGAAAATAATGCAATTATTTTCATAGTAGTATTAGTACTTATATATTTTTTTAAAGTAAACAAGTCAGGTATTGGTACTATAAGTTTTATAGTAGGTACCTCCATTTCGCCACAACAGCTGTGTCAAGTCAGAGGCTTTAGCAGGGTTAAACAACTCTAACGCGAGTTCAAACACTAACCACGTGATAACTTATTAACTTAAGAAGGGCGATACTAAGCGGCAGCATACTTCAAATGGGGTAACGTAAACTGTAACTTATTAAAATTCTATATTCACTGCCTTAAACATAATAGGTAATATAACTATATCCACATCCTAATAATTAAACATATGAAGTAAATAAGTAATAAGTGTGCAATGCCAGCAACTTTCATTGATAAACAATGAGTTGTTACAGGTTGTGTTATGCTTCACTCCAAGGTTACGAACATACGTTTTGTTATTGCTCATTAGGTTGTGACGATAAAATACCTCCATATTGTAAAACTAGTTCTTTTTATTGCTAATTTTGGCAGACAAGACACGCTTGACTTGATGTAAGTGATGGCTGCTCAAGCTTCATGTACTTGGTAGGGCACAGTTGGTCCGTCAATACAAGCGGAGAGCCGGCCATGGCGGGATTCTAAAGTAGACACTACCCTGTTCTTTGCTCAGAATGACGGAGTGTACGATTGGATATAGTTTTCCCGCCGTAACTGAAAAAAAAAGTCTAAGCGAAGCTCCTGTCTGTATTTTCATGCCAATTCGTTAGTAAGATCGGGAGAGGAATGGGAAAGAATAGGGTGCTGAAATTTCATATTCTTTTTCAGGCCCACTATTAATTATTGTATGTAGGTAGCATAGGTACTTCTATAGAAAGTAATGTTTAACGTAATAAGCTTGTTATATAATTTGCTGATACCAGCTTACCTTGCTGTCGTTATTTAAAAAAATAAACTTAGTAATCTACGTCTATTACATAGACTATATGATTACCTATATGCTCACCTGTATGTGTAAATGCTCTAGAATTGAGATCAATATTTATAGTTATCTACGTCTTTGCCCATTCATATCTATGTAGGTACCTTTATAGGTTAGAATTTATATCCAACATCATTCTCCACCAGTGTTCCCCCTAGAGTAGGTATGCTAGGTCACTAGAACAACAGGGAACCGACAAGCATAGTGTTTAAGATCTTGATAGTCATTATGAGATTAAATCGATGTATGTTAATGTGTGTTCGCTTTATTGTGTAATACGGCCGGTTTCTTATAACTATTTAGCCAGATTTCGAACAGTAATAAAAATCGTCGCATAGGTTGAATACCGGTCACAAACTGGATTCGCAGTATCTTTAATTTGAACTGAAACTTTACAAAAATATTTTTATTTAATGATTTTGTTGTTGGATATTTTTTGATTATGGCTCGCTGTCACCCTAATACTTAAGTCCCGAAATGTTAATACTAAACAGCTAATCTGCCTCAATACATGTCGATACACATGTTAACATTTTACAGAGAACACCTCATTACCTACGCTGATATATTTTTAATGTTTGGCCAGAATGCGTATATTTTTACAAAATCGTTTAAAAAATGTTTGAGATCCGTAAGGGAAGTAGGTAGATAAGCTAGCATCACCTATTCCAATACTGGTGGTAGGATTGGGTACCTACCAAATGGGGTTAATTATAATTTTATTAAATATGTAAGTACTAGCTGATACCCGCGACTTCGTCTGTGTTGTTTATGATGTGCTAGTAAAAATCGTTGTTTCTTAAAGCTATAATACAATAGATTTATACCTATTAAATTAAGATATCACAATATTTTTAGATAGGGGGGGCCCAGTGTCTATAAAATGAAAATTAATTGACACGCGTGATGCGCGCACAGCGGCGGACTTCTAACACTTTATTTAATATAGATTTTAGCTCAAACATGAGTTGCGTGCCTGGATAAGTTCCAACTCCCAAGTCAATAATTGTTACAAAAAAATGTTTACTGACCTTGCTAGACAAGGTAATTGCGTAGGTCCAGGATAGTGAACGTTCCCAGAGAACATCTTATTTTTACAAGACTGAACCTGTGACAGAGATGATGGATTGGAATATATCAAGTTAAACATTGAGATTGGAATGAATAAAGAATATTAGTAAGAAAAGCACCATCGTCGCCTTATTATGGTCGTGGACATTAGATAGGCAGTCACTCTGTAAATATTGGCAATCAGCTAAAACCGAAGAGATCGGAAGCCGATCCTAACAACGTTTAGGAATAAGGCTAGGAAGGTGATGATTAGAATCTGATATAAATTAGTTACATAATATATATTGAAAAAGAAACATTTTAAACCAATTTAAATATTTGTACATAGGCGAATAATGGGTGCGTTAAGCTTAAACCTGTCTACGGATTTAATTATGTAGAATTTAAATATATCATAAATAAAATAAATGTTCTAAATTCCTAACCAGTCTTGCACCTCATTCTAGAGTCGACGAATACCTATTATCTGTAACAAAGTTAATAAGAGTACGTATGAGTCTTCTAAGAAAATCTATCCATCCATCAGCCTTTCGACGTCCACGGCTGGACATAGGCCTCCCCAAGAGAACGCCACAACGAGCGGTCCTGTGCCGATCACATCCTTTTTTGTGTTGTGTGCTCATTATGGGGGATAATGCCGTAATCGCCACGCTTGGCAGGCGGGTTGGCGATCGCAGTGGATGTTGTTAATACTCGAGGGAGTGCTGCTGCCCATTCCCTCAGTCAGCTCTTACGACTCCCGTGGGTAGAGAGGGGTGGGACAATTCTAAAGCCGGCCACACACGGGAAAATCTATAATACTATTATAAAGCTGTAACAGAGCTATAATAATATGTCTGTACATTTAAGATATTTGAGAAAAAAATTACCGTATTAGGCTATATAGGCGTGTCTAAACATAAAACGTTTTTTTTAGATTTTTATGTTTGCCTGTTTGTTCGTTCGCGCACCACGCAAAAGCTACTGAACGAATTTTGATGCGACTTTTTTATTTGATAGCTCTTGATTAGATTTTAAACTGGCATACATTTTATCCTGCTACTAGTTTGGGAAACCTGAGATATAACCGAAAAACCAGATTTTGGCTACAGCGGAGCCGCGGGCAAAGGTTAGCTTTATATAAATAGGATTTTTAATCTGCCTAAACCTTTTTTTTTTGTTAAGGCGGGACAAAATGTTCTTAACCGCACATCCCGTCGTTCGGGGCAGCGAACAGGGTAGTGTGGGGCCTTCACCCACTAAAGAAACCCGCCGTGTGCCGTCTCTCCACCTTTATTGGCGGGCCACGGGAACTATGTTACATTCCTTCGGTCGTGCCTAAACAAGACCTTTTTTTTTTGTTTAGGCGGGAAAAAATGTTCCTAACCGCACACCCCGTCGTTCGGGGAAACGAACAGGGTAGTGTGGGGCCTGCACCCACTAAAGAAACCCGCCGTGTGCCGTCTCTCCGCCTTTATTGGCGGGCCACTGGAACTATGTTACATTCCTTCTGCGGCCCGCCGGCGGCTTACCCTTTCGGGTACCCTCTACTGAGCGACACATCCGCGCACGGAGCGTCGCTCCTTCTTGGGGCCTAAACAAGACCTAAGAATTATAATAATCTGTCATCAACGATCATCCGTAAAGTCTATTCCTTGGCGTAGTTGTCGTAGTAGGCGCCAGGACATAGGTAAGCACGGCCAATGAAAATTTAGATACACAATGCGATTTCTCACTTGCTACTCCACAAGTGAGTTTTATCTTAGATTCCATAGAATTTTCAATAGTTGGTAAACAGTAATTGTCTTGTCCAGCCGTGAAGCGTCTTGGTGAGTTTTAGTTGTAGTGCAGTTCGTATCCGCTGCCTTATCACTATCAGTCACCATTAGTAAAATATATGTGAGTAGTATCGTCTAGTAGGACTAGAATATCAGTGTGGAGATAATATCGAGAAGAATGTCCCTGTACTGTATATTGTCTACCTACAATACGAGTAAGTTTACTCTTTGAGAGTAAGTCACCATTCTACTACTTTTTAGGTAATAAAAATGTACTTACGTACGTATTTTCACGTTACAATGAAGATCGCACCCGGCGCCATTTTATCAAGATGTTTTTAAATTGAGGCGTGGTGATGGCGTCTGCGGGCGCGATTCCAAACGCCCACGGCTGATGACGCTGCGACTGATTGTAATAAATACTCTCCAATATATATTTTTATTTATCTCATTAACCTTCATTAAACGTTAGTAGACTATTACGAACGTGGTTAAACATTTGATTTTTTCTACGATAACAATAAGTAAATATGCACATAAATTGCGCGATATAGGCCTTACTTAGTGCTTCTGATAAAAATAAGGGCTAAGGTTCTCAAAAATACAGTGAATAGTTATTAATGTTGACCTTCATAAACGATAGCGTTACGCAATATTTCGTCTGTGAGACGCAGATACTGTAATGATAAAAACGTCTGTAGAAATAAAGTATAATAAAGTACATTCCTATGTAGTGTGCTATAGCATATATTATAAATTTATCATATCATTATTAATTAAAAACTATAGTAATACATGTCTCACTGTCCAGCTATTGGGCTACTTTGCTTGCAGTCCTTAGTTTTCTTTGGTTATCACTGCACAATATATAACTCAACCTTTATTTTTGGTAAACGCGGGTAAAAATGTTCCTAACCGCACACCCCGTCGTTCGGGGCAACGAACAGGGTAGTGTGGGGCCTTCACCCACTAAAGAAACCCGCCGTGTGCCGTCTCTCCGCCTTTATTGGTGGGCCACTGGAACTATGTTACATTCCTTCGGTGGTGTATACATATAACTCAACCTTGAGTTTCTATGGTGTCTTTCTAGTTTTGGGCTATTTGAGGTCTTAAATGGCCGTGTGGGGCCGGCTTTAGAATTGTCCCACCCCTCTCTACCCACGGAAGTCGTAAGAGCCGACTGAGGGAATACCGGGGGAGTGGGCAGCAGCACTCCCTCGAGTATTAACAACATCCACTGCGATCGCCAACCCGCCAAGTGTGGCGATTACGCCACTATCCCCCATTCTTGGGGAGGCCTATGTCCAGCAGTGGACTTTTGACAGGCTGATGGATGGATGGATAAATGGATTTAAATTTGTTTCAACCAAACGCGGTTTACTGTATCCATACTCAGATTATTTCCTGAAGGAAATACTCAACCTTGAGGAAATATAATTCCTGAAGGAAATAATCTGAGTTTCCTGAAGGAAATAATCTGAGTATCGATGATTCTTTACTTTAACAGCCATAAGAAAGTGATTTCTCAAAATTGTTGACACCATACGGCGATCCTCCCGCGCCGTCGTGCACCTTGTTTGTCCTGTTCCTGGTCTTTGAAGATTGGATCCAGTTTCATGGAAACGATGGAGTATTCGCTGAACTGTAAAAAGAGTCACACCAACAGTTCTCGCTGTATTTCGCTGACTGTGCTCATCTTCAAGCATTGTCAGGATCCTGGTCTTCAGGGGTTAACGACATGATGACTTCAGAATAATACAATTTATAAGGCAGAGACACCATATTATATTTTATTGCAAAACTAAAACAAACGCGAAACAATTGTTTTGAATTTTTTGGTACCAAATTCAAAAACGACCATGATTTTACAATTCAGTTTTTTATACAATTATCAAAAATAAATAATAATGTTTTACATATTATTTTATGTGGTGTGGCATTAAATATTAAATATTCTTTAATTTATTTTTTATTTCATAAAGCTAAGTCAGGTACTTTAGAAGATATTTATTGAAGATTTATTAACCGACCCTTTTTCTTTGCGGTCCAGCGTATATTCGATGTACTTATATATCTATTTGAATCCGTATTCATTCATATATATAGGGTTTTATTTTTCGCTCGGTACTCTAATTGTTTGTCGAAAATAAAAATAGGCAAAGTTACTCCTTATAACAACAGCTATCTGCTAGTAAAAGTCCCGTCCAAATCGGTCCAGGCATTCCGGAGTGGTATTCATTCGCAATTTCATGGGTTTTATTTTTTATGCGGTACTCTAATTATTTTTCCAAAATAAAAGTAGCCTAAGTTACTCCTTGTAACAACAGCTATCTGCTAGTGACAGTCCCCTCCAATTCGGTCCAGCCGTTCCCGAGATTAACGGGAACAAAGAGACAGACAGACTGACTGAGAGATAAAATCTTTAAAAATTACCAAAATTTGTTTTAGGTAGCGTATATGTACCTATACTCTCGTATACCTACATTTAGTCAAACTTTATTTAGACTTTATAAACAGACACTTCAATTTTATTTATTTTTATAGATTATTGCTACTCTATTACTGCGCTGATTTTAAACTAAATTGTCCTGGGTTTTCCAACTTGAAAATCCTTGTTTTTTAAATTAGCGGTTGGCAACCCCAGTATACCTATAATAATTAAATTCCGTGAAAAATATGTCACTATAAGTAACGTGAAATACCCATGTGTCAGCATGATAGTAGCAACGATGCTATGTAGAATTGTTCAACAAAGAATGAAATAGGTTTCATCATGAAAATAAACTTTCTTGTGTCCTATAGAAGACACTAAAGAAGTCTATGTATTTTTGATCTGTATTTTAGCACTTGACATGCTCAGCTATTTTATATAACAAATTATTTGTGAAACGCGGAAATAGAAAACTTTTAGTGCGAGCGGGAATAGTGGAAGGATGCAGGTTCGATTGCCGCTCGCACTAAAAGTTCTCTTTTCCCACATTTCACAAATAATTTTTTATTTAATAGTTTTATGTACTTATTTCTTCTACAAATACTATCGTTCCATGTTTTAATTTTACTGACTACTGTGTTTTTCACAGACTAATCTATTATACCTATATAATTCCAGTGTCACGATGTTTGCCCGGGGTGAACTCCGAAACTACTGAACCGATTTTAGCTTTTCTTTTTTTAAATGTGTGTTTTGTTCCAACTTAAGAGATAGGATACTTTATATCTCAATTTATAATTGCAATATTTATTCATGAAAAAATATATGGCGGTACGAAGTTCGCCGGGTCAGCTAGTATTATTATAAAAAGTTTTATCTGACTGAATGTTATCCCCCAGTAACTTTCACATAACAAAGCAATGTGATATCTTAGAATAATTACACGTAATTATTCTAAGTGTGATATCATATTCTGTAAGGTTTCTAACTGGACTTGATGCATGATTTAAAAGAAATACTCAGCGTCCACTGAACGAAGACACAAAGTAACAGTTCTGTTTATTCTTGACGTGACATGGATGTGCTATTTTGAGAAAATACTTAAAGTATTACGCAGAGCTAATACGTATGATGTAATAAACTTACCTCAATTTTGAACGGAGTTTTTTCGTTTTCAATTTTAATTAAGTAACGTCATAGACTAAATTTTGATACTTATCATCACGCTATCTTCCATGCGGAGTAGGCAGAGAGAACAGGCTCTATTCGTACATAAGTACAACTCTCGCTTTTTCTAAATTCATAATTCTCTTTATACACGCTCACCGGTGTCGGACACACCTTCCTTCAATACATGACCGATTTGGCCTAAGTAGGTGTGTCTAGGTCTACCACTGTCTTACATCCCTCCACTTTCGCATTGTACATAGAGGTACAATGCGAAAGTGTTAAGTGGAAGTTATCCTTAACCAGTTGCTCGTCTGGTATTCTTTCCACATGTCATAGAGAATGATTATGCTGAGAGTCTGCTGATCTGGATTTCTGATCATTCTCGGGGTCGAAGCACAGCAGGTCACACAATAGTCCAGAGCAGTGATTCCCAAACTTGATTGGGCTCCGACCCACCTAACAAAAACTACCAAATTCGGGACCCACCTCTTGGCCGTTTTAAAAAGGGGACATAAAATATTGGTACCGTTCAGATTATTAGTCTCTGTGCTCAGAACGAGCACACATGAAAGCGCTGATGAAAGTAGATGAAGCGAAAGATGTGTGTCACGAATGTCAGGATCGTAGCAAGCGGAGAGAAGTGGTCACTGCCTACCCCTACGGGAAAAAGGCGTGTATGTATGATTTTATAAAATAACTACTCTTTACTCTTGCTCACCTTGCGAACTTCGTATATTTCTTTTTCGATTCGATATATTTTTCTTTTCGTGAATATTTCGTTATATTTTTTGATTATTTTGCAATGAAAATTATTTAAGTACTAACATCGCTATTAAAAAATAGGGGTTCGCTGTTGAAGGGTGAAAATATAGGGTTGTATGTATTTTTAATTCTGAATCATAAAAAAAAAATACCCATAAAATTTAGAAATTTGTTTGGGGTGGACCACCCTTATCACTTAGGGGTATGAAAAATAGTTTACATGCTATTCTTAGACCTACTGAATATACCTACAAAATTTCCATAAGAATCGGTCAAGCCGTTTCGGAGGAGTATGGCGACAAACACTGTGACACAAGAATTTTATATATTAAATAACAACTTTTAACTGCGTGCGTGAGCTTAATGACACTATTCAGAAAGAACGAGAGAAAAAGAGACAGTAAATGAGTTTTTTAAAAGAGATTTTGGTATTATTAGGCACATTGATACGTTGCGGAAAACAATACTAAATTAAATGAGTGCAGGAAAACGTAGTCTGCACTCATTTATAGTGAACACTTTTAGTTCCTTATTGTGGATCTTCTCTATTTTATACATCAACTGCCTCTGTGGTGCAGCGGTAGTGTACGCAACTGCTGACCATGAGGTCTCAGGTTCGATTCCTGGGTAGGGCAGTGTTGTTGAGCTTTTTCGTAAAAAGAAAAATTCTCAGTAGCCGCCCGGAATTCAAAATGTGCCCGGTAGACAGCAATAGGCTCGCTCCCTATTACGTGGGACTTAAACATAGCTGGTAGTAATGGGTGTCTAATACACCTCTGCGCCTACCCCTTCAGGGAATACAGGTGATTGGCGTGGTAGCCTATACACAAAAGGCAACCTTCGCGAGTAATCCACCCCAAGAAAAGCTATATCTTATGGCTTTTAAGAATGAGGAATGATGAAGAGGAATGATGATATAGAGGAGATGAGGAAGTGGGCAGTGTTGTTGAGCTTTTTCGTAAAAAGAAAAATTCAATTAGCCGCCCGGAGTTCGAAATGTGCCCGGTAGACAGCAATAGGCTCGCTCCCTATTACGTGGGACTTAAACATAGCTGGTGGTCGTGGGTGTGTAATACGCCTCTGCGCCTACCCCTTCAGGGAATACAGGCGTGATTGATTTCTATGTTTTTGTTTATACATCAATGTTTATAACACAAAATTATACTAGGCTGTACGGCTTGATGGTGAGTAAGACGGTAAGTTTTCCACCCCCTGAGTGATTGGCGTGGTAGCCTATAGACCAAAGGCAACCTTCGCGAGTAATCCTCCCAAGAAAAGCTAAGTCCTATGGCTTTTAAGAATGAGGAATGATGAATTGGAATGAATATATAGAGGAGATGAGGAAGTGGTCAGTTCAAATAATAGGAAGGGAAAGAGGGGGTGGTTTGGTAGGTTTCTAATTTAGAGATAGAAACACACATATATTTAGACTTTTTTGAATTAAGAAATAAATTAAATTTAATTAATTATTTTTAATTATTTTTTATTAAATTTAATTTTATATTTGATATGTTGTGTGTTTCCTACATATATTTCCATGGTTTTATAAAATCGCGGGTAAAATAGGAGTCGAATTTAGAAAGTAAATCTTTAACGCTGACGAAGTCGCGGTATCAGCTATTATTTTATATGAAAGTAATAAAATAAAAGTACGTTTTAATATACCTAATAAATTCGCACTTTAAAAGCTTTTTTTTCTGACGGGCCTCATAGTGTAGTCGGTAGTGAAACCGACTTCCGTGTACGAGGTCGTTGGTTCGATCCCACTCTATTTCTGTGATGAACACAAATATGTGTATAGCGTCTGGGTGTTTTCCATCTATTATATGTATGTATTTACAAAAAAAGTAATATAATATAGGTATTACTTTTTTACATACTATGTATTATATCCGTAATCTGGTACGCATAGCACAAGCGTTAAGCTTAGTTTGAGACTAGAGGATGTTGTGTGAATTGTCCGTAACTCCGTAAATATTAATTTATTTTATTTTTGTAGGTGAGCTATATGTATTTTTTTAAAGCTTAAATAAAAATACATCAATGTAATTTATTCTTAACTCCTGAAAGTTGTTTTTATGCGTTGTTTACGATTTGTTTAGAACATAGTAAAGAGCTAAACAATGAAATGAAAATTATTAGCGCCAGATTTTTTGCGTTGCACTCAACGTTTAATTAATATTAAATAAGCTATTATCCTCAACTTCAGTGGTAAAATTTTACTTTCTAAATTAATTGCCATTTTAGAGGCATCTCTCAAAAACTTATAGTTCTTTAATTCTTATTAGAAAGCGTCTTGATGAACTCATCAAGGACAACTGTCCTTATGTACCTCACTGCATTTTTCACGCAACATGTACCTACATTATAATGTGATATTTCTCAGGATGCAACCGTAGTATCTCTTTGCAAAGTTTATGGGTGATATATGAACAATGGATTTCAAATATGAATGGATGTGTAGATACATTTCCTTTAACATTTTTGTAATGTAATGTGTATTATTAAGTAATATGTATGGTCATTTACAACACTACGATTAAATTTATATCTAAGTAGGTATGTAAAAGTTAAGTTTTTTTTATTTAGATATTTTTATACATATTTTTAGCATTTGACATGATTAGCCATATTTTGATCTATATTTTTAGCACTTGACATGCTCAGCTACATTTAAAGTACATATTATTATTTGTGAATGAGGAAAAAGAGAACTTTAGTACGAGCGGGTATCGAACCTGAGTCCCTTCCTTTCTGGGGAAGTGCTCTTATCCACTGAGCTATCGTACTCCCTTGCGGTCGTACCCAATGGAAGGGGCGCAGGTTCGATTTCCGCTCGTACTGAAGTTCTCTTTTTCCTCATTCACAAATAATTATTTGTACTTTCAAAGTAGCTGAGCATGTCAAGTGCTAAAAATATAGATCACAATATTTAAAAAATCACGCCATCAAATAGTATGAATTTTAATTGCAAAATTAAACTTACTAATATTAGATTAATGCATGTAAATGCGTTCCGATAGATGGCGTTGGTCATTAAGAAAAATGTGATGAGAAAATTGGGTACGACCGCAAGGGAGTACGATAGCTCAGTGGATTAGAGCACTTCCCCGGAAAGGAAGGGACGCAGGTTCGATTCCCGCTCGTACTAAAGTGCTCTTTGTCGTCATTCGCAAATAATAATTTGTACTTTATGCTTAGCCATAATTTAAATCAACACAAAGGGGGAAAATGTGAATCCTGCTCGTGACTGTTTTTCACTTTGTGTTTAATGTATAGTGTTAAGCATGTCAAATGCTAAAAATATATATAAAAATATCTAAATATTTATAGGGTTTGCGTCATTATTAGGTAAAAATCTTAATTGTAAAATTAAGTTTACCTGGTCGGTATAATGTATGAAAATACTTTCGACAGATGGCGCAGGCGTCACCCAAAGACGTTAAGTATGAATGTGTTATCGAAATTAGCAGTCAGGAGCAATTGTCACGATGGCTGAATTGGCAAAGCATCTGGACGGTATCCAGGAGATGCAGGTTCAAATCCTGCTCGTGACTGTTATTTTCAATTTCACATTTTTCACTTTGTGTTGATTTTTTTTATCTCTTTACTTTCTCCATTTAAATATATATATATATATATATATCTAAATATGTTATTTTCGATTTCACATTTTCACACTTTGTGTTGATTTTTTTTATCTCTTTACTTTCTCCATTTACGTGGCTTTTTTAGACTATTTTTAGATACCTATAGGTGACTTAATAGATTTCTCTATAAAGAATTTCAGAACTCTTAGAGCACCGTAAAACTTAATAAATACGATCACACGTTTCGAGGCTCCGTTTACAAGAGCGATTTGTCTTCCAGGTTAACTGATAACTCTATGAGTTAAGATCGCCTTATCGTATATTTATACTTTTCTTTAAAATGTGTTTTTCTATGTAAGTATAGTAGGTATAATAACTATTGAATACATAAAAATATCTTATCACCCAAATTTTATTTAGTACGTAGGTTACTGTTGATTCCAAGAACGGTATTTACATTCTACCATCAGGTGCGCGACTAGCTTGTCTGCCATAGACTGCCAACATTCAATAAAACTTGTATATAATATATTACTTTTTTTATAAACTCATTTACTAAATACATTTATATAATGAGCATTGATTTATTCTTTCAACCAAAAATTAATCGGGATTTATGAGAATAGTCCTGTAGTTTGGGCTGCGATTTTAATCGGATGAAATTGTTTTATCCAAATTTATTACCCTCTCGAGTTTAAACATTTTCATTGCAAATCCGATTCATGAAAATGTTGTATAATGTGTTAACTGTCCAGGTTCTTATTATAGCAAACATTAATGGAACGTACGAGTATTTAAATGGATAAAGATAAATGATGATCAGTCGTAACTGCAATGATGCGAATTTATCATTCTGAAATGAGACGATTAGCGGTAAGAATAGGGCATTAGTATCTAGGGGTGATAATAAGGCTCACTGTCCTTGGATGAAGTCAGTGGCTTGAACAAAAAGTTATCCCATCTGAGCGCTATGACAAATGGCCGGTGAGACGCCGAGACATCAGCGGGGTGGACGATTTGCTTCGCGATTATTCGCGTCTTTATCTCCGTTATATTTTTATAAAATATTTAGGGGATTTCTGCACATTTATTACGTGAACAGAAAAGATCTCGATATAATAATATAAATAAATGTATTTAAATTATATAACAATAATTCATTAAATATAACCCAAATCGTTTTGACAAAAATAATCCGTCTTTTTGATAAGAATGATTTTGATAAGGTTGTCGTATGTCTACAAAATAAATATTTGCGAATCAAGATTATGCCATAGGAAAATCACCATGCGCTATCAAGAGGTAACAATTGATTGTAATCAATTGACCTAATTTATTACAATATGTTTATTATTTGATGTAAGTACTTACCATATTGCGATGTTGATGCTGTACACTTTTATATTGTGAGATGGAAAATGAAAACTACGAGCGGGGTTCGAACGCGCACCTAATAGATCACCGCTTCATACGCTCTGCCACTATCATTGAAAATTTATTTTTAATAAGCTTAATATTATTCTTAAATATGTATACTAAATTGATTTTTGTTAATCTCGCTAAAACTAAAAAAATGGCTGCACCACAGAATAAGTACTAGTCCGCTGCACTATATAAAATAGGGAAAATAAAAAAAAAACTTAAATAATTCAAAATTGTTTGGGCTTCGCCTACTTCGTACCGCCATATTTATTTTCGTGAATATTTAGCAATGAAAATTATTAAAGTACTAATTTCACTATCAAAAATAGTGGTTGGCAGCAGAAGGGTGAACATTTAGGGTTGTATGTATTTTTAATGACAAATCATAAAAAAAATAAAATAAAAAGTTTTGTCCTCACCCGGTGAACTTCGTACCTACCGCCATATTTTTTTTTTCATGAAATATTCAATGAAAATTATTAAAGTACTAATATCACTTAAAAAATAGGGGTTGACAAAGGTGAAAATTTCACCGGGCCATCTAGTATACATACTATAATTATGTATAAATCTTCTATCCATATCTATGCAATTGAAGTAGGTCCTAAACGGTCGGGCCGATTTGATGAAATTTTTTGTGTATATTCAAGTGGATTCAATGATGGCTTAGATTCACTATTGGACCCGGTAGGTGGCGCCGCGGTAGGGTTTCAGTATATTTTATTCCTTAATTCTATATGTAAAAATATATACCTAACAACAATATTTTACACACCTACAAACACATTTTTTAATGAATTAATATCCTTAGTAGGTTGCTGAAATATTACTCCATCCAAACGAAACCCCAATGTTCGGACAGGATAACATCTGTCAGGCCCGCTACTACACAAAACTTCCTTGAAAAAATATCATAATGACAATGAAAACCGTTTAAAAGCTGAAGTTGCGAACAAGTTAGCGGTTAAACAGACACCACTCATACTTACTACAAAACGTAGATCCTTTTTTTTTTTGTTTAGGCGGGAAAAAATGTTCCTAACCGCACACCCCGTCGCTCGGGGCAACGAACAGGGTAGTGTGGGGCCTTCACCCACCAAAGAAACCCGCCGTGTACCGTCTCTCCGCCTTTATTGGCGGGCCACTGGAACTATGTTACATTCCTTCGGTGGTAAAACGTAGATCCTAACGATACTGCAACTGCATACTGCCCATAGGTATCTTTTTTAACATACTTATATAGAAGAGACGGAAAACTCGAAAAATACACTACTAATCAAGTGGGCCTAGCCAAGTTGCATTCTATGATCGCTATCGATATATGTAACGCTAATTCACGTCAGTCACGTGACTTAACGTTAGAGATGTCAAATTGCACTACATTTCAATAGTTTTCTATAGCGTTAGCGATCATAGAATGCAACTTGGCTAGGTCCCTAGGCCAGTATGATATAAAAAGTAAATTTTGCCTAGAAAGAGGCCATGTCCCATACCGCCACTTAAGTATATTTATGGATTCAAAAGAGAGAAAGATAACCTACATTAGGTAAATCCCAATATAATCACTTTACTAAGTTTCCACCTTGGATAATGCAGATACAAGCATATAATAATACATTATTCAGCAGTAACTATATTTAATGTTGTATTTAACAACGTTTAACCCAATTGTTCGGTGGTTTTGCGTTAATCCAATAATATATTGCATAACCTCATTAAAGCTCGGTATTGTTTAATAAAATTGAAATGGTTATTTTACTGACCACTGTCATAAATATCTAATGTGCTCCGTCGGATGCAGTTTGTACCGTGATTCTATCTGTAACATACACAACATAATATACCAGTATGGCAGGTGTTAAAAGCAATACTATAAATCTATATCTGAACTGAACCTCTGAAAGTCGTAATTTAAAGTTATCTATTATATTTATCATAATTATAATTGAAGTGGACCCAGCAGTTGTCTTAATTCTCGCTATTCTGCAATTAATAGTGATTTAAATGTACCATGACGATATTAAGTAGGTAGTTATGCCGTAATATTCACCAACACAGATGTTTTCGTGCAACGAGACCAACTTTCGTCGTTTGTATGAAGTTATAAGTGATGTCTAACTGCAAGGAGTCGGGTTCATAGAGTGGATTTTTTTGTAATTTTTGTATATTTGCAGTAGCATACCACCATACAGCCATAATATTATCGCGCATTATAAGATGAGACTCAGTTTGTATAGACGAAATGTGACGTGTGACTATGCCAAAATTAGCATAAATTTCACATGCTTAGCTATTTAAGTAAATGAACACTGCTATCTTGACATTTGCTTAGACTATCAAGATCGATAACACATTCCTTCTTAGTGTCTTCGGTGACGGCCACGCCATTTGTTGGTTCTTCCATTCTGCTCCATTTCCATGATCGTTTTCAATTTCTGTTCATTTATATAGCTAAGCATGTCATGCTTACGAAATATGCAAAAACAATAGTCTGCCCGCGACTCCGTCCAAACATCTCAACAAATTGGCTTCTATAATATTAGTAGGATATTTTTATAACTTTTTCGGTCAGGTAAATAATTATGGCTATTCCCGTGAAAGATTAATTATTCCTGTGGGATAGCTATTTTTACATAGCTAGTGATGTAGGTATTTATATTCTGAAGTCCACGCGGGCAGAGCCGCAGTCTTCTAGCTGTAAATTGGGTAGTTTAGCCGGTTTCCGTCCATTTAGTGGAGTTGCCAGCTTATGGGCTTACAAATTATATGTTCTAGTTGCCCACCTCTAAAAAACCAAATTTATATTGGAAGCTGATATAGTCTATTTTAGATTTACATTAAGTAACAAATAATTATAGTCAACGTGTTTTTGATGTGAAAGATCTAATGCGGAGGGAGGGTAAAATCGACTGTTAGCGTGGTGGCGCTTTTATTTTACTTGTCCCGTTAAAATATTGCAAGTTAAATTTGACACACTTCCCGGTTTCCGATTAAGCGGAAATTTTACACGCATGTGTATATCGCGTGACAATGCAATATTATGATGACATGGAGCTGATCTGATGATGGAACTGGAAAGTAGACATAGGAACTCTATAATGAAATGGCGCAACGCCATCGAGTTTGGGCTCGTATGATTCGTATGGTCGAGTACTTTGACTCTAGATGGTATCCAGGGCCTGATGATGAAGCTGGAAGGTGGCCCAGCTGGAAGGTAACTCTGTAATAAAACGACGCAACCCTATCGAGTGTATACTCGTTCGATTCGTCTTGAGGTACTCATCAGTTCTCTCTCTTTGTCAAGTTATGATCATTTTATTTCTAAAAAATAATTTTGATGTTTTCACATCTGCTAGACGTCCCGCGACATCTAGTTTTTTTATATAAAATGTTTTAGTGAAAAGTACCGATTTCGTTAGATTTTGTTCAAAAATGTTAGTTTTCGACCTTGTATAGGCTAGTTTTCGTCCACGGTGTATAAAGAGGGATATACTTGGTTAATTAAAATTCGGTGTTTCAATCATATTTTTTAATCATCTTCAAGTCTATATTATTCCTAACGCCTTTTAATAGCATAACATAAAAAAGTACTATCTATTTTTAAAATTTCTGTTTAGAAAACCTACATTAATGTTTTTTATTTTATAATGGCAATATTTTTTAAGTCTTAGTTTAATACCAGTATAATATTTGTTTGTAATATACGTAAACTAAATACTTACCCAGTATTACTTTTCGTCTACTCACGTTCAAGCCTTGAGCTTGAGCTTATATGGACGGAAACTTAAAGCAATTTTCAGTGCATTCTTTAGTTTTCATTCACAATATCATTTATATTTTATGCTTGCAATACTGCTAAATTAGCGCACGATAACTAAATATCAGACTAAATAATCATCAAAGATAACCATAAAGATTTCGCCAGAACTTCTTCGCATCCCTTATTTTAAACGACTAGTCAAACTTTCCTGTCTTTTTGTGTTTTTGTCCAGGCGGACGAAAACTGAATGTTTTACGAAATAGGTAATTCAGTTATTGTCCGCCTAGATTTTGTAAGTCATTCATTAAATGAGTATGAACCAAACATTTTAATGTGTTTATGTCTTTACACTAAGTAATTAATTTCCTAAATATAAGAAATACATTTTAAAAACAATTAAAAAAATACTGCGCAGTTAGCTTGTGGTTTTCAGTGGAGACCAAAGACGATCCTTGCCTGTCGATAGTATAAATATATTTAAACGTAATGACAAAAGCATCAAACTGTAAAAGTTAAAATATGTAAAAGTTTTGAGGTTGCGGATTTAAATACATGAATAATTTCGAAAATCCATTTTTAGATTTTCTGGATGTTAATCCTATATTTCAAACTTTTATGTGACTGTGTGTTAGTAGCTTAGAAGTAAGCCGCCAGACTGAAGAAGCTTTTATTCGAGTTTTGACTTGTTAAAAAATATTCTATTGGTAGATGTGCAGATTTGAGCGGTTTACTATTTTTATAATGCTAATCTACGTAAATGTTTCACGAGGTGCGCGCTAATGGACGAAAACAGAACCTCGACGAGAAACCAGCTAAATTACCCTACTTACCTAATTGTGATACATTTAAAATTCAATTATGAAATATTAATTTATTTATTTATTCTCCAAACTACAAAATATTACGTTAGGGTAGGTAGTAATGGTGGCGCTTTCGCGAGCACTTCCGTCAACTGTCCCCGAGGCTCGTCGGTGCGGCGTCCGCCCTTGCACGGCTCATGCCGAATATGGGCGGACCCAACAATGCGTGCCGACGGCTCTACGCGGGGGTGGTCCGGTCGATGGCGCTGTACGGCGCACCCGTATGGGCGGAGTCCCTGGACGCACTGAACAGGGCTCTTCTGTGGAGGCCACAGAGAGTCGTCGCGTCCAGGGTCATACGTGGGTACCGCACGGTGTCGACAGAGGCGGCCTGCGCGTTGGCCGGAACCCCTCCGTGGGACTTGGAGGCGGAGGTGCTTGCCGAGGTGTATCGGCGGGCTTCGCAAGAGCGGGAGGGGGGTGCACGTCCCCCACCAAGCGTGGTGGCCAGATGGCAAGGTGACGTTCGCCGAGCTGCCATGGCCAGCTGGAGGGCGCGGCTGGAGGCGCCCCGGGCCGGTCTTCGGACCGTAGGGGCGCTCCTGCCGGTGCTGGAAGAGTGGGCAGGGCGACGGCACGGAGTCCTTACCTTCCGACTGGTGCAGGTGCTGTCGGGGCACGGCTGCTTCGGCAGATATCTGCACATAGTCGCAAGGAGGGAAGCGACTCCGGGCTGTCACCATTGCGGCTGCGACGGGGACACGGCGCAGCACACGCTCGAGTCGTGCCCGACTTGGGCCGAGCAGCGCCGTGAACTCGTCGCGGCAATAGGGGGGGACCTCTCGCTGCCGAGCGTCGTCAGAGCAATGCTTGGCAGCGACAGGAATTGGGCCGCAGTCGCTGCCTTCTGCGAGGAGGTTATCTCGCGGAAGGAAGCGGCGGAGAGGGCCAGGGAGGCTGATCCTTCCGCAGACCCAAACCGCCGCCAGCGACTGGGGCGGCGCAGGCGCGAGTATTTGCGCCTAATGCCGCCCTAGCTGGGGCTGCGGGTGGAGGGACCGGGGAACGTCCGCCACCCGCAAGGCCTCCCCGCGAAGGTGCGACGCTCCATGCGTCGCTAAGTTGAGGGTACCCGAAAAGGTAAGCCGCCGGCGGACCACTGAAGGAATGTAATATAGTTCCGGTGGCCCGCCAATAAAGGCGGAGAGATGGCACACGGCGGGTTTCTTTAGTAGGTGAGGGCCTCACACTACCCTGTTCGTTGCCCCGAACGACGGGGTGTGCGGTTAGGAACATTTTTTCCCGCCTTAACAAAAAAAAAAAAAAGGGTAGGTAGTAATATAAAAATAGGTAGGTAGCTAAATAGCAGAACTAATAGCTACTATAAATAACAAATTATTTGTGACAGTGGGAAAAGGGAACTTTACTGCAAGCAGGATTTGAACCTGCTAAGCTGTTGCAGTGCAAATAGCTTAGCGAATCCTGCTTGCAGTAAAGTTCCCTTTTTCAACTTTCACAAATAATTTTTTTTTGAAGTAGCTAAGCATGTCAAGTGCTAAAAATACAGATTAAAATAATTGCTACTAGTTCTTGAAGAGTACCTAGGTTGAGTTGTCTGTGGCAGCACCTAATGGGGTTAATGGGTACGCAAATAAGGAACCTACCTAATCTTATTTAATACCTTGTATAAGTATTATAATGAGGAGTGCCGAATAATTTAATTTGCATATAGGTACTTAATATAAGTGATGTCTACAATGAAGTACCTACTTAAAGAATTATCATGTCAGTTTATGAACCTGTGAATTGGGACATACTAAAAGGGTAATTAAGGACATAAGTCCTATATAATTAAGTGAGAATTGGTGACCTTGATTTGATTTGATTAACACCAAACTTCAAAATGTCCAGCACGGATACGGTTCTTTCTTAAGTAGGTACTCCATAATTACGTAAAATTGTGTTATTGAATAAGTACAGAAGAGCAACCACTACGCTATAGACGCCCAATCTGCACATGCGTGGTGTGGCGTGGGTCGTAATCGTAAAGACAAATGGGATGTGGAGATTGGGCATGGCCGTCGGTCACTGCTATGGCTTAGCGATGTAGAGCACTTCCCCGGATTCGAAGGGACGCAGGTTCGAATCCCGCTCGCAGTAAATTTCTCTATTTTCACATTCACACATAATTAGTTGTAATTAATTGCTAATAAAAGAAGAACAAAGTTTGGTAGGTAAGTACTTATCTACCTAACTACTAGATTCATCCGCAAGCATTTGAATAATTCATGAACTTATGTACCTACTGAATGAGTAGGTACCTACACACTAGATAACGCCTCAATACTACATAACTGTAAGCTAATTCTGTTTCCAATCTAGACATAAAAACATACAGTACCTTACCTATAGTCCGTATACCGATATCTTGAATAGGTAATAATAAAATGAAGTCACCAGTTGCATTTATAGCGAGCAAAATGATTTATTTTTTGCCAGCATAGCTTATATCTTACGTACCGAGATAGTACTTACATATATATATCGGTAGGTAAGATATTCGAGAAGATTCTGAAAGTCATGTTGCCGCGTGTTTATAAATATGTACGTATAACTTTAGAGACATAAGAATAATAAAATATATTCTATGCTTTAGTGACAATTATAAACAGACAATACATGTGTATCTAGAATAAATGATTTCTACTGTATGAAAATACCAACCTATGTTTTTCGAATCAGCTGAATAGAAAGGTTACATAACTACTTACTGTACAATTTATGAGGTTAAAAATGAATCTAAACATACAAATTACGTCATTGTGTCAAGGAGACAATAAGTCTTCCTATGGCATCGGAGCAATTCAATCAGTCTCCATCATACTTCTTAAATTAGTCCTCGATTCTGCTTCAATCGAGAGATGAAGTAGTGTGTGTATATGAATACACACACGACGCACAACCACATGAAAATATATCGTACGATATCTGCCAGCCAATAACAGCGAGCGGCGTGGTGGGCTCGGCTCCCCACTACACCATTGGAATGCATAGTGCTGAGAACGGTACTGGTAAAAATAACTCTACCTGTTTGTCAGGACAAACACGATGGCAAATTACGTCCGAGGCCATTGCCAATAATTAATAACAAGATACCTACTGGATCCTTTTTAGTGTTCTGAAGCTTGAAGACAACACCATCGTATTAATTTGAACGTGTAATTATGTAATTTAATGAATCACCTACATTTTAAAAGTAGTTGTAGCGTTCATGACGTAAGTATAGTGTTTATTGCTCACTGGTAGGAAACAACCTATGCGGATTTTTCCAAATAAGTTACATTATGAGCAAACAGCTGATGCTCGTGCACGTCGCTATAATCACGATCGAGCATGAAAGGCGGCGGCGGCGACACGAGGAAGCATACTATAGCTACCACTAATACACTGATAACATTCACTTTCTACCTTAGATAAATAGATTCAATTGATCGATTAAAAGATATAAAATAGATTCAATTGATCGATTTCCGTTTTGCTTTTATAAAATTGGTTAGTAATATTCCTCTTCAAATATAAAATAGCTCTGATAGATATTATCTACATAAATCTTGGGTTTGTATTACATTGCTATTGTTGGTTCGTGTAAAAGCACCTGAGTATTTAGACTGTACAAATATAAATGACATAGATGGATGGGATTTTAAGCATGCCCCATTCAGCAGATCAGCTGTTATTAATACTTATTGAAATAAAATAAGAGTAGATAGATCTTTCTCGAATATTCATTGAAGATAGTAGAAATATTGTCGTTTAAAAATCGAATTCGAAATCCTTCTATAACCTATCCAAAATTTAAAATGCATGGGAAGATGATTCGAACCGTTATCTCTGTCATTAACAACTAGTCTAGTCGATTAGAGACACAGTAAGTATTTTAGTAAGAAATGTCATGGATATCTTGTAATTATATGGATATTTTGCGACTGGTTAGTCTAACTCATTAATGCTACTAGTTCATCATTGGCTGCTAAAAAATGGCTACCTAAATGGCTGGCCGACTTGAGAACACAATTTGATTTGTAATGCTGAGATAATTGCCTTCACCAACCAGTACAACAATCCATATTCGTTACGTTACAGACTATTCGCTAGTTTACCAGATAGATTTAATAAAACCATTGTTCCATCCGTATACATTGTTGTATTGTACGAAGTGGGCTTCCAGTGATTTGCGGAAGTAAATGATCCACATCTATATCAGCGGTATAGCGACGCTGAAGACTATTAAATAGATTGTACCGCAATGGCGTCAATGGTCTTTAGTGGGGGTATAAATAGTCAGTATAACTATAAAGTAAGTCGCTGACCGCGTCAGTTTGTCCGCTTACATCTTCTAAATAACGCAAGGAATTTTTAAACGGTTTTCAATTTTAATTATATACTTAATTATGTTTTCAAGAAAGTTTATTAGGTGTATGTATTGTTTTTTAAGCAGGAAAATTAAATGGCTTAGTTCACTGCACGTTAACCGCAAGTTAAGCCCATGAACATCTTTGATAGTGAGTATTGACTCAATACCCCCAAATATCTTGACCTCAGGATACACTTATTCACCGCTGAAGTAATATCACACAGTTCCAGTAGTCAGCAAATATAGGCGGAGAGCCGGCACACGGCTGGTTTATTTAGTGGATGAGGGCCCCACACTACCCTGTTCGTTGCCCGGAACGACTGGGTGTGCGGTTAGGTACATCTTTTCCCGCTTTAACAAAAAAATATATAGTTATTCCATTGAGCTCCATATCCTTTTTTTGCTTTCAAAATTGGTGTTCTGCCGCATCTGGTTAAAAGTCTTTACAACGATAACCTTTTTTTGACAACAAACAAAAAAAATAGCATCACGCCTGTATTCCCCGAAGGTGTACGCAGAGGTGTAATAAACACCCACGATTCGCCAGCTATATTTGAGTCCCACGTAATAAGGGGCGAGCCTATAGACGTCTACCGGGCACTCCAAACTCTGGGCTGCTACTGAGAATTTTTCTGTTTAGGAAAAAGCTCAATAACATTGCCCGACCCGGGGATCGAACCCGAGACCTCATGATTAGCAGTCGCATACACTACCGCTACACCACCGAGGCAGTTTTGACAACCCTGTTCTAATTACTCTGTTCCATGGTTGGCTTCTCTCAGAGTGAAAGAAATTTAGGCCCTAAAGCCAACCCCCATACTGGCTGGCCCAGTGTGGATTTCCAGACTTCACAAGCTATTGAGATAATCCCTCAGGATGTTTTCTTTAACCGAACCGTGATAATATGTGTTGAGTATCAAAATATAAAGAGTTGTTTAGCTTGCTTCGATCCATTATCTTTGCAGTTCTTGGTTTTATCGCCAAGCTAGCCTATATCCTATCAAACCCATGGTCACACATTTTATGTGGTTTTAATTATCATACATGTGTGACTGAGACAATTTTTCACTCAGCTCGCATCCCCGCTATGGTTTTCAAAGAAATCCTGTGAAAATCAAACAGAATATATCTTGTGGCTAATACACGTGTTTAACATTCTGGCTTTAAGCTGCCAAATAACATTTCTCCCATCCCCCCTCACCTTCTGCTTTAAATGGAAAACTACCAACCATATTCAGGATCTGAAGAATCAACTCGCAACTTAACTTTTACAAATGAACATTATCCATCCATCCATCAGCCTTTCAACGTCCACTGCTGGACATAGGCCTTCCCAAGAGAACGCCACAACGAGCGGTCCCGTCATGGGGGATAATGCCGTAATCGCCACGCTTGGCAGGTGGGTTGGCGATCGCAGTGGATGTTGTTAATACTCGAGGGAGGCTGCTGCCCACTCCCCCGGCATTCCCTCAGTCGGCTCTTACGACTCCCGTGGGTAGAGAGGGGTGGGACAATTCTAAAGCCGGCCCCACACGGCCAAACGGTCATGAACATTATACTTTCTGATATTTATGCGTGTTTGCGGACAACTGCCTTTGTTGTGCAGCGGTAGTGTCAGCGACTGCTGATCATGATGTCTCGGGTTCGATCCCCGGGTTAGGCGGTGCTATTAAGCTTTTTCGTAAAAGAAAAAGGCTCGCTCCCTATTACGTGGGACTTAAACATAGCTGGCGAACCGTGGGTGTGTAATATACCTCTGCCTACCCCTTCGGGGAATACAGGCGTGATGCTATGTTTTTTACGTTTTATGTTTGAGGGCAATATTATATTATATATATGTATATAATTATATTTTATTTCATCTAATTGTTTCATCTACTATAGCCTTCATTTAAGAATACATTTAGAAAGTTATTTAGATTATAATATAAGTTCTAGACTTCAAAGACAATAACGCAAGTTAATTAAAACTTATTATGTAACTAAATAATAGGTTACTAATTATAATTAAGTAAATGAAGGTATTTCAATATGTTTTCAAGAGTTTTTAGGCTTTGTAGGCTTTACCACCGAAGGAATGTAACATATTTCCAGTGGCCCGCCAATAAAGGCGGAGAGATGACACACGGCGAGTTTCTTTAGTGGGTGAAGGCCCCACACTACCCTGTTCGTTGCCCCGAACAACGGGGTGTGCGGTTTTTCCCGCCTTAACAAAAAAGAAAGTCAAAGCAGTCGTCTAAGGACTGCCGACAGAAGTGAAAGGTTAAAACTATAAACAAACAGTTGTTATTTTTAGATATCCAAATTAATTGTTCGATCTTAAATTAAAACTTGTAAATCAAAATTATTCATCCAGGCATTAAAAAAAAAATGATCATAACGTGTCAAAGTACTCCTTAAGACGAATTAAACGAATATAAACTTGATGGGTTCGGGTCGTTTCGTTACATAGTTACTGTGGCCTCCTTCCAGCTCCATATCAGATGCTGGATACCATCTAGAAACAAAGTACTCGTCAAGACGAATCATACGAGCCCAAACTGGATGGTGTTATGTCGTTTTATAACGGAGTTCCTATGGCCACCTTCTAGCTCCATCATCAGACCCTGGATACCATCTAAGGACAAAGTACTCGTCAAGACGAATCAAACGATTCCAAACTCGTCGGGGTTGCGTCATTTCATTACAGAGTTACTTGTGGCCACCTTCCTGCTCCATCATCAGACCCTGGATATTATCTAGGACTGGGGTACTAGTCAAGACATTTCAAACGCCCCTAACTCGATGGAGTTGCGCCATTTAATTACAGTTTCGCATGGCCACCTTCCAGCTCCATCATCAGACCCTGAATACCATCAAAAGACAAAGTACTTATCAAGACGAATCAAACGAGTCTAAACTCGATGGGGTTTCGTCGTTTCATTATAAGAGTTACTGTGGCCACCTTCCAGCTTCATCCTCAGACCCTAGATATCATCTAGGGACAAAGTACTCGTCAAGACGAATCATACTAGCCCAAACTCGATGGGGTTGCGCCGTTTCATTACCTATAGAGTTCCTAGGTCCACCTTCCAGCTCCATCATCAGATCAGTTTCATGTCATCATAATATTGCATTGTCACGCGATATACACCCATATGGTGTAAAATTTCAGCTCAATCGGAAACTGGGAAGTGTGTCAAATTTAATTTCCAATGCACACACTATAGCTGCGTCTCGTAACGGTGTCGCGAGACTATCTCATCTAAAAATATGCGTACCGAGCTAAAAGAAGTTTTCACTTCAAAAATAAAATGCCCGAGCCATTTTAGTTCTACTTTTCATCCATCCATCCATCAGCCTTTTAACGTCCACTGCTGGACATAGGCCTCCCCAAGAATGAGGGATAGTGCCGTAATCGCCACGCTTGGCAGGCGGGTTGGCGATCGCAGTGGATATTGTTAATCCCTTCCAGATGTTAAATGAAGCATACTGCATTTATTTAAGCCAAACTCCATTCCTATGTCTCTAGTAAAAATTTTTGTGCTGTCCAGTAAAACTTTAAGGCTGTTCTTATTGTTGGCATATAACTTTAAATCATCCATGTATAATAAATGGTTAATAGCTGTGTTGTTTTTAAGTGTGTACCCTTTTTCTATATATTTATTCAGAAGGAATGATATGGGATTAACACCTAAGCAAAATAGTAGTGGTGATAGTGAATCGCCTTGAAAGATACCACGGGCTGCCATGATCACGTTCCATGAGGGCATAACCATCTAGGTGAGCATTTATACAGTTCAAGAACTTTAAGCAAATTACAAACTATTCAAAGGCCTTCCAAAAGTCAACCCGGGCTGGATACTAAGATTTTTCTGACAATGGTAGGCGTCTTCGAGAATTGCTTTATTAATCATGAGGTGATCTTTACAGCCCCTGGCGCGACGTCTACATCCTCTTTGTTCGGAAGCTAATATGTCGTTAGGTTATTATAAAATAATATTTAATATTTAATTGTGATATTATAATAATTATAGACATGCACTCGACACAATTAAGACCTGTAAGAATGATGTAATGAAATTTTATATGCGATTCATCGCCATAAACGATCCGATTCTCAGTGTGCACCAATTTTATGAAACCCAAGAAACTCATGGGCTGCATTAGATGGACCCTTTTTAAGTAATTAATCAAATTGATCTATGATTTAAAAAGATACCTGTAGGGACGGAAGACGCTACAAGGGACTGCCCAAGTACACATCTGAAATTAATTAGGCAAAAATCTTGTTGAATATTTATTTACTGATACGTTTTATGGCAGCTAGCCCTTATCATCTCATTTGTGATTGCCGTTAGGATTATACGTAGTTAATCTCTATTATGTTTAGCTTAACTACATAATAATTATATACGGCAAGCCTCGTGGCGTAGTCAGTAGTGTAACCCGACTTCCGTGCACGAGGTCGTGGGTTCGATTCCCACTCAGGACAATTATTTGTGTGATGAACACAGATATTTGTACTGCGTCTGGGTGTTTTCTATCTATTATATGTATGTATTTACAAAAAAAGTATTATGTCGACGCTTGAAAGGCAATAATTACCAAGCGACATTTTGGGCGATGTTGAGTTTTATACATCATTGAATTCAGAAAAAAAAATCTGCGTCGATTAGTCTACACTCATGCCACTAGGACGAGTTTTAATGTCGTTTGGTAACTTAAAAAATATCACATTTTCATAGTATTCGGCGACCAAGCGACTAAAATTTTACCGATTTTCGATTAATTTTCACTTAGTAAATATTTGATTATAACTTTGTACACTAAATTAATTTTTGCCTTGACTCGAATTAATGCGTTTAAACATAAAGTATTTTCTTCCTTATGGTATCTGGGGTGAGAATATTGCTTAAGAAATTTTACTCGATTGAAAATGTTTATTATTCGTCATTTAAGACTTTATAACACACCTTAATTATGTATTCATTTTCATTTGGTATTTTTTTCCTAAATACAATGTACTTAAAAACATAATATAGTAATGTTTTTCCTTCCTAAAAAGTATATTATTTTGTCGCTTGGTAATATTTTCCCTGTCGTTTTTTACTGTTTTTATTCCTTAGATAACTGTTACTGATATAAAATTAGTATAAAAATTAGCTTTTTCCTGTTGCAATTATTCTGTATTGTCGCTTATACGCGCTGTAAAGCAGAATTTGAGTGGCTGTGTAACAAAAATTACGATTAGCCTTCACCAAACTGTCGCTTAGGTAACTCGTGAGCTCGCGCGAATCGCACTTAGTATCATCGCGTAGCTTGATAATAAGTACTCGGTAAGCGTTTTCATGAATTATAAAAAATATGATTGTGTTATTTAACCACGACCACAAAAAAGAATTGCTGGACAAGAATATGTGCAAAGTTATCATCGAATCTAAACCACCACCTAACCCGTTCATTAGTAAAACAATGTGGAAATAACTGGAAATATATTGATACTGAAAAAAGACCGAAGATATTTAATAATTTCTGGGAACTATTTGGAAATCTTCAAAGAGATTGATTCAAATTCAAATTCAAAAATATCTTTATTTCATAGGCCTATTAAATAGCACTTAAAATCGTCAATAATACACTAATAATTAACACGAGCGCCTGAGGTGAGTTCATCCGCAATAACAAAGTGGCGATTGCAACCGCCACAAGCGGCCGGATTCCGTAGTAAACCCTTTCATGAGAAGAACTCGCCAAGAAAGTCATGGGCCACTTGTTTAAATTGCCAATTTATAACAATTTAATATCGTCTTTATTGATTAGTAAGTATAACACAAAAAGAAGAGATAAAGTGGAAGCGGCTTGATTCGGGAAATCGCTCGGTTAGTTCTAAGTATCATATTAATGAATGGGAGGGCAGGATACCAGTATGTTTATAATTTTAAGCAAATCTTATTATGTCTTCTTCTTTGCCTGGCCCTATCCTATTTTTTTCCCCTATGATATTTGGGGTCGGCCTTCCGTATCATGCGTCTCCAGGCAGCTTAGTCCTAGGTCGTCACTTTGTTGACTTGGGCTTCTTTGAGGTTCTTATTTACTACGTACATCCATGTGATTCGGGGTCTTCCTCGTCCTCGGGGTTTAGTTTCGATATCTAGCACTTTTCTGGTCATGTGGTCGGATGGTCGCCTCATAACGTGTCCGTACCACCGCAGACGGCTCTCCTGTAGTTTGTCTGGGATAGATCTCACTTTGAAGGTGCCTCTTATGTGTGTGTTTCTGACATGATCCAGCCTAGTTACACCACCTGCCCACCTGAGCATCTTCATCTCTGCGCAGTGTAATTGATTTTCGTGCTACTTTTTGAGTCAGCATTAGGCTCCGTATGTCATGGCCGGACTGACGGCTGCTCTATATACTCGTTCCCTTTATGCGCACGGGCATTTGAAAATCTAATTATGTGATTTTTAAAATCGATAAAAGTCTCAATTTGTGTAGTTCGCAACCTAAATTTACCTCGTTCATTAATACTTTGCTTTGAATTTAGTACAACTACGTTAATAAATATTTTATTGTGATAATATAGTACAAAAAAGGGATGTCAGTGAATGTGAGCAAGACGAAAGTAATGGTTTTTGAAAGGAAATATAGTATGACAACTGTACTGATTGCAAGAGGAAAAAGTGGAACTAGTGAAAGAATTTATATACCTTTCTATCAGCCTTTCATCGTCTACTGCTGGACATAGGCCTCCCCAAAATGGGGGTTTTACCATAATCGTCACGCTTGGCAGGCGGGTTGGCGACCGCAGTGGATGTTTTTAGTACACAGGGGAACGCTGCTGCCCGGTCCCCCGGTAATCCCTTAGTTGGCTTTTATGACTCCCATATATACCTTTACCAGGGTTCAAAGTTTATGAGAGATGTAAAGTATGACTGTGATATTGAGCGGAGAGTAAAAGCTGGAAATAATCGAATGGGGCTCTGCATGGCTATAAGAACAGCCAGAAAGTGTCAAAAAAGGCACGACTGGCAGTGCATGGGGGAGTGCTGGTCCCTACACTTATGTATGGTAGTGAATGTTGCATGGCAGAAGAAGCATGAGAGTATGATAAATGCTGTGGAGAAGAGAAATCTGAGAAGCATAGCCGGAGTGACCCTGATGGACAGAGTGAGAAATAGTGTGATACAAGAAAGCTGTAGTGTGAAAAAAGATGTAGTGACAAAATAGAAAAAGGAGAGGAGAGGTGGTTCGGACACCTAGAGAGGATGGACAAAAGGAGATTAACAAAACAGATATACAAGGTGACTGTGAATGGGCAAGTTGGTAGAGGTGAATCTCCATCCATCCATCCATCAGCCTTAAACGTCCACTGCTGGACATAGGCCTCACCAAGAAGGGGGGATAGTGCCGTAATCGCCACGCTTGGCAGGCAGGTTGGCCATCGCAGTGGATGTTGTTAACACTCGAAGGAGTGCTGCTGCCCACTCCACCGGTATTCCCTTAGTCGGCTCTTATGACTCCCATGGGTGGAGAGGGGTGGGAAAATTCTACAAAAGTAATGAATGTAGGCGAACGTATATTGACCAGATCGGAGATGTTCTTAAGGGCAGGTTAAGAGTTCTCGTAATCAACGAGCATGCATGAAAGCGCTCATGAAAGTAGATAAAGCGAAAGATGTGTGCCAGGATCGTAGCAAGAGAGAGAGAAGTGGTCTCTGCCTAACGCTACGGGAAAAAGGCGTGACAATATGTATGTATGTAATATAGTATAAAGTTTCTCATGTGCTATTACATTGTGTTGTGTGTAAAATGTTATTGATAAGCTTACCTAATATGCCTTATAAATAATAGTAATGTAAGACTGCTGAAACTGGCTGATCTGAAACTTACGACTTAATGTTAATAGGTTGATTTAAATATGGTTCATTTTCTTCTTAGTTGAAATTGTGTGCTACCTATTTGTATTGATTTTGAAATGACTAATAAATACCAAAAAAAAAATGCTTTATTTGTTAAAATTAATTTTGGGAACAATTGATTTCAGCTATCGTAAGTATTCAACGACAGTCCACATTCTTTGTAAAATCAGCTATCCACGTTGTGAGAGACTTGACTGCAATATTCCTATACATAGGTCGACGTAGGAATACGTCCTTAACATAGGGTTAGTCATTGGTCTAAAACCCCCACCAACCCACAGCATGGTCGAGTATGCTAAATTACTACAATATTAATAATGCTAATGATGACGGTATCCGTCGAAAAACTTTTTCCGAAAGTCTTTGACTTTTTTGTACCAAACATAAAGTTTATTGCTACTTGTTCAAGACAATCATACATTAATCTAAACTATGTTAATTTAATTTAAACTATGTTTAAAATTGGCTGGCAGAAAAGCTTTTTTGTTTTATATTTAGATAATTTTATACGTAAGTGAAAATTGCGCTCCTTCCGGAAGCGTCATTTTACTTTATACAAAATTATAAAATAATGAGGTTTAGTCAATATTACTTGTTTTATAATTAAATTTTGTTGTCGGTAAGGAACTTCTACTTGTTTGTGTTTAATTAAATTATTACTAACCGACACTATTTCATAAGATATAAAAAAACTCATAATTTTTAAATGCCATGTTATTAGCCCTAAATATTGCATTTAAAATTCGTTGGAATCAAGTAGTTATGACAATTAATAGATTTTTTACGATTTTTTTCCGAAAATTTTAACTTTAAAATGCTCTAGTGTAAACTTCGCTATATGTCGCTTGGTAATTATTGCCTTTCAAGCGTCGATATGTACCTGTTATATCCGTAATCTGGTACCCATAGCACAGGCGTTAAGCTTAGTTTGGGATCAGAGCAGAGGACGTTGTGTGAAATGTCCGTAAATATTTATTTATTATTAATAATAAAATTGAAGTGTCTCTTTGAAATGTCTTTTTAGAACAGCTTTTTACTAAATGCATAATATATGAAAGTATATACGCTATCTATAACAAAATACCAATTTTAAAGTTTTTATCCGCCTGTCTGGCTGTGTGTAGCTGATCTTATGAGGAATAGCGAAACATATTTATTATTACAAGTATCTGAGAGATAGAAATAGTGCTTAAACGTCGTTAATCGATTCAGAATGAGTTTTAAATATTTTTTTTAATAAATAATATTCGCGTATGTACCTAACTAAGCAGCTTCACATCCAAGTAGCCGCATGAGGCTCGCTATATTGAACAAAAAAGAAAATAACTGGATTCCATGCGGAGGAAGCCGCGGGTTGCAGCTAGTTCATAACAAATGCAGGAATGCATTTATTCGTTTCTTTACTTTTCTCTACACTGGGAAACAAACTGTGGCAAGGACTTAGCAAACCTGCAATAAACAGATACAAAGTATGTCCAGACTTCAACAAATATCTGTGGAAATTATTTGTGAATAAGGAAAAAGAGACTTTGTACGAGCGGGAATCGAACCCGCGTCTTTTCCAATCCGGGGAAGTGCTCTAAGCCACTGAGCTATCGTACAAATCTCTTTGTCGTGTTTTATAACGTTGGTGTGTTATTATTTACGTGTGTTTAGTGTTTTTAATTATTGTTATGGATAAAATAGTTATTATACTTGACAAATATCATCAGTTCGTCAAGCAAAGGTAACTTTCTTTTAACAAAAAACAATGTACCGGCCGGGCGAACGGCGTTCTGTTGACAATAGTAAAACCACCGGTGGCTATGCGTACGTAAAAAGGTAGTTCGTGTAGTTGAAAGGCGCTGGTTTTGGTGTCGCGTCGAGCGTAAATATTCAGTATTTTTTTTTTTTTTTTTTTTATTGCATGTAGGTGCAGACGAGCCACGGCCCATCTGATGGTGGTAAATGGTAACCGTCGCTCATGGACTCAACTATACCGAGAGTATTGTCAAGCCGCTGCTCACCATTTCATTTCACTGATATAAAATGAAAGAATAAACGGCTATCTCCGGCTACAACCAAATCGCAATGATGTGCTTCATGGCCGGTCACACGGGAGATGGTGGTAACAACCCGCTCGGGCCCGATACCAAGTGAGTACTCCCACTTGGTACCCAGCCCTACCACCAGTCATGCAATGGATGATAATTGCTTACTTCCCTTGGTCGCCTCATACGACACCCGTGGGAAAGAATGGGGTGGTGACGTGTGTATTCTTAGTCCGTCACCACACGGACACAAACCTTCGGTTTAGTTGCATCTATTAATTGATGCCTATTGTTATAATAATTAGAATTGTTTTCGTTTAACAGGTGCGCTCAAAGAACACTGCAATCGTGAGGAAGATTTGGTACAAAGATGTCCGATGGCTTTACCCGTGCTCAGTTCACCAGAAATATCTTTCGCGCTTACTAGAGAAGAATTAGATAAAAGTTGTGTGTATGTATTCATTGATATTTTGATAATGTTTAATTTACTTTAAATAGGTTACCTACATGCTTCTTTTAGCCCATATCCCATAGCTGGGCGTAAGGCAGTATTCTTCAGAATTTCCTTGGGTTGGTTTCTGGCAATGAGCTCTGATTAAATATGAACGTATTTTTTTAAAGCCATTTGCATACCTTATCAAGTCCAGATATCGTTGGAGATCAACCTCCATACATTAGTCTTGGCAGTTATCGGTTGTGTCACGTGGCTCTCACTATACCAATATTTAGCATTCTCGTAAAACCATAAGTCAGGTTTTTTTTTCTATTGCATGTAGAGGCAGACGAGCCACGGCCCATCTGATAGTAAATGGTAACCGTCGCTCATGGACTCAACTATACCGAGAGTATTGTCAAGCCGCTGCTCACCATTTCATTTCACAGATATGAAATGAAAGATTAAACGGCTATCTCTTGCTACAGCCAAAACTAATTTTTATTTATCCATTTATTCGATAGTTTCAATCTTGAACGTTCATTAAAAGCAAATCAGTCACTCAATTTAGAAGTAGTTAGAACCTTTCTTGTCCCGACATGAGAGGGGCGGCTCCATCGGGGAAGTACCAGTACTACCCTCTCACAGAATATCAACGTTAAACAACTAGATACAGTTGATTCGTATAGAGAGCGAGAGCGCCCCCTATTCCTTTGCTTGGAGTTAGCGACGCGTGAATGATGCCTCTGGTGACAGAGATCTGATATTCGCTTACAAGCGCAGGTGTTATTTAAACCAAATCAATTTTAATATACCGTCTTCCAGAAATACTTCAAAGTAAAAGAACCCTTTAATCGCCTTGAACTAATTAATAATGACCAAAATTCAAATTATTATTTGTGAATGAGGAAAAAGAGAACTTTAGTGAGAGCGGGAATCGAACCTGCGTCCCTTCCAATCCGGGGAAGTGCTCTAATCCACTGAGCTACCGCACTACCTTTCGGTCATACCCTATTTCCTCATCACATTTGTCTTAACGACCAACGCCATCTATCGGAACGCATTTACATACAATAATCCAATATAGTAAGTTTAATTTTGCAATTAAAATTCATGCTATTTGATGGCGTGATTTTTTAAACAGTTCGAGCTGTATTTTTAGCACTTGACATGCTCAGCTATTTTAAAGTACAAATTATACTACTTTAAAGTAGCTAAGCATGTCAAGTGCTAAAAATACAGATCAAAATGACCAAAATTAATAATAATACACGTTCAGTAGTTTCCAATTTACAAAAAAAGTAACATTTTGTTTATGCCTTCTCATTTTTTCAAGACCAATGCGCAGTAATATCTGGTTACTATAGATGTGGTAAACATGAATAAAGTTTTGTTGAAGAGTTTATGCTGCGTCAAGAAGTAAGTTCAGCGGAATAGCTCTGCTGAAACGTAGTTAACTCATCTTAATTTAGTACTCTTGTTTGCGGTAAATACCAATTTGAAACTAGTTCTCTCTCGCTCATCGCTTGATAGAGAAACCGAATGTGAATAGTCAATGAAGCTCTTTACTGCGGTCGGATCGGTAAACAATGCAATTACACATTATTAGCTAACGTCGACAGCAACGACAATGTTTCCTTATCAAAGTATCTGGAGGATGTTTCTGTATTGGTTTTGGCGTTAATCCAACTCATACTTGGTAAGTATACGTTACGTTGTTTACTGCGTTGAAAAATATGATGATGTTATGCTACAATACTGATAATATTTTGCTGTCGGCTCCTGCACAGTACATACATATCAATCAAATTAATATGATAGATTATTCGTTATCCAGGCGACATTCATCTTTATTTGCAAACATTTTAGTTTCCTTTTATTAAAATAAATAGAATATTTAGAAGCTGCAACTGCAGTGCTTAAAAATCGTTTCAGTAAGGATACCAGTATTTCGCTTTTAATTATAAATATGGAACTTATCGCTTACTTTTGAAGCGGTTCCGCCGCAGCAAAAAACTAGTTTTTAGGTTATTTCTCAGATTCCCGGTATAGTAGCTTGATAAAATGTACCTTTAGGTACCAGTTTTTAAGTCTTATCAAGACCAATTGGTGCAAGTTTTTAAGAAGTTCCGTAGTTTTAGCGTGATGCGCGAACGACAGATAAACAGATAAACAGACAAAAAATCTAAAAATAATTGTTTTGTATTTGGACACGCATATATCTTCTATAGTCTAATAAAGTATTTTTATCTCAAAAATCTTATAGGTGTACCTAACTATATATATACTGCCGTCCAATTACTAAAAGACCGTTAAGTGTGAAAACCAAATTTTAAGCAAGAGCAAAAAAGGTGCTAATTGTTTTCCCTAGAAATTGTTAAGCTTACAGTAATTTTTAAAACCCCAAAATATGTATCAACTTTTAAGCTTTGTATATAAAGTACAGAATGATAAGATCAATAAATTTTTAAAAATTTAAACTTTCGTGTTTTATTCATGTATATTTTTTCAAAAATGTGTCCATCTACAATACTAAAAAATGTCTGGACTTCACCCAGACATCTTTTAGACATGTTATTTGTAGTAATTTTTAGAGTATTGTTTTATATGTATTAGTAAGTCTTTAAAGGTAGTTAACTGTTTAAATCATCGTATTGAAACATTTAAATTGAACATACTTCTGAACTTATAAAAGAGTTTTTCAGTAAACAATTTATACAAACCGTTTTTTAGTGTAGGAAACATCCTTCCGAGTTTCAGTCATTTAAAACAAATAAAGGTTAAGTAAAACTTTTCTTTAAATTGGCAAGATTTTAAAGTGAATAAACTGATGATTTCAAACAAAAAAAATATTCTTTACATTTTCCTTACAATTTATAAAAAAAATAAAAAAAACAACTAAATCCTTTCAAAACAAATACCTACACTCATGGACAATGGATTTATTTAGCGAAACACTTTATTATACGAAAAAAAAAGTCTGAAATAATTATACAAAAAACTTCTTAGTATTAATTTCATTTAAAAATAAAAAAAGAATTACTTCGATAGATAGAGATTAGATAGATTTTTCTTTTTTTTGCTTTTATTTGTTATTTTCGCTAGCCTATTGGAATAATTTAGTTGAAGTGTGCGTACATATTAGAACATTTCATAAAATTCTATTTTTTCCCATTGACCTACCCACAAATATACCTTGCGTCAGTGCTCAAGTGTCCGAATCAAAAGAAAAACAAAACATCAGTTATATAGATGCAATCGCGCATCAGTCTTTGCAAAGAAAACAACACTATTATAATGGTTCAAGGTTTCAAATTAGAAGAAGTTGAAGTTTATATGTATTAATATGTACCCACGATTTTTTAGATTGACTAGAGACCCTTTTTCAAGAATTTTGCGCTATCCATCCATCCATCAGCCCTTCATCGTCCGCTACTGGACATAGGCCTCCCCTAAATGGGGGTTTTACCATAATCGCCACGATTGGCAGGCGGGTTGGCGATCGCAGTGGATGTTTTTAGTACACAGGGGAATGCTGCTGCCTGGTCCCCCGGTAATCCCTTAGTCTTTTACGACTCCCATAGGAAGAGACGGGGTGGAGCTATTCTTGGTGCCGGCCCCATACGGCTGAGCAGTTTTAAAGAAGTGGCTCAAACATTGAGTTTCCAAATCCGTCGTTTTTCGAATTGTTAGGCGCTATCGGTAAACTAGTAGAGCAGTACGAGATACGTGCAGGGCAAGGTTAAGTGACGATCGATTTATGGTGAGCAGTGTTCTGAGAAATCGCAATTTGACTTCTTGAGGTCAGATCTCCAGGCCGTTCGACATGTGACAGTTAGCACTAAAACCGTAAGAAGAAGAAGTCGTACTTGCCAGCTAACTTTACTCGCTCATACCAAAACTGGAATGATGATGACTTGGGGAAAATATTGTTCACTGATGGGTTTTGTCTAAAGGCAGATTAGACTGAGACAATGGTTAAAGTTTGGATACGATCCGGAGAAAGATCCGCTCAGTTTAACAATGTCGGAAGAGAGTCATTAGGGTGGTATTTGCATAGTATGGAGTTGCACATCGTAGAAAATGGATCCCTGACTGCAGCTCGGTACGTAAATGACATCTTAGAACTGGTTGTCATGCCCTTTCCCCCATACACCAGAGAGAATTTTCAAAAAATGCAGGATATTGCGCGTCTTTACACTGCAGCGATAGTTATAGTATCTTCGAAAGGTCGAAATTGACGTTTTGCCGTTGCAAGCACGCTCGCCAAACTTATACTCCAACGAATATGTTTGGGATAAACTCAGAAAATAAATAAAACAGCGGAATCCAGCACCAACATACATAGGAAATCTCAAAGCTCTTCTTCAAGAAAAGTGGCATCGAATACCACAAGATTTCATTGATAACTTAAGATGACACCCAGCTCTGAGGAGTAATCCTTGTATCGCGGGGGACTTTATAATTTCCCGACAAACATACAATTACACGAATAAACTACACCCAGATTCAGAACAACCATTTGTGGATCACACAAAGAGCTGTTCTGTGTGGGAAATTAAACACACAGCACTGGCGGGAGGCCGGTATCTAATAAACCATTCTTCAAAACATCATTTTTGAGATTTCTGTTTATTAATTCTGTGTTTTTTTACTAAGGTAACTTTTTTTAAATGGTTAAATTAATAAAGTGCTACTCTCTACACTTTCATACAAACATTTGTTTGTTCCGATCTGTCTCTTTTTGTTCCAGTCCTGTAATTATGTCCATGAGTGTAGTTAACTTCTCTCAGAATAAATTATACTTCTATAGTTAGAGATCACGAGTGTGATAGTTTGGTGTAAAATTAAAATCTACTAATTATATCATGCAGGTAGATATTATTTGAATCAAAATCTATCATAATATCTAAAAAAATACACTAGAAATTAAAAATTTTATTAACCTCACTAACTTACTTTTATGAAGGCTGTTAAAAAGTCTCAATGTTAATCCACGTAGTAAACTATCTGTGTACCTACCAATTAAAATCAATTTGTACTAAATTAATATTAATTTAGTATATTTCAATTCAGTCATACGCGTGAAATAGTTAACTAACACAAACTTTCGCATTTGTGATAGTAGTAAAACAATATTTATTATGGTTACCATGCCTTCGCTGTCATTTTCCGCCGTAGCGCTCACATCCAATCTTCGCATAGTTCTAATTTTCCGGTTTATTAGTATACTCTTTGGTCCTAGCGACGAATGTTGCAGACGACCGACGGCGGAAGGTGTATGATCGCATGAGCAGGCTTAGAACTTAACCGTTTTTTAGCATTGAGATGTCATTTAACGGCTTTATAGAATTATTTATTCAACGATGAAAAAAATAACGACCACTTAAAAATGGTGACTGTCTTTTAGAGTTGTAAATGTTTACATTTTGGTACATTTTTTCAAGGTCTAGCCGGCTAAAGATGTATAGCGGTTTTATAAAGTTGTGTTTGAAGAAAAACTGCCTTTTAGGCATCGTGAATACTAAGGATTTATGTATAATTATAAATGGTTAAAAACTGCCAAAGACTAGCATCAAATTAGGATTATAGACCAATGAAGCCGTTTTCTAAGCTTTTATAGCACAGACAATCTTGAGTTCGTATATACAGTTAGAGGAACTTAACCGTATTTTAGTGGGTGACAATGACTTAACCGTATTCAAGAATTGCACAATCCAAAAAATGATGTAGTTAGCCGTGCACGCAGTGTCTGGATCTCGGTAACTATATACGATATAAATATAAGACCCAGACTGTTAGATAGAGAAAAGAAAACCATTTCATTTTCTATCATAAAACAAAATTTGAAAAAATCTCTTTGCCGTCTTTTAGCCATAGGACGGCAGTATATATATTATAGTTAGGTATAGCTTTATAATAGTTAGAATTCGTGACAACATTGATAAAGTTTTGCGCAGTAGGTATTAGAAAAATAAATAGGTGCTATATCATAATTAAAACTTGTTAATTTGTTAGTGATATAGTCACTTTTAATGTTGTAATTGTACTGACCCAGCAGCAACAAATACGAGGAGCATACTCGTAGCATGTTTACCAGGCAGCATCTTCGACGAAAGTAAAATGATTAGACTGGTTTTAACCGTTTAGCTTGCTACAGTTCAAGTGAAAACTGTTGGATATTAATATTATATAGCAAATATATAACAAATTATAAATAAGTTTGTTTTGTTTAAGTAATAGTGTATACTTTTTATGCCGCTTGTTAAATGCTGTTATATTTAATTGATTCTCATGTAAGTAGATTCATTCTTTTATGTGAATAAAGTATCTTCTAACCTATAATATAGTCGTGATATTAATTAAAAAAAAAAGAGATTGCGATTATAATAACTACTAGAAAAAGAGAGCACTTGTGTGATCTGTTGCTCTCGAGCCGTTTGACAGCAGTTTGGAATAAAAACAAATTGGTATGCTGGCTAGTAAATGGTAAAATAGAAATTAAATTTATATTTTAGAAAAAATAGAATGATAATAATTTATTTACGAAGAAAATATGAAGCCTGAAGCTTTATTTTGGGCTTTAGTAGCTTTTTGCGTTTTGGAAAGGCACACGAAGTGATGCTTTTGGCAGAAGTGTGGCCTTCGTGTACGTCGTAAACCTGTGTCGCAAATCGTACCCCTAGAGACCGGCTAAAACCAATTGGGAGCCGGTGCTTATTACAGAGTCTTCATAAATACGCTTCGTCTGAGCCTCTCCATTCATTTTATTTTGTTCAAAGGGCAGCATAAGAAAAGTAATAAATAAATGTTTCTGTATAAAATATCTTTTGAAAATATATTTGACAGAAAAGGTACGGTACGTTGCGGCATACGCTGGTTACCACTTGATAATCTTGATATACTTTAAATGCTTTAATAAAGATTGTAGGTGTTCAAAAATCCTAAAGATATTTGCATCAGTCAATTGCATCCTTGCGAAACGAGGACGGAGCCCACGTCTATGATTATAAACGAATTCGGAAAACTGCAAGGCCGTGTACAAAATGAATTATACAAAAGTTTAATCGCATTGGGATAAATATTACGTAAATGGACAGCGGACAAAAAGAAGCACGTTCTTTTTTTTACACGCTTACACACATTATAGATAAGCGCTATTCTAGTTATATACTTAGTCATAAAGTCACACCATTTTTGACGTAGTCTTATCAATTCTTTTTATCTCCCTGTGCGCTACACTTGGAGCATGCATAGATACCTATATAAAATTAGTTTTTTCTTCGTTTTTCTTTCGAGGTATGGAATCATTTCCACATGTGGAATAATAGTTATTGAAGTGACAAATACTGATTTCTCACTAACTATATGAAACAACGGTAGGTACCCTCCCCTACCGTTATTTCACGCTGATCTTTTGTGAGAGGGTGGTACTTCCTCGATCGAATCGGCTCATTCATGCTGGCATGGTAAAATTTATTTCAAATTGAAGGTTGGGTATTAGGTTTCGAATTAAGCGATTCATTTATTTTTGCGTCATATGATTTTTCTTTGACGTCGTTCTGTTCACAATAAGGAAAACTTTAAATATCGCATTATTTACGAATACGAGGTCGACCGTGGCACCAGCTGCAAAAAAACCTCGGAGGATTAATGATGTGCGTGGGGCAGCTACCGCAGAAGAAAACACGAGATCTTTTTGGTTCCATCGCTTTAGTTCTGGAAATGTTGCTCTACAGAACAAGCGGCTGGAGACACAAGTTGACAACGTAGAATTAAAAGTGGTCGTGGAATCCATCACAAACCACGTCAGAGTTAGCGACGGGCTTCGGTGTCAATGAATAAAGCAGTTTCAGTTCTCTTAAAACAAATTAGAAAAGGGGAAAAGCTCGGGTACCACAATCAAATCCACAACCAAATCAATGAAGAACTACTTTTTCCGGCATACAATATCTTGCAATGCAAAAAATCTATTCCGATGAGACAATCCAAAGTGCCTTTAAAAGATTTTAGTTACACTCGCTCCCACAATTTATTCATCAAAAGAATGAACGATAACTCCCTATGAGATGATTAAAGATTTGAACCTGTATTTCCTGGAAATGATTGAATTGGCAAAGCATCTGGGACGGTTTTCCAGGAGATGTAGGTTCAAATCCTGCTGTCCTTTCACTTTTATTTTCGATTTCACATTTAACCACTTTATGTTCATTTATACGGCTAAGCATGTCAAATGCTTAAAAATATATAAAAATTTCAAAATATTCTTTTGTATTAGGAGGCTTAAGCAAAAATCTCACTTTTTGTAATAAGTGCAGCCACTTATGTAAAAACATGACTTTAAAATAATGCTGATATACTTGTATTACTTTCACAACCTGTGGTAGTCATCTATAGTATTTGCCCTGTGCTAAACCGGCAGGATACAAATTTTCAGGTGATAAATTAGTCATACTAATATTATAGATAAGCTCATCAACGATATAGGTTTAACGAAAAAAAATTCAATTTTTGAAAAAGTGGCGCGCTTGCTGCGGACTGCGCTGCGCAAAAAAAGTCTGCCTCCAAGCTTGTGGAGCGATGATGGACGAAGTCAAAGTTGTAGGGAGCTGTTGGATGCAGGCGGCACAGAGCCGCTCGTTGTGCTTTAGCCAGCGGACCTTGAAAGGCTGATGTATAGACGGATAATTGGTTTAATAATGGGTGCTTTAGAAATTAATTTTCCATAGTGTCTTCCCTTATTAAGGGTTCGGGAAAAGTCGATTATTTGTCTTAAAATAAAAAAACGCATAAATAAGAGTAATGGTATCGAAACTTCTTTGTATTGATGTCTTTACGTTATGAACTCATAAAACCCTCTAGGAGTGCTCTTTTAAAATTTTATTAGGTATTCTAAGGAATTCTGTTACCCCAAATGTAAGAAAAATTCGTAATACCATGAATACTACGTACTATAGTATATATATATACTGTCTGGGAAAATATCGTGAGTAAAAATTGCGACAGTGGTGTAATAGGTACTCGTAGTTGCACTTAGGATCGAGATGACGGATTACATTCAACCATGTCCTCAACAACCGGTTAACCCCATCTGCTCAATAATGATACCAGTTTCGCTACGTTCATCTGTACAAATAAATAAAATTGAAATGTCCGTTTGTAATGTCTAAATAGCAGTTTTTTCAACCAACTTCTTTCTAAATGCATATGAAAGTATATACGTTACCTCTAACAAAATATCAATTTTTAAAGGTTTCGTCTGTTCGTCTGGCTGTTTCTTCCCAGATGTGAGTAAAGAACTAGCCTATATTTTTATTTGGGCAAAAATAATTAGGGTACCGCATAAAAGAAGAAAATAACTAAAGTCGACGCCTACATGCTACTTGTAGCAAAGGCATAAGCAATTTGTAGATCTGCATCAGGTAGAAGCCTACCATACCAAAACTTGGTGTTTTCAAAAGGATTATATTGACGAATACAAAAAAAAATATCTTTAATTTTTGCTGTTTGTTGATCTAACGAGATGTACTTAAGCATCTTACTCAGTTTGTAAAAGTGATGTGATAAGTTCTTGCTACTTAAACATATTTATAGAAAATGTTTTAATCTTTTTTCGTAAATTCTTAATTACTATTCCACAATCAATGCATATTGTGGTACACTTTACAGAGAAACTATCACACTTTTAGATTTGGGCTTTGACATAGTCATTTCAATTTATTTCTAGATGTATCTATCATAAAACATAGTATTTTATACACATAATAAATATAACAATTTTTAATATCAATTATTGTATTCCTAACGCCATCTGTCGAAAATTATAAATTAAGTAGAAAACTTCGCGAGTCCTCACAATGCTCAGCTTTTTCCTAGTATACTTTACCTATCTATTATAATTATTATCTAAGAAACAGGAACTTCATTAGATCCTAATATATTATATACTAACGCCGTGTGGGGCCGGCTTTAGAATTGTCCCACCCCTTCTCCACCCATGGGATTTGTAAGAGCCGACTGAGGGTACACTAAAACCACCAGTTTAAAAGTACATTATAGTTACGGTATTCAATTATTAAAGACTATTCAATTCAACGAGTATCATTGACGTAAATTGTCTCATAACTCCCAAACTTAATGCATTTATTATTTAAGTATTAATATTGTTGCAGTGAACTCCGCATGGGTATCAAATGTATCGACAATTTCACAAACGTCTGTATGGAGAAACAAGAACAAGTCGTATTTCGTCGAATATACGCCGGTATCACCGATGTTGTTCAAGAATTATGCACTAGAGGAGATTACCAAAATGAATACTTGAAGCATGCCGATTGCGTGAAAAATGTTAGGTCGGAATATGAAACGTGCAGTAAGAACTATGAAGTTACACTTATGACGCTCAATGACAATCAACAAGGTGATCAGTATCAAACGGATCAAATGGGACTCGGATCGAGCCATGAAGATCATTTAAGAACTGTCTGCTGGTAAGTAAAATAATATAAAACACTTTTTATTTATCTGCTTAAAATACTTTTGTTTTCCATCTTTTCTTTCAGAATATTTTCGTGGCACGTAGAACGCTCCCTCCCCTTTTTTTTTGTTAAGGCGGGAAAAATGTTCCTAACCGCACATCCCGTCGTTCGGGGCAACGAACAGGGTAATGTGGGACCCTCACCCACTAAAGAAACCCGCCGTGTGCACGCAGAACACCCTCTAGCCAATTTGCATAAACGTCGTAGAATAGAATCGAATAGAATAATCAATGTATGAGATTGACACTATTGACAGTCAGTTATGCTTACGTTGTCGTAACCTTATGTCAATCTCATACATTGATTATTCTATTCTAGCGTTTATGCTACTTGGCAGGCACCTACATTAGATGCGTATGTCCTCCACGTGTTTACAATGGTTTACAAGATTACGGCTATTGGTTTACAAGCTATATGTAATATGTAATTGGCCCCACAGAGTTTATGCGTCATTTGAGCTTAGAGCTTTTACAGAGCCTGATTTTACTTTGGCAGCCCATTACATTTTTGAAGTAAATACTTCTTTACGCAAGCTAGACTTGGGGAGTAAGCTGGTGAATGCGTGACGTGAGCGTTAGGAAAAGTGCTGATCGGGCGAGGCGAACGCAAGTTGAGAGAGATATATAAGTTAGTGAAGATAGAAAGAGATAGAGAGTTACGTTTCGTATATTAGGCAAGAGAGAGAGGTGCGAGTTTTCTTTCTCTCTTTCTCATTCCATCCATCAGCCTTTCGATGTCCACTGCTGGACATAGGCCTCCCCAAGAGGGGATATTGCCGTAATCGCCACGCTTGGCAGGCGGGTTGGCGATCGCAGTGGATGTTGTTAATACTCGAGGGAGTGCTGCTGCCCACTCGTCCGGTATTCCCTCAGTCGGCTCTTACGACTCCCATGGGTGGAGAGGGGTGAGACAATTCTAAAGCCGGCCCCACACGGCAAACGGCTCGGCAGCTCTTTCTCATTGTTTGTTATATATTATTATATATTTTTTATGCTTTCAATATTCGATTTTGCTTAAAAAACATTGCATTCAATGTTGATTAAATATGTCTCAAAAAGTCAACTGGCGCAACTCGGGATCGATCTTGATGTTAGTGAAATGAAGCCAGATGTTTATGCCCCAAGACGAACAAATCATTAATACTGTATGTCAAATGTGGGGTTTAGTTAATACATGTTCGGGAACGATAGGTAAATTGCGACGTTTTCATTGGTCGTACGTCGATTGTCACACAAGTTTAAATAAAATTAACGAAATAGTTTTTTCACATAACTGTATTCAATTGTTAATAGATATTAATATTATTAATAATATATATATTTATTGTTAAGTTTTACTTCAGTTGTGTGGTCTAAAGGTCGTTTTTTTTAATGCTATGGAGCTTTTTTTTTATTTAGTAAATACGACATGAACACAATGAATAATTACGCATAATATATTTTATGTCCCAAATGTGACCACCAAATTACCTATATAGTAAAAACTAGCCTTTGCCCGCGGCTCAGTCGCAGTCAAAAACTAGTTTAAGTTTAATCAACGGCTATTAAATAAAAAAAAGTCTCGTCAGAATCCGTTCGGTAGTTTTTTCATGATGCGCGAACGAACAAACAGACAAACCGACAAACAAACAAAATGTTTTGTAATTTTTTCTCAAATATATTAAATGTACAGTACAGACACAGCTCTGTTACAGCTTTATAATAGATAGTAGTTAGGAAGAATTGCAAAAACATACTAACTTATAAAAATCAAGCAAACGAAGAATCAAGACTTTAGTATGCCTACCTATTAAGAATTTTATAATTTATTTTGAAGTCTAATAATAATCCCGTGGTCCATTCCAAGAACTCGGTATGAGAAGGCTATCCGAGTAATGACAAATAAAATGCTATTCAGTTTGTCCTTTGTTAACCGTGAAAGACACGCTATGAAACTTACATTATTACCATTTGTCTTTTGACATGGGAACACAATGGGAATTTTGTTATTTTTGCTTTGCTTAGAACATAACATTGAAATCTCCTACACTGTTTATTACAAATCAAAACTTAATTATAATAAAATGATAAGCGAAGCTACCATTTATATTTTTCAAGGATTAGGTACTGTGGTTGATTATCTTTCGTGATCACATAATTTAAGTACCATGTCATTCTCGATCGTAATTACGAGTAGATAGGTAACTTAGTAGCCACTATAGTACCTAGTAATTTGAACAAATCATTGAAAATATCCACGTTTTGGTTCCTATAGGTAATTATAATTGTTAATTATTAGGTATGTTTTTTTTATTATACTACGTAGGTGACTAACGAGCATATGTCCCATGGTAAGCGGTTACCGTAGCATATAGACGCTAGCAACAGAGGTATCGCGTGAGCGCGTCGCCATCTTCTAGGATTAGAATAGGAGGTGCATAGGAAAGATAATAAAGAGACGATAGGTAGAATACTAAGGTCCTAATTTAAGTAAGTACATATGTTTTATCCTAATACTTCTTAATAATATAATCTCAGGCCTTTACCCCGAAAGGACAAGCAGAGGTCAGACGATACTTCAAGTTGTAGAATGCTCGAGTCTATTGCCGTCCACAACTGCAAACTCTGTGGTGCTAGGACTCTCAGTTCGGAGATCCATCCTGGGCAGTATATGTAATACAGTGTGTAAATGACGTCGTACCAATAATGGATACCATAGTTTCGGTACACGATTCTGAACACCCATGTGGTGGGGCTCTTCATGAAAATTGCATTTTTTTTTTAAATTGAATGGGATCTGAATTCGTTATATTGTTCTAAATTAGATTTTAAGGTAATAAACCCATTAACCATTGATTTACTCCGAAAACTACAGTGGATTATAACCTTCGTCATGTTTTTTAGTCGCGTTGTTAATGATTCGATGGAGGCTAAAAAATTGCTAACTATGTAACGGTATAACAAATAATGTTTTGGATAAGTACCTGAAATTATAGAGAAACCATATTAATTACTCGTATTTATATAATAAACACTTAAGAAAACAAAAGTAACAAAAACAATACTTTTGCTCATATAATAACAAAAACATTAATTACACATTTTTGGCACCGGCTTCAAACACATATCAGTAGGTGTCTAGCACGGAAATCGTATGTTACCAATTATTTTTGGCCTTTTTAGTTCCCAGGTGTATTTAGAAGGCGGTTTTTTTTAATAATTTAGTTTGGCGTTACTTACAAAATAAATAATAATAATAATATGCGTAAGTTAGTGTAGGTAGCACAATACATTAGGGGCCAACCATAAATTACGTCACACGAATTTCATGATTTTTTGACCCCTCCCCCGTCCTTGTCACAGTTGGTCACATTGGTGAGACCCCCCCCTACCTAGTGTGATGTCACATATTTTGCAATTTTACATTTAGAAATTTATGAAATTAAAGCCGCAGTGTTCCGAAATTATTTATATTTCCTTTTAAAGTATTTTTCAGTAAATCAACATCAAATCAAACAGGCATGAAAATTAACAAAACATTAAAAACACCAATTATGGTGTTTTTGTGTGCAATTCACACACGGCAGAAGTGAAACTTCTGAAAAGTAGCCTCCGAGAGATTGAGATGGATATACTAGAGTAGAGTAGCACACCGTGTGGGGCCGGCTTTAGAATTGTCCCACCCCTCTCCACCCACGGGAGTCGTAAGAGCCGACTGAGGGAATACCGGGGGAGTGGGCAGCAGCACTCCCTCGAGTAAGAATAACATCCACTGCGATCGCCAACCCGCCTGCCAAGCGTGGCGATTACGGCGCTATCCCCCATATGAGCGAAACACATGTTGTGACCTTCTCTTGGGGAGGCCTATGTCCAACAGTGGACTTCGAAAGGCTGATGGATGGATGGATACTAGAGTATCAGGAGTATTAGGATAAAATGTAAGGCTTATAATTTTGTACCAAGCTTAAAATGACCTCTCATTAATTAAATTTAATGGTGCATTCTAATTCATTTAAATTTTGTTTTCTGTAACGATATTATAATAAATTAACATTTAATTACTCCGTGTGGTGACGGACTAAGAATACAAGTATCACCACCCCACCACCCTTCTTTCCCACGGGTGTCGTATAAGGCGACTAAGGGAAGTAAGCAATTATCATCCATTGCATGACTGGTGGTAGGCCTGGGTACCAAATGGTACTCACTTGGTATCGGGCCCGAGCGGGTTGGTACTACCATCTCCCGTGTAACCAGCCATGAAGTACATTGTTGCGTTTTGGCTGTAGCACGAGATAGCTGTTTATTCTTTCATTTCATATCGGTGAAATGAAATGGTGAGCAGCGGCTTGACAATACTCTCGGTATAGTTGAATCCATGAACTTTAATGGACTTTTCTGCAACTGACTTAATCCTATACATTTATGTGTTTGTTTCTTTATCGTGACGCATTTTCGTTTCATCGAATTTCAAAGCAAAAAGATTCTAAAGAAGTTTCACTTCAAAAATTCATGTGTCGCTTTCTTTTTGACAGTTTTTTTTTGTAATCCTTGATTCTATATTTCACTTCACTTTTAACATTGTCACTACTCCTCAAACTTTTCCATAATGTGTTAACTTTTTCTTGTACTTACATTTTTTTTTTATTAGCATAATCTGCGTTGTATACTTAATATAATTTACGCTAAATATTACCTAAATCCCGTGTTTTTTTTCATTTTAAAAGTGTTTCATAAGTTAAAAATCACCAAATAGTAGAACTAAGAAAACGACATTGTTCACTCGGCAAAAGTCAATTATCGAATAAATAGAAACAAAGAAATCACGGCAAGGTGCAGTGTGGCGGCATTTATCAAAAGCGGTCGGCTCGTGACAGTAGTACAGCGCAGTGCAAATTTGCCAACAAAACAATTTAAACCTTATAGTCATGGAGATAAGAGTTGCAACTATTTTTATGTTATTCTGTAGTCGGTATGTAGTTTAAATTTAGTGTTGTATTACTTAAATATAAAACATTATATTTTGAAAAAATGTGATGTCACAAAATTTGGGACCCCTCCCCGCCCCTTGTCACTCAATGTCACACTTCGTCGACCCCCTCCCTCCCCCTTAACGTGTGACGTAATTTATGGATGGCCTCTTATGGGGGCCTCCCCATTCCTTGGGTGCATCTGGTATGATAAAGCATCGAGGATGTTTTTTTTTATTGCGTTATCGAGAGTATTGTCATGCCGCTGCTCACCATTTTGTGTCACCGATATGAAATGAACGAATAAACGGCTATCTCCTGCTACAGCCAAAACGCAACGATGTGCTTCATGGCCGGTCACACGGGAGATTGTGGTAGGTACCAACCCGCTTGGGCCCGATAGCGATACCAAGTGAGTACTCCCACTTGGTATCGCTACCCAGCCCTACCACCAGTCACGCAATGGATGATTATTGCTTACTTCCCTTAGTCGCCTCATACGACACCCATGGTAAAGAATAGGGTGGTGACACTTGTATTCTTAGTCCGTCACCACACGGAACCTGAGTCTGAAAATGACAAAGATAAACTTAAATCGTAATAGAGAAAGAAATAGAGCACAGGGTCTCGGAGAGTGTTCTAAAGACTGTAAAGAAAGGCTTTGTATATAATATGGGTACGCCACCTAAACGCATTTCTGTAATAAGACAGCGAGGTTTCAGAGTAAACGAAAAAATATGAATTTTTTTAGATATTTGGTAGTTTTTTAAAAACCGCTCCACCGATTTCTTTAAAATTTATATGGGACCATTTCGGTGTAAACCCCTTTCAAACAAAAAAAATGTTTTCCTTTCCTGTTGTTTATATTTTTTATGTGTTTCGGCCCGAACATACATAAAAAAAATATAAACAACCGAATTGAGAAGAACCTTCTCCTTTTTTTAAAGTCGGTTAAAAATAAGTGTGTATACGCACAGTTAATATAAAGAAACACGTTGTGTAAGCTAGCTTGATATCTATGGCACATTGCATCCAGCTTGAAAAATAAAAGTACCTAAAAATTAAAAAAGTAAATTTTGTAAACGTATAATTTGAAAACAATCTACTAGAGACTGTTTTCAAATTTTAGGTATAAATTAATTGTTTGGATGGTCGTAGTTACAATAAAAACCAACACAACAATAGATTTCCAACAATATTATATTTATTAATTTATCAGGCAACACAATGAAGGCCAACCCTCCGGCCTTCATTGTGCTGTTGTCTGCAGTTTTGTGGATTTGGAGAAAGCATTTGACACTGTTGTACGAAAGGAACTTTGGGACATTTTGCCGGAGTATGGTATTAGCGGTTGACTGCTACAAGCGGTGCAGTGCAACTACATGGACTGCAGAGCTTGTGTGCGGCTGGATGATGGAATGTCACCCTGGTTTGACGTCAATATCGGCGTCAAACAGGGCTGCGTTCTATCAGCCAGACTGATTATCATATATCTGGATAAATGTCTACAAAGGTTGAATGAAATGAATGTGGGAGTTCAGATGGGCGACTCAATGGTTAAGTTGCTGCTATATGCAGACGATGCGGTCCTATTAGCGTAGTCTGCGACTGACCTGCAAACCCTAGTTGACGTAATGGCAGAAGATTGTAAGAAAAGGGGCCTACGTGTGAATGTGAGCAAAACCAAATTAATGGTTTTTGAAAGAGAAGAAGCCAGAACCGATGTTAGAGTAGCAATAGGAAATGGTGTGCTAGAACAAGTGGATGAATTTGTATATCTTGGATGTGGATTCAGTCGGGATGGAAGGTACACCACTGATGTAGAAAGAAAAGTGAATGCGGGAAATAGAGTGAACGGAGCATTGGGACAACTTCTCGGCAGCCACCACCTCAGCCAGAAGGCACGTGTCGCAATACACAACGCAGTGCTTGTCCCAACGTTATTATATGGAAGCGAGAGTTGGGTATGTAAAAAGAAGCATGAGAGCAAAATCAATGCGGTCGAAATGCGATCTCTGCGGAGAATCTGTGGAGTGAGGCTGACTGACTGCATTCGTAACGACGACGTAAGAGAGCGAGTAGATATGAAAGAGAATATTGGTGTAAAGATGCGAAAGGGAATGCTCCGATGGTTCGGACATGTGGAAAGAATGTCGGACAAGCGACTGGTTAAGAAGATATACAATGCGAAAGTGGAAGGATGTAGGTACAGGGGGAGACCGAGACTCACCTACTTAGACCAAATTGGCATGACCAATTTATTGAAGGAAGGTGGAGTCAGGAGTCTCCGAAACCGGCGAGCGTGTATGAAGAGAGTTATGAATGTTGAGGAAGCGAGAGATGTATGCAAGAATAGAGCCTCTTGGCACTCTGTTCTCTCTGCTTACCCCGCAAGGGAAATGGCGTGATGATAAGTAGTAGTAGTAGTAGGCAACACAATGTAGCCTGTTGCGGAAACGTTGCTTAGGAATCAATTAAAATATTATTAATTCATTTATTTATTTTGACACTACCATATATACATCAATATTTATCTAATAATATAAGAACGTTAATGATAAATTTCTTTTTTTGCTATAAAGTTGTCCACGGATGAGCCCAGAATGGACAATCATGTTCTTTATGGTGGCAGTCCACAAAAGACAATTTTATATTAAACTAGCCTTTGCCCGCGACTCCGCCGCAGCTAAAAGCTAGTTTTTAGGTTATATCTCAAGTTCTCGATATAGTAGCGATATAAAAGGTATACCAGTTGTTAAGTATAATCAAATGAAAAAAGTTGCATCAAAATCCGTTCACTAGTTTTTGCGTGATGTGCGAACAAACAAACAGATAAACAGACACACAGAAAAAAAAATAAAAAAAAAAGATTTGTGTTTAGACATGCCTATATAGCCTAATACAGTCATTTTTTCTCAAATATCTTAAATGTACAGACATAGCTCTGTTACAGCTTTATAATAGTATAGATAGATAAGAAAAAATAATTACGTTAAATATATAAGAGGGTGGAAGACTAAATAATATTTGTTTGTAAGTCTAAAGTACCAAGTGAAATTGCGAAGTACGGGTATATTCAATAAATTGGTGCATGTAAAGTACTCGTTATACTTGTATTATTCCTACGATATCAGAGGATTTCTACATCGCTGCCTATGCAATGACAATGGTGAATGAATAAAAGGTTAAAAGCGTAGTTTTTTTATTTAAAAAACTAACATGTATGGCGCTGGATACAAGCTTTAAAATTGTTTTATTGTAGTTAGGATACTTAATTATGTATACATTTTTCGCGTAAACAATAACAATCAACGTTTTTCACTTGTGCCAATAAAGAATTATCTATCGTGTGTTTGTTTAGGAAATGGTTTTATAAATTTGATGTAAATTGGATTCGTGTCAAACAGTAAACCTTGATATTCAGTAAAATATTTTAGTCAAAATTGCAATCTTTATTTTAATATTATGTCAAAGTGAATTTGCTTGTTTGTTACGATTTCACTCTATAAATAGGTACTGTACCGGCCATCACGAACTTTTCTATAAATCTAGTCCGGAGCTTAAAAATGGGCGTAGGTATCGTATTTTTCCGGGATGTTTAGTAATTAATCCCGGAAAAATGATCGATTTCTGTGGGATAACTGTTATGGAATAAATATACCTAATATCATGTGTCATAGAGTGACGTAGGTACTCGTATATTATATTGACGCGATTTTGAAGTCCGCACTAACGTTGTACGCAGAATCTACTTCTAAATAATCGAACACGGCAACAACAATCTTATACACTTATATAAGACTAGCTTTTGCCCGCGGTTTCGCCGCAACCAAAAGCTAGTTTTTCGGTTATATCTCAGGGCCCCGATATAGTAGCAGGATAAAATGTATACCAGTTTTTAAGTCTAACCAAGAGCTCTCAAATAAAAAAAGTTGCATCAAAATCTGTTCAGTACTTTTTGCGTGATGCGCGAACAACCAAACAGACAAAAATTAAAAAAAAGAATGTTGTGTGTTTATACACGCCTATAGCCTATTACAGTATTTTTTTCTCAAATATCTTAAATGAACAGACACAGCTCTGTTACAGTTTTATAATAGTATAGATAACAAAAAGTAATTACGTTAAATATAGATATAAGAGGGTGAAAGACGGAATCTGAAGGAGGCTTACATTAATCTTATTGATAATGGCTAAATGAGTAAAAAAATAACAAATTTCAGTTAACCAAAAATAGTGTAAAAGTATATTCACTCAAAATAGGTCCTTACATAAATGTAATTGGCGTTTCGTCAAACTGGCCACTTTGATCTCAAACATCTGGGGTTTGGTTAGGAATCCCAAATTCAAATTTATTTCGAATTTAGGCTTGTGTTTTATATAAAACACCAATAATTATGAGTAAGCAGAACTTATTAATAAATATTCGTCTTTCTGATGAAACACAAGGCACGCGCGTAAGTAACGAAAATTGATGCTCGTTAAAGTTCATAGTTGAGAAAGGAAAAATGGTTATTCCAGGCTAATCCCAGCATGGGCTGGCTCGATCGGGGAAGTACTACCCTTTCACAGAAGATCAGCGTGAAGCAACGGTACTCCTACTGTTGTTTCGTATGGTGAGTGAGAGCACCTGAGGTCTAAACCCCTACCCTATCCTCTCCTTATTTATTCGTTCTAACATCTCTTTATTATCCTTTTTAATCTCTCTTTTCTATCTCTAAGGATAAGCTACTAAAATCTTACCTATCCTTTCCACGTCCTATCCCTATAGGTAAGCCTTGGAGATGGCGACGCGTGAGTGATACCTCTGGTGTTGCTAGCGCCTATAGGCTACGCTAACTGCTTATGGTAGGCTGTATGCTTGTTTGTCACTCACATAGTGTAAAAAAATCGGCCAAGTGCGAGTCGGACTCGCGCACGAAGGGTTCCGTACCATTGACTAGGTAAACAACATTACACTATTCTCTGTAACCGTGGTGTTTGGCTGTTACCAAATTTTGCAAGTAAACTTTGACTCATTTCGTGGTTTTCAACTTAGACTTAAATGCGCATAACGAAACAGTTTTAAATGTAAGGACTTATGTTACCATTAGAGTCATTCGAGGTAACTGTGCGCAGTGGGTAAGCGTGCGCAATCGCCTAGATTTAGGACTAAAATGATTGGGCTTGCGCATTTTTACCCACTGCGCACATATGACTCTAAAGTAGGCGCCATCGTGGATGAGTTTTAATAGTGTTAATTCCATCAGCTTTTTAAACTTTTATTATTATCTGTAATGGCGTAAGAATTAGGTAAGTAATATAAAGAAAGTGGTGTTAACAATTACTTGATAGGTAGGCATGTAGGTAGTAGGACCGCCCACTTTTGTTTATGATTTTCAGTTAAGTACCTATCTACTTAATTTTCAGACAGTTTAGATAATATGGGAGCCCCCCTTAAATAACTGTTTTATATTAATTTAATTCTTTATTTTTAAAGTGAATATATAACTAAATATTCTGTGAATATTTCAAGCATTTAACTGTTGCCGTTATCAATATCTAGCAAAAACGAGTTAAAAAATCACGTTTGTTGTATGGGAGCACCCCATAAATATTAATTTAATTTTCATTTAATTATTTATTTTTAAAGATAATATATAACTAAATATCCTGTAAACATTTCAAGCATCTACCTGTTGTTGTTATCAATAGCGAGCAAAAAACGGCAATAAAATCACGTTTGTTGTATGGGAGCTCCCCTTAAATATTTTTTTATTTTATTTTTAGCATTTGTTGTTATAGCGGCAACAGAAATACATCATTTGTGAAAATTTCAACTGTCTAGCTATCGCCGTTCTTGAGATACAGCCTAGTGACAGACGGACGGACAGACAGAGCAAAAACGACTAAAGAAACACGTTTGTGTATGGGAGGCCCCCTTAAATATTTGCTTTATTTTAATTTAATTATTTATATTTAAATATTTTATATATATTTTTAGCATTTGACATGCTTAGCAACATACATTAAACACAAAGTGAAAAATGTGAAATCGATAATAACAGTCACGAGTAGGATTCGAACCTGCATCTCCTGGATACCGTCCAGATGCTTTGCCAATTCAGCCATCGTGACCCTTGCTCCTGACTGCTAATCTCGATAACACATTCTTACTTAACGTCTTTGGGTGACGCCTGCACCATCTGTCGGAAGTATTTTCATACATTATACCGACCAGGTAAACTTAATTTTACAACTAAGATTTTACCTAATAATTACGCAAGCCCTATAAATATTTAGATATTTTATATATATATTTAGCATTAAACATGCTTAGCAACATACATTAAACACAAAGTGAAAAATGTGAAATTGAAAATAACAGTCACGAGCAGGATTTGAACCTGCATCTCTATATGTGTATGGACAGACAGACAGCGAAGTCTTAGTAATAGGGTCCCGTTTTGAACCTTCGGGTACGGATCCCTAAATAATTATTATAAATATTTAGGTTGTTATTATAAAAAAAAATAGATAAAATGGCGGATAATACTAGATACAACAGCTAAATTGTTCATAAACGCACATTTTCACAAATTACATTTTCCATCACATATAATCTACTGTGGGTATGTAGTCATACATTTGTTCCTAAAATTTTTTTTAACTTGATGAATGATTATCATAAAACATACAGAGTTTTAGAATATGTAATTGAACAGTATGGTTGTCTGTGGATCATAACTTAAAATGGTTTGGTCTGTCCAACAGAATAAATAAAAACCTTGTCATCACTTAAAATGCATTGTTTTTACATCAATGTATTTCATGATATTAGAGCCAATACGACGTACGTCCATTTATTATGTATGTTACCATTAATTTGTATAATTCAGGTATTCTACATAATGCCTAGGCAATGTATAGTATCCCTGTGCGTCCCGGCAAATGAATTCCTAGGGAAATATATTTCCCAGGGATTGTATAGAGTACCTGCTCGTCCACTGGCAATATTACTTGCAGTTGCAAATGATAGGCTACTGTTTTTATTTTGGAAATATAAATAGAACTCTAACCTATATGGTGTATAGTAACTTTTAAAGATTCTGGAATTGTACACATATTATAAACGGGTCGTTTTTCGCGTATAAATTAGTTGAAATTATTAACTACCTTTTACCCGACGCTTCATTCAACTGCGTTTCAGCAGCCGTGGTCACGGGACTTTAACTTTTTTTTTTATAATTATTTATTCATAAACATTTTTACAATCTTTTAACAACAAGAAGCAGCGAAATAAAACCGTAATGGTTTATATATAGCTGCATTATCACTCTAAGTTGCGAAAGTCAATATTTATAAACTACCCATACATACACACCCATGAAGGATACATTCTTTATGAAACTGCTATCAATATAGAAAGACAGAAAAAAATCATAGAAAATGCTGAGGCTTTATGTCTACCTTCTCGGTCAGGAATACGTATTTGAGGAGTTCCCTGCAATTCTCCGTGTTATGTAAAAGTTTAGTGATATGGTGTATTACCAATATACCTTGTAGTCTATGAGTCTAGGTCAGAAATACTGGGGTCCTGAATACTGGAAGGGTTTCCATAAACGCTTCGCGCTCTTGTTTTATGCACATTACCGTCAGCACATTCGGCATAGCGCCTAAATGGGTGTCTTCTATCTATTATATGTATGTATTTACAAAGACAAAGTAATATATGTATTATATCCGTAATCTGGTACCCATAGCACAAGCGTTAAGCTTAGTTTGGGACCAGAGGACGTTGTGTGAAATGTCCGTGAACATTTATTTATTATTATTATTATTTATAAAATAAATAATATTACATGCATTGCCTACACGTTTTAGGTATTCTTTACATTTCTTTAGTGATAGAGCCTTGCTTATTCCAGCACGAATGGGCCAGCTCGATCAGTGAAGTACCACTCTCTCACAAAAAATCAACGTGTAACAACGGTAGTTCAGCCTACTGTTTTGTTTCGTATGGTGAGTAAGAGAGCGCCGGAGGCCCAAACCCCTCTCCCTATCCTCTTCTTATTATCCTTCCTAATCTCTCCTTAATATCCTACCTATCCTCTCCTTATCATCTTTCCTATCCAGCTCCTATTAATTTCCTTGGAGATGGCGACGCGCATATGATACCTCTGGTGTTACTAGCGTCTATAGGCTACGGTAACCGCTTACTATCAGGTGGGACGTATGCTTGTTCGCCACCGTAATAAAAAAAAATCATTGTCTAGGTATTATATACAATACCTAATTATACAAATTGCCGGTAACATGAATATACTCGTACAGTATATGGGTTCTAATACAACTGTTCAATATAAAATTGCACTTATGCATTGGAAATTCGTATGCGAGAGAACCGTTTTGGATATTACAAATATCTTTGTACATTATGCATATGCTTATGCTCATTTTCCTTTATAGGCTGAATAAGAGATACATTATCTTTTATTACGTAAGATAAATTAATAGAATAGGAATTTAAACTGTATCGTTGTTGCATTATTGTTGTTGTATTACCTAAACATAAATTTAGCTTTTTTTTAATACTAACTGCCTCGGTGGCGTAGCGGTAGTGTATGCGACTGCTAATCATGAGGTCTCGGGTTCGATCCCCGGATCGGGCAATGTTATTGAGCGTTTTCCTAAAAAGAAAAAATCTCAGTAGCAGCCCGGAGTTTGGAAATGTGCCCGGTAGACGTCAATAAGCTCGCCCCCTATTACGTGGGACTTAAGCATACCTGGCGAGTCGTGGGTGTGTAATACACCTCTGCCTACCCCTTCGGAGAATACAGGCGTGATGCTATGTTTTTAATGCTTATGGTGGCAGATGAGCCACGGCCCACCTGATGGTAAATAGTAACCGTCGCTCATGGACTCAACTATACCGAGAGTAACTATTGTCAAGCCGCTGCTCACTATTTCATTTCACATATTATATTAAATGAAAGAATAAACGGCTATCTCCTGCTACAACCAAAACACAACGATGTGCTTCATGGCCGGTTACACAGGAGATGGTGGTACCAACCCGCTAGGAGCAGATAGCAAGTGAGTACTCCCACTTGGTACCCAGCACTACCATCAGTAATGCAATGGGTGATAAATGCTTACTTCCCTTAGTCGCTTCGTACGACACCCGTGGAAAAGAATGGAGTGGTGACACTTGTATTCTTAGTCGGTCACCACACGGATAAATATATTTGTTAAAATTACAAATCTAAGAATCCTTACATCCTTACAGATATTATCAATTCGAAAGTGAGTGTTACCTTCACGCTGTAAATACTGAAACAATCATCATACAATTTTGCATACATATAGTCCAGCCATTGTGCTTGGAAAAGGACATACATCATGCTTTGTTAATCCCGGAGAAATTAACAGTGACTCTATTTTTACATAGAAGATACCTATGTGCCATAGAGCGATGTATATATATTGTTAGGTCCACGCGGACATCCGCGTGGACCTAACCAGGACTACATAGTCCTGGGCAATCTAGTACCTACATAAAGATAGGTACCTACTCACAAATCTTTTAGTGAGTATCGGTCCCGATTGAAGTTATTGAAGCCAAACCTTCTTTTTAACTGACGAAGAAAATGGAGGAGGTTCACGTCTCGTATATTTTATTTTATGTTAGACCACGCATAACTTTTTACAGATTAGACCAATTTTGATAATTATTTTTTTTATGGATAGGGTATACTCCGAAGTGGTACCCATTGAATAAAAATTCTAACGCTAAGGGTAGAAAAGTACAGGATGATTGCGTATTCACTCACTGATTTTAATAATGAGTTATGTATCGGGTAACTCAGTTAACTCGTTATCGTCAGTGAATTTTTTTTGCTAAAAAGTTTTTACTGTCCTAATTTAGGCTAGAATAGCCTGTTATTGTTTATAATGGACGTAAAAGGAATTTCTATATTTCACTCGGAAAATATTAGCCAGTTATCGTTGTTGTTACCATAAATCTTATTGTTTAGCAATCTAATTAGTTTTATGCCTTAACTTGAGAATATACGGATTTTAATTATGTGAATAATAATGCTTAAGTGGAAATGTGAAGGCCACATCGCTCTCGCATTCAGCCATGGTCCGAAACGAGCGTAGGCAGCGCCGTCTCCTTTTGCGTGGAGGTGATGTCACACAAAAGAGGCGGGAAAACGAACGGGAGATGACTAGGAGTTACCCGTCCCGCAGAAGACGCGCTAGGCGTCAGATGGCGCTTAAAGATCTTCGGCACCGTGACGAGACTGATGGGCTAGGGCAGTCTGTCTAACTAGCAGGAGTAGGCCTGAGTAGGGACGCACGTGTTGCGTGAGTGCCTCTCGATTAAAGAGGGCCCTCCAAAACAGAGCGGTCATCAGAAATGGAGGCCCAGACCTGCCGAGGTGGAGGAACTCATGCGCAGGCTCTACCTCTGGCTAGTCTGAAGGAACAACGTGTGGTTTTAGCAGATAGCCCAGTTCCACTGGGAGCCCGGCATAACGACTCCGCCTGGCGCCTGCCCAAGGATTTCTTTGTGTAGAAAAGGGTCACATTGCTCGGAAAACCTATAATTAAGTTACTGCTAGGTGATCTACTAAGCTCCTACTACGGGTCGACGGGCCTCGTGGCGCAGTCGGTAGTGTAACCGACTTCTGTGTACGAAGACCATTGCAAGCAGGCATCACAGGTCGCTCATTGAGACACTCTTGGGTAGGCTTGTAACCCGACAACACAGGTGGAGAGACGGCATACAGAGGGTTTCTTTGGGTAGGCGTGTAAACAACAAATTTGATGTTTTTACCAGTTATTATTGATTTGATTTTATTATTACTCGGACTTGTAATGAAATTACGAGAGTTTCAACTCTCAATTCGTAAGGATAAACTTGTATTGATCGTTGTGTAATGAGGTTACTTTAATTTCAGTTCATTTCAAGAATACCTGGTGTGCTCAGAGCGGACGGTGAGGAGATCTTGTGGCGATGAGGCAGCTTTGTTTACCAAGAACTTCCTTGAACGAATGGCATCTAATATAATTAGGGTAAGCATTTTGAATTTTTTTCTTTATTTTTATCGTCAATAGGATGCGTGACCTCATGGTATTCACGAGGCTCTAGGTTGCAGCCCGAAACGCTTATATATAGATCCGCCTCTGTATGAACCTATAACCATTTTTTTTATATAAATATTGGATTAATGTTAATTACCAAGTTAATAAAGTAGGCAAATAAAGCCTTCGTATAATTATGTTCTGCACAATCAATCTGAAAAAGGTTAAGGCAACTAAAGCCTCTACAGTATTTTATAACGAGACCTGAAACTTAGAAGCGCTCAAAGTATAATTAAAAAACTATATGGTTGTCTGTAAAGTCGGTTTACGGATGATAATTTTACGTGAAAACGTCATATATGTTTTCTGAGAGTTTCAGAAGCAATGCATCGGTCGCCATACATTTCGAAACGTGACACTTTTTCGTGCGTGTAGCCGGTGTTCATCGATTTATAAGACGTTATCACGTCAAAAAATATATGGTCTATATTTAAACGAGCCTGATAAGAATTATTAATCTAAAGCTTTTTATCAACATTGATGTATAGAATAAAAATGTCAACGATGGTGCTGTAATATGAGATTACGACCAGAGGGATAAGGATTTTCTAAGAATCATACATGTTTATGACTTATGACATATAGATATTGGATTGGCATCTAGAACTTGCTATCGGGTGGTCTGCGGCCCGTCTGCCACCCGCGAATATCCGCAAAATTATATCATCGATATTTTTCTTAGCGTTGGTCAGTACAACAACATCATATTATAAAGTTTTTACAGTGTTGTTTGCATCCTATGCTAATTTGAACCATCTATTTACCTTATAATAGATAATTATGACAGATGCTCACGTTTTTCGGACATAATAATTAGACATATGGCTGTTAATCATTAAAAAAAAATGATTTATCGAGTATTAAATTAACTTCTATTTTTTTCAATCAGATCGGAATTTCTACGTCAGTTTTATTTATCTAATAATATACAGAAGACATTTTAATACCACCATAACATTACTTTTTCTTTTGTTTCAGAATTTTTGCCTTGAATATAAAGGACAAGAGTGCAGTTTATTTGGAAAAGGAACACATGTTTCCCACAATGTCCTATTAATCAGTGTTGCAAGCCTCGCGCACTTTTTTGCATCTAGTAATTTAGTTCCTACGTATTTTTTTAGGTAAACCAACAACGCAAAATTAAACTTAGAATGATGTGTGGCGCGCGATTGCCAGTAATTAATTTGTTAATCATGAATGACTGATGCAACGTGCAATGAACTGTAAGCAATTAATGCGGGTTAACGCTACTGTTCCTCAATTAACTACACACTAATAGATACTATTTATTTTAGGTGTAGTTTATAATCTCATTCTTTGCGCCTTAATATCACCCGTTGTATACTATACATTTGTATAATAATATAATTAAGAACACCGAGTGTTTGTTATAAGCTTTATAAAACCTCGACAGCATTGTTGCCAAATACTTAGTTAAGTATAGTAATGATTGTGCAGGTAATTTTGAACTGCTTACGTAAAACCTTAAACCATTCATTTAAAATTGCTCAAACAAATAAATTAAAAAAATACACATTCGGTAAATTAATATTGTAATTTTACGAAATTGTTAGTTCGTTATTGGCTGTTAAACATTTTATTTTTATAATATAGCGATTAGCTATATATATGATAGTCAAAGATTTTAATGGGTGTTGTCTTTTTTCTAAGGCTAGAACATCCTGTGATATAATTAAGAATTATGCCACTTAGAATTATGCCGATAATATCGAAACAAAGTAAGACATATTATATATACTCGTAGTTGGTAAAACGATCGCAGGTGTGGAATTCGAACTACTGTTTAAGCCGCTTTGTATTTATTTAGGTGAATGCATACGATGGCAAGATAATATGTTGATCTCGTTACCAGCGCGGCATTCCAGGGGTCACAGGATAAGACTGGGTCACATTCTGCTTATAATCACAAACGGTCGGCTTACGTACCTACATGCCTGTTTCACATGTTTATTGGAATATTAATTATGGACAATTAATTAGCACGTAGAGGAGTAGTGCCTAATTCATTGTTCTGCTATTTTATTTAAGAGATTATACCAATGCCAATTTAATATTGGCAATATTGGGATGTCCTTCTGCCTGGAACCAGAACAAACGTTGAAGCGCTAGGTATCGCATTGTGTTATTAATTTTAAATTATCGCGTGGTCGAAAACATATCAGGTAATCACTTTAAAATAATGAGGTTCTTCGAGAGCTAAGTGTTAAAGTTTTCTCCGCAGTGCCGTAAGAGAAACTCAGCATTTTGTTTTTAACAACGCTTTTGCCGAAGATAATAAAAGTGTGTACAGAGAGATACACGCGAACCTGTATCTATTTATATTTTATGTAACGGAATCTATGAATTTGATTTTCACCGAGAGAGGAGGTACCTATTACCTATTAAGTCAATAATATGTTATTATATATTGAACATGTAATTCTATTTAGATATGTATCTGTTCCCTAGTATATGTATATACTATAATTGTATACCGATGTCTCCTTCTATTATTTTTGCTCAATAATAACGATTATATAAATGAGAAATCAATTAACACATCCCAATTGATATTATCAGCGACAGTGCTGTCTGTCTGTGGATTATATCGGACTCCTTCGCTCTAAGGCCTCGGTCACGAACTCAGCGGCGAAGATATAAAATCAACTTTATTTTTTTGTAAATTTTACCTTGCTTAACTAATATTTTTCGGAGTCGTGAATAAGAAAAATTAAACGTGAGAAACAGAATTGTGCCCGGTAGACGGCAAGAGGCTCGCCACCTATTACGTGGGACCTAAACATAGCTGGCGAACCGTGGTTGTGTAATACACATCTGCCTACCCCTTCGGGGAATACAGGCGTGATGCTATGTTTTGTTAAAAAAGAGACGCGTAAAAAATATCCATCCATCCATCCATCAGCCCTGTCTACTGCTGGATATAGGCCTCCCCAAGAATGGGGGATAGTGCCGTAATCGCCACGCTTGACAGGCGGGTTGGCGATCGCAGTGGATGTTGTTAATACTCGAAAGAGTGCTGCTGCCCACTCCCCCGGTATTCCCTCAGTCGGCTCTTACGACGCCCATGGGTGGAGAGGGGTGGGACAATTCTAAAGCCGGCCCCACACGTCAACGGTAAAAAATATATACTTAATTTAAAAAGTCCATACTTAGTTAATATACCTAATACTTTCTGATATTTACGCGAATATTAAATATTATGAAGTACCTAAAGCTATTTTTACGTAATCTATGGAATGTATTTTCTACTATCCCGACGTCTCGAAAACCATGCCTGTCCGTGACCAGTAAAGTAGTCAAAACGTAGGGACAGTAGAAAGTGTAGAAAGTCAAGTAAACGTGATAGATTCCATGAAGGTATATATTTATGCAGAAATATTTTTTTGTGGTTGTTAAAAAGGAGTTTGGATTTTAGTTACAAAAACTAAGAGCTAATATGTTGACTTTTTCGCCTTGTAAAAGTATTTTTAACACAAGATAAAAAATCTTGTGTCTAATGCTTAGTTCATCTAAGTTTTAATTGCTATTCATTTTATCAGGGTCGCTAAAGTAAAACTGTAACATGTAGCTTGGTATATGGTATCTCCATTTTCAGCTATAGTTATTTAATTAATAACGTTTAAAACAAATTGTTTTATTGTCCATTTATACACCTAGATACTAAGAATACTATCTTTATAACTAGTTAAGAATTAATTGTGTGCTTATTTTAGTAAACGAGTTATTTGTTATTTTATGAAACTGTAGGTTCTAAAATAAAGTATGTAGCTGTTACCTAAATTTTTATATTATCAATTATTGCATGTTAAAAGGTATGTACTATTCAGTGGTCGATTGAGAGTATGAAAGCAAATTTACAGAAAAATAAGCGCAGATATCTCACGTATAAAAGACAATCTAGTACAACGGTTTCTTGTATATACTTAATCTAAACAGGTGTATTATATTGACATAAAAGTCTACATATCATTTCCTCTGTGGTTATGTAGATGTACCTAAGTCAAATGCATAGCATTATGGGGAATAAAAGTAAGGGGGATGTTTCATTGGCTAGCATAGGTTTTATTTTAAATACTATGCAATTTTTTATGTGATGTAATTCTAATGAAATAGTAATCCTATTGTTAAACTTAATTATCAATATGAACATACACAGTCATTCATAAAATGCAAATATGAAAAGTACCTAATTTTTATAGTTTCAAACTATTCATTACTGAACAAAATCTAAATAACACAGTAGCTATTGTATTCCATTATTAATTCCAGTATTAATACACATTAATTACTGTTATGTAAAATGTTCAGACTTGATTCCTCAAGGTTTTTACGCTACGTCACTTCTTATAATATTCTTCACGATACTTAATGAAGGTAATTTGTTGATGTTTAGGCCGTTACTAATTCCATATCTCACTTTACATAATAGCCAGTGAATACTAGTCCATCAATTCTCTTGAAATTATGAGTATTTTAAATTGTGTGTATTGACATAACTGATTATTAGATGATGAATGTAAAAGACACGGTCTTTTAGATATTTATTAATATGTGAAATTAAATGCATTAGTAAATCTGTATTCGTTTTAATATACATTTATTTGGCTGTGACCCAGTTTTTAAATAACACGATAGAAGGTCCTAAGCATATCAAATATGTTTCGCCTACAAAAGGTCACTTGTTTGATTTTCTTGGATCAAAGAAAATGTATTCGGGACCTTTTTTCGGACGAAGTATTTTGCAGGTTTTAACATCGCGAGCTATTTTGGATGAGGAGTTAATTTAACTCAAAAAAAGGCTACGATGAAATACTTAAACAGATCAATAGATCAAAGATATTAGTTATATTGCTGCATATAACCCCAAAAGGTTTATTAAGCGTTACTTCTTTTTGACATAGAAATAATATACGTTTTAGTAATCACGTAGAGATGTGTGAGGTATGGTTTTTAAACTCCATTATAATTACTGGGCTTACACTAATATCCTCCTTTAGTCTCGACGTCTAACAGCAACGAGACTAGCCTCTGCGTAAGTATAAATAAACTAACAATAGTATAAATAAATAAATAAATATGTTTTACACAAGTGCACTGTTTACTAATAAGTAGATAATATAGCTGGTACTTATCTATTATTAGTTGTATCTTCTAGTGATGAGTTAAATCTGGCCTGTTCTTGCAAATTAGGTACCTACATTAACAATGTCCTGACGGACATTAGCAAGAACAATACTAAAATTTGTACCTACCGAAAATTTAGACCAAGAATCGTCCATGTTCCTGTGTTCTCATCACGTACGTAAATACTTACGTACGTGTCTAGCTAGCCCATGGGTCGGCAACCTTTTGGCCCCTGCAGGGGAGCTTTATAAAGGAAAGCGGGCCGCATTTGTCATATTATTTAAAATTTAAGGACATTTTATTTTAATTTTATAAAGAGAAATGACGAAAAATAAAAAAAAAAACTAAGACAAATTTTAAAAAATATTGCAAATTTAACTTTATGCTCGGTATCATAATGGCGTTTCAAGTTATACTTTTTTGTATAACATAGGTTTTTTGGCATATTAAACGGTTTCCCATTACAATTAAGTACCATAATTATTTACGTTATAATTACTATTCAGTTAGGTATATCAATTAAAATGCTAAAAAAATACAATCCTGGGCCGCAAGAGGGTAGCTTGCGGGCCGCATGTGGCCCGCCGGCCGCGTGTTGCCGACCGCTGGTCTAGCAATCAGTAACACTAGGAACACTTCCTAAAAATGTTATAGGAAGCAGCTGGCCGGTTGTAAGTCTGCTTGGAGAAATTAGGCCTGTGGCTTCTCAGTCATGCGAGTCTTGATTCGCCCTACACGGATACGCTATGACCATATACAGTATACTTCCATTCATCCATCCATCAGCCTTTCATCGTCCACTGTTGGACATAGGCCTCCCCTAAAATGGGGGTTTTCCAAAAATCGCCACGCTTGGCAGGCGGGTTGGGGTTCGCAGTGGATGTTTTTAGTACACAGGGGAACGCTGCTGCTGTCCCTCGGTAATCCCTTAGTCGGCTTTTACGACTCTCATAGGAAGAGACGGGGTGGAGCTATTCTTGATGCCGGCCCCACACGGCAAATACAGTATTTCTATGGCAAAAATATTATTTATAAAGCAAACTATATGAAGGTCCTTATCCTTTTGCATATGTCGTGGTTTTGTTAGGTTAGGTTTTTTTAATTCTATGATCTGGCTATGACATAATTATTAGTAAGCATACCTGGCTTTAAACTTTACGCGCGCTCGTCGCGCGCTAAGGGAGGATGGAGCGTCGATCTAGGTCGATCTCTCGCACTCCCGAGGCGTCTCGTTTCCAATCCGTGAATGTAGGCGCGCTCTGAGCATAAATGCTGGGACCCGAAAGATGGTGAACTATGCCTGGTCAGGCCGAAGTTAGAGTATTTACGAATAAGCAATGTACCGTCGAACGTCACATTGATGTTAATAGATAAACGCTGCTATTGGCATTTTATAACCTAAAAAGAGTTGAAAAGAAACAGATGGTGGAGGTGGAGTGGCTTAGATAAGTCTCCTAAGTCTCCCGTGACACAAGGATTATTCCGTAGTGCAGGGTGTAAGTCTTTTAAAAAAAAACTTTAGAGATGGAGGGTATTTACAGGGAGTGCTCATAATAAAAATAATATTAAGGCATATTGAACAGAAAATATATAGGTATGCAGAGATTACGATCTAAATTAGGTATTTCTATTTAGATACCTTTATATATATTTTTAGCATTTGACATGCTTAGCACTATACATTAAACACAAAGTGAAAAATGTGAAATCGAAAATGACATCCTGCTCGTGACTGTTATTTTCGATTTCACATTTTTCACTTTGTGTTTAATGTAGGTATTTCTATTTCAGCTTTGTTCATCAAAGTAATAACATTTGGAAGCCTTCAGAGCGCACATAACATGAATATTTATGGTCTCTTGATTTGAGTAACACTTTTAGTTAATTTGATTAAGTGAGTTATGGTTACTGATTATAATTGTAATCTCCTCAATTTCTGAATTTGTTTTATTCGTAAGCGGCCGTCGTATTTTACGTTAAGGCACGCCGTATTTTTAACCGTAAGTACTAGCTTACGTCACGCTAAATTCTGTTTTGATCCTCTAACCACCTATCGTCACATTGCGTCACAATTATTATAACCCAATATAAATATTAGGTAGGTAGGTATTTCACGATAAAGACTTCCTTGATCAAATTGTTACATATTTATCATCACTCCGAGTGTCTTAAAGGGTGACTTAGGAGTTAAGAGATTATTTGACTATTAAGAGAAGGAAACCTCCAAGGTAAATGGCACATGTGAAAGAAATTACATATTTATAAATCTGAACCATAACATAGCACCATAGTAGGTGCTTTTATTTTGTTAAGGTGGCACAATATGTTCCTGTACGTCCTGTACACACACCCTATTATTCGGAGATACAAGCAGGGTAGAATGGGACCTTCACCAGAACCAGCAGGTTATTATCGCACAGCTGTATGCTGTCAGTAAGTACTATCACTAGCTTTAATTATAAAATTTTCTATAAAAAGTAAGTGACGCCTTAAATGTATCAATAGCAATCTGTTTTTAATGTAAGGATTTGCGACGCTCTGTTTTTAATACAAGGATTTCCGACGCGTATGAATTTTAAAGAAGAAGAAGACGAAGAAATTCAGACAGACTTCTTTACAAACACAGACTACAGTAAACAAACAGAAGAGTATTTTAAACATCAAATTAAACTTAATTGTCAAATACTTAGAACAAAAATATGATGGATCCAGTAGGTATGCCAAGTACTGATTAAAAATAAATATTAACATCAATCTGATCTGAACTTAAGTCTGCTTTTTTACTATTTATGATAGCAGACGAGGTACGGCCCACCTGATGGTACCTAAGTGGTTACCGTTAGTCATGGACTCGACGATACTAATGGTGACTTCGCAAACTTCGATCAACAATACAATAGATATCGCGTCGGCCCATCAAATCCGTCTCGGTAAATAACAGCGCACTTGCGAAGTGAGTTCTTTATTTTGTTTAGTTCAAAAAGTACTTTATTTGTTACTATTTAAGCTTGATTTCACAGTAAATGTTGTCTTTTCACTTTTAAGTGGCAGTAGTAAATTATTGCTTTGCTCGTTTTTTGTGATGAATGATCGTCAATGTAAGACATTTTTTTAAAGATTTGTTACTTTATTACTAAGATTGTAATTAGGCTAAACTTAAAACTGTTTTAAAACCTTTGTCTCAGTTCGTTAGTAAACTGATGTAGCTGTATAAGTATATTCACACGGACAGTTTTTAGCTTGGTTTTGACACTGTATCTTGTTGGTATTGATGATCGAAGAATAGTGACTATTTTATTTCGCGAATGTGAAATTAAACAATAAACGGCTCCTACTACTATCAAAACGCACGGAGGTGCTTCATGGTCGGTCACACAGAAGACGGTTGACCCGGTCGGGCCCTATAACAAGTAGGTACTTAAGAAATCGCACTTTAAATCTTACTATGTTACTATCTACCAGTAAAAATAACTGCTATATATATATATCTACCAGTAAGGGTTTATTTAGTACCGAACACTAAAAGCATTTACTTAAAAAAATTTATTAATCATATTGGGTCATGGCGCGAACTGCATTTTGCATTTTCATTTATGTATTTCGAAAAGTTAAAGTCGATCCCTCCCTCAGAGAAATCAGGGACGTCTAATGAACACCGACTTATTCTTTATTTTTATCATCAATGGCGCAGCAGTCTGACGAATGAATCTTTTAATTGTAATTTGCAACATGGTCGGTCGGTACCTATATATTATACTAGATTTAATTATTACTAAATAATAGATTTTACTCGCGACTTCTTTTTTCTTTTTTTTTTGCATGTAGTGGCAAATGAGCCACGTCCCATCTGATGGTAAATGGTAACCGTCGCTCATGGACTTAACTATACCGAGAGTATTTTCAAGTCGCTGCTCACCATTTCATTTCACCGATATGAAATGAAACAATAAACGGCTATCTCCTGCTACAGCCAAAACGCAATGATGCTTCATGGCCGGTCACATGGGAGATGGTGGTACCAACCCGCTCAGGCCCAGTACCAAGTGAGTACTCCTAATTGGTACCCAGCCCTACCCCAGTCATGCAATGGATGATAATTGCTTACTCCCCTTAGTCGCCTCATACGACACCCGCGAGAAAGAATGAGGTGGTGACACTTGTATTCTCAGTCCGTCACCACACGGAAAACTTCTGCGTGGATTTTATCGAACAAGTCTCTGGTAATAAATCGCTATGCCTATCCCACAGAAACCGTTCATTTTTTCGGGATAAAAATTATATTTCTATGCTTCGATTTTCGAACTAAAGAACCAATATGCATGATAATCGGTTGAGTAGTTGCGGCGTGAAAATATCACAAACCTAATTAATAGCTTACGCCCTCAACTTCTTTAACGACTTTTAAATTTTGTCCATAAAGTCATAATACATGTGACGGGCCTCGTGGCGTAGTCGGTAGTGTAACCGACTTCCGTGCACGAGGTCGTGGGTTCGTTTCCCACTCAGGAAAATTATGTGTGTGATGTACACAGATATTTGTACTGCGTCTGGGTGTTTTCTATCCATTATATGTATGTATTTACAAAAAAAAAAGTAGTGTATTACGAGTATGTATTATACCTATCTGTAATCTGGTACCCATAGCATAAGCGTTAAGCTTAGTTTGGGTCCAGAGGACGTTGTGTGAAAAATGTCCGTGATTATTTATTTATTTAGTTAGACATTCCCCACAGAAACTCTTTATTGAGGTAAATAATATTCTACGAGTGTGTGTTTAAGGCATTATCAATGTCTGTTGCGAAAAATGGATTATTTTTATATAAGTACATAATTTTACTAAGGGAAGTAAGCAATTATCACCCATTGCATTACTGGTGGTAGGGCTGGGTACCAAGCTGGAGTACTCACTTGCTATCCGGCCCATCCCCGGGTGTCCGGCCATGAAGCACATCAGGGTGTGTTGGTTGTAGCAGGAGATAGGATTCTTTCATTTTATAACAGACTGTGAAATGAAATGGTGAGCAGCGGCTTGACAACATCCAGGTATAGTTGAGTCCATGAGCGACGGTTACCATTTACCATCAGGTGGGCCGTGGCTCGTCTGCCACCATACGCAATAAAAAAAAACTAGACGTCGCGGGACGTCTACCAGATATGAAAACATCGAAATTTTTTTGTAGAAATAAAATGATCATAACTTGACAAAGTACTCCTTAAGACGAATCAAATGAGTATAATAAACTCGATGGGTTTGGGTCGTTTCATTACAGAGTTACTGTGGCCACCTTCCACCTCCATTATCAGACCCAGGATACCATTTTTAGTCCGTGTGGTGACGGACTAAGAATACAATTGTCACCACCCCATTCTTTCCCACGGGTGTCGTATGAGGCGGCTAAGGGAAGTAAGCAATTATCATCTATTGCATGACTGGTGGTAGGGCTGGGAACCAAGTGGGAGTACTCACTTGGTATCGGGCCCGAGCGGGTTGGTGCCACCATCTCCCGTGTGACCGGCCATGAAGCACATCGTTGCGTTTTGGTTGTAGCAGGAGATAGCCGTTTATTCTTTCATTTCATATCTGTGAAATGAAATGCTGAGCAGCGGCTTGACAATACTCTCGGTATAGTTGAGTCCATGAGCGACGGTTACCATTTACCATCAGATGGGCCGTGGCTGCCACTACATGCAATAAAGAAAAAAAAATCTATAGACAAAGTACATGTCAAGACGAATCATACGAGCTCAAACTCGATGGAGCTATGTCGTTTTATAACGGAGTTCCTACCTACCAGCTACCTTCTAGCTCCATCATCAGACCCTGGATACCATCTAAAGACAAAGTACTTGTCAAGACAAATCTAACGATTCCAAACTCGATGGGGTTGCGTCATTTCATTACAGAGTTACTGTGGCCACCTGCCAGCTCCATCATCAGACCCTGGATATCATATAGGTCTGGAGTACTAGTCAAGACATTTCAAACGACCCCTAACTCGATGGAGTTGCGCCATTTAAATACAGAGTTCCGCATGGCGACCTTCCAGCTCCATCTTCAGACCATGGATACCATTTAGAGACAAAGTACTCTTCAAGAAGAATCAAAAGAGCCCAAACTCGATGGGGTTGCGCCGTTTCATTATAGAGTTCCTATGTCCACCTTCCAGCTCCATCATCAGATCAGCTCCATGTCATCATAATATTGTATTGTCACGTGATATATACCTATATATGTGTGTAAAATTTCAGCTCAATGGGAAACCGGGAATTGTGTCAAATTTAACTTGCAAGATTTGGAGGGGACAAGTAAAATAAAAGCGTCGCCACGCTAACAGCCGATTTCACCCTCCCTCCGCATTAGATGTTTCACATCAAAAACATACACGTCGATATAGGGTGTTGCTGACCTGTCCTTTCTGGAGAATGTCACTGATTTGGTCAGAGAACATTCAGCGAGGTCTTACCCGATTGCACCTTTCATACTCACCATATATAATATCTATATTTTTTGTAATTCTTCTTTCATCCATCCCTACTGAGTGCCAGAACCGTCTTAACATTCGGTTCTTAATCTTTGTCACTATCTTCTTTTACACAACACCGTTCTCTCACTACGTTGATTTTTATTCTATCTTACATATAGATACTTCTTAAAGCTCTCGTCTACTTTCAATCTTTTCCTGCCATACCTAACTTTTACTTCCGTACATCAAAGTTGGCTCTAATACTCCACCGTGTACCTACAGCCAGTCAGGCCTTTTTTGTAACTGGCTGACTCGACTCGTAAAGGAATAAAGTACCCCATTCACGTCATTATCTGCATTCACTCTCCTTTCAATATCCTTTTCATAACCATATGTCTATCCCGTACATTGATTATTCTATTCTATTATATTCTACTAGCATTTATGTTACTTGTCTAGTGGAACTGATCCGTATGTTTGTGTCTTTTTTACCTTTCTTCAGGATAAAATGTTTAATGAATTATCTCATCTACTAGATTTCATCTAATTCCCCTGTTGTTTAGGCAAGATTGACGGACGAACGTCCAAATAACGTCTTCATAAACTTTTTTGATGTGAAACATCTAATGCGAGGGTGGGTAAAATCGGCTGTTAGCGTGGCGACGCTTTTATTTTACTTGTCCCGGTCAAACCTTGCAAGTTAAATTTGACACACTTCCCGGTTTCCGATTGAGCTAAAATTTTACACGCATATGTATATCGCGTGACAATGCAATATTATGATGACATGGAGCTGATCTGATGATGGAGCTGGAAGGTGGACATAGGAACTCTATAATGAAACGCCACAACTCCATCGAGTTTGGGCTCGTATGATTCGTCTTGACGAGTACTTTGCCTCTAGATGGTATCTAGGGGATGATGATGAAGCCGGAAGGTAGCCACAGTAACTCTATAATGAAACGACGCAACCCCATCGAGTTTGGATACGTTTGATTTGTCTTGATGAGTACTTTGTCTTTAGATGGTATCCATGGTCTGATGATGGAGCTGGAAGGTGGCCATGCGAAACTCTGTAATTAAATGGTGCAACTCCATCGAGTTAGGGCTCGCTTGAAATGTATTGACTAGTACTTCAGTCCTACGTGATATCCAGGGTCTGATGATGGAGCTAGAAGATGGCCATAGGAACTCCGTTATAAAACGACATAACTCCATCCAGTTTGGGCTCGTATGATTTGTCTTGACGAGTACTTTGTCTCTAGATGGTGTGCAGGGTCTGACGATGGAGCTGGAAGGTGGTCACAGTAACTCTGTAATGAAACAACGCAATCCTATCGAGTTTATACTTGTTTTATTTGTCTTGAGGAGTACCTACTTTGTCACGTTATAATCATTATATTTCTACAAAATAATTTCAATGTTTTCACATCTGGTAGAAGTCCCGCGACGTGTAATTTTTTTTATAATACTAGTAGGAAGTAGGATATTAGTAGTAAGGATATTGGGTTCGATAATAGGATTAGTAAGGATATTGGTTTCCATCACTGTACTTTCGTCACCCAATACATTAAGAAGAAATGTGTTATGAAATTCGTAGTCCCAAGCAATTGTCACGATAGCTGAATTGGCAAAGCATCTGATACGGTTTTTCAGGAGATGCAGGTTCAATTTTTTTTTATATCTGTAAATTTCGATTTCACATTTTCACACAAATGCATAGATTTGGATGAAATTTAGCACACAGTTAGTTTGTTTCCTGAATTATTATTATTTTTTACGGCGGAAATATCTTAGATTCCTATGTAAAAGCAATTTTCATATAGAGTTAATTTATGTTCTATTTAGTAACGTACCTACTTATTGACACAATCTGAGGTCCACGCACACAAAGTTGCTGGCAACAGCTAGTATAAAAACTAGGTTTCAATTCTCGAGAAACAATCTTCATAAAACAACCTTATCCACTATCTCATAAAACAAACTTATCACTGTCGCAACCTGAGTTCGGATTACTAAGGGCAAAAAAATAAATGTAAATTTTATTTAAGGACTTTTGGTGCGCGAAGCTAGGAAGTATAATAAGGAGAGAATAGGAAGGATAAAAAGGAAAGGATAGGGTGGGGGCTCGGGCCTCCGGCGCTCTCACTCGCTATACGAAACACAACAGTAGGAGTAACTACCATTGTTACACCCTGATCTTTTGTGAGAGGGTGGTATTTCCCCGATAAAGCCGGCCCATTCGTGTTGGGATAAGCAAGGCTCTATCATAAGTAAAATAAGATAGTATAAATACAATATATTAAATATATAATATACTAGCCTTTGCCCGTGGCTTCGCTGCAGCCAAAAGCTAGTGTTTTTGGTTATATCTCAGGTTCCCGATATAGTAGCGGGATAAAATGTATACCAGTTGTTAAGTCTAATCAAGAGCTATCAAACAAAAAAGTTGCATCAAAATCCGTTTAGTAGTTTTTTCGTGATACGCGAACAAACAAACAGACAAAAAATCTAAAAAAAATTGTTTTGTGTTCAGACACGCCTATATAGCCTAATTCAGTCATTTTTTTCTCAAATATCTTAAATGTACAGACACAGCTCTGTTACTGCTTTATAATAGTATCTAAAAATAATAACTCAATCAGTAGTGATAATATATACACATAACAAACTCCTGAGCTAGGACTGTGATATGGGTTTCTTTGATACTGTAGGTGAGCACTAAGAAAGGATTTTACGCAAAGCTTATCCAAAATGGATATATCACTATAACGAGCGGAACCAAGGCTAATGTGCTAGTATAATTTAAGACAGTACTGCATGTACATGCATCCTATAGGTGGCGTGGGTCGTAAAGACAAATGGAGATGTGGGGATTGGGAATTACCGTTGGTCAGTGCGATGGCTTAGCGGTTAGAGCATTTCCCCGGATTGGATGGGACGCAGATTCGATTCCCGCTCGCATTATAGTTCTCTTTTTCCACATTTTCACAAAAAAGGCAAAAAAGAGGGTACTCCCTCTTTTTTATATACAATATCATTGGGGTACTCACGATAGTTTCCAACGTCAACAGAACACCAAAACCAATATTATTTGCCTTGAATATAAATATAAATTTTTTCTTCATTTATACATTTAAATTTGACCTCACTGCTTTCAAATCGTAGGTATTAGCCGTATTAGTGTAAAATAATATTTTTTTAGATAAGCTAAAATGCATAATTAAGGCTTGTGTGGCTTAATGACCTACGGCCGGAATAGATTAATTTTGTTCAATTTTTTGTTGAGACTAATGCTTTGGAATGTAAGTTTGCTGAAACACTTTACCAGACTTATGAGATTCATGTTTTTATCTGACTTTATGTTTTTAGCCTGGCTTAGCTAATATGACACATATATTGTATGAAGAAGATTTTGGTTGAGTAGGCTTCATTTCATGTAATTTGGCAAACCGTCGATAGCCGTTGCTTGCCCATAACATTCCTAGGAAGCACATGATCTAGTATCATATCACGCGACTTCATTGGTTCGTAGGTGTCACGGCAAACTCTTTTTTTAGTCATTTTTCATCACACAATTATATGTATACAGTGCTTATGCACCAAAACAACACGTTCACACCGCCGACAGGCGTAGATGAGTTATACAATTACAATGATGTTGATATTTAGTGTCACGGCGTGTGCGCCGCCGTTGTGTCGTCGCGTCGCTGGGTGTGGTTTGTGATTTATGTCAGGAAAAGCAAGGTAAATTAAGCTAATAAATACCTATAATCTAATTTAGTTGTGTTGCGTTATACAGCAGTGCTGTTTTCTTACTTGTAGGGATAAAAGTACAATTAAGAAATTACTACATATAAACGTATTGTTAAAATGCTATTTACCCACTATTTTGGCTTCTTACTAACTTATTTATTCTGAGTATTTACCTATATTGTCTCACAGATGGCGTCTAAACGGAAGAAACTGGCATCAAGTAACCGTCCAAATCTATTTGCTGCTGAAGACGATAAGGATACTGCCTATAGACGGTACCGTCTGTACCCGCACTGTCTCATCACATTGCTCATTTTTAGTCATAGGATGAAGTTCCGCCCACAACCGTCAAATTAAACATAAAATTTGTGTGTGTATTAGTGTACAAACGTAAGAAGAGAAACTTCTTTATGACATCATTTTTCGAAAAATGATCTACTATTTACAACTTTACAGAAATTGGTTAAATAAAGCTAAATTAGATAAAGTTTAAGCAAAAGGCTTTTATTATCATAGACCCATGTCTATTTGTATCCATATACAAATAATACAATTATTTCACCTTATTGCTACTAAGATTATTATAGCATTTCATTAATTATAATAGAATTATTACGGCGTTTTATAGCAGAGTGCCTATTGCTACCTTCCAGCTCCATTATCAGACCCTGGATACTATCTAGAGACAAAGTACTCGTCATGAGGAATAAAACGAGTCCCAACTCGATGGGGTTGCGTCGTTTCATTACAGATTTACTGTGGCCATCTTCCAGCTCCATCATCAGACCCTGAATACCAACTAGATACAAAGTACTCGTCAATACGAATCATACGAGCCCAAACTCCATGGGGTTATGTCGTTTTATAATGGAGTTCCTTCGGCTACCTTTCAACTCCATCATCAGACCCTAGATAAGATACCATCTAAAGAAAAAGTACTCGTCAAGACAAATCATACGAGCCCAAACTCCATGGAGTTATGTTTTTTATACCTATTGGAGTTCCTATGACCGCCTTCTAGCTCCGTCATCAGACCTTGGATACCATCTGAAGACAGTACTCGTCAAGACGAATCAAACGAGTCCAAGTCGGTGGGGTTGCGTTGTTTCATTACTGAGTTACTGTGGCCATCTTTCAGCTCCATCATCAGACCCTGATCAGATACTAAACTAGTACTAGTAGTAACAAAGTACTCGTCAAGACGAATCATACGAGCCCAAACTACATGGGGTTATGTCGTTTTATAATAGAGTTCCATTGGCTACCTTCCAGCTCCATCGTCAGACCCTAGATACCATCTAAAGACAAAGTACTCCTCAAGACGAATCAAACGAGTCTAAACTCGATGGGGTTGCGTCGTTACATTACAGAGTTACTGTGGCCATCTTCCAGCTCCATCATCAGACCCTGGATGCCAACTAGATACAAAGTACTCGTCAAGACGAATCATACGAGCCCAAACTCCATGGGGTTATGTCGTTTTATATTGGAGTTCCTATGACCACCTTCTAGCTCCGTCATCAGACCTTTGATACCATCTAAAGACAAAGTACTCGTCAAGACGAATCAAATGAGTCCAAACTCGATGAGGTTGCGCCGTTTCATTATAGAGTTCCTATGGCCACCTTCTAGCTCCATCATCAGATCAGCTTTATGTCATCATAATATTACATTGTCAGGCAATATACATATGTCTTATATTATTTATAGTCTTGTAACCCATATTAAAAAAAATCATATAAAATAGATATGGCGCATAACGGAAAAATGTTACATTGAAAATTTCTTTCATACGCCGATAAAGAAGTTTCACTTCAAAAAAAAAAGTTGCATCAAAATCCGTTTAGTAGTTTTTGCGTGATGCGCGAACAAACAAACATGTAAATAGACAAACAGACAAAAAATCGAAAAAAAAAATCGTTTTGTGTTTAGACACGCCTATATAGCTTAATACATTCATTTTTTCTCAAATATCTTAAATCTACAGGCATGCTCTATTTCAGCTTTATAATAGTATAGATTAGGATTCGTTTGAAACGCTAAAAGCACACAGAGTGACATTTTTGCATCAAAAACTAAAGGTATATATTTATATTCAATCAAAATTATATCATTTCGTAAATTGCAAAATATACCTATTGAAAATAAACGATTTCCTTTTACTAAGCGGAAAGTGGTGCAGAATTACTGTGCCATCAGAGGATATAACAAAGGTTTAAATTTCCTGTGGAAAATGAAGTTACTTCGAGTTGCCAACACTATTGCGTCATACTCAATATATATGATACATATAGTATTCAATTTTCAACTTTATAGTAGGAACGAGCCTCCAATAAAGCTCAGTATATATCTACTCGTACCCACACTAGTTAAATAAGTTCACTAACTTTCGTTACGAGATTTCCTTCTTTCCTGACTCGACTATTACGATACTACTAAAACATAATGAAGTCATAATATTTTTTGTTTTAATTAAAGATTACACCCTGCACTAAGGAATAATGCTTGTATCGCGAGTGACTTTACATAAATACAACTTCACGGACACAAAGTACACAGAACAACCATTTGTGGATCACACAAAGAGTTGTCCTGTGTGGGAATCGAACCCATATCGGGCGGGAGGCCGGTCTAAACTACTCCGCCATCTGTGCAGTCAGATTAATGTACGAGTAATGTTATACTGTCATCATAGAGAACGCCAGTGAATGCAACCTTCTCTACGTTGCCACCAGCAAGTTTTGTCCGTGTGGTGACGGACTAAGAATACAAGTGTCACTACCCCATTCTTTCCCACGGGTGTCGTATGAGGCGACTAAGGGAAGTAAGCAATTATCATCCATTGCATGACTGGTGGTAGGGCTGGGTACCAAGTGGGAGTACTCACTTGGTATCGGGCCCGAGAGGGTTGGTACCACCATCTCCCGTGTGACCGGCCATGAAGCACATCGTTGCGTTTTGGCTGTAGCAGGAGATAGCCGTTTATATTTCATTTCATATCTGTGAAATGTTACTTTCATTTCATTTCATATCTGTGAAATGTTATATTTCATTTCATATCTGTGAAATGTTGTGGGCAGCGGCTTGACAATACTCTCAGTATAGTCGAGTCCATGGGCGATGGTTACCATTGATGGTGACCGTGGCCCGTCTGTGTAATTAAACTTACTATATTGGATGCATGTAATGCTTGCCGATAGATGGCGTTGGTCGTAAGACAAATGTGATTAAGAAATTGAGATGATCGAAAGATCAGTAGGATAGCATAGTGGCTAAGAGCACTTCCCCGGATTGGAAAAGATGCGGTTTCGTTTCCCGCTCCTAGTTTTTTTTTTCTGTTTACTTTGAGGGTGAAATATCGCCACCGATTTATTGACATAGACATAACTAACGGGAATCTACACCGACCCTGACTACCGTGTTTGGTCATTCACCAATATTATTGCAAATCACAGAATAAATACAGTTATTCAGTCAGAAAATTATGCGTTTCTCGGCAAAACTATATCCGACTCGGTAACTACTGTGCTACATAAAGTTCTATCGCGGCACGTGCTTCACAACTTACTCAATAGAAGTTGCTCCTAGCGCCTAAAGACTTCCGATTAGACTAGCAGTGGAGATGATTAATTTGAGTATAGCAGCATTTTATGAAAAAAGATTATTGTTTTTATTGCTAATGATAACAGACGAGCCACGGCCTGCCTGATGGTAAGTGGTAACCGTCGCTCATGGACTCATTTAAACCGAGAGTATTGTCAAGCCGCTGCGCACTATTTCATTTCTCAGATATGAATTGAAAGAATAAACGCCTATCTTCTGCTACAGCCAAGACACAATGACGTACTTCATAACCAGTCACATAGGAGACGGTGGTACCGACCCGTTCAGGCCCAATAACAAGTGAGTAGATACTCTCACTTGGTACCCAGCCCTACCACCGGTAATGCAATGGGTGATAATTGCTTACTTCCCTTAGTCGCCTTGTGCGACACCCGCAGGAAAGGATGGGATGGTGACACTTATATTCTTAGTCCGTCATCACACGGATAATAACCACACGGAAAATACTATAATAAATATTCGGATGTAATACTTACTGAAGTAATCTAACACAGTGCCAGTGGTCCCCCAATACAGGCGGAGAGACGGCACACGGCGGGTTTATTTAGTAGGTGAGGGCCCCACACTACCCTGTTCGTTGCCCCGGGGCAACGGGGTGTCTGGTTAGGTACATTTTTTCCGCCTTAACAAAAAAAACTAGACGTCGCGGGACGTCTATCAGATGTGAAAACAACAAAATTATTTTGTAGAAATAAAATGATCATAACTTGACAAAGTACTCCTCAAGACGAATCAAACGAGTATAAACTCGATAGGGTTGCATCATTTTATTACAGTGTTACTGTGACCACCTTCCAGCTCCATCGTCAGACCCTGGATACCAGCTAGAGACAAATTACTCGTCAAGACAAATCATACGGGCCCAAACTCGATGGAGTTATGTCGTTTTATAACGGAGTTCCTATGGCCACCTTCTAGCTCCATCATCAGACCCTGGATACCATCTAAAGACAAAGTACTCGTCAAGACGAATCAAACGATTCCAAACTCGATGGGGTTGCATCGTTTCATTATAGAGTTATTGTGACCACCTTCCAGCTTCATCATCAGCCCCTGGATACCATCTAAAGGCAAAGTACTCGTCAAGACGGATCATACGAGCCCAAATTCGATGGGGTTGCGTTGTTTTATTATAGAGTTCCTATGTCCACCTTCCAGCTCCATCATCAGATCAGCTCAATGTCATCATAAAATTGCATTGTCACGCGATATACAGATGCGTGTAAAATTTCTGCTCAATCGGAAACCGGAAAGTGTGTCAAATTTAACTTTTAATATTTGAACGGGACAAGTAAAATAAAAGCGTCGCCACGCTAATAGCCGATTTTACCCTCCCTCCGCATTAGATGTTTCACATCAAAAAAATAACTAACGAATTATTTTATTTCTAATATAATAATAATCAAAGTCATTCACATTTCATCATCATCACATTGAGACAGAAGCTGAATATATATGTTATATTCGCGATTTTTCGCAATCAAACCTGCCTGCGAGATGAGAGATTTTCTCGATGGTTTGTGAAGTCTACCAACCCACGCTGGGCTAGCGTGGTACACTACGACCTAAAACTCGCCGCCAGCGACCGGGGTGGCGCTGGCGCAGATACCTAGCTGAGGCTGCGGGTGGATGGACCGGGGGGCCCTTCTGTGGTGGGCCCTTCTGTGGCATCCACAGAGGGTCGTAGCGGTCAGGGCAATACGCGGGTACCGCACGGTCTCGACCGATGCAGCCTGCGCGTTGGCCGGAACCTCCCCGTGGGATCTGGAGGCGGAGGTGCTCGCCGACGTCTATCGGCGGGCGTCGACGGTGCGGGCGGGGGGCAGCCGCCCCTCGCCGAGCGCAATGTCATCGTGGTGGAAAGATGCCCGCCGCGCCACCGTCCTAAAGTGGAAGTCTCGGCTGGAGACGCCCCGAGCCGGTCTCTGGACCGTAGGGACGCTCCGGCCGATCTTGGAAGAATGGGCGGGGCGGCAGCACGGGGTCCTCACCTTCCGGTTGGTGCAGGTTTTGTCGGGGCATGGTTGCTTCGGCAAATACGCAGCACACGATCGCAAGGAGGGAGACGACCCCAGGCTGTCACCACTGCGGCTGCGACGAGGACTCGGAGCAGCACACGCTCGAGTCGTGCCCGGCCTGGGATGTGCAGCGCCGGGAACTCGTTGCAGTCATAGGCGTGGACCTGTCGCTGCCGGCCGTTGCGCGAGCGATGGTTGGCAGTGACAGGGCCTGGACCGCGGTCGCCGCCTTCTGCGAGGCTGTCATCTCGCGGAAGGAGGTGGCGGAGAGGGCCCGTGAGGAATCCTTCTTTGCGGACCCGATTCGCCGCCGGCGCGAGGAGCGGCGTGCGCGCGCTTATCTGCGCCTGATGCCGCCCTAGCCGAGGCTGCGGACGGTGGGGTCGGGGAGTACCCTGCCGTCCGCGGAAGCCTACCGCGAAGGTGCGACGCCCAAGTGCGCGAGGCGTCGCTCAAGAGAGGGTGCCCGAAGGGGCTGCCGCCTGCGGATCGCGGTCGTAACGACGCGGTACCCGTGATCCGCCGTAGCAAAGGCGGGGGGAGGCACACGGTGGGTTTTTAGTGGGTGAGAGCCCCATTCACCCCGTTGTCTCCCCGGGCAGCGGGGTGTGCGTTAGGACATTTTTGCCCACCTAAAATAAAAAAAATAAAAAAATGGATGGACCTGGGACCGTCCGCCACCCGCAAGGCCTCCCGCGAAGGTGTAACACTCCATGTGCGGATGCGTCGCTCAGTAGAGGGTACCCGAAAGGGTAAGCCGCCGGCGGACCACCGAAGGAATGTAACATAGTTCCAGTGGCCCGCCAACAAAGGCGGAGAGACGGCACACGGCGGGTTTCTTTAGTGGGTGAGGGCCCCACACTACCCTGTTCGTTGCCCCGAACGACGGGGTGTGCGGTTAGGAACATTTTTTCCCGCCTTAACAAAAAAAAAGGGTAGGGCAGTTTCGTAAAAAGAAAAATTCTCCGTAGCAGCCCGGAGTTTGGAAATGTGCCCTGTAGACGCCCCCTATTACGTGAGACCTAAACATAGCTGGCGAACCGTGGGTTTGTAATACACCTCTGCCTACCTTGTTTTTTTTAAACATTCAACATTCATTTCTGATGTTAAATGCGAAGATATTCGAAGGTAGCTGACTACGCAATTTACCCATAGTCTCCATAATTACTGCCATAGATATTTATGACAACCGTAACAAACAACTTAACGTCCTTTCGGAGACACAGGTTTTCTTACATAGTTTTCGTTCGGGTTATCATCACTATATAATAGAGTATTGATTCCCTGGGATTTTTAATAAATATAACCTAAGTTTAATATAGTCAGGGGCCTTGCTTATCCCACAATGGGCTGGCTCAATCGGGGAAGTACTATCTTCTAACCTAAAGATCAAAGTGAAACAACGGTAGGTAGATACACCTGGATACACCTACCTAACAACGGTAGCTTGTAATAATAATAATATTACTACTGAAGGAATGTAATATGGTTCCGGTGGCCTGCCAAAGAAGGCGGAGAGATGGCACACGGCGGGTTTCTTTAGTGGGTGACGGCCCCATACTACCCCGTTCATTGCCCCGAACGACGGCGTGTGCGGTTAGGGACATTTTTTCCCGCCTAAACAAAAAAAAAGGTTGTAATAATATTGTACCTTATTACATAATTATAAAAAAACAAGCCTTAAATAAATGAAAAATACTATTTAAAAATTTTAAAAATTTCGAATCTGAAATTAGTTTGTATCTCTCGAATCAGGGGGGTTAGACGGAATCTAATATATCACGTGTCGATCGTATCGTGATCACTGTGATTCGTTGAGAGATCACCGTGGTTGGCCAACGGATTATTGCGACATAACGTGTCGGTTTCTCTACCAATCACAAGCGAGTCGATACGATGTCGATTGTGAGATATGAGATTCAATCTAACCCCCCTGGAATGTCAAGTCCCGAAAGCTGGGTATTAATACCCCTTGGCACTGTGTGGGCGAGGATTCTGGAGTTGATCTTCGTACTGTAAAGAAACTGAGAATTCTGAAGCTGGTCTTTTAGAGCTAAAGTGGTATTTACAATGTATTTTCTAATCTGAAACCACTAGTTTGAAGACGTGAAATCTTACTAAATACGTATCTATCTTCATATATATATCTATCGTATATACTATTATAAAATTGTAACAGAGCTTTGTCTGTACATTTAAGATATTTGAGAAAGAATGAGTGTAATATACTATATAGGCGTGTCTAAACACAAAACGATTTTTTTTAGAATTTTTGTCTGTTTGTTTATCTGTTTGTTTGTTCACGCATCACCCAAAAACTACTTAACGGATTTTGATTCAACTTTTTTTGTTTGAAAGGCCTTGATTGGACTTAAAAACTGGTATACATTTTATCCCGCTAATAGTAGCGATATAGATCGGGAACCTGAGATATAACCGAAAAACTTGAAAATTATTTAAACTAGTTCTTTTTTTAGAATTTATTTAAATTAACTACTTGATGGATTTTGATGCAACTTTTTTTATTTGAAAGGCCTTGATCTGACTTAAAAACTGGTAGACATTTTATCCCACTACTATATCAGGAACCTGAGATATAACCGAAAAACTAGCTTTTGGCTGCGGCGAAGCCGCTGGCAAAGGCTAGTACTGTTATAAAACTGTAAAAAAATGACTGCAATAGACTATATAGGCGTATCTAAACACAAAACGATGTTTTTTTTAATTTTTGTTCGTTTGTCTGTTTGTTTGTTCGCGCATCACGCAAAAACTACTGAACGGATTGTGATGCAACTTTTTTATTTGATATATCTCGATTAGACTTAAAAACTGGTATACATTTTATCCCGCTACTATATCGGGAACCTGAGATACAACCTAAGCAAATGCTAGTCATCATATAAATTACCTCAAGGTATGAAAAATACATATTAGTTCCATACAGAATCATTTAAGCTCTCTCGCTTAACTTCAACTGAACTCTATTCAGGAAATAATTCTTATTGGACAACAATCTTATCGAGACTGATTAAACATCGATTTGCATACTTGCAGAATTTTATTGTACAATATAATTTGCAAACAGAGTAATAGGAATAAATTAATTTGATACTACGTATAGCCGCTCAGGTGACATTGTTAAATTAGATTAGGTACTATCTATTAGGCTTTCTATTAATATTCAATTGTGTAGAACTGTAGACACTGTTAGAGAACAATATCTACCCTGAGGGTTTGACATAATTTATGGATTGTATTATAGTAAGTTATAGATGTATAGATGTATTGTAGTTATAGATAACTAGGTATATAAACGAACTTAATAAATAATGACAGGCCAAGTAGTTGTATATAGTATGTGTTTTAGAGTTAAATTATAAACAATTTGTAAACAGCATGTCAAAAGACAATAATTTTAACAATAATGTATAATGCTCAGACTAACTAAAAAATATAGACGGAGCATGACGAACAATCCTGTGAAGCCATATAAAACCATGCCAAACTTGTAATTACACGCGCTCACGCACACAAATACAAACAAAGTCATGCCAAAACGAAGTGTCATAAGCCACGAGTGTTACCAGAGTATGATTTAAAATTACCCCAAATGACTCGACGATTTCTTACGTACGTTACGTACATGAATACGTCGTCAGCGCCATAATATTCCCTATATGATTTGCTATAAATATTTTATTTCCTTTATGTTTACATAAAACTTTTAAAAAATTACCCAAATTATAGAGATTATTTCTTTCCGATGACAACACTTTCACGCATACATCTTTCAAAAAGTGGCTTCACTTTTAGTCTCAGACTAAATACATCTAGACAGAGCGAAGAAAATTCTTTGACATGTATGAGCGAGAACACAAGATACAATTTACTGGTGCAAAAAACAGACGTAGCCAGTTTTTGGTATTTGTCAAGATGTCAAAATGCTTTGTCTGTCATGATTCAACTGACATAATCGAACATTTGTATGAAAAATCGGGTTTTACATATATTTACATGTTAATCAGTGTTTTGAGAAAAAGACTACGTGATAATAGTGCTTTTAAAATAGTTTACTATGCTAAGCTACAGCGAGCGAAAAAATACCGGTATAACTTTTCATTCATATGTAGTCGAAAATGAAATAATTTAATGATTGAATGCTATAAAGTGATATAAAATGGGCTTTTTTAGTCGAAATTAATAATTGCTACTAATATACACTCGCAAAACACGTTTTCTAGCTAAATTTCTATTACTGAGAATTGTTTCGGTGTTGCCTTATTGCGAATTTAATTTGCCCAGTTTTCACTTTACTAAGAAATTTATATGTAATTTATGAGATGATGATAAAAAAATACCATTTTAGGTTTTCCTCTAATCCAGATGCGAGATCGAAATGGGTGGATGCTACGGGAAAACGAGGCAACCCACGAAATACCCAAAATATGTTTCACGATATTTTGTTGATGTTTCATTTAAACATAATAAGAAAATAGTAACGTGAGTATAGCTTTTAAAGTTTTTGTACTTCAACTTTGTGAATAAATCTCAATTCTAGATGCCATAATCTAGAATTGTATTTTATTGTTTACCGCTGTAGTAATAATCTAGAATTCAGAGAAACTGATTCGCTCTCTCTCTTGTAGCACCTGCCTGGGGTTTCCATCCATCAGCCTTTTAGCGTCCACTGCTGGACATAGGCCTCCCCAAAATGGGGAATAATGCCGTAATCGCCACGCTTGGCAGGCGGGTTGGCAATTTCAATGGATGTTGTTAATACTCGAGGGAGTGCTGCTGCCCACTCCCCCGGTATTCCCTCAGTCAGCTCTTACGACTCTCGTGGATAGAGGGTGGGACAATTTTAAAGCCGGCCCCACACGTCATACGGCCTGGGGCTTAAGGGTTTCAAAATAAAATCCAGGAGTAAAACAAAAATAAATAAGATATATTCACACCCCAAATGGTAGGTGGCAACACAAATTTATAAGGTCGTGGTATTCGTCCTATAGCTAACTTCACCACTCATAGTACTCTCTCTCCCGTGGGACCGGCCATTAAGCACATCGTTGCGTTTTGGTCGTAGCAGGAGATAGCCGTTTATTCTTTCATTTCATATCGGTGAAATGAAATGGTGAGCAGCGGCTTGACAATATTATTAGTATAGTTGAGTCCATGAGCGACGGTTGACATTTACCATCAGATGGGCCGTGGCGCGTCTGCCACTAAATGCAATAAAAAAAACCTAGACGTCGCGGGACGTCTACCAGATGTGACAACATCGAAATTATTTTGTAGAAATAAAATGATCATAACTTGACAAAGTACTCCTCAAGACGAATCAAACGAGTATAAGCTCGATAGGGTTGCGTCGTTTCATTACAGAGTTACTGTGACCTCCTTTCAGCTCCATCATCTGACCCTTGATACCATCTAGAGACAAAGTTTTCGTCAAGACAAATCATACGAGCCCAAACTCGATGGAGTTATGTCGTTTCATAACGGAGTGCCTATGGCCGCCTTCTAGATCCATCATCAGACCCTGGACACAATCTAAAGACAAAGTACTCGTCAAGACGAATCATACGAGCCCAAACTCGATGGGGTTGCGCCGTTTCATTATAGAGTTCCTATGTCCACCTTCCAGCTCCATCATCAGATCAGATCCATGTCATCATAATATTGCATTGTCACGCAATATACAGATGCGTGTAAAATTTCAGCTCAATCGGAAACCGGGAAGTGTGTCAAATGTAACTTGCAATATTTTAACGGGACAAGTAAAATAAAAGCGTCGCCACGCTAACAGCCGATTTTACGTCCAGCAGTGGACGCTTAAAGACTGACGGTTGTATGAATAGAAGGGGTGGTAGATTTACTTTTAAATAATTATTTTGAGAAACGTTTTGTTGTTACGAAGAGTTTCTTATTTACGACCAAGTTACAGACCTCATTCTAACTATCATTTAATTTGCCCAAATCTGGCTAAATATTTGTCAACCTGGCAACATTTAAAAAAATATATTGCTGTTTTGAAACACCCTTGAGGGCGGCCACGCCGTGACTCCGTCTATTAAGTTCTTAGTCTGAGCTTTTAGTTGACAATGTGGTGTCTTTATTTTTTAGTCATGTTGGTAGTTTGAGGTAGTATACTGTGTGGGATACCTACTCAAAAGTAAGGTTATATGCATTTTGTTTCTTTATCCCATACTCCTGCTGATGTATAAGGAAAGTTAAATACCTATATAGATTATTGAAATATTACAGTCGATTTTCTTAGTACCTATTCATGGGCCGCTTTACATATACGTCGCACATTCGAAGTCTAATTCTTACTTCATTGATTTGCGCAGATTGGCGTTCAATCACAAGGAAAATGTAGGCGTTGCCTTTTTTACTTTGATGTCCCAATTAGGGTTTGTTTAATAAACAGACGTATGTAGAAACGCGTACGTGAAATAAATAGGTAATTAGCTCCATTTTATATAAATTTTGTGTTATAAAAAAGTAAATAAATAAATATTCACACAACGTACTCGCTGGTCCCAACTAAGTTTAATTCTTGTGCTATGGGACTACGGATATAATACATATATGTATTACTTTTTTTGTTGAAAATACGTACATATAATAGATAGAAAACACCCAGACGCAGTACAAATATCTGTGTTTATCACACAAATAATTGTCCTGAGTGGGAATTAAACCCACAGTAAGGAGGCTAAAACCAGGTACAAACCTAGTAGTTGGCAATAAAGTTGCCACTATTACTTCGTTGCATCATACTGTGGATGTGTCGCACCACTGTTTGCTTTGGGACTATGAAAAATTAGAAGCACATTTTCTTGTCAACTTATAATGTTTTGCGAATACAGAATATTCCAGATATTTTTTTAATTACGTCTTCTTAAAAAGATGAACAATACAAAAAAATATGTATTTCGTGAAGTCATCCCATACAAGTAATTAACATGTTAATTCGCAATCTTCATTAGCCCGAGTGTCTACATTAGCATTTTATTTTATGGGCAATGAATTTACATATCAGTGCTCTAAAACGAAAGAAAAGAAAATTCGAAGTATTCCAAAATCAAAATTTATAGTTATAAACTAAAAAGCCGCTTTAATACAACTAGTTAAAAACTAATAACTAGAACATAATAAAGACGTAAAGACAAATATGATGTGGAGATTGGGAATTAATGGCCGTCGGTCTCTGCAATGGCTTAGCGGTCTACTACCACACTTCCCCGGTAGTAGAGCACTTCCCCGGATTGGAAAAGACGCAGGTTCGAATCCCGCTCGCAGTAAAGTTCTCTTTTTCCACATTCACAAATAATTTGTTCTTTAAAGTAGCTGAGCATGTCAAGTGCTAAAATACAGATCAAAATATTTAGAAACATAATAGGTACCTACTCATTTAAAAAACTATATGGTCACAGTATATATATATATCAACAGTACTGAAACTAGGAACAAACCGTTAAAAACGACACACTCAACAAACACACGCATCTACGAGAATCTAAGCCACAGAACAATATTACTCAAGAGATCTAAGCACCCCTGGCAGTGCTGTCAGTAGCGGTTGACGCGTCGGGACATGTTCTTTGCGTCGGGATTAGTATTTAGTTGTGTACGTTTTAGTAATGGATATGATTACTTTCCTGTATGTGTACGTCTTACGTACCGTGTCGTAGTTTTCCGATAGTTTATCTACTAAACTTTAAAAAACTATTCATTCGAATGAGAATTTTTTTACACAATCAATGTTAATAATAAAGCATTCCGAACGTGTCGAAGCTAACGAAAGTACCTATTTTCTGTAAATAATTTGTTATTAAAAGAATAAAGACTAAATCATTTTTTTAATGTTAATGGTTTTGTAATTACTTATTTTATTTGTAAACTCGTTATTTTAATTCTATTATTGTTGATCACTACAGAACGAAAGCTAGTTTATTAAGTTATATCTCAGGTTATCAATATAGAAAGAAAGAAAGAAAGATATATTTATTTACCACTTATAAGTAAGTAAAACCTAATAACTAGACACGAAAAATAAAACAAATATGGCCTATAATAACAAACAAGAATAAAAAAAAATGAACAATTGTAAGTGGTAGAAAAAAGGGCATTGCTCAGCATACAGCAATGTCGTTTAAACATTGTAACGCTGATTTTCAGCAATGTCCTGCTACCGACACCTGACATCTGCACGTCCAGTGGTTTATAAAAATTTAAAAATATAAAAAATAAAAATAAAACTAATTGTTACATGAGAAAAAAATCCAAATATACCTATATATAATGTTTAGTACTTAGGTAGCGGGATGAAATGTGTACCAATTTTTTAAGTATAATCAAGAGCTATTAAACAAAGAAGGTACATCATTGTGTACAAATTGAAAAAAGTCTAAAAATAAAAAAATGTGTTCAGACTCGCCTAAATACCTAGTCTAATATAGTCGTATCTTCTACCTTCGATGTACAGAAACAGCTCTTATACAGATTTAGTTATTGGGAGAGGATGAGTGACAATCGTAAGCGATGTTTCACATGAACCACAACCACACCACAACAACAACACGTGGTTGGTTGCTAATTTGTATAAAAATAAATAGTTTTATGCACACTGCCGTCAAACGCAACCTTGTGGGCAATACCAACCACATCGCAGCCAACCAGCCACCACCACCACCACCAGCGACACCGCTAACCACAACCGCGTTGTGGTTTTGGTACGTTTAAAACAACGCTAATAGTTGTTATGTCTAAAAAAATCTGAATACTGTGCTAATTAACTAAAATACAATCTTAACTATGGAAAAAAAAAAAATCCATTTTATATAACTTGCGGGGGCAACCCTAATGCTCCAATGGAGTGTAGGTAATTATTTCACCGATTAGGCCTAGTTTCACTACTGCTTTGCTTATATTTTTACTGTGATATGGTTGTCTGTAAAGTCGGTTTACGGACGATAATTTTACGTGATAACCGCATATTATGTCGATAGATGCGTCATAAGCCGAACGCTTAGGCCGATCGTGCCTCTCTATCGCTTGTTCAGCGCTCTCGCTTGCACGCTCGGCTCAAGCGGAACGTAACACTTCTTCGTGCGTGCAGCCGGCGTACATCATCTCAAAAATATTTTAAAAAGTGTGGGTGTGGGTTCTTGGCGTCAAATGTTAAACATAGATAATTGGTAAAAATGGCAATAAAAAGCATCATCACAAAAAATGGGTAAAAATCACGTTTAAAGATTACGTTACATATACCTATATACATAGTTAGACACAGATGAAGCTAATAAAAACGGGTTAAAAAAATTACGTTTTGTGAATGCTTTCTGTGTAAGCTTTCACAATCACAGAGATGTCGTAAGTCTACTGAGAAATTAGTGTCAAGGCAAGAAGAGGGTTCACTCATCTGCTTACGAGTACGTTAACTTGGATGTTTCACGTTAGCCAAACGGGCACTTTGCCAGCCCCAAATTTCACGCTGGCAAAGAATAGGTAGGTCACCTTTATTTCCGGGGGGAAATAATAAAAGGCTGGGGTAGTGACCAATAAGTAACATAAAGTATAATGCAGTGCGAAGCTAATGAAGTTCTCCTCTTCCATCCTAATCCTAATAAAATATAATATTACAAGTCAGTCTATGACACGTTAAAATAATAACTATCTAAAATGATACGTGTGGTGACGGACTAAGAAGTGTTACCACCCCATTCTTGCCCACGGGTGTTGTATGAGGTGACTAAAGGAAGTAAGCAATTATCATCCATTGCATGACTGGTGGTATGGCTGTGTACCAAGTGGGAGTACTCACTTGGTATCGGGCCCGAGCGGGTTGGTACCACGACGGTTACCATTTACCATGAGATGGACGTGTCGCAATACGCAACGCAGTGCTTGTCCCAACGTTATTATATGGAAGCGAGAGTTGGGTATGTAAAAAGGAGCATGAGAGTAAAATCAATGCGGTCGAAATGCGATCTCTGGGGGGAATCTGTGGAGTGAGGCTGACTGACCGCATTCGTAACACTGACGTAAGAGAGCGAGTAGGTATGAAAGAGAGTATTGCTGTAAATATGCGAAAGGGAATGCTCCGATGGTTCGGACATGTGGAAAGAATGCCGGACGAGCGACTGGCTAAGAAGATATATAATGCGAAAGTGGAAGGATGTAGGTACAGGGGGAGACCGCGACTTACCTACCTAGACCAAATTGGTCATGTATTGAAGGAAGGTGGAGTCAGGAGTCTCCGAAACCGGCGAGCGTGTATGAAGAGAGTTATGAATGTTGAGGAAGCGAGAGATTTATGCAAGAATAGAGCCGCTTGGCACTCTGTTCTCTCTGCCTACCTCGCAAGGGAAATGGCGTGATGATATGTAAGTAAGTATGAGATGGACCGTGGCTCGTCTGCCACTACATGCAATAAAAAACAAATTCAAAGCAGTCTAAGGACTGCCGACAGAAGTGAAAGGTTAAAACTATAAACAAACAGCCTTGGACGTCTATCATCTAAGTCCACCCGTGATCATGAATGCTGTAAAGTATTCGAAACGTCGGGATAGTAGTAAAATCAAGTAAACGCGATGGATTCCGCAAACGTAGTTTTATTTCAAAATGTGTAACATTCGCGTAAATATCAGAAAGTATTATACAAACAGTTGTTATTTATAGATATCCAAATTAATTGTTCGATCTTAAATTAAAACTTGAAAATCTAAATTATTTATTCAGGCATTAAAAAAAAAAATGATCATAACTTGACAAAGTACTCCTTAAGACGAATTAAACGAATATAAACTTGATGGATTCGGGTCGTTTCATTACATAGTTACTGTGGCCTCCTTCCAGCTCCATATCAGACCCTGGATACCATCTAGAGACAAAGTACTCGTCAAAACGGATCATACAAGCCCAAACTCGATGGTGTTATGTCGTTTTATAACGGAGTTCCTATGGCCACCTTCTAGTTCCATCATCAGACCCTGGATACCATCTAAAGGCAAAGTACTCGTCAAGACGAATCAAACTATTCCAAACTGGATGGGGTTGCGTCATTTCATTACAGAGTTACTGTGGCCACCTTCCTGCTCCATCATCAGACCCTGGATATGGATATCATCTAGGACTGGAGTCAAGACATTTCAAACGAGCCCTAACTCGATGGAGTTGCGCCATTTAATTACAGTTTCGCATGGCCACCTTCCAGCTCCACCATCAGACCCTGGATACCATCTAAAAAGTACTCATCAAGACGAATCATACAAGCCTAAACTCGATGGGGTTGCGCCGTTGCATTATAGAGTTCCTAGGTCCACCTTCCAGCTCCATCATCAGATCAGCTCCATGTCATCATAATATTGCATTGTCACGCGATATATATATGGGTGTAAAATTTCAGCTCAATTGGAAACCGGGAAGTGTTTCAAATTTAATTTCCAATGCACACACTATAGTTGCGTCTCGTACGTCTCGGTGTCGTAAGTCCAGAGATTTTATCTCATCTAAAATATGCGTACAAAGTCAAAAGAAGCTTTCACTTAAAAAAAAAAAATAGCTGTTTCATAGGAATCCTCCACTGTGCCGGTATAAATAGTACCTTATATCCTTTTCTGTAGATACTCCGGACTATACGTAATAAAAAATGCGATTATCAGTTTAGTAACGATGTTAAGCTTAAAGATGTTAAGGCTTATGCCTTATACTCACTTAAGCTCGCATATAATCACTTAAGCTCACTTTCACATTTGTATTATTATAGTAAGTCTTACTAAATGCTTACAGTAAGGATGAACCTGGCATGAGGTTTCTGTCATCCGACCAGCAGGAATCCTACTTCAAAAAATGCAGTCTAATTTTCCACCTTTGTGGATGAAACTCATGTCCAGCAATACGACATTAAATTATACTATAAGAGAACAACATAAACGCTAATATACTTGCCTATGCTAAAAGTTAGCACCCATATCTATACAAAGTAATGAGGCCGGGCGTTTCGGGCTCAATGGGTATGTAAACAAACAAAATTGCCGCATTTGGGATGAAGAGCAACCTGAAGAGATTCAAGAACTGCCACTTCATCCAGAAAAAACAACGGTTTGGTGTGGTTTGTGAGCCGGTGGAATCATCGGTCCATATTTCTTTAAGAATGATGCCCGTGCGAACGTAACCGTCAATGGCGACCGTTATCGTGCCATGACTAACCGACTATTTGATGCCTGAAATTGAAGCTCGTGATCTCGGCGACATTTGGTTTCAGCAAGACGGCGCCATTTCCCACACATCGCATCAATCAATGGATTTATTGAGAGAACATTTCGGTGAGCACATAATTTCACGTTTTGGGCCGGTCGATTGGCCACCAAGATCGCGTGATATCACACCGTTAGACTTTTTCCTGTAGAGATATGTAAAGTCTAAAGATTATGCGGACAAACCCGCTTCGATTCAGGCCTTGGAGGAAAACATCACGCGTGTCATTCGCCAGTTACCATCGAAAATTGGACTCAACGGATGGACCATCTGCGACGTAGCAACAGCCAACATTTGATAGACATAATCTTCAAAAAATAAATGCCAAAGAATATTCTTTCAAATGATAATAAACATTCTCCATTAAATTTGAATTTTCTATGTTTTTTTTTTTAAATGAGTGTTTTCTTCTAACTTAACTTATATCTCAATTTATAATTACAATATTTATTCATGAACAAATATATGGCGGTACGAAGTTCGCCGGGTCAGCTAGTAATAATATAAATTCGTCATCATCTAACGTTATAAATAATCTCTGTAGGTACATAAATTGCTCCATTTTTCTAGAATAAAAAGTAATCCATGTGTTGTCTGAGTACTGGCGTTTCTGAGTAGTGGTTGAATTCCAGGGTGGGTACCGGCTTAACAGTGTTCCTGGTATTGCTGAGTCTATGAGCGCCACGTGGGTTGTGGTTCATCTGCCACCATATGCATTAAAAATATAGAATATGTTATAATAATAAGGTAGTAGTGTCCGGCTTGGGTTGAGCAGCGCCGTGAACTCGTTGCAGCAATGGGTGGGGACCTCTCGCTTCTGTGAGGAAATCATCTCGCAGAAGGAAGGTAGATCCCTTCGCTAACCCGAACCACCGCCTGATGCCTCCCCTGACCGGGGACCGTCCGACACCCGCAATTCCCGCAATTGCCGCGAAGGTGTGCTCCGGTGCCCGGAAGCGTCATTCAAAGTGCCTATCTGAAAGTTGAAGTAATTCCAATGTTCCACCAGGACAGTATAAATAAATGTAGAGGTATATTTTTTTAGACGATCCGAAAACGGGCTAACTAAAAGTAAATGATCCTAACCTTATTACAAAAAGGGATCGTTAACGTTCACGTTAAACATAACAATCGCTAAGTTTTCTAACAGCTAAATTAAATACAAACTAAATCTAATTCTTGACATTGTGTTTGGAATACAAAAAAAAACTATTTGTGTTAGTACGTATCTCCTTTCATTTGTAACATATTAAATATGGAAGCTAATTTTCAAATTATTTTCAAAAAGAGTAGATATGCTGCTATAATAAACTAAATTTCGAAATAGAAAGACATTCCCTCGGATGGTATATGACACTACCTAAACTACCTTTCCGAAACTTTAATCAGTTTTTTTAGTCCGTCACCACACGGACGATTACGACGAGTCAACTTGTCATTCCCGCCACTTGCTGAGGTTACTTATAAGACAGGGGTGGCCAATTTGATTAGACCTAAGATCTACTTTTTATTTACGAAACCCTGTAAGATCTACCAATTACACGCTTATTGAAATTTTAAATGAAACAGAACATATAGTTCAGTACATTGATGTATTAAACACTAGATACGTAGTATAGCGCGCCGACGCGGGGCTACTTATTAGATGCCTGCAGGCATATACTATCTGACTTCAGTTGCCAACTTGACATTAGTGAGCGCAAACGTATCCGCAACGTACAACTATAATTTCCAAAATCGTGATTTGTGCAGTTAAAATGTCTATGTCGCAGGCCGAAAAGGACGAAAAAACTACTTTTCACAAGAAAGTTTGCTTAATTTTGTTCAGAAATCCAAAATGGCATTTAAAACGAAATAAAGTTATCATACATTGTTCTAGCCATCAGTGCTGCCAGAAAACGAATCTAAATTTTCCCACACTGTCGGGAATTTAGTGAATGACAAACACATGCCAGTTAGAGTTTGTCAACGTATTATAAGTAATTTATGTTATTTTTATCATAATGTGTAATAATCATAGTACAATAGTCAGAAGTAGGACCAGTAGTATGTATAATGATTTCTTATATATTTTCCAGGGTACCAAAAGATCAAAAGCCAAGGAGGAGTGGATAAAAAGGTATATAAGGTGGTATAAGGCGTTTACGCAAAAAAAAAAATGGCTGGCTACCCTCTACAACAGCAGCAGTTTTTTATTTTTAGTGGATAAGCTACATATTGCTACATATCTAGTGATTAATAAATCAACAGGTATCTTTAAGATACTTATAATGTTGTTTTAATAAACGTAACATTAAAAAATATCAAGATAAATCAAAAACCACGAAGACCAAGATAAACAGGCGAATGTGAACAAACCAAAATAATGGTTTTTGAAAAAGGAGAAGTCGGAACTGATGTTGGAGTATCAATAGGCAATGGTGTTCTAGAACAAGTGAATGATTTGTATATCTTGGATGTGGATACAGTCGGGATAGAAGGTACGCCACTGATATAGAGAGAAGAGTAAATGCGGGAAATAGAGTGAACGGAGTATTGGGACAAATTTTTGGCAGCTATCACTTCAGCCAGAAGGCATGTGTCGCAAAATGCAACGCTGTGCTTTTCCCAAAGTTATTATATGGAAGTCATAGTTAGTTATGTAAAAAAGGAGCATGACAGTAAAATTAATGCGGTCGAAATGCGATCTCTGTGGAAAATCTGTGGAGTGAGGCTGACTGTCCGCATTCGTAACGACGACGTAAGAGAGTGAGTATGTATGATAGAGAGTCAATATTCAAATCGGAGCATTCCCTTTCGCACCTTAACACCAATGTGTAAAGGTGCGAAAGGAAATGCTCTGATTTAAATATGTGGAAAGAATGGAAAATAAAGTCGAACGTGCGGCTGGTTAAGAACATATAAAATGCAAAAGTGGCAGGATGTAGGTAAAGGTGGATACTGAGACTCATCTATCTGGACCAAATTGGTCGTATATCGAAGGAAGGTGGGGTCAGGAGTCTCCGAAAGCGGCGAGCGTGTATGAAGAGAATTATGAATGTTGAAGAAGTAAGCGATGTGTGTAAGAATAGAGCCTTTTGGTACTCTGTTCTCTCTACCTACCCCGCAAGGGAGATGGCGTGATGATAAGTAAGTAAACAAAAAACTACTGTACCAATATTGATGAAAATAATTGATATAATAATTGATATAATTATTGATAAAATAAGTGATATCCCACTTAATTTCACAAATACAAAAATATATAAAGAGTCCTACCTACCTCCTACTACGTGTCAAATTGAGAACCTACTTTTTTCGTTGATTAAAAACTGATTGACGTACGCATCAATTACGTAATAATATTCCATTGTAAATGATTTTTATTTATTTTTTATATTTGTAAATTTTATCTTTATATTACTAGCCTACCTATGTACAAATACATATTCTCTTTTTACGTATTGATTTCATTTGATAAAAATAAATTATTTACGTTAACTCATTTAACTGTTTATTGTTGCTATCAGTGATCCTTGTCAATTTCTTTAGATCTAACATGATCTATTGAAAGTTTATCAGAATATATATGCTGCATCATATCCAAATTATTCATTAATTCTGGGGATTTTTTTCTGACCTCTGGCAACTTTGCCCTTTTTCCCAATGACAATGTATTGTCTCCTTTTGACGTAATTAGTTTGACGGTAGTAAAAACGAGAGAAAGCGCGTATGCGTAGAAGCACCACCCCCGGGCCGGACGGGGTTCCCGCCCGAGTGCTGGCCTTGGTCCTCGACCACCTAGAGCCCCGCCTCAGGGGAGTGTTCGACGCTTGCCTGGTGTCCGGACGGTTCCCTGACTACTGGAAGGAAGGGAAGCTCGTGCTCCTGCCGAAGCTGGGACGGTCTCCGAATACAGTCGCGGCCTTCAGGCCCATCGTGTTGCTGGACGAATCGGGCAAACTTCTCGAACGGGTAGTCGCTGCCCGCATCGTCCGGCACCTAGGTGCGGTCGGCCCCGACCTGTCCGATGCCCAGTTCGGATTTCGTGCGGGTCGGTCTACGGTCGACGCCATCCTGTGCTTGAAGGCCGCGGCTGCGGAGACCGTCACTTCGAGGGAAGTGCTGTTGGCGGTGTCACTCGACATCGCCAACGCTTTCAATAGTCAATTTATATAAAAATAATTTCAAAGCCATTCGGCTGCATCAAGGAGGCACTCTGGTACCATGGAGTGCCCCTCTACCTAAGGCGGCTGGTGGCGGACTACCTCGACGGCCGCAGCGTCCTCTTCGTGGGCCGGGAAGGGGACGTTGTAAGGAGGGCTATGTCGTGCGGCGTCCCGCAGGGTTCAGTTCTAGGGCTGCTCCTGTGGGACATCGGCTACGACTGGGTCCTCCGTGGCCGGCTCCCCCCCAGGCTGGGCGTAATTTGCTACGCAGACGATACGCTCGTCACAGCCCGGGGCGGGACCCTCGAGGAGGTGGGCTTTCCAATCCAGGCCCACATCAAATATGCCTGGTATTGGATGGACGGTGGCACTTTGACGAGCACTTCCGTCGTCTTGCGCCTAAGCTCGTCGGCACGGCGTCCGCCCTCGGGCGAATGATGCCGAATTTGGGCGGACCAAGTCTCGCGTGTCAACGACTCTACGCGGGGGTAGTACGGTCAATGGCACTGTACGGCGCGCCTGTGTGGGCGGAGTCCCTGGCCGCTCGCAATAGGGCCCTTCTGTGGCGTCCACAGAGGGTCGTAGCGGTCAGGGCAATACGCGGGTACCCCACGGTCTCGTGCGATGCAGCCTGCGCGTTGGCCGGAACCCCCCCGTGGGATCTGGAGGCGGAAGTGCTCGCCGACGTTTATCGGCAGGCGTCGACGGCGCGGGCGGGGGGCAGCCACCCCTCGCCAAGCGTAATCTCAGCGTGGCCATCGTCCTAAAGTGGAGGTCTCGGCTGGAGACGCCCCGGGCTGGTCTCTGGACCGTGGGGGCGCTCCAGCCGATTTTGGAAGAATGGGCAGGGCGACAGCACGGGGTCCTCACCTTCCGGTTGGTGCAGGTTTTGTCGGGGCATGGTTGCTTCGGCAAATACCTGCACACGATCGCTAGGAGGGAGACAACCCCAAGCTGTCACCACTGCGACTGCGGCGAGGACTCGGCGCAGCACACGCTCGAGTCGTGCCCGGCCTGGGATGTGCAGCGCCGGGAACTCGCTGCAGTCATAGGCGTGGACCTGTTCGCTGCCGGTCGTTGCGCGAGCGATGGTTGGCAGTGACAGGGCCTGGACCGCGGTCGCCGCCTTCTGCGAGGCTGTCATCTCGCGGAAGGAGGCGGCGGTGAGGGCCCGGGAGGAATCCTCCTTCGCGGACCCAATTCGCCGCCGGCACGCGAGGCGGCGTGCGCGCGCTTACCTGCGCCTGATGCCACCCTAGCCGAGGCTGCGGACAGTGGGGTCGGGGAGTACCCTGCCATCCGCGGAAGCCTACCGCGAAGGTGTGGCGCCCAAGTGCGCGGGGAGTCGCACAAGAGAGGGTGCCCGAAAGGGCTGCCGCCTGCGGATCGCGGTGAAACGACGCGGTACCCGTGATCCGCCGTAGCAAGGGCGGGTGAGGGCGCACGGTGGGTTTTTAGTGGGTGAGAGCCTCACACTACCCCGTTGTCTCCTCGGGCAGCGGGGTGTGCGGTAGGACATTTTTGCCCACCTAAAAATAACATTTTTTCCCGCCTTAACAAAAAAAAGGTTACTACAATGGTTAAAACTAAGTCAATTACCATAATCTACAACCCAGAACGGATTGTACCCGCCAAGAAGAATGAGAAGAGCTAATCCTAAATACATAATCAGTCGTAAGCAAGAAGTAGACGTTTTAATAACGACTTATATGACTTTATTAAAAATACATGTATTTTAAACTAAAACATATTTTATTCATGTTACGCTGTCAATATTCGGGACCAATGAATTTGTATGACGCAGATAACGTGTTTTATTGTCAAAGCCGGTAAATAAATTCTCTCGCATCCACAATCATGAACAGGGATCACGTAGCAGGCTGCTCCGATGAAAGGTATAATCCAATCAATTATTACGCCCGTGCTTCAATTTTGTTCTGAAATGCAAAGAGAAAAGATTGAATCCCAATATTTATTCTAAGCTCTTTTGTTTGCCTTTAAAAACAACTTACGTGGTCTTAGTTAATAATTTTAATTATTATCATTTTTATGACATAATTATTGGCATATGTATTAATACAACGGGTATTTCATATTTTTTTTTGACTGGACAAACAATAAATCCAAAAAACTAATATATTTCTACTTTCCAACCTTAAATAAATTGAACCGATGATGTTTATGTATTTATAAAACTTGCGAAGTATATCTATATTCTATTCAAAAACTTTACTCCTTTAGAGATTTACAACGTTTGCAATCAAATAAGGAGTAATCGGCTTTTCTTGGAAGTCGGCGTTGATTTCTCTGAGGAAGTGATCAACTCCCCGCTTACCGCAGTTCGCCATAAACACATTTATGCGGTTGTTTGGTAAAATACTAAACTATTTTACCTTTTGCAATATAGCTTAATCTTGGTGCTTTGTGTATTGCTTTGAAGATAAATCAGGAAGGAGAAGTGTTTTTTTGTATTCTAGGATATGGTTAGAAAGTAGTAATTATCGTATTTAGATATTTTTTTATATATATTTTTAGCATTTGACATGCTTAGCACTATACAGTTATTTTCAATTTCACATTTTTCACTTTGTGTTTAATGTATAGTGCTAAGCATGTCAAATGCTAAAAATATATATAAAAAAATATCTAAATATTTATAGGGTTTGCGTCATTATTAGGTAAAATCTTAATTGTAAAATTAAGTTTACCTGGTCGGTATAATGTATGAAAATACTTCCGACAGATGGTGCAGGCGTCACCCAAAGACGTTAAGTATGAATGTGTTATCGAAATTAGCAGTCAGGAGCAATTGTCAGGATGGCTGAATTGGTAAAGCATCTGGACGGTATCCAGGAGATGCAGGTTCAAATCCTGCTCCTGACTGTTATTTTCGATTTCACATTTTTCACTTTGTGTTTAAAGTAATTATCGTATTACTAATTTCTAACCATATGGTACAAATCCTAGTAATATTATAAATGTGAAAGTTTGTGGAAATGTTTGTCTGTCAATCACGCTTAAACGACTGAGCGGATTTGGATGAATTTGGTGGGTAACTAAAAAAGACACTGTGCTTCTTATCCGAAAATCTTTGTTCTCGTAGGATAGGCATTTTTCACAAATGACCTAACAACTAAACGCATGTATACAAAGTTTGGTATACTTACAGTTAAATTATGTAAGACTAGCTGCTACCCGCAACTTCGTCCGCGTAGAATTTAGTTCGTTTTCTTTTTTAGTGCAGAATATAAATTATTTTTCCGAAATAAAAGTAGTGATTCTCGTCCCGTGAGTCCCGTACAAATTGGTCCAGCCCTTCAGGACATTAGCCGTGGATGTATATTCGACATAGGTATATACTTATCTATTTGAATCGGTATTTATTACAAGGTCATGTTTTTTTTTTTGCACGGCACCATAATTATTTTTTCAAAATATAAGTAGCTTTATTTACTCCTTATAGCAACACCTATCTGATAGTGAAAGTCCCGTCCAAATTGGTGCTGCCGTTCCGGAGTGGTATTCATTCACCATTTTTGGGTGTTTCTTTACACGCAGCCCTAATTATTTTCCCAATATAAATGTAGTCTAAGTTACTCCTTGTAACAACAGCTATCTGCTAGTGAAAGTCCTATCCAAATCGGTGCTGCCAATCCGGAATGGTATTCATTCACATTTTTATGGGTTTTTTTTTACGCGGAAACCTTATTGTTTTTCCAAAATAACAGTAGCCTAAGTTACTCCTTGCAATAACAGGTATTTGCTAGTAAAAGTCCCATCCAAATCAGTCCAGCCGTTCCAGAGATTATCCGGAACAAATAGACAGACATACAAAAACTCTGTAATTTGTTGTTATTTAGACATTACAAAATATTACATTACAAACAGACACTTTATTTCTTTGTGTAGATAAATACATGCACCATTGCTTACCCCGAATTCCTCGTATATCCCACCTTTTTTTTTTGTTTAGGCGGGAGAAAATGTTTCCAACCGCACACCCCGTAGTTCGGGGCAACGAACAGGATAGTGTGGGGCCCTCACCCACTAAAGAAACCCGCCGTGTGCCGTCTCTCCGCCTTTATTGGCGGGCCACCGGAATCTTATTACATTCCTTCAGTAGTGGTATATCCCACCAAAACGATTTTAAGGATCTTTGAAGTCAAAGCAGATCAAGTCGCGAGCACGAGCTAGTTATTTTATAAATGCGAAAGTTTGTGAAGATGTTAGGTTGTTTGTGCGTTAATCAAGGCTACCCTGCAAATTGTATTATTTTTTATTTATAGTTAGTTTAGACACTGGATGTGTGATACTTTTTATTCTCGTAGCAGCGCAATTTTTTGCAAATGACCTAACAACTAAACAGATTTGTACGAAATTTGGTTTACTTACATAAATTATATAGATACCTGTCACAAGATGAGCCGGTAAACTTCGTATCACCTACAATTTATTTCATCAGTTATTATCAATCCTAAATGGTCTAATATTTGAAATGAAAGTAGAATAAATAAATAAAGAGAAATGATACTTGCTTGTAATTAAAATGAATTATCCATGGTAATCTATAAACCAAAGAGGCGATTCCCATACAAAAATTCCAATTCTTGTTCTTTTAATTTTTCGCTCTCTCTCACGTCACTGCCATTCGGATGTTTTTTACTAAAAATCTCCTTTTCGTTCCCACGGGATCTCTCAATTAGATTTAAATATAGGTCGGTGAAAAGTAGTTAAGATAACTACATTAAGAGTATAATCACATTCACAGAAATGTACCTAACTAGGTAAGTTTTAAATGCGGCATTTCTCCCGGGAAATTTGTTAACATTCTCTCGAGAAAATTACTCACAATGTTTAGTTAAGGCAGTTTATTAATGAACAAAAAATACAATAACTAGCATGACTTAATGAAAGAAAATTTCTATTAATGCCAAAGAAATGAAAGCTTTATTGCATGTGTAGAGTGCACATGCACGCTCGCATGCACGCATGCAAGCACATATATGTGTTCCAATTACCAATTCAATTACCATTCCAACACTTCTATGTATTCCAATCATTGCTATCTCCCTTTAATCTTGCTATAAAATCAACAATATAAGAAGGTACCGTTATAAGTAATATTTTGTTATGCTTTAAGATAAAGCATTTTGCGCCTTTTCAAAAGATCTAGTCGTTGCCAGGGTCGTAGAGTTGCCAGATAATAACAAACTAGCACAGGGAGTCTCAAAGAATAATCAGAAACTCTAATAAAAGTAAACCATCTGTATACTACATATTATAAAACTGTAACAGAGTTATGTCTGTACATTTGAGATATTTGGGAAGAAAATATAAATATGGCTTATGACGGCAAGTGGTAATAATGAAACATACAAACAAATATTAACATTTATAATATTGTAGTAAAGACTAGCTGATATCCGCAACTTTGTCTGCATTGCCTACTATGTGCTAAAATAATTGTTTCTATATAATAAGATTATAGCAATAAGGAACCAAGTGTCTAAGAAATAAAATTTAGGAAACCTAATTGAAATATATCCTGTAGTTTTTCCGTGATGCGCGCCATACGGCAGACCAGACATCTATAATTTTATTTATATTTTATAGTAGAAATAGTAAGGCTTATTGTCTAATTTACAAGTACATCTGTAATTTTATCTCAATCAATTGGATCCCCAACTGGTTTAAAATCAGTTGCAAGATTAAACCCAAACATATAAACAGAGTAAGTCGAATAAAAGCTTGTAAAAAGGTTAACTAAGACAGAATTGTTCAGTTTTGGTTGCTACACAGTATCTACGATAACAATAAAAGCCTATTTTGTTTACGCTTGTCAGCTTACGACAAATAACAAGTTTCATATTATTTACGTTGTTTACTTGTAGAAAATGAATAAAGTTTCTACTAGGCAGTTAAAGCTTTCGAGGAGTTTATATGCGGCGCCATATTGTCTCGTGGCTTTCTTCGAGATCATAAGCGTTACTATGTCTGCTGGCTTAAATATCAGTGTACGAAAAACAAGCTTATTTTAAAGCCATATGGATGCCAACTCATTTACATTACATATTATGATTATCCTTATACTTACTAATATTATAGATGCGAAAGTGAGTTTGTTTGTTAAGTTTACTTACTTATCATCACGCCATCTTCCTTGCGGGTTAGGCAGAGAGAACAGACTGCCAAGAGGCTCTATTCTTGTATACATCTCTCGCTTCCTCAACATTTATATTTCTCTTCATACACGCTCACCGGTTTCGATGACTCCTGACTCCACCTTCCTTCAATACATGACCAATTTAGTTTAAGTAGGTTAGTCTCGGTCTCCCTCTGTACCTACATCCTTCCACTTTCACATTGCATATCTTCTTAACCAGTCACACGACCGGCATTCTTTCCACATGTCCGTACCATCGGAGCATTCCCTTTCGCATCTTTACACCAATACTCTCATACCTACTCGCTCTCTTACGTCGTCGCTCATTTTCCCTCCTTTGTAATGCTTTCATGCTGTAACTACCTAACCAACCGTCATGAATTTTTCATATACGAGTACTTATATAGTCTAGAGCCCAGAAAATGACATAGGCTCCATTTCTTTTCGGAAAAATTAATGATTTTTGTGGTATAGCTATTTTACATAAATATAATGATTATGCCATAGAGTTTATATTCTAAAATCAACGCAGGTGTAGTCTCTGGCAGAATCTACTAAGCTATGTTTCTAAACGAGCATTTATAGGTACCTACTTCCTAATAGTTCACATTGAGGTTCACATGCATTTTCTTGATAAATGTTGAAGCGTTTTCTCCACTTATGTTCATATAAATCCTTGTCAGAATGTTGAGTGGTAATAACAAATTGTAATGTATCATGCCTGCATCCAAACAAGACGATTACACATATACTTACTATATCTATAGCCTTTGCCCGCCGCTCCGCTGCTGATAAAAGCTAGTTTTTAGGGTAGATACCTATGTCTCAGGTTCCCGATATCGGAATAAAACGTAGGTAAGTATACCGTAAAAGCATAGCAAACAATAAACTACCACTAACCACTTTTTGGTTGGAGAAGAATAGCTCAGAACAGGGAAGAATGGCATGCCTTGGGAGAGGCCTATGTCCAGCAGTGGACTAATATTGGTTGACGATGATTATTACCACTTTTTACGTCTAATTAAAAGCCATTAAAAAAGCAGCCGAATACAACATTTATGAGAAAATTAATTTAATTCAATTTCTTTTGTATTTTTTTTTTAATAGTTATTCTAATTTGAGACAAATCCACAATCAAAGATCATAAACATCGGTGGAGGCGTTCTTGAGATATGATTGGTGTAACTAATCCGACTTTGTCTTATATGTAAGGAAGATTAAGTAAAAATAGCTGTATACAACATGTACATTAGGATATAGCAATATTATCCCTACTAATATTATAATTTCCAAAAATATAAATATTATCTTTATTTATTTATTTATATATAAGTATAATTATTATACATATTTCTTACATAATAAATTATAACTAATTAGTATAAACAAGTAAAGATAATAAATATTAAGAAATAACTAAATATGTTGAAATTGGAACAGTTTTATTAGTTACCCGCGTGGGATTGTGGCTAAGATGCTGGCTGCGTTACCTCGCTGAATCGCTTTTCCAATTCGTTGAGCGAGGAATTAGCCAGCTCTCCTGTCACCTGAAGACGAGACCAGCGTAGGACTTATTTTGTTAATATATTTTTTTAAGGATGTACTCCACGGACCAAATGTTTCCACTGCAAGCGGCTCAAACACATAGCTATTTGAGATGGCCACGTATTTGCGCCGCGCGTTCTGCTGCAGCTCCCACTGCAGACGCTGACTCGTTGATATGTGAGGGCGCAAGGGTGTCCACACAAGTGGCATCCCAAACAAGTACGCGCCCTCGCTTCCAAGGGATCAGCGTCATGCCATCGGGTCTCTATATTATAATTAGAAAGGGAGTTTGTTTATTTGTTTATTATGCCTTTACGCCGTAAATACTTAACTGATCATCATGTAATTTTTGTATAGAGATTATTATGACCAATTATGATGTTTGAGAACGAAATCGCAAACAAATATTTAGTTTGCTGTAATCCCGTTAGCTATTTATTCCCATTTCGTAAGTCTTACAAAACAACAGAGTACAAATATAATTAATCACATGCCGAGATCAAAGGAAATTCTACTCCTTTGCGCTCTCTGATTATGTCTAATTTGTATGTTTTGGTATCACGAAAACGCGTTTTTACCCTCTCTAAGTATAATAATATTACATTAAAGTTTACAGTCTCACCCCTATTTATTACCTAAAGGGTGGCAGGGATTTCACATCTTTATTTACATTTCACATATTTACTTGTAAGTTTTGAATAATTAATCTTAACCTTATTATATCCACCTTCACAAGACGAGAGAATTTGTTTATAAAAAAAAACTATATAATATTTTATTATTTTACACAGGATTCGGATCTTGCGGTATAGTTCCATATTTTTATTTAGATATTTTTATATATATTTTTAGCATTTGACATGCTTAGCAAGATACATTAAACACAAAGTGAAAAATGTGAAATCAAAAATATCAGTCACGAGCAGGATTCGAACCTGTATCTCCTGGATACCGTCCAGATGCTTTGCCAATTCAGCCATCGTGACCCTTGCTCCTGACTGCTAATTTCGATAACACATTCATACTTAACGTCTTTGGGTGACGCCTGCACCATCTGTCGGTAGTATTTTCATACATTATACCTCTGTCGGATATATATTTCAGCGTCACCCAAGACGTGAAATGTGAAATATTAGTAGTCCCGAAGAAGGGTTTTCCAGGAGATGCACGTTCGAATCCTGGTGGTGACCATTATTTTTGATTTCACAGTTTCGCACAATGTATTCTGGTAAATGGCCAACCATGTCAAGTGCTATATGTATACATAAAAATATCAAAATATTTATTAAATTTTATAAAAATGCTATGTTTTCTAGTGGTAGAGCAGAGCCTGTGGCCGTGTGGAGCCGGCTTTAGAATTGTCCCACCCCTTCTCCACCCATGGGAGTCGTAAGACCCGACTGAGAGAATACCGGGGGAGTGGGCAGCAGCACTCCCTCGAGTATTAACAACATCCGCTGCGATCGCCTACCCGCCTGCCAAGCGTGGCGATTACGGCACTATCCCCCATATGAGCGAAACAGCACAGGACCGCTCGTTGTGGCGTTCTCTTGGGGAGGCCTAGGCCTATGTCCAGCAGTGGACGTCGAAAGGCTGATGGATGGATGTGTGGATGGATGATGGATGAGAGTAGAGCCTTGTTTATCCCAGCATGAATCGGCCGGCAGTATCGTGGAAGTACCACCCTCTCACAAAAGATCGCCGTGAAACAACGGTATATACTCCTACCGTTGTGTTTCGTATGGTGAGTGAGAGTGCTGGAAGCCGGCCATGTGTGAACAGTTAGAGGGATTTGAGATTTTTAATATAAATTTAATATGGGCCAGATAGACGAGATCATCAATCTCAGTATCCCGATATGGTACGTAATCGAGTAATATGACATGTGTTGTCCAGGCCCTGGTAAGAATTCAAGAAAAATAATAAGAAAAAATAACGTTCATTTTTATTGTTTTGATCATTAAATACTTAGAAGACAAAGTGCCCAAATGTGAATTTGAAAATGATAGTCACGAGTACCTTCGTGTTCTTGTCAATGGCTGAGTGCTTAAAATATATAGATATAAAAATAACAAAACATTAGTTACTAATTAAATATGATGTATTGTTTTTTTAATCTGTAGAAATCTGGAAAATCTAATTCTAACCTATATTTAATTAGGTTTTTTTATTGCCAACGGTAATTTGTCTATACGAGTAGCAAAGGCTTGATATAAATTTAGTAAGGTCCAAGTCTATATCTATGAGCTATCTTTCACACAATCGACACGCTCTGCAATCTTCCACGACTCTTATAATGGCGGACATACTTTAGTTCTAGTTGCGCGAAGTAATAATTTGACAGAACGTCTATAGAGTCAACTAGTTCTAAGTAAAAATATCCGTACTTATACATTAAAAAACGTTTCCACATATTCACATATTAGGTACTTACAATTAGGACAAAATTTTATACAAAATCCACTAATAATCTATTTAGGTCGTTTGCATAAAGAGAGCTATAAGATAGCTGGCAGCCATTACCTCTGCTTAATTCAACTTGCACAGGCATTAATTTGAGTCAATAGCGCCTAATCGTCCAAGTTTGGATAGCTTTCAAAAAGGTAGGGTAAGGATTTAACGTGACCTCTATAAAGTTATAGATGTTTAGAAGTTTCATATGAAATAGGAGATCCTATAAGTTGGTGGTGCCTAGAATAAAGTTAGAATTGCCTGTTAATCTTAGTACGTACCCGTTTTGTAATAGATATTAAAACATTTAGTCAATCATACCAATTTGTTTGCTACCATGCCGTCGCATCGTGCGACATGGATCATCACAGGAGCGCAAATGAAAATGTTTGCTGAAATTACTCTGATATCTTAAAATTAATTTAACGTTTTGTAATTTGGAGAGGACCACAGGAACTACATATTTCTATTGCACGCCTCATAAGCGAAGCGTTGAGGTGGGTTCTACTCCCGCGCCCCAGTAGGGGTCGCGTGGCAGACAGAGCTCCCGCTTTCCCGCGGTGGGCTGTGGGTAAGCTGAACCGGGAATTACTGGTGGAGGCGGCCATCGTGTCTTCATGGGTGTCTTCACCCCCCCTGACCGAGGACGTGGACGCTGAGGCTGGCCGCTGGCAGGAGGCAGTGTCACAAATCTGCGACGCGGACATGCCCCGCGTTCGGCGTCCGCCCCAAAGGAAGGGGGTCTATTGGTGGTCCCGCGAGCTGGCGGACCTCCGTGCGGCTTGCATTCGTGCCTGGAGGTCCTACACCCGCAGGCGGCGGCGTAACCACGATCCAAAGCGGGAGGGCTGGCTATACGAGGCGTATCGCAACGCGCGCGCAGAGTTCTAGCTGGCCATCTGTCGCGCCAAAGAGATGAAGCGGCAGGAGATGTTGGAGGGTCTCGACCGTGACCCCTGGGGACGCCCGTACCGTGCGGCGCTAAACAAGCTCCGCACTCGGGGTCCCCCCTTACTTTTTCCAGCCGAGTTTCCTTACCGAGGTGGTCGAGGGACTTTTCCCACGGCGGACGACGCACATGCCCCTGGTCATGGCTCCGCCAGATGACGACCGGAAGGCCGACGAGGAGAGTGTGCCGCCCGCCTCCGAAATGGAAATGGGGGCGGCGGTGTCCCGCATGCGGAAGAACACCGCCCCGGGCCGGATGGGGTTCCCGTCCGAGCTCTGGCCCTGGTCCTCGACCAATTGGAGCCCCGCCTCAGGAGACTGTTCGACGCGAGTCTGGCGTCCAGACGGTTTCCTGACTGCTGGAAGGAGGGGAAGCTCGTGCTCCTGCCAAAACCAGGAAGGCCCCCGGATTCGGTCGCGGCCTTTAGACCCATCGTGCTGTTGGACGATGCGGGTAAGCTAGTCGAGAGGATTATTGCTGCCCGTATCGTCCGGCACCTTGTGGAGTTGGGACCCGACCTGTCGGACGCTCAGTTCAGTTTTCGTTCGGGGCGTTCGACGGTCGACGCCATTCTGCGGCTGAAGGCCGCGGCCATGGAGGCTAGGGGTGCTGTTGGCGGTGGCGTTGGACATCGCCAACGCATTTAACAGTCTGCCATTCGGCTGCATCAGGGAGGCACTCCGGATCCACGGGGTGCCCGCCTACCTGAGGCGGCTGGTGGCGGACTACCTCGTAGGCCGCAGCGTCCTCTTCGTAAGCCGGGAAGGGGACGCTGCGAGGAGGGCCATGTCGTGCGGTGTCCCACAGGGATCTGTCCTGGGACCGCTCCTCTGGGACATCGGGTACGACTGGGTCCTACGTGGCCGGCTTCCCCCAGACTGGGCGTAATGTGTTATGCCGACGATACCCTTGTCACGGCCCGGGGAGGGAACTTCGAGGAGGCGGTGCAGCTGGCCACCTCGGGTACCGCGGATATGGTCAGACGTATCGAGGCGCTGGGGCTTAGGGTGGCCCTCAACAAGTCAGAGGCCCTACTATTTCACGGGCCTCGGTGCAGACCACCCGCCGGCGCCTCGATAACAATAAATGGTGTAGGGGTCAGTATCCAGGGCCACATAAAATATCTGGGCCTGGTCCTCGACGGGCGGTGGCATTTCGACGAGCACTTCCGCCAGCTCGCACCGAGACTCGTCGGCACGGCGTCCGCCCTTGGACGTCTGTTACCGAACCTGGGCGGACCCAGCATCGCGTGCCGACGGCTGTACGCGGGGGTGGTTCGGTCGATGGCGCTTTACGGCGCACCCGTGTGGGCGGAGTCTCTGACCGCCCGCAATAGGGCTCTTCTGTGGAGACCGCAGAGAGTCGTGGCGGTCAGAGCAATCCACGGCTACTGCACGGTGTCGAGCGAGTCCGCGTGCGCATTGGCCGGAACCCCACCGTGGGACTTGGAGGCGGAGGTGCTCGCCGAAGTTTATCGGCGGGCGTCAGCAGCGCGTGCGGGAGGCACTCGCCTCCCGCCTAGTCAAACCAGCGCATGGATTCTGCTGGAATCGCCTCGGCCCGGTCTTCAAACCATAGGGGCGCTCCAGCCGATTTTAGAGGAATGGGTGGCTCGGCGGCATGGGGTCCTCACCTTTCGGCTGGTGCAAGTGCTGTCGGGGCATGGTTGCTTCGGCAAGTACCTGTACACAGTCGCTAGGAGGGAGGAGACTCCCTGCTGCCACCACTGCAACTGCAGCGAGGACTCAGCGCAGCACACGCTCGAGTCGTGCCCGGCTTGGGCTGAGCAGCGCCGGGATCTCGCTGCAGTCATCGCAGAGGACCTGTCGCTGCCGGCTGTCGTTCGATCTATGGTTGGCGGCGATAGGTACTGGACCGCGGTCGCCAACTTCTGCGAGAATGTCATCTTGCGGAAGGAGGTGGCGGAGAGGGCCAGGGAGGCTGACCTCTCCTCTGGCCCGACTCGCCGCCGGCGCACGGTGCGGCGTGGGCGCGAATATCTGCGCCTAATGCCGCCCTAGTCGAGGCTGCGGGCGGTCGGACCGGGGATTGTCCTCCGCCCGCGTAGAGCCTGCCGCGAAGGTGCGACACCCCAGGTGCGTGTGGGAACGTCGCTCAGAGAGGAAGCCCAACAGGGCTAGGAGCCGCGCGGACCACTGAAGTGAATATACGCGGTACCAGTGGTCCGCCGAGTACGGGCGGGTGACAGTGCACGGTGGGTTTTTAGTGGGTGAGAGCCCCACACTATCCCGCTGTCTCCCCGGGCAGCGGGGTGTGCGGTAGGTACATTTTTGCCCACCTTAAAAAAAAATGCTTCTACTCCCGCTTTACACGGAACAACTGATTTTTCAAACTTAAAATGTCTCTATTTATCATATATTGCACTTGTAAAATATCTAGGTATACACACATATAAAGAACAATATTTTTGATGCCTTTTTTGTTATTTAGACTAGTTAAAAAACTGTTCGAAAAAATCTGGCTTGGACGTCCGTGAGTTGTAGGTAATGTATGTTAACACGATAACGACCAAAACACTTTACTAATCCAGTCTTTTTTTTTCGTTTGCGAATTATTATGATTAGGAATAGAGCCCTATTACTTTTCACGGTCTGATTCGATGTGGTTTAATTGTTATTAAATAAACAAAAAAATACTGAATATTTATGCTCGACGCGACACTAAAACCAGCGCCTTTCATGAGAACTACCTTTTTACGTACTTAGCCACCGGTGGTTTTACTATCGTCAACAGAACGCCGTTCGCCCGGCCGGTACATTGTTTTTTGTTAAAAGAAAGTTCTTACCTTTGCTTGACGAACTGATGATATTTGTCAAGTATAATAACTATTTTATCCATAACAATAATTAAAAACACTAAACATACGTAAATAATAACACACCAACGGAATATTTTTAGCGGCACGGGGGCCCTTTTTTTGGGTGGCCTTGGCGTGCGCGCGGCTCGTAACTGAGAGGTAGATCAATATAGAAGTACTTCTTAAAATTAGCGCTAGATGGCGTATAAGACATGAAACCCACATTAGTACTTTTTGAAATTAGCGCTATCTATGTGATTTATTGAAAACTACTTATTAAGACCAATACATTATTAGTTATTTATCAAATAATCAAATTTTATTGTGAAAAATGAAGATTATGAGGCGTGCAGTTTTGGATTTTTCAAAGTATTTAGTAAGTCGTAACATTGGAATGGTATATTCAAGCACAAAGAAGAAAACTTTTCTAAATGATAAACAAATGATTCTATGTATTTTTTTAAATAAATAAATATTCGGGATGGTTAACCTCAATTGGTGGTAAAAAAATTAGGTACGTAATTCAATACCTAACTCTTTCTACAAAATTATTACTTTTTTTACGGGCCTCGTGGCATAATCGGTAGTGTAACTGACTTCCGTGCACGAGGGCGTGGGTTCGATTCCCACTCACGACAATTATTTGTGTGATGAACACAGATATTTGTACTGCGTCTGAGTGTTTTCTATCTATTATATGTATATATTTACAAAAAAAAAGTATCTAATATACGTATTATATCCATAATCTGGTGCCCATAGCACAAGCGTTAAGTTTAGTTTGGGACCAGAGGACGTTGATATGAAATGTCCGTGAATATTTATATTTCATTTCATATCTAAGAAATGAATTGGTGAGCAGCGGCTTGACAATACTCTTGGTATAGTCGAGTCCATGGGCGACGGTTACCATTTACCTTCAGATGGACCGTGGCTCGTCTGCCACAACAAGCAATAAAAAAAAAATATTATTTTATTATTTTACCTCAACTTTAAAAATGCACATTGGCCTAGTTAACTCTGTAAAAGATAATAGATATACAAGTCGTTAGGTCCTTCTAACAAACAACATAGCATCACATCTGTATTCCCCGAAGGGGTAGGCAGAGGTGTATTACACACCCACACGTCCACGTCCACGTCCTTCTAATTTGGGCTTTATATTCAGTTTGAAGTTTTAAATTGATCCTGTCAAGTCGCTGTAATACCTACATTAAGAGAAACGCTACTCGTTTAATAATTCTAAGTGTTACTTAAAATTCTCGGAACCACGTCAAAGCCTATGATCCTAACGTAGTAACAATATAAATATTAAATACAGACCAAATACGTGTGCCGTGTGGGGCCGGCTTTAGAATTGTCCCACCCTTCTCCACCCATGGGAGTCGTAAGAGCCGACTGAGGGATACCGGTAGTGGACAGCAGCACTCCCTCGAGTATTAACAACATCCACTGCGATTGCCAACTCGCCTGCCAAGCGTGGCGATTACGGCACTATCCCCCATATGAGCGAAACACATGTTGTGGCGTTCTCTTGGGGAGGCCTATGTCCAGCAGTGGACTTCGAAAGGCTGATGGATGGATGGATGGAAATACGAAGAACACATGTAAAAAATTGTGACGTTTAATTTGTTTACATTTCATTTTATTCATTTAAGGTATGAATTTGAAAAAAGATAACCTTAAAGAAGTACGTTGCCATTAGAAATCACTGCAATAAGGTGTGTAGGGATGCTCAACGCCAGCATATTCATAACTCGGTTCAAAACGGAGACCCAGTAAAAGTCTGGAAATTTCTCAAAACATTGGGAGTCGGAAAAGCACGACAAGAATTAAATCCTAGTGACTTCAATATTGATTTACTTAACCTACATTTCTCTGCTTTGTCCAACTTTGACAGGACTACCAAAACTGATAAGATTAACCGTCTTTCATCATTTCCTACTCCTATTTTTCACCGTTTGTTTTTAATCTTTTTACTGCTTGTGATGTTAAGAAGAGCATAATGTCGATCACATCCAATACAGTTGGATCCGACTGTGTCAGCCGTAATATGATCCTTCCTATCCTTGATGATATCCTTCTAGTCATCTGTCACGTCCTGAATTCTTTCCATGTATGTGGAAAGATGCTCAAATCACTCCTTTGCCAAAAAAGCATAATCCCACAGCCTTTTCCGATTATCGTCCCATATCTGTATTGCCTTTCCTCTCCAAATTCCTTGAGCGTCTGGTCCACAGTCAATTAAGTAGTTTCCTTACCAGAAATAATCTCCTCAACCCATTACAATCCGGTTTCCGTCCCGGTCATAGTACCACCACAGCCCTCATCAATATTACGGACCACATCAAATCCGGTATGGAGTGTGGTAAGCTGACTGTACTAGCTCTGCTAGACTTCAGCAATGCATTCAATACGGTAGATTTTGAGATATTACTCTCTCTACTTGGCTCTCTTAACTCTACTTTTCGCAATTTTTATTAATTCCATCTCTAATAACCTGTTTTCTTCCTACCACCTCTACGCAGACGACCTTCAAATTTATTTGCAGACTCCGTTTTCTCAACTCTCAGAAACTATCAAGACACTCAACGACGATCTCAATAAAATTAGCGAATGGAGTCAATCTTATGGTCTGACTGTGAATCCGCTTAAGACACAAGTAACCATTGTAGGTAGCTTTAGGATGATCGCAAAAGTTGATTGGACACAGTTGCCTCAGGTCGTTTTTGAAGGTGTCACTATCCCTATAAGGGACAAAGTTAAAAATTTAGGCTTAACAATTGATTCAAATTTTACTTGGGAGCCACAACTCCAAGAAGTTAGTCGCAAGATCTTTGCTTCTGCAGGTTCTTTGAGGCGATTGCGAAATTTTCTCCCTACTTCTACCAAAATTACGCTTGCAACTTCTTTACTTCTTCCTATCCTTGACTACGCAGATGCCAGCTATCCAGATCTCGCCGAAAACCAATTGGATAAATTTGAGCACCTCCAAAATTTCTGCATAAGATTCATATTTGGTCTACGCAAGTATGATCACGTTTCTCAATTTCGAACACAGCTTAAGTGGTTACCAATACGACATCGCCGGAACACTCATATTCTCTCTTTACTATATAATGTACTGTTTAACCCTTCTACTCCTTACTATCTTAAAAGTCGGTTTGAATTCCTCCACGATACACATAGTAAGAGCTTAAGGTCATCGCAAGACTTGAGGTTAAAAATGCCGTTACATTCCACAAATTTTTTTGGCAAATATTTTACAGTCACAGCGATAAGCCTGTGGAATGCCCTACCGGTAGAAATAAGACGGGCAGAGACTATATCTAGATTTAAATTATTAGTTAGACATCATTATCTAAATGAGTAAATTATATTCCTTACACAAACTTATCATTGATGAATTCTTAAGAATTAATTCGTATAGGTACTTAGCTAAGTATTTATGTTATTTTCATATTATTTATGTATCGTAATTTATTGCGTACGTTATTATAGCTATATTTATGTATATATTTAAATTATTTGTATGTAGTATATTTTGTATCTATTTATTTATATGTATTTAATATTTATATATGCAGGTATTCGTTATGTTACACCAACAACTACTCTCTCTCTCAAACGTCTCCATCCAAAGGTTGCCTGGTAGAAATTACTTTTAGTAATAAGGCCGCCCATTGTACCACATAATGTAAGATTTGTTTCTGTACTATTGCAGTATTGGAGTACAATAAAGTATATATAATATAATAATATAATATACTTATTTAAAATAAACACAGTCTAAATCCGTATAGGCAAGACATAAAATGTGAAATGGTCAAGCCACGTTCGTGGCTATCATTTTCTATTTCACATTCTCGCAGTTTGTGTTATCGTAAATGACAGAACATTTATTCGAGAGACAAGTGCTTAAAATGTTAAATAAAAATAAAAGCATATCCAAATAACTACATAGAAACACGAGCAAATTAAAAATTACTAAAGGATAGGTACGCTTGTTGATATTATATCTCTCGCAAAGTGGTAGGTATCCACAAACGTGAACTTGAAGAAATTCAGTTGGTATTTTATTTTAGAGAATTACTGTTAACATTAACTATAGGATGTCCCAAATAAACTATCTACAATCGCATCGAATTTACAGTGCCTATTTGTGGTGTAGTAACAAATTAGACAAGATTTAGACAGTACCAACCGGTAGTATCCGAGTGACATAACTCAATAGGATTGCTGGCTATTTGTTAGCCTCGGCAGCGACACTGAATTATGTGCAGTTCTTTAAAAGGACCACACATGACCATTTTTATTTACAAACGTAATTGTAACATTTAAGATTAATAACATAATATACAGGATGTAAAGGACATTACGTGGTAAATATTTTAATAACAATTTAACAAAAATATTACTTATAAGTGCCGTTAGTTAATGATAAAAATCTGATAACTGATAAATAAAATTATGCAGTGCATTGAGAATCAGTACATTGTATCGATAATATATTATAATTAATAACACGGGTTGAAAAAAAAAACATATAGCATCACGCCTGTATTCCCCGAAGGGGTAGGCAGAGATGTATTACACACCCACGACTCGCCAGCTATGTTTAGGTCCCACGTAATAGGGGGCGAGCCTATTGACGTCTACCGGGCACATTTGAATTCAACATTGGGTTGAATACATGGACTTACTTTATACGTCCATAGTCCATAAAATGGTTGTATTGCTCTATATAAATTTGATTTTAGGTAATAAACCCATTAATCACCGATTTACTCCAAAAACTGCAGTCTGCAAAACATGACGAAGGTTACACCTTCAGGTGTAACCTTCGTCATGTTTTTTAGTCGCGTTGTTAATGATTTGATGGTAGCAAAAAACTTGCTAACTTTGAAACCCGTCGTTGTCGACGAAAATCGTATTATTAGAAGAAATGTATTTATCACCTCCTCCAACATTGAAAATATGACTGCTAGATTTTTCCCACGTGGACTTCAGAACTGGGTCAATATAATCTTTATAAAAACAGCCATCTCAAAGGAATCGCCATTTTGCCGGGGCAAAAAGTAGCCATTGTCCTTTTCTGGGCTCCAAACTATACCGCATCAAACATTTCACTATAATCAGTTTAGTAATTACGGCATGAAAAAAATAAGCGAAGTCACTTTCGCATTTATAACATTAGTAAGGATACTAATTATAGTGTAATTGTGTATTATCCATCCATCCATCAGCCTTTCATCGTCCACTGCTGGGCATAGGCCTCCCCAAAATGGGGGTTTTACCAAAATCGCCACGCTTGGCAGGCGGGTTGGCGATCGCAGTGGATGTTTTTGGTAGGTACACAGGGGAACGCTGCTGCCCATTCCCTTGCCCCCTTAATCGGCGGCGTCAGACGACTCCCATAGGAAGAGACAGGGTGGAGCTATTCTTGGTGCCGGCCCCACACGGCAAATTGCGTATTAAATTTTATATAAATTAACTTTTTTTATATATATATATATGATGCCATCAATGGCATGATACACAACACGTATTGGTACGACGTATCTATATGTCTGATGTTGCGTTAAACAGACTGTGAACGAAAATATTTTTCAACTGATAAAACTTTTAAACGTACTCGTTTAATCTTCATTTATATTTTAGAGAATCTATGAATGTTTCACTAACGAACTTTGTTAAAAATGTTTGTCATGAAGCCCGGCGGGTACTTGCGTCAACGTGCTTTTTAATATCATCTATATTTCAGAAAGCTCAGGTGGTTCTTCGTTCAACCATCAACAACTTTGACTAATATATACAACTTTTAGTAAACGTTACTCGGAACTTTTTAAAATTCAAAAGCATTAATACACGTACTTATAGATATACTTAATGATGATTGCGTTATTTTAGTTTATAAGCGTATAGCAAAGAATAATATTATAGATTTTTATAATAATTATAATTTGCTAAAATATTATTTTCTACATTTAAAAGTTTTTTTTAGGTTTCTTAACTATGTTCCGGTGGCCTGCCAGTAAAGGCGGAGAGACGGCACACGGCGTGCTTAGTGAAAAAAAAGAAAAAAAAAAGTTTCTTAACTATATTTTATTTTCTTCTTTTTTGGTCTCAATTCAGTATCAAAAGTATTTCTAGGTATTTGAAAGGCCCTATATTTTTATTAATAAAAAAACGAATCAAACATCTGAATTTATTCTATTGTCATAAATGTGCCAAAAAACCCTATGAAATGAGTGAAAACCACGTTCAAAGATTCCGTTACATTGATAGAAACAAATATACAGGCCACGCTGATATAAAAAGTGTTATAAAGCCGGTATTCAGATTTGATAAAATTGATTAGCTAGTTATTATCATCCTTACTACACTTCTTCTCTATACTTATCCTTAAAAATATTATAAACGCGCCACGCCATAACTCACTAAACCGTTTATTATTTACATTATAGTCTAGAGCCCAAAAAAATAATTTTTATCCCGGTAAAATCATAGGTTCTTATGGAATAACAATTTTCGCGAATAGATCATTAGTTACCCGTAGAGTGACGTACTCGTTGGTACATAATATTCTCCACTGAAGGAATGTAATATCAGTTCCAGTGGCTTGCCAATAAAGGCGAAGAGACGGCACACGGCGGGTTTCTTTAGTGGGTGATGGCGCTCCACACTACCCTTTTCGTTGCCCCGAACGATGGGTGTGCGGTTGAGAACATTTATTCCCGCCTTAAGAAAAAAATAATTGGTTGTCTGTAAAGTCGGTTTACTGACGATAGTTGAACGTGACAACGTCAAAGAATCATTACCTTTATCGCTGTAATTATCGTTGCTATAAACAATTGACACCACATTCACTTTTCACTGCACTTGATACTCGGTCATGTACTATAGTATAGCAGCTGTCCACGCAGACGCATCGCTCACTCAAGTAGGAGAGAGACGGATGTCGAACGCTGCCGAACGCAAAGGCCGATTGTGCTTCTTTGTCGCTCATTCCGCGCTCTCGCTTGCACTTCAAGCCTTACATGGAACGCCTCAGAGCGAGGTAACGCCGCATGAGTCATGTTTTTTCGTTCGTGCAGCCGGCTCTATCGAATTATAAGACGTTGTCACGTCAAAAGGTACATATATTCTGAAGTAGAAATCAGAATCTAGTAATATTATAAATGCGAGTGCGTTAGTTGGTTTGTTACACTTTTATCAATATGGAATATTGCGTGCATACGATTATAGTTTAAACATAGTTCGCGAACCGTGGGTTTGTAATACACCTCTGCCTACCTTCGGGGATACAGACGTGATGATATGTTTTTTTCCTACGAGTATAGTCTGGAACCCAGAAATTGATATAGGCTTTTTGTCCATGTGATGATGGACTAAGAATACAAGTGTCACATCCCCATCCATTCCCGCGGGTGTTGTACAAGGCGACTAAGGGAAGTAAGCAATTATCACCCATTGCATTACTGGTGGTAGAGCTGGGTACCAAGTCAGAGTACTCACTATATCGGGCCCGAACGGGCCGGTACTATACCGTCTCCTGTGTGATCGGTCATGAAGCACGTCAGTGTGTTTTGTCTGTAGCAGCAGATAGCCGTTTATTCTTTCATTTCATATCTGAGAAATGAAATGGTGCGCAGAGGCTTGACAATGCTCTTAGTATACTTGAGTCCATGAGCGATGGTTACCACTTACTATCATTAGTATTAAAAAAAGGCTGCTTTTTATCCCGGAATAATTGATGTTTCCCGTGGGAAAGCAATTTTGGAAAAAATATTAATATGCTGTAGAATGAAATGTTTTTATCACGAAGTCCACGTAAACAAAGTCGCGGGCAGCATTTATTTACAAATGTAAGTATAATAACAGTTTCAAATTTACTCTTGATCAAAGAAAAAAAAATAGGAATACATTTTTATGAGGCGAAACATTAATAAGACGTTTTTGTAACAAATGCCCTTGCGGGTATTATGATACATTTTAATGAGATGTAATTTAGTGAAATTATAATAATATACTAACGTTACTAATAACGTTATAATATAATATAACGTTTGCCTTCCTTCTCAATTCATGTTTACACGACATAAATAAATTTAATGATGAATTACACGTATAATTTCCAAACTAAGTTCATACAAAAAGGTCGAGTAAAGGTCACTTAAAATTCGTGATGAATGTTTAACTTGTTATAAAGTGCACGAACTGCGAAAGGCTTTTTGCTACTGAAATTATTTAATTACCCGCCCTACACAAAATGTGTTTGCAAACAAAATTCTGTTTTACTGTGGAATCGCTTATTAATTATTTATGTTCAGTAATGTGTGCTTAGCTTGTTATTAGCATAATCATAATTTACGTTAAAATTTAGGTTTACGACACACATTCTATCTGTAATATATACATTTTGATGGTGAAAATGTGTGAAAAATCCTTGCTAATATTATAAATGCGAAAGTGAGTTTGTTTGTTTGTTATACTTTCAAGTCCTAACCATTGAACCAATTATTACGAAATTTTGCATAAATAGTATAACCTGGAGCCCAGAAAATTACATTTATGAGTAGCAAATGGATGTCAATGTCCAGCAGTGGACGTTGGAAGGCTGATTGATGGATGGATGGATGGATGGAGTAGCAAATGTTTTTGCCGGAAAAATCAATGGGTCTCCTGGATTCCGGTTTTAGTATTTGGATAGTATAATATCCAAATACTACAACTATAAGAGTGTTTTTAACTTCTTAGTGCCGTAATAGGTTACAAAAAAATAGTTACACTAAGTAATATTTGTTTAAAATTTAAAGCGTTATTTTCGACGTCTTGTTATTTGTAAGATGTTGATTTATTCATCATTTCCATAAAACAACTATAAGACCGGCAAGATTCATTCGTATTCTTTGTTTGCGAACTGTCGGCACTTAAAGCGGCAAATATTTTATTTTTCCCATTTTGGTGGAAAAAGAAATAACATTTAGTGATGGAAAGAGGGATTCGTCTTTGCGGAATTCTCCTCGCGTACCAGCCGTTAACCTAACTAATGTGTTCATTGCTACAATGTACGAGTAGTAGGTGTTAGAAGTAATAAATTCAAACAAACACTAAGATCTTCACATACTATTTTTCATTCCATTTTCTCCATACCATATGGATTAAAGCTACCACAAGGCTCGGTGCTCTGTCCAACTATGTGGATAACAGCATGGGTGATACGCAATATACGTATCTTTAGAAAATCTCTCGTAACATACCAGAGGACAGACAGACCTAATTTGCGGCCAAAGTCAAGCGTTCTTTAGAGTGGGCCTCGGAAAGGGGTGAAAAATAACCTGGTTGAATTTAACCCCACGAAGACAAATTTGCGCCTTCGCTGTAAAGAAGGACCCATTGTCGTGGCGCCTCAGTTTCAAGGATAACACTCCAAGTCCAGTATTGGTATCCTCGATATCGACATTTCAAGCAAAATTCAGTTCAGAAGTAATTTGAAGGACAAAGCCAAATTGGCGAGCAATAAACTGGGGATCCTGAACAAAGTCAAACGGTATTTTATGCCGAGGTAAGGATTTGAGCTGTACATAGAAAAGGTGTACTCTCACGTGCCTAAGGCACGTCCAAGCATTAGCTTGACTCAGTTAACTGAATGCAAAGGCGAGCTATTCGAATTGTTCATGATACCAATATCATAGACGATCTGGAGTCGTTGAGTGGTGGACTTGGGGTCTCTCTGTGTGCTCTTCAAGGAGAAGCTATTTGAATTGATTAACACCAACATCGCCTATTTAAAAGCGATCCAATCGACTTCGCAGTATGGTTCATCCACACTATGCGGAATCGTTGTCATCCAAGACAATTTGTTTTCAGTGCCATTTTCTAAGCTCTGGAATGAATTCCGTGCTATGGTGTTTGTCCAGCGCTACGACATGTTCTTCCTTAAACGAGGCTAAGGCTTAGGCGACGCAGATCAATGCAGCGCATGGCAGGGCAGATTTTGTAATACTTTGAACATCCTTAACTCTCAAGATGAAGCACATAAAGTTAGGCATTGTACTTAACAATGATTCAGGAAAGTTAACTCATTTTCCTTGAAAAACTAATTTCGTTGCATCACGTCCCACATTCGCCGGAAACTTACAGAATGTTGACTACAGTCCCCGCGGTAATTAGGTTTGCAAATATTGTTGTTGTAAGGGCCTTCCTTAATATATCTTTCATGTCTGTCCTTTTAACCTATATAATAAAAGTTATCTTATACATTAAGAGAGCAAAATAAGGAAAAAGGCTCGTTAAGCTTTAAGAATATGACAACTCAAATAATCTTATTAATATTTTACGTTGTAATTATAATGTTAAGCGAAGTATAAACGGAAACTATTAAAAAAACTTTCCTTACAATAAATAATTACTTTTTATATACATTTCGGCTATGGCAGCTAATATGTATATTGATATTAGGAGACTGGCTAACTTTGCAGGACATTTATTTCTATTGATGAGACTAGGAATATACGTCAACCCCTGATTTATTAACACTAATGCCGTACGAGGTGACTAAGAGAAGAAAGAAGTTAATATCTCAGGCTCGGAAAGAGAATAACCAACACAAATAAAAGTGATTGAGTTTGGTATCAAGGGAGAGGTTGGTATATTATATACCACCATGTTCTCCATTTTAAGCGCCTGAAGCATCTTAATCCCTACAAAGGCTGAGTCTTGCATTATTATCATTTATCTTGGTGCGCACCGCTGCCATTGTTATCGATAGTAACATATATTTAAATGTATACTGTTACAATGATAAGTGCACTCTCTAATCTCTTGCTCTCATAATTTTTTATGTTAAAAGTAAAGTCCTAAATATATTTTATGCAGGTCCATTAAGAAATCTTTGCCTGCGTGCACTTAAAAATCAAGTCCGTAAAATATTAGCGCTAACTCAAACATACGTGCAATTACGTTAAATTTTAGAGCGTCCTGCTGTCCTGATTTTGTAGCGCAGTACTGGTACATCTACCCTACTGCTATAGAGGTTTACCCCAAATGATTTAACAATGAATAATATTGTGCTGGTACTTATACCTTTAAATTAAGTAAAGTCCTTCACTGTTTTGTAGAATTTTGTTGTAATATATATTTCATAAGCTTCTAGACGTTTACTAGCATTTGTTATTATTTATTTATTGCGTTGAAAGCTATAAAAACGTTATTTTAGTACAATAACGGGTAACACGCGAAAGTTATCAAATGTCGTGATGGTACGCCATTTCTTTTAACGCAAGGTGTTAACTTTAAATACATTTGCCGTAAAAACAAAACTTTTTTCAACAGAATAAAAATAGAAAAAGGTAAATACGTATGAAAAATAAATCTCAAAACAGTCCTATGTCAAAATAACTGGGAAGCCTGTAGTGTATTAGGTCAACTTTCATTTTCTTTGTGAAGAAGGCTAATAGATACCTACATACATATCCCACACAGACATACATGGGCTGTAAATAAAAATACAACAAATAATATAATCATATCTACTTAGTTTAAGAATAATTCAAAAGATTTAAATTTATAAAGCACAAATTATTTGTGAATGAGGACAAAGAGATTTTTAGTACGAACGGGAATCGAATCCGCGTCCCTTCCAATCCGGGGAAGTGCTCTAAGCCACTGAGCTACCGTACCGACCTTTTGGTCATCCCAATCTCCTCATCACATTCGTCTTTAGAAATTTGTACTTTAAAAGTAGCTGAGCATGTTAAATGCTAAAAAATATAGATAAAAAATATTTAAATTTATGTTATTTTGGTTCGTAGCAAGAGGAACATTTTTCATGCAACGCTATGCCTGCTCAAATATTAATAGAACAATTTAAGATTCTCATTCGTTGTCAAGAGGTGGAGTCATGCTTGTTCCAGCATGAATGGGTGATCGCGGAAGTACGGGTAGTAGTCATAGAAGATCAGCGTAAAGCAGGTTATGACTAATGTTATGTGTCGTACGGTGAGTTTGAGCTCCGGAGGCCCAAACCCTATCCTAATCGTCTCTTTATTATCCTTGGTCTCCACTTCCTATCCCTTTTCTTCGACTTGACGACAGGCTAGTGATGCCTCTAGTGTTGCTAGTGTCTTTATGCTAACGGTAACCGTTTTCCAGCGCGTATATAAAAAACAAAAAATACCTACATTAGGTAACTTAAATCCGGCTCCAGGCTCTTGTGATAAGCACTTCACTCAATAATTTACTTCCTGATGCCGATGACCATTCAAGTAAATCGGAACTTGAATAGCTACTGCTTGTGTTTCAAAATTCACGTGGTATTATATCTTATAGAAACTTCCATCATACGACCTACGTGTTATGGATAGACTTTGATAATTTAATATCTATAGATTCTGAAGTATTGCGAGTTGTCTTCTGCTTGTAATGAACTATTACTGAGTGATGCTACTTGCCTACAACTTACATTCTGGGTTGTTTTGTGAGTTTTATCTAGGAAAATATTTCTTATCTATACAGATTGTTAAGAAAAATAAATATTACAAAAAAATCACGGATTAAAAGTGATAGGTAAAAAAGTATCACATCAGCTTGCTGGGCTTCTCTCCGGGCTTTTCATTTTCGATCTACACCTCCACTAAATTTCTTAAATTAATATAATTGACAGCTCGAAATAATGATGATCTATATCCATCCATCCATCCATCAGCCTTTCGAAGTCCACTGCTGGACATAGGCCTCCCCAAGAAAACGCCACAACATGTGTTTCGTTCATATGGGGGATAGTGCCGTAATCGCCACGCTTGGCAGGCGGGTTGGCGATCGCAGTGGATGTTGTTAATACTCGAGGGAGTGCTGCTGCCCCCTCCCGTGGTGTTCCCTCAGTCGGCTCCTACGACTCCCATGGGTGGAGAGGGGTGGGACAATTCTAAAGCCGGCCCCACACGGCATGATCTATATGAAGGTAAGTAAGTAAGAAGCATAGCATCATGCCTGTATTCCTCGAACGGGTAGGCAGAGGTGTATTACACACCCACGATTCGCCAGCTATGTTTAAGTCCCACGTAATAGGGGGTGAGCCTATTGACGTCTACCGGGCACATTTCCAAACCCCGGGCTACACCACCGAGGCAGTTAAAATAAAGTAAGAATTATTGCAATTTTCAATTAATATATTATAATAATATTTTTAATGTACATATTTATTTCTCATAAAGGTGTAGTATTTAACTAATAGGTGTATATTTTTCTTTATGTAAACAAAATTCTGGTCAAATTCTCAAAATGGAAGTAATCTTTTTGAGAATTTGACCAGAATTTTGTTTACATAAAGAGCTTTTCAAGCAGTTTCTATGGAAATTGTTCAAAATACACAAGGATAGGAGTTATATTTTAATGCTAGCAAATTATGTGAGGATATAAATATACTTACACTGCACTGCTCGTAAAATATGTTCTTACTTTTTTGGAAAGGAGGCACCATATGCGCCAAGTGATTATTATACCAATTATCTGCGGATTTTTTTTTATCAAAAGCAGTTCTAAACGGCTTTTTTTAAATATATAGCTTGCATGGAGCAAGCCCGAGGTGGGGTCGCCTAATCTATCTATGTTCTTCTATATTATTATAAAGTTGTAACAAAGCTATGTCTGTACATTTAAGGTATTTGAGACAAAAAAAAACTATATGAGGCGAATCTGAGTAATTACTTAAAAAATACGTTGGAAAATAAAAATATATACGCGATTAAGACTAGGAAATTATCATTTGTGTATGATGAGTACAAATCACGAAACTTTGAAAGTATTTAACTTAAAAACTAGCCGCGGTTAAAGCCTAGTAATGATATAAAACACGACATATGAACTACACATCTGATGTATGTCATTACCCACATCAGTCTCTTGTAGAGCAACTCTGAATTACCCTTTTATTGTTCAACTTATACCTCGCTCCATATTTAACGTTTCCCTTAAAGCGTGCAAATATTTTCATTACACTTTCCTACTTATTATATTTTATTAGCCTATTAACGCGGATCAAAATGGTTGCTATAAATTTCACTGGTAATTTTGTATGTTTTACAGTAGTTAAAAAGATTATAAAATATGTTTTGTTACTGTATCACGACTTGTCACGGAGTTAAATTAAATATACCCGGATAGCATGGTGCTGTTTGCACTTGTTTTTCATTATTCTTACTACACTATCGGCACGCTATGATGACCGTTTTGACGTTTGTCCACTCATGAAGTTTCGTATTAATTAATAATTACATTTGAAGAAGCAAATTGCTGTTCTTTATTGTCAATAGTGACGTGCAGTTAGTCATAAAATTTATCGAATGTATAATTTTAGGACACAAAATTTATTTATTACATTGATTTCTAAAATATGTATATTAGGGTTTCGCGAACATTTATTTTGAATTTTTATAAGATTATAATTATTGGTGTACTTACAATTGTTTTTTTTTTAAAATGAAATCTATTATGATCTAGGATCGCTGGCCAGCACAACTACTACCTCCGGCAAACTTGCGTCAATGCTCAATGCAAAACAAAGCAGAGGCCCAAGCACGAAAAACTATCGAATTCGTATCATAAACGTATCGAGTCCACGATAATATAACAAATATTGTATGGCTGTCGAACAACTATACATGACATTGTCGAAGGCAAGCTTGTTTGTTTATGTTTTCCGAGTGACAGTGACAGTTAGGTATTCTTATGCCGTATTTTAATTTTAATTCATTTTATTGTATTATAGTTAAAATGATAACAAAATGTATATGCTGGCTCATTATAACATTTTTTATATTGACTCATTTTTTTTATTAGTTGACAAATCATCTATTTTAATTATTTAGTTACACCTTTATGAACACTATAGTGTATATTATTCGTAGGTAATTATAAAGTTCCCTTTATAATGCCCTATGGTAAAATGTGAGACTAATAGAAATATGCAAGGTTTTACATCTATATTATCCACAAATTAACTACTTCCAAAATAGCCCGTTTTGTTACGTGAACATTGCTATTACTAGGTAGGTACGAACGGCACATTTTGATACAAATTTATTTTATTATATCTATCATCTATATCTACTTTTTCATCGTCATATATTACTGTGGGATTAATTGGCTTTCGAAGTTTAGTAATTTTAAAACATTACATACTCAAAAACCTAAGATTTAATATGTTTCGAATCTTTTCTCTCCGACAATTTCTAAGTGAAAAAAGTTTCGACAGTGCTCGATAGCCAGCCTTCAAAATTTTACATTACGGTACGTCAAATCAAAGTTCGCGATACGAAATCATTCGTAGCAAAATAAGTTCATTTTACGCACGATAGGGGCGCTGCACAATTCTCATACAAATTTTATTGTTTTCGATGACGACACGAATACTTTTTCGCAAGTATTTCATGCTCGGGCTTGTGACTTGACGTTGTTTCGAAAAGTACAAACTGTGAGTGCACTGCGATTGTGATATAGTTTTGACCTAACTTTGGATTTCGGATATTGATACTGCATTACTGTTTATATTTTTTATTAAACCTTTTTAATCAGGTACTACTTGCAATAAAAACTTATAGATTTGATTATATTTTTATCGAGAATAAATTGACATTTCACATCACTATTGTAATATGTCAAAACGGCCATCATAGCGTGTCGCAACTATACTAATATGAATGCGAGAGTGAGTTTGTTTGTTACGCTTTCAAGCCGTACGTAACTACTGAATCAATCATCATGATCATGATTTTATATTCCATCCATCCATTAGCCTTTTAAAGTCCACTGCTGGACATAGGCCTCCCCAATGAATGAATGGGGGATAGTGCCGTAATCGCCACGCCTGGATCGCAGTGGATGTAGTTAATACTCGAAGGAGTGCTGCTGCCCACTCCCCCGATATTCCCTCAGTCGGCTCTTACGACTCCCATGGGTGGAGAGGGGTGGAACAATTCTAAAGCCAGCTCCACACGGCATCAGACATATTCTGGGGTCCTATAATCTAGAGTCCTTACTCTTTACTTAGGAATAATTGATAACCCTTGCAGGATAATTATATAAGCATAGAGCTAATTAAAGTGCCATTGAGAGACTCATTTATATTCTGTCCAAGCTGATGAAGTCGCAGGACCTAAAAAAATAATTTCAAATCACACAATATTAATATCAAAATCACATTCAATATTAATTAAATGTGTTAATTTAATATACGTCCAATTTTCAGATTAACAACAAAACGACATTTGAGAAGTCTTTGAGTGGCGGAGATTTAGTTCGTCACCCACATGGGGGCGAAGTGACTAGGCGGCAACAACAACACACACACACACACACACACACACACACACACACACCACAAAGCACACACACACACACACACACACACACCTCAAAGCGCTCACACACACAAATACACGTAGTATTCCTGTTTCTCAAATATAAACACTTTAGTACCAACTTATTCCTTGTTTGTAATGATCCGAGTGGAATCCTGGTGACCTGTATTACGGGCACCAGCGATCCATAACGCTTTGTGCATTGTGTTAGGATTAAGTGTTATTGTATTTAATCGTTGAGAATAAATATTTATTTTATTATTTTTCTAACATCATATTTTATATATTTTTAAACAGATTATAAAAGAAAACAAACACACACTCAAATACACTATTACAAAAACATTCACAACAAAATATAATTAATTTAAAAATATATAAAACAGTAGACCACCGACATCGGGTGCAGGGACCAAGCTGCCAGTGGTTAGGGCTCCAGGGAAAGAAACCTCCTCACAATACGTGCCGTGTCGAGGAGTACCGCCCTTTGCATCAAGCCCTTAATCCAGCCGTCCAACGAGAGCCTCTTTAAGTGTTGGTCGGGACTATTGGCGATCAGACCATTAACCGATATGACTATCGGAACAATAATTGTCGAGTCAACATCCCACATGTCGGTAACCTCGTGAGCTAAATCCAAATATTTTATTTGTTTTTCTTTTTCAGCTTTCACGATATTCTCGTCATGCGGAACAGTGACATCGATAATTAGTGCACGGCGCTCTGATCGGTCTATCACCACTATATCAGGTTTGTTAGCAACAATAGTCCTGTCAGTAATGATAGACCGATCCCAGTACAACGTGGCATGGTCATTTTCGAGAACTAGGTCGGGCACACGGGTACACATAGTATGGCACTTAAATTTCCACCAGATTATACTTCAGAGCAAGTTGCTGATGGATAATCCTGGCTACTTGGTTATGTCTGTGCAAGTAATCGCCGTTGGCAAGACGAGTACAACCAGAAACAATATGCCTGAGTGATTCTCCGGGTCGGTGGCATGCCCGACAGATGTCAACCGTACCATCTTTCAGGATATATTTCCGGTAATTATTCGTCATCACAACTTCGTCCATACAAAACCTTCAGTTTCTCCGAAGAGAAATCTGAAATTAAAAAAACTAAACTAAAACTGAATTGTAGCCAAGAGACAGATGCTGCAAAGTCAACATCGGGCCCATGTAAGGCCCGTTAAAAACGTCCATGCAGCTCCTTGCTCCCCCATACCTCCCGACGGTCCTCAGTGCTAAGTACCATAGGTTTGTGCCAGTTCTCTTTTGCCAAACCGAGCGGGGTTAGTCCCTGGTCCACTCTGACCACATCACGATGCACACCCGTGTCAGTGCTGAGAAAATATTCTCTAAGGTTGTATACCTCGCGGTTATGAAGGGTCTTGATGTTAAGCAAACCTTGATGTAAAACAATATTATTATTATTATTATTATATTACCATAGCATCTGATTCCAGCACTGCTGAATTCAAAAATTAGTTTTATATACAGGCTGAATAGCCCAGGAGAACTCATATCCCTCTTTCTAAACCTGGAATATAAACTGTTTTGTATAAATAATACCTAATATTTAGATTAAATCTCAGGCTCCCGATATAGTATCGGGATAAAATGTATACCAGTTTTTAAGTCCAATCAAGAACTATGAAACAAAAAAGTTGCATCAAATCCGTTCAGTAATTTGTGAGTGAGGCGCGAACGAACAAACAGGCAATAAAATCTAAAAAAAAAATGCTTTGTGTTTAGACAAGCCTATATAGGTAGCCTAATACAGTATTTTTTTAGCATTTGACATGCTTAGCACTATACATTAAACATATATATAAAAAATATCTAAATATTTAAAGGGTTTGCGTCATTATTAGGTAAAATCTTAATTGTAAAATTAAGTTTACCTGGTCGGTATAATGTATGAAAATACTTCCGACAGATGGCGCAGGCGTCACCCAAAGACGTTAAGTATGATGTGTTATCGAAATTAGCAGTCAGGAGCAATTGTCAGGATGGCTAAATTGGTAAAGCATCTGGACGGTATCCAGAAGATGCAGGTTCAAATCCTGCTCCTGACTGTTATTTTCGAGTTCACATTTTTCACTTTGTGTTTAATGTACAGACACAGCTCTGTTACAGCTTTATAATAGTTAGGATTTGTTCTAAATACGAAAAAGTGAAGAGTTCTGATTTTATGATAGTCTAAGTTTCTTTTTGTACTACGTTATTGACCTTCTTATTTTTACGTTAAACGTGTTGTAACCTTACATACTGTGATATTGTGGCTTATAACGAGCAAACAGTAAGCAAACACTATTGCCTTGTTCGTCCCAAGAGGAATGGCCGGCTCGACCGGGGAAGTCCACCATCTCACAGGAGATTACAATGAATTAACGGTACCTAGGTATTCCTACTGTTTGTTTGTTTCGTATGGTGCCAGATGCTTAAATCCCCTCTTCAGCCTCTCTCTATTATCTTTCCTCTCCACCTCATATCCCTTTCTTTGGAGTCACCGATGCGCAAGTGATACCTTTGGTGTTGCTAGCGTCTATACTCTATAGATTACGATACCCGTTTACATTCAGGTGGGCAGTATGCTTGTTTACCACATAGTATAAACATATATATTGTCACGCCTTTTTCAGGTTTTAGAGGAAGGCAGAGACCACTTCTCTCCACTTGCTACGATCCTAACACACATCTTACGCTTCATCTACTTTCATCAGCGCTTTCTTGCATGCTCGTTTGTTTCGAGTAGTCTTAACCTGACCTTGCTTAAGAACGTCTCCGATCTGGATAAATAATGATCATAGTATAAAGCCTTGACATAAAATTTCTTAAACTATCAAAGGACCAGTTTCTGTAGTTAACAAAATATTACTAAAGTCAAAATACACTTACAGAGTTCTCAAGTAAAAGAAATTATCAAAGACAAATAAAACTATGTTTACGAAATTGTGTTTACTTGATTTTGTACTACTCCGACGTTTCGAATACTTTGTAGCATTTATCATCAGTCCACCTGATAATGAATGCTATATTAAATCCTAATCCTAAGAACGTGGTGGAGTGAACTGTTTGTCTGATCCACGAATGGTTGTTCTGAGTCTGGGTGTACTTTGTGTCCGTGAAATTATATGTTTGCAAAGTACCCCGCGACACAAGGTAGAGCAGGGCGTCGTCTTTAAAAAAAATATGACGCTTAGGAGTGGAACAGTTATTGAATGAAGCCATAAATATGATATTGTAGTAGGTACCTACTTGTAGTACTATAGTTATATTTTCTATCAATATTCGCAGGGTATTTGCTGGATTTATTAGAATATCTGTATTTAATATTTATATTAAATAAAACTAGTTATCAGCAAACTTTATAAGTACGAGTAAGTAGTAGGTACCTACTTTTATTTAGGTGGTGCTGGAGATATTAATATTTTATTTCATTTATGGGTCGTTGTCTCATTAGAACACATGGCTATTCTGGCCGTATCAAATTAAGTAATGTTATAACTTGAGTAGGGTTATACAACTAGTGGGCGGCGTCGACGGGCCTCTTTTTTTGTTTGCTGAACAGAGGCTCCGTCAACACGTGCGTGCGGCGACGGGGCGGGTTGATAGTGGACCTTTCGTTCGCTAGCCCCGAAGTCGCAGTACGAGTGAGGAACTGGTGTGTCCTGGAGGAGGTTAAGACCTTGTCCGATCATCGGTACATCCGGATTGAGGTCGCCCGGTCCCTTCAGGGCCCCAGTAGGGGTCACGCGGCCCGCAGAACTCCCGCGTTCCCATGGTGGGCTGTGGGCAGGCTAGATAGGGACCTACTGGCGGTGGCAGCTATCGTTCGATCGTGGCTGTCCTCACCAGTCCTGACCAAGGGGGTGGACGTTGAGGCTGGCTGATTTTGCGCTGCGGTTACGCAGGTTTGCGATACGGCCATGCCCCGTGTGCGACGTCCTCCTCCAAGGAAGGGGATCTACTGATGGTACATACACCCAATGGGTCTTACACCCGCAGCCGGCGGCGCAATCGCGATGGGGAGCGGGAGGGCCAGCTTTACGAGGCGTACCGCACTTCGCGGGCCAAGTTCAAGTTGGCCATCTGCCGCGCCAAAACAGAGAAAAGGCAGGAGATGCTGGACGGTCTCAACCGTGACCCCTGGGGTCGCCCATACCGTGCGGCGCTGTACAAGCTCCGCACTCAGAAACAGAGACCCTTCAGCCCAGCCTCCTCTCCGGGGTGGTCGAGAGCCTATTCCCACGACGGGCGGAGAACACACCCCCAGTCATGGTACCGCTAGGTAAGGACCGGGAAGCTGAACTCAGTGTACCACCCGTCACCACGTCGGAAATGGGGGCAGTGGTTTCGCGGATTCGTTCCAAAAACACCGAAAAATATGAGTTTGATTTTGTATGTTTCCAATATTATGTTTCAATATTTTCCAATATCTTTATGAAAAACACTAAAGCGCGTCTGTACGAGTAGCTATGACAAAAAAATGGTTGACAACCAGAAGAGAATACGATTATTATTATTATTTTGATGTGATATTTTAAGTAGGTATATGCTAGATTGCTTTCGCAAAACTTTGTGTAAAAATAATGATATCGACGAAGATTTATTGACAGATCACAATAAGGTTTAGCACGCACCACGGTTATTTTTTGCGTGATCATATAGTCCCAGAAATGTAAAGTATGGGTTATGTCACAGCGCATATAAAAGAGAAAATTACCGCAGTGAGTTTATAATTGTGATTTGTCACATTTTAACGCGCTGCTCAATCGCAAAAATAAGTTAGCTCATATGAAATTGTATGCTTTAACGCACACTGCGACAGTAAAATCTCAACCCAGGCCTCGCGTACGACAATTCTCAATAATTTGTCAAATGTTTGAATTTTCATTCAGTCATATAGTCAAAGGTCGTTGTGTTTTAAATAAAAGAAACCTTTGGCATATTTTGCAATGATGAAAGGATGAATATTCTTTTTTATTCCTCCAACTCTTCCGAAGGAGCAAGCGTCTTGTGCGAAAGCCATGTTTAATATGAACAATTTATCTATTTTCTCGTCGCAGTTTACAGAGCCAATTGTCTGCGATATTAAACAGCACGATTCTAAAATCGTGTCCAAAGATAAAAATCGTGGTGCACTAAGCCTTATGCGCTTATTTTAAGCGAAACAAAAAATGCCAGTCTGCTGTCATATTCATGTCAATTAGCTTTGCATATTATATAGAGTTTTATTATTTACGCAAATATTGCTTTAGAATATTTGAGGGCATTATAGGTACACAGCACTGTTAGTCTAACTTCAATTATCACAGAAAAGATTTAAAGCTACAGAATGCTTGTTGTGGGTTCTTCCATTAGTCACGTGAGACTGGAGAGAGGGGGTCCTCATCGCGTGTATTTATTTTTTCGTTATCTGATTCCAGTCTTGTTTTAAGGTCATCAGTTGCCCCCTTAGTTGGGACGTGGAGGTCCGATAGGCAGTCCTGTGTAAATACCTACCGATGGATCAGGATCAGCTAAAACCGAACAGATCGGAAACCGACTCCGAGATTTGGGATAAGGCTAGGGAGTACCTATATGCCTACCTTAAGGAATAATTAAACTCTAAATACCCATATAAACTGGCTCAAATGTTTCTGACTCATTGGAGGCCTTAGCGTAGTGCAGTCAGTAAAATTAGTTATTATGAAAATAAAATAAAAAAACTTCGAGAATGTACAAACAAAAAACGAAGCCGGGTGATTATATATTCATCTTCGTCGAATTCCGGGGAAAATCAAGGTTAGTTGAAATGTATTTTTACCTTAGTGAAAAATGTTTACTGATCAATCTTTTAATGTGGTTGGAAATAAACTAGGTCTTGGTTTAAGTGAGATTAATAAAGCTATTACCCTGCTTCTCATAGGAGATGACAAAATTCAGATTATTAAGATACTCTCTGATAGTTGTAGGATCTTGACCGACCTCTATATTATACTGAAACTCACTTGAGAACAAAACTCATAACTCCCTGTCTGGACAAATCTTTTACGCCACTCATAAAAGACCACGAAAGAGACGAGACGCTTTTCGGAGAAAAGCACCTAAAATAAAAAAAAAAGGTCGTTTACAATATTTTTACGATTGCTGGAAGGTTATCACTAGCAATAAGACAATTTTAGATTGGATCGAAAATGGATACACTCTACCATTTTCAAAAAATGTTTTTCAACACAAAATACCATGTAACACATTTATGTGGTTGAAGAAAAACGAGATTTGTCTATAGCGATCGACAACTTGTAACAATTAGGAGCGATACATGAATGTGAGCCACAATCAGATCAATTTAATTCAAGAATATTTTTAACTTCAAAATCAAATGGCGGTAAAAGATTTATTTTAAACTTAAAAATGTTAAATAAATTCTTAACTCAAAATCATTTTAAAATGGAGGATCATAGAACGGCTTGCAAAATAATCCCCCATAACGGCTATATAGCCGTTATATAGCCGGCTATATAGCCGTTATGAGGGAGGAGGCCACAATCGATTTAAAGGAATCGTATTTATTGGTACCGATTAATCCATCACAAAGAAAATATTTAAGATTCCATTTATGAATCCGGTGAAACTTTAACTTATGGATTCAAAGCTATGCCTTACGTCTTATCATCGGCACCAAGAACTTTTACAAAAATTATGAAGGAGGTTGTGGCTCACCTTCGATATCGCGGCTATTCATCGGTTTTATATCTCGACGACATTTTGTGTATTGGTCACACATATAGTGAATGTTTACGTAACGTAAACGAGACAGTAAAACTTTTACGTTGTTTAGGATTCGTGATAAATTTCGAAAAAAGCTCTTTAAGGCCATCACAGCAGACTAAATTCTTAGGTTTCATATACAACACTATTAACATGTCTTTATCCTTACCGAATGATAAACGAGAACATATTTTTAAATTAGTTAAAAAATATATCCCCTTACCACGTTGCTCTATTAAAGAGTTTGCCAGTTTAATCGGTGTTCTTACATCCGCCTGCCCGGCGGTTAAATACGGTTGGGTATATACTAAACGTTTCGAGAGGCAAAAGTATTTAGCATTAAAGACATATAAAACATACGAATCTAAATTTATCCCGTCACCTGTAATACTGCCGGATTTGGAATGGTGGTGTCAGAACATTTTTTCAACAGCGACTTCCCTAAGGACTGATAAGTTTCAACTAGACATTTTTACAGACGCTTCCAGGTCTGGCTGGGGCGCTTTTTGTGATAACAAAAGAGTTAACGGTAAATGGAAGTCAATTGAGTTAGGATTTCATATCAACTATTTGGAGCTTCTGGCAGTGTTTCTTGGCCTTAAATGTTTTGCCCGAAATACACGTAACTGTTCCATTTTGTTACGTGTCGATAACACCACAGCTTTAAGCTACATTAATCGTATGGTACGTATATTCAATACCCCCATTTAAACGACTTGACACGAGAAATCTGGCAATGGTGCGAGGACCGAAATTTATTAATAACTGGTCTTATATTAAAAGTAAAGATAACATAGAAGCTGGTGAAGAGTCCCGCAAGGTTAATAGAGACATAGAACTAGAATTATCTAATAAAGTATTTAATAAAATTGTCACTAAATTAGGCAAGCCAGATATAGATTTATTCGCTTCTCACACTAATGCCAAATGCTATCAATACGTGTCATGGAAATCAGACCCAGATGCCTTAGTGATAGACGCGTTCACTATCCCATGGGATAGCATATTATTTTATGCTTTCCCACCTTTTCCTCTAATATTAAAATGTCTAGAAAAAATCATAATAGATAAAGCTGAAGGCATACTGATTTTTCCTTATTGGCCCTCGCAGCCCTGGATTCCTCTATTGTAAAAATTACTTACTTCAGATATAACCTTTATAAAAGCCAAAAATAACATTATGTCTTCCTCTAGGATCCCTCAAATCCAAGAAGTTATCCTGGGTGCAGCGAAGCTCTCCGGAACGCATTCATAAAAAGAGGCGTCCCTATGGTCTCTTTGGATTTAATGATGGCATCCTTAGCCAAGAGTACATTACAACAATATAATGTGGCTTACAAGAAATGGTGGCAATACTATCTCAACAATGAGTTAGATCCATACAAATCTAATGTACCTTCAGTGTTGTCGTTTTTAACGGAACAATATGATAAAGGTTCAGCTTACGGTTCTCTTAATAGTTATCGTTCTGCTTTAAGTTTACTTTTTGGTAACGATTTGGGTTCTCAGGAACAAATCCAAAGGTTATTCAAAGGAATTTATAAATCAAGACCTAACATTCCAAAATACTCATCTACTTGGAATCCTCAAATCGTGTTACAACACATAGCCCAATGGGGCCCTAATAAAGAATTATCTTTACAAAAGATATCTAAGAAGCTTGTGATATTATTAGCTCTATGTTCAGCTGATAGGGCACAAACACTTACATCTATTAAAATTAAAAATATTCATATTTGTCCTAACGGAATAAACATTATATTTGCTAATATATATAAAAACGTCTGCTGCCGGTCGTGACGTGACCAAACAATTTTATTCTTGCCTTACTTCAGAGAAAATATAAATATTTGCCCAGCAACAGCTTTGGAAGATTATCTGTCGGTAACAAAAGATTTAAGATCAAATTCGGTGGAAAACCTTCTAATGACGTATAAGCGACCTTATTGCGTGCAGGTAGCCTTACCTGCACACAAACGATCAGCCGATGGATTAAGCAGGTACTCGCGGAGAGCGGCGTGGACGTATAAGCGTTCGGCGCGCACAGCACCCGACACGCTGCTACATCCACGGCGCGCACGCAGGGCAGGGCGTATCACTTGATGTCATTAGAAAGACTGCTGGTTGGTCGCAATCATCGCAGACGTTTGCTAGATTTTATAAACGTCCGGTGAGCGATGATGCTTGCTTCGCAAGATCAGTTTTTTTCTTTTCGAGCGATGAGCATATTCATTATTGTTTTCGGTTTCTGATTTCCTTAAAAATTATTATTTTTAAGACTGTAAACTTAAATAATAAAAAAATTATAGGTAAAATTGTGTTGAATAATTAAATAATTTCTTTTAAGTAGGAAAACACTTGTTTCAGTCTTATTAATTTAATATAATCTAACTAATACATGGTCTGGCCCGTCGTGTCGCTCCGGCAGGCTTCATTCTTTAGAGCATGACAAAATTTCTTGATATGGGTTCCGGGATGGGAGGGACCTTTTATCTTCGAATGAAACGTACTCATATAATTGGGATAGAACTTCTCTTACAGGTAAGTTCGTTTAATCATCAATAAATGAGTATTTTATTAAAACAGGCAAATGAGAACATACTTAAATGTGTGCATGTGATTTTATAGCCCACACATAAGCATACAAAAATCAAATCAATAAGTAGGTATTGGGTACAGGGAGTAACCATCTTTGATTTCAGAAAATTCGTTTATTTTTCGGTAGTAAGTAAAATTCTTTTCAGTGATTTGGTTGTTTGAGTGCTCCTACGTGAAAACGAAACCGGTCCTACGTCCTCGCCTGTAAACTTAATTTCATGACTACCGGTTTGTAGCTCTCTTAGATTAGCCAAAATGTGAACTGTGATAGTACTTTAGTCTGCAGGAAATTTAATAATAGCTTATAGGTAGTGACTGTTTTGCGCGGTTTAACTGTTAGGTATTGAAAGCAAAAATGAATTTAGTAGTAAAATATTAGACAAGCTCGTATTATTTCCAATTTTATGTTTATTTTAGTCACTGTAGTTTATTTTTGGTTATCTCTCAGGTTCCCTACATAGTAGCAGGATAAAATGTATGTGGAAGGAAGAGTTACCCAATAAAAAGTTCATTAAAAATCGCTTTAGTAGTTTTTATGTGATGCGCACACAAACACACAAGAAAATTTCATTTAGGTACAGATACACTCTTATAGTTTATAATAGTACCTACAGGTATATGGATTCATCGTTCTTAATTGTCCAGGCCCATACTGTTTGTTGAATACAACAAAGACCCCTAAATACAAAACTATAACCTCACTTTTCCAGATGTATATATATATTTTCTTTAATTGAATTGTGTTCGTGTCTGCAATGTGCTTTTATTTAAATATAAAATCTACTAAGTTAACACGTTACCACGCCGTAAAAGCGAAACTGCACAGTCTCACGATATGCTTCTCACGTGTAAACGGTCGTACTAGCTGCCATATATGTCATTAGTAAAGCGTAAATATTAAAATTATAAGCTCATTAGTAGGAAATCGAAAATAACAGTCACAAGCAGTATTAGACGATTCTCGATTTCACATTTTCACACTTTGTGTTAATTTATATGGCTAAGCATGTCAAATACTATATAATATATAAAAATATCTAAATACGTAGGTAAGCTTATGGAAAACTAGCCTTTGCCCGCGGCTTCGCCGCAGCCAAAAGCTAGACTTTCGGTTATATCTCAGGTTCCCGATATAGTAGCAGGATAAAATGATTTAAGTCAAGTTAAGTGGAAATAAGTAAAATAGTTTTAATCAAGGCATTTCAAATAAAAAAAGTTGTATCAAAATCCGTTCAGTAGTTTTTGCGTGATGTGCGAACAAACAAACAGAAAAACAGACAAAGATTCTAAAAAACTTTGTTTTATTTAGATATTTTTATATATATTTTTAGCATTTGACATGCTTAGCACTATACATTAAACACAAAGTGAAAAATGTGAAGTCGAAAATAACAGTCACGAGCAGGATTTGAACCTGCATCTCCTGGATACCGTCCAGATGCTTTGCCAATTCAGCCATCGTGACAAATACTCCTGACTGCTAATTTCGATAACACATTCATACTTAACGTCTTTGGGTGACGCCGCGCCATCTGTCGGAAGTATTTTCATACATTATACCGACCAGGTAAACTTAATTTTACAATTAAGATTTTTACCTATAATGACGCAAACCCTATAATAATTATTTAGATAATTATAGGGCTCGTGACTGTTATTTTTGACTTCGCATTTTTCACTTTGTCTTTAACTTTGTTTTGTGTTTAGACACGCCTATGTAGCCTACTACCACAGTAAAAATATCAATTTACTGTGCTATTACAGTAATTTTTTCTCAAATATCTTGAATGTACAGACACAGCTCTGTTACAGCTTTATAATAGGTATAGATAGATAAAAGCATACGTACGTGTTATTTTTTATAGATATCACAAATATAAATATTTTTGTATTCAGAGCCTACCTACTAATTAAGTCTTCACAGACGGTTCACTTTACAGTTGTGTCGACAGAACAATAGGTTCATTGTTATGGTCATTAGAAACGTTGATTGCGTAACGTGAGTATTCTAGAGCTTACTCAGAAAAGCCTCACCATTAGTCTCCGACGCATCTATAAATTACCCGGACAATTCACAAGTAGACCTTTACAGTGTAGATGAAATGAGCTAGTTTATTGCTGTGAGTTTGCAATTAATTGTTCTGTGGTTTTAGTTCGGTTTAGTCTCTAACTACAAGTACCAATATGTCTTTTATCTTATGTTTCTTTTTCTTTGAGTATATACCGGGTGTAAATGCCATCATACCATTAACTCCAAGCAAAAATGTCACCAAAGGACTGTAGTAATATACCTACTCCATAACATTTTCGTCTACAACAACGGGATACAAAGTTAGCAGTTTTTTAACCGCCATCGATTCTTTAACAACGCGTCTAAAGACATAACGAAGGTTTTAAACAATGGATTAAAACCTTCTTTATGTCTTTAAAGTTTTTGAAGTTAATCGGTGATTAATGTGTTTATTACCTAAAATCGAATTTAAATAGAACATTATAACAATTTTATCTCATATTCAATTTAAAAAAATGAAAAAGAAATTGCAATTTTCATGAAAAGACCGATGCAAATTTTCACCATCTAGGGATTTAGAATCGAGTGGTTTAGACACCATGTATGCGTAATACTTTTTCTTATTACTATTTTTTTAGCTCCTCTAGATAGGTACACGTTGTGTATCTGCTGAGATGGAAACACATTTATTAGCAAACTTCCCACTTACAAAACCAATCGATAGACCCAAACTTACAAAAGTTTCCCTCAGTGAAGTCATAAACAAACAAAAAGTTGAATGCTTCAGGTATAAAAAGAATATAAAAATATGCAAGCTTCGAGATAAAAGTTTTCATGTAAAGGGGTCGTCGTCTTATATGTGTTTTCAAGTATAAGTTACGAGATCATATTATTACATGAAGGTTCTAATTTCACACATGGACTTACAATACTGGGATTTTCACCAAATGATCACTCGCCGCAGACTGGTAGTTTTATACATCTTATGTCCCTGATATAGTGTTGGTGGACCACTGGAGTAATGTAACATAGTTTCAGTGGCCCGCCAACACAGGGGGAGAGACGACACACGGCGGGTTTCTTTAGTGGGTGAAGGTCCCACACTACCCTGTTCGTTGCCCCAAACGACGGGGTGTGCAGTTGGGAAAAAAATTTCCCGCCTTGAAAAAAAAAATAGGACTGCATAGACAGTGGTATCGAGTTCGATCCCCTATTTATATATATTTTAGGTGGGCAAAAATGTCCTACCGCACACCCCGCTGCCCGGGGAGACAACGGGGTGAATGGGGCTCTCACCCACTAAAAACCCACCGTGCGCCTCCACCCGCCCTTGCTACGGCGGATCACGGGTACCGCGTCGTTACGACCGCGATCCGAAGGCGGCAGCCCCTTCGGGCACCCTCTCTTGAGCGACGCCTCGCGCACTTGGGCGTCGCACCTTCGCGGTAGGCTTCCGCGGACGGCAGGGTACTCCCCGACCCCACCGTCCGCAGCCTCGGCTAGGGCGGCATCAGGCGCAGATAAGCGCGCGCACGCCGCCCCTCGCGCCGGCGGCGAATCGGGTCCGCAAAGAAGGATTCCTCACGGGCCCTCTCCGCCACCTCCTTCCGCGAGATGACAGCCTCGCAGAAGGCGGCAAATCGAGTTCGATCCCCAGTCCAACTTCCAGACATTGTACACATGTCTGACTTCTTAAGATTTTTCGGAATTATGTGTATTTGTTTACAATTTATGGCTGCTGGTGTAGGAAAACATCGTGAGGAAAGGACCTGCATGCCTGAGAGATTTTCTCGACGGCTTGTGAGGTCTACCAACCTGCACTGGGCCAGCGGGGTTGATTATGGCCTAATCACCCCACCATTAGAGGAGACCCTTGCCCAATAGTAAGACAGAAAAAGGGTTGAAAAATAAATGTTTAGGCATGAGCGATGTAAATTGTGGTAATTTAAATATTATTTCATAACTCTCTATTAAAAAATAATAAATTAACACAAAGTGTGAAAATGTGTAATCGAAAATAACAGTCACGAGCACGATTTGAACCTGCATATCCTGGAATACCGTCCCAGATACTTTGTCAATTGAGTCATCGTGACTCGGGACTGCGAATTTCGATAATACATTCATTCTTAACGTCTTGTATGACTTGACTTCACACTTTGTGCTAATATATATGGCTAAGCATGTCAAATGCTAAAAAAATATATAAAAATATCGAAAAATTATAATTTACCTGCAGTAGCTTTCTTTGTAGGTTGTTGTGCGCACCGGTCATCCGTGGGTGCAAGGATTTTACACTATAGTCCACCACAATGATCCAATGTGGGTGCTGGATTACACAACTTCTCAAGATAATCTTTGCGAAGTCTCGGCATCGCACTGGAGGTTGATCTCAATATTGAGTTATATAGCCGTTGTAGGTCTGGCAGTAGACATGGGATGCAAATTGTTGCCGCTTATTTCGACTATAATAAGCCTTCCACCTAGTAGATACGGACGATATTTTCCTTGGTAAATTGGCACGTGTCAGTTTCACGCCAAATTTACTGCACTTTTTTGCAAGCTACATGAGACATTGGCACCAGTATATAAAGAGTATGTACGTGTCGGAACCATATCCTATACAGTCTGGTGTGAGTCAAGGCAGTAATCTCGAGCCAGTGGAGTATATTTTTATGTAGAATGTTAATTCTTATATCGTCATTAGCTATGCATCCAACCAAAGGATATATTTTGTTTAATCTCAACGTTTTGGCTGAACTGCACCAGGCGTGATTACGAGTGAATTTACTGAGTATAAAATAATGTAGTAGATAAAGTTGAATGTGGGTCAGAGACTATCAGCGAACTTATAAATATTACACCAAACATTATTTTCGTTGCTGTATAACTTAGGTTAATTTAAGCAGCTTACAGTGCATTTTATTTTGTTAGGGCTAAAGCACATACCACTGAAGAAATGTAATATAGTTCTGGTGGCCCATCAGTAAAGGCGGAGAGATGCCACACGGTGTATTTCTTTAGTGGGGGAAGGCCCCACACTACCCTGTTCGTTACCCCGAACGACAGAGTGTGCGGTTAGGAATATTATTCCCACCTTAACAAAAAAAAAATTACATTGGCGTCCGACGATTTTTTCGCTATTCAATGCCACTTTCAAAATGCCTTTCACATGGTGTGTGGGGCCGGCTTTAGAATTGTCCTACCCCTCTCCACCCATGGGACTCGTAAGAGCCGACTGAGGGAATACTGAGGGAGTGGGCAGCAGCACTCCTTCGAGTATCAACAACATCCACTGCGATCACCAACCCGCCTGCCAAGCGTGGCAATTACGGCACTATCCCCCATTCTTGGGGAGGTCTATGTCCAGCAGTGGACTTTAAAAGGCTGATGGATGGATGGATGCCACTTTCAAATTCAGTATCCGTTCAGTGTTTTGCTTGATCAGATGCTACATCAAGCTACAAGCAGAAGCTGTACACGTCTACACTCTAGTCTACAATTCACTCGCAACAACTTGCAACGTAGAAGAAAGTTGTTGCGTTTTTTGTTTATGTTTGGCATCAGCAAATGTGGCTCAGTGTTTCACTAAATCTTATATATAAAATTCTCGTGTTTGTCGCCATTGTCCTCCGAAACGGCTCGACCGATTCTTATGAAATTTTGTATATTCAGCAAATCTGAGAATAGGATGTAAACTATTTTTCATACCACTAAGTAAGGGGGACCACCCCAAACAAAAATTTTATTTTTTTGACCATAATTTTGAATATTTAGGTATTTTTATATATATTTTTAGCATTTGACATGCTTAGCAACATACATTAAACACAAAGTGAAAAATGTGAAATCGAAAATAACAGTCACGAGCAGTATTCGAACCTGCATCTCCTGGATACCGTCCAGATGCTTTGCCAATTCAGCAATCGTGACCCTTGCTCCTGACTGCTAATTTCGATAACACTTTCATACTTAACGTCTTTGGGTGACGCATGCACCATCTGTCGGAATTATTTTTATACATTATACCGACCAGGTAAACTTAATTTTACAATTAAGATTTTACCTAATAATGACGTAAACCCTATAAATATTTAGATATTTTATATATATTTTTAGCATTTGACATGCTTAGCAACATACATTAAACACAAAGTGAAAAATGTGAAATCAAAAATAACAGTCACGAGCAGGATTCGAACCTGCATCTCCTGGATACCGTCCACATGCTTTGCCAATTCAGCAATCGTGACCCTTGCTCCTGACTGCTAATTTCGATAACACTTTCATACTTAACGTCTTTGGGTGACGCCTGCGCATCAAGTATGAAAGTGTTATCGAAATTAGCAGTCAGGAGCAAGGGTCACGATTGCTGAATTGGCAAAGCATCTCGACGGTATCCAGGAGATGCAGGTTCGAATCCTGCTCGTGACTGTTATTTTCGATTTCACATTTTTCACTTTGTGTTTAATGTATGTTGCTAAGCATGTCAAATGCTAAAAATATATATTAGAATATCTAAATATTTACAGGGTTTGCGTCATTATTAGGTAAAATCTTAATTGTAAAATTAAGTTTACCTGGTCGGTATAATGTATGAAAATACTTCCGACAGATGGTGCATGCGTCACCCAAAGACATTAAGTATGAAAGTGTTATCGAAATTAGCAGTCAGGAGCAAGGGTCACGATGGCTGAATTGGCAAAGCATCTGGACGGTATCCAGAAGATGCAGGTTCGAATCCTGCTCGTGACTGTTATTTTCGATTTCACATTTTTCACTTTGTGTTTAACATAATTTTGAATTTATTATTTTTACAATTCGGCATTAAAAATACATATCACCCTTCTACTGTCAACCCCTATTTTTTAATAGCGATTTTAGTGCTTTAATATTTTTTTAATATTCAGGAAAAAAAATATGGCGGTACGAAGTTCGCTGGGTGAGCTAGTCTTAATATAGGTAACTATGAAGCGGAAGTATCTATCGCGTTGAAGATCGTATTGATTATACAATTACCAAGCCTAGTTTGACTCTTGGAGAGAATCAGTAATTATTTTATATATTATGCAGAGAACACAAATATACAGTAGGATATAATAATTGAATTATGACAGACGTTGCAATACGATGAATGTACTAAATTTCACATCGCGAAGTAGCGTGTGTGCTTTGGCCCTTACAGTACTATCTACTTCACTATAAAAATGTTTCCTGCACAGGTAATTTAAATACAAAACAGGAACGTATTTTACTTCAAGTTAGCACAACCCCACCCATGTTGTTTCAGTTTTATAAATGTCAACTTGCTAGAATCTTGAATGATAATTATGAGTTTATTATCATGGGATTCATATTCGCACTAATGAGTGTATGCTCTACAGTTGCCCTAGCTGATTTATACCTATAAACTGTAAACTATAGCTGTTCCGCCACAGGTACCCTAACTGTGGCAGAACAGGGTTGTAACGAAATTCACCTCTGTAGGGTTCCGTATTAAAACTATTAAATGAAATAACTCTGCCTTCTATTTGCCCTAGTAATAGTATTTTTGCAATATAATGAAATAAACAAAAGCTAGCTAATATTTCAAGATTTAATTTACTTCGCATAAAGTAAAAATGTTCACTAAGCCATTCTGTGCCGACTTCATATACATAGATAGAAAAAAGACACATTATTATAGTACTATATACTATACTAGCCTTTGCGGCTCCTTTTTTGTTTTTTTATTTTCGGTGGGCAAAAATGTCCTACCGCACACCCCGCTGCCCGGGGAGACAACGGGGTGAATGGGGCTCTCACCCACTAAAAACCCACCGTGCGCCTCCACCCGCCCTTGCTACGGCGGATCACGGCTACCGCGTCGTTACGACCGCGATCCGCAGGCGGCAGCCCCTACGGGCACCCTCTCTTGAGCGACGCCTCGCGCACTTAGGCGTGCACCTTCGCGGTAGGCTTCCGCAAACGGCAGGGTACTCCCCGACCCCACCGTCCGCAGCCTCGGCTAGGGCGGCATCAGGCGCAAGTAAGCGCGCGCACGCCGCCCCTCGCGCCGGCAGCGAATCGGCTCCGCGAAGGAGGATTCCTCACGGGCCCTCTCCGCCACCTCCTTCCGCGAGATGACAGCCTCGCAGAAGGCGGCGACCGCGGTCCAGGCCCTGTCACTGCCAACCATCGCTCGCGCAACGGCCGGCAGCGACAGGTCCACGCCTATGACTGCAACGAGTTCCCGGCGCTGCACATCCCAGGCCGGGCACGACTCGAGCGTGTGCTGCGCCGAGTCCTCGTCGCAGTCGCAGTGGTGACAGCCTGGGGTCGTCTCCCTCCTTGCGATCGTGTGCAGGTATTTGCCGAAGCAACCATGCCCCGACAAAACCTGCACCAACCGGAAGGTGAGGACCCCGTGCTGCCACCCTGCCCATTCTTCCAAGATCGGCCGGAGCGCCCCCACGGTCCAGAGACCGGCCCGGGGCGTCTCCAGCCGAGACTTCCACTTTTGGACGGTGGCGCGGCGGGCATCTTCCCGCCACGATGACATTGCGCCGATAGACGTCGGCGAGCACCTCCGCCTCCAGATCCCACGGGGAGGTTCCGGCCAACGCGCAGGCTGCATCGGTCGAGACCGTGCGGTACCCGCGTATTGCCCTGACCGCTACGACCCTCTGTGGACGCCACAGAAGGGCCCTATTGCGAGCGGCCAGGAACTCCGCCCACACGGGTGCGCCGTACAGCGCCATCGACCGTACTACCCCCGCGTAGAGTCGTCGACACGCAAGACTCGGTCCGCCCAAATTCGGCATAAGTCGCCCGAGGGCGGACGCCGTGTTGACGAGCCTTGGCGCAAGACGGCGGAAGTGCTCGTCAAAGTGCCACCGTCCATCCAATACCAGGCCCAGATATTTGATGTGGGCCTGGATTGGGAAGCCCACACCGTTGACCGTTATCGAGGCGCTGGCGGGCAGGCCCCGTCGGCGCCCATGGAAGAGTAGGGCCTCCGACTTTTCAAGGGCCACCCTAAGCCCCAGCGCCTCGATCCGCCTGACCACCTCCGCGGTACCTGAGGTGGCAAGCCTTTGCGGCTCCTCCGCAACCAAAAGCTAGTTTTTAGGTTGTATCTCAGGTTCCCCATACAGTAGCGGGATAGTGCCGTAATTGCCACGCTTGGCAAATGGGTTGGCGATCGCAGTGGATGTTGTTAATACTCGAGGGAGTGCTGCTGCCCACTCCCCCGGTATTCCCTCAGTCGGCTATTACGACTCCCATGGGTGGAGAAGGGGTGGGACAATATGTATACCAGTTTTTAAGTCTAATCGAGATCTATCAAATAAACAAATTGCATCAAAAACCGTTCAGTAGTTTTAAAATGTTTAGCTTTCATGAAATGTTAATTGTCGCCGGCGTTTATCCTGCCACAAAGGTAGGTAGGCCCCTGATGCGCGGAGGCGTGAAAAAAAAGGTTTCATGAAATAGTCGGCCACATCATTAAATGGCCAATTCCATGATCTGGCTACGACATGTATTAAATAATTTAACATTAATAAATAAATAATAATTTTATTAAGGATAACAAAGAAGGGCTATGAGCAAATTTCCTTGCGTTTAATCTGCGATCAAATTGATCGAAGGTGTTCATCAATTTTGTCAAACCTGTTAATTTTTTGCCAACATGCCAACCAATCGGCCAATTTTATTATGTCTATAATAATAAAAATCAAAGATTAAACAATAAAACTAAATTACTTCGTATTTTTACAAAATTTTTACTAGAGAATAAAATTCCTCTTTATACTTATATATTACCATAATTTGGTTTCTAAGAACCTTTTAAGATTAATGTTGCTAATGGCTCTGTCCTTTAGTAAATGATCAAAGCAATTCGTTAATTTTTTTTGTACACAATGTTCCTTGTAACGAAGTAAGTACCTACTTAGAATATTATGTTACTTCCCTTACTTCGAATATTATGAGACACAAAATTTTTATTTCCTGTAAAGTTAACTAAGCAAATATATGTAAAATACTAACATAAATGTATGTTTCTATGAATTGGAGATGACATAAAGTTTAAAATACCAACAATCCCAGCCAACAGTTTCGGCTCAATTCCGACATGTGACAATATGTGTGTGTAATTTCACAATAATAGGTATAGTAAGATTTTAGAACATAGTAAATTTTAGTAGTTTGAAAAATAATGTTTGGTGTACTTAGTGTCAGTTTATATCCTTACCTACTTCCTAACCTACTAATATTTTGCCCGCGAGTTCGTCCGCGTGGACTTCAGGATACAAATACATCACTTTACGGCATAACTACTGAACCGATCGTGTTGGCATACACAGTCTGGAGCCCAGGTAAGGACACAGACTACATTTTCTCTTTGGATATATATTATATTGAAAACTTGAGAATTTTTTTAAAATTTATTTAAAGTGCTTTGTCGCTAAGCGGCCACACCGGCCTGTAAAACATTAAATTGGACACCGCTAAACCACACAATTAAATACAATTAATTACCTAAGTACAATTAGTTAACAGAGTCAGGTTTTTGTAGACCCAACTCTGTTAATTTGTAACTCTGTAAATGTGTTGTGCATCTTCTAACACCCCACATGGAACTTGAGATATAACCTAAAAACCAATTTTGGTTGTGGCGGAGCCACGGGCAATGGTTAGCTGTACCTATATAAGCCTGATTACTTGCTAAGGCGGTAATTAATATAATTACAATAATAAATTTAATTAAAGTAATTATTTCTTACGTAATTGGCTCGCCGTAGGCAATGTCTGTTCAGGTAGAAATTGCTTTCTAACTAACTTCCCGATTTTTTCCATAGAGACTTGAATTTTGAACGTAATTGAGAGTAAGACAAGAATACAGGTAATTTAAAAAATAAGAACGTCAAGAATGGTAAACGTCAAGGAATTATCAGAATAAAATTAATTAATATGTTTGCTTACAACCTAACACATGGCTAAATAGTAAAAAAATGCTATTATAAAGATCAGCGATATTTCTCAAAAAATTCATAGACTCTGTTACATAGGTAAGGTACACTTCTCCTATTTATATACCATAACATAGACCCGTCTATTGCAAGTACCTGTAGGCCTAGCCAAGTTGCATTCTATGATCGCTAACGCTATAGAAAACTATTACAATGTATGGGAATTCGATGTCTTTAACGATATCTATAACGCTAAGTCACGCGTGAGATAACGTTCGAGATGTCAAAATTACATTTATTTTAGGTAATAGTTATCTATAGCGTTAGCAATCTTAGAATGCAATTTGGCTAGGCTCCCCTATTATTCTTTCTATTTCTCTCTCTCTGTCCCTCTTTCTCTCTCTTTCTTATGCGCAAACGTTACTCACTAAGATGTCAAAAGTTTACTCGAAACGAATACCTAGTTTGAAACAAAATAATTGGTTTACGAAGAAATGCTTTGACTTGTTTATCGAATTACGTCGGTATGGATTATGTAAATCTCATTAACTGCAGACGATCATTAACGTTGTACGTAAAAGTTTAACGGAAACGTTAGACAGTCATGAATTATTAAGTGACTTAGCGTAGCAGTTTACAATCTGATTCGTTCTGCGTACCTAAATCGGCAACTCAAAACTTTCTCCTTTACATATAATCAATTAGAATATTTTCAATAATCTTCTAATAATAATAATATAGTAGTTAAATTTTAATAAGTGAAGGAAAACATCTTAAGGAAATCTGCATGCCTGGGAGATTTTCTCGATGGCTTGTGAGGTCTGTCAAAAGTTCAAAACGCCCTTAGCCAGAGTAGTGGACTACGACCTATTCGGTCGGTACCGTATTTGTTTTATAATCCGGTCTTATAAAATTCACTACTTACATTCAAAAATACTAAATGCTATACATATACTAATGTGAAGTGTGTGTAATCTACCTACATAATACTTGCTTCTATCCTAATATAAAAAAAAAACTTGTTAATTTCTTTGGTTGAATGAAGAGACAGTCGGTTATGAAAAATATCAGTAAATCTAATATGCTATTTATACAGGAAGACTATTATCTAACATTAACATGCCCTTGTGCCTATATGTACGAGGAGGTAATACGAAATTTTAAAATTTAAGCATAGTTGAAACCGTCTAGCATTGCCAACTATAGGTATAGAAACTGTCGTGCTTACATTTATTTCAGACTCATCTCAAATTGGTTTAATATGGCAACGAAGAGGTTCTAAAACAATTTAACAGGGTGTGCTGATTGTAATAGTCGTAATCGGATTACAGAAATTAGTTTATCCTGTCAAAGCTGAGAGGCCTCACGAACCTCTTAACGTGTACGTGTACTCATCAATGTATGCACACCCTTATCTACCCTATACTACGAAATATATTCGTATATTTCGCTTCCTATCCTACTAATAATAGGGGTTAAAGTATGAAATTGCAGTTTTATTGTAATAGGTACTTCGAATTGACATAGAACCTTCATGATTTGAGATTTTTGAGTGAAACTTTTTTCAAATGGTACCTATGGGGTTCTTCTTTTAAAAAATGTGCAAATTCGATTATCGACTTTCAGTTGTTTTATTTATTCAGCATAGACAAGAGAGATGGATACTTCGAAAATTCGAGTGATTTTTGAATACGAGTTCCGACGCGAAACTAACGCTGCAGAAACAGCTCGCAATATCAATGTTGCGTTTGGAGAGGGGACTGCTAATGAACGCGATTTTGGTTTAAACGCTTTCGTGATGGAAGTTGTGATTTGAAGAACGAACCACGCGGAAGACCGCCCCACACATATGAATAACAATGAATTGAAAGAGATGGTGGAAGCCGATCCGAGCCAAACTACCCATGAATTAGTGGCATGGTTTAACGTTGCTGCGTCAAATCAATAAAATAAAAAAATATGAAAAATGGGTGCCTCATGATTTGACTGATGTGTTATGGTGCCTTGTTGAATCGATACAGAAATGAAGGAATATTGGATCGATTTGTGATATGTGATGAAAAGTGGATTCTTTATAATAACCGTAAATAAAAAATGCAAGGTCAAACGCCGCAACGGTGTCCTAAAGCAAAGCTTACCAATAAAAAGATAATGGTAACTGTTTGGTGGTCTCAGCATGGTGTTATTCACTATAGCTTTCTCTGATCTGGTCAAGCAATAACGGCAGATGTTTGCTGTGCCGAACTCCGAACAATGATAGCAAAACTTGCAGTGAAACAACTCCAACTCATGAATCGATCTTCACCATTATTGCTCCATGATAACGCGGGACCTCATACACCACGAGAAACCGTTTTGACTCTACAGGAACTGCAATTAGAAACCATTCGTCACCCTCCGTATTCGCCAGACCTTGCTCCAACGCACTACCATTTTTTTCGTGATTTGGACAAATTTCTACGTGATAAAAAGTTTTCTTCCCAGGAGGCAGTACAAAAGGCTTTCACACAGGAATCTAGATCACCAGAGTTCTATCGCAAAGGTTATGCCTTCCTATTAGATGGCAGCAATGTATAGCTGCCGATGTAAAACCAATTAGAACAGATACTTTTTACCCCAAAGAAATGTAGGGGACCCGTAGTAATTTTAGCCTAAATAAATGCAGAATAATTTTTTCTCCTGATAAGGAGTTCCAGAGCCTTAACAACTTATTGATGATGGAAGTTCGTCGCGGTGTTCCCCTCACAAATATTTCTGTAAATTAATCTAACAAAATACTTTTATTATTAACCGAAAAAAACAGCCAAGTGCGTGTCGGACTCGCACATAAAGGGTTCCGTATAAGATTAACGTCACAGGAAAAAAATATAAAGTTTCTCGTACGGTACGCTTTATATTTAAATTTAATTTATTTTAGTATTTGTTGTGGTAGCAACAACAGAAATACACATTCTATTTTGACTATTCTACTCTGACTATTACGGTTCGTGAGATACAGCTCGCTGATGGACGAGCGAACGGACATCGGAGGTTAGGGTACCGTTGGCACCATCTGCGTATGAAACCCTATAAGCAGATCACAGAAAAAAGTACTACTAAAGAAAAATCTGCCATGCATGTATTAGATTATTTCGATTGTTAGTTCAGCTGGTAGTTTCACAGAAATAGGTACCTACTGAATAACAAGTATGTCTACCCACGTCAAACCTTGTTTACTTTTGGTGTGTGTCAGCCCTATATATACTACTTTATTTTGAGACTTTATTCATATTATGTGCAAGTCAGTTTATGATTTTATTTCGTAAGTTTCAGTAATTTAGGTAGTAGTGGTCAACAGCAGTGTATGTGTAAAAGCGTGTTCAGTTGTTAAGCTGAGAATATATTTACAATACAGCAAATATTGCTGTTGTCTGGCAACTTATATAATGACTTTTTGGATTAGAGAATTTCGCATGTGGTTTGATCGTCTACTAGCGAAAACTGCGGTTAGATAGAAAATTTTATATTATTAATACGAGATACCGCGGTACTCCTAACTGTAGCAGCTTGTATATAAGGCTATTGTGCCAGACTATCTAATACTTTCGCTACGTCGAAGAAGAGTGCACCGGTGAAGAGGTTGAGTGGCATCTTCGACTAAGAGTACTCGGCGATGCGATGGACCTGTTGGACACAAGAGTGCTTGACTCGAAAACCTAATTGGCGGTTGGGGATGAAGTTATTCTCATCAGCGTGTGCTTTCAACCTACTTAAAATTAAAAGTTCATATACTCATCTTACCCAAACCTTTAAGCAAACTGATGGGTCTATAACTAGATGGTTTGGTACGTTTTTGCAGGGTTTGTGGATACCTATTAACACGGCCTCTTTATTTTGAGGGGGAAACTTGTTATTAGTGAGCGTTGCGTTATATATGCATATCGGCAGGAACAATAATGACTGGGGGAATAGTTTAATGGAAATTCCATCCGAACCGGGGGCTTTTCTAGGGTGACAATGGACTCCAGTGGCGTTATTAGTAACATATAAAGTTAAACACAAAGTGGAAAATGTAAAATAGAAAATAACAGTCATGAGCAGGATTTGAACTTGCAACTCCTGGATACCGTCCACTTTAGAAGTGGTAGAGCCTAGCTTATCCTAACTTGAATGGGCCGGCTCGAAGTACCACCCTCTCATAAAAGGTCAGCGTAAACCAACAATAGGAGTACCTACCGTTGTGTTTCCTACGGTGAGTGTGAGTGCCGGAGGCCCGAACCCACTCCCTATCCTCTCCTTGTTAGCCTTCCTATCCTCTCCTTAGTATCCCACCTATCCTCTCCTTAATATATTTCCTATCCCCCTTTCCTTTGAGACGGCGACGGGCGACGGACGCGTAATATTACCGTGTGTAATATTATACGAACAATTTGGACCCACTTTTGATTGCCTCATAACTGAAAAACTATTTTACATAAACATATCAAATTTGGCTAAAATATTGAGACTTGCGAGGTACATATGTGCTCCGAATTTCATAAACATACCTCAAAAAAATAAAAAGTTATTTAGATATTAACGTCCAAAAATCGTCATTTTTATCACTGACTGACCTATAGATCAAAACTCTAACAGATCTCCAGATACAGATGGCCTAGAAAGCTTAAATTTGGCATCCAGATAGGTAGTTGGGTGAATACAAAGGAATAAATTAGAAATTAGTGAATATTTATCATTTTATTATAATTAATTATATTAAAACTAACCAAGTCAGACCATAGGCTTCAATATATTATCCTCACTTATAAGAAGAAATGATATTTTAAGTTGTTATAAAATATTTTATGTTGTTATAAATAAATTTTAGGACTGACCATTGAACCACCGAAGGAATGTAACATAGTTCCAGTGGCCCGCCAATAACGGCGGTGAGATGGCAAACGGCGGGTTTCTTTAGTGGGTGAAGGCCCCACACTACCCTGGTCGTTGCCCCGAAAGATAGGGTGTGCGGATAGGAAAATTTTTCCCGCCTAAACAAAAAAAAAAGGACTGACCATTGAACTTTGCACCCATTTCGATCTCACTTCTTTTGTCGTTGAATTGAACTTGGCTCTCATTTTCATCCATCCATCCATCCATCAGCCTTTCAACGTCCACTGCTGAACATAGGCCTCCCCAAGAGAAATTGGCTCTCATTTTACATATATGTTTTTGATGGGATATAATTCATCTTCGATCATTGCATTATTGATCGAAGCAATTAATAAATAAGTCCGAGTAGTGAAGTCGAGTAATTTTAAATAGCGATGATAGTATAGCGTTTACACCGAGGACTGCAAACACAGTGGCATCGTCCAGTAGTAGTCCGCGCACGGCACATACCTCTGACTTTTCGAGATCTTTCGACATTGTGTATATTTGTTTACAACTGCTTCGTGAAGGAAAGCATTATGAGGAAAGTGGGGCCCTCACGCAATAAATAAACACGCCGTGTGCTGTCTCTCCGCCTCTATTGGTGGACCACAGGTGAGAGATTTTTTCCGGCATACAGGATTTGTAGGTCTTTTGGATGACTTGAAATATTAATGAAGAAATTATATATTAAACAATACAAAAATCTTTACAATCTTTAAGTGTAAACGCACATATTTCTTTCACATCTTTTATCAAGTTTAAGTACCTATCCTACCTACAATCGAGTACCTATGCAAAGCATTGAATAGGCACTTGTTGGTTTACCGGAAATTGGTGTAACAGAAGCATCACGGCTATATAGCTCGAGGTCAAGAGGCTCGACATGAAACACTTAACAGAGATGGTGGTTGAAAGCTCCCATCAGCTTGGATACTCCTCTTAATGCCACTTCAACACAGAAATTGATTTTTTTGAAGGCGACACAGTCAGTACAGTGGGTGAACGCACGAGGTTCAATAATGTAGGGAGCGACTCTTTCTACATTTATAATTTATATTCAAACCTGAGTACGATATTTGACCAAAGCTGTAAACTTACACAACACATCCTGATTTTCGGTTTAATACTGTGACGAAATAGTGTTCTTTCAAATTTCGAATACATGTCTACAGAAACAACATTGTTACTATTTTAATACATTTGTATTAATAGTCTAATTTAATAACAGAAAACAGTTTAAGACGATTTCAAGATATTTCCGTTTTCTACAAACCCCTACGCTCGTTTTGATGAAACCTATGATCATATTTCATCTATTTTCTTAAACGAGATACAACAATAATCTATATACAAAAATAATAAACTCAGGACTATGTGACAATAACATGTGTGCAAAATCTCATGATAATCGATTACTTAGTTACGGCGTGAAAGTAAATTTAAGTAGTAAAGGCGTAAAGGAGAAACTCACTCTTTTACATTTATAATATTCGTAGCGATAACAGATCGTCTGTTATCGCTACTAATATTATATGATCGTCTGTTATCGCTACTAATATTATATAGAGTTTGCAAGGCTTTTAATTTTTATTATTTTCTTATTTCTTATCCAAAAATGTCTACAAACCATCATAGATCATTTATTTACGGTATATGTTCGTGTATATGTCACAATATGAGTAGTGACATAGGGTAAAAGATATAATCTGTGAGCAGGCTCTTATAACTTCCAGGGGCGTTTTGAGTTTATCCTCTAGAGAAGAACTGCTGCACGATAGAAGCGTCGGGGTACACAGGGGAATGTGAAAGCGCTTTCCCACGATTAAAAGCAATGCCAATGGTAAACCTTAAGTTTAACTGTTTAAGTATTTATGGCTTTGTCAGAATCTTCACGGATCATAACACAACACACAGTGCCGTAGGTAATACCAGGGGAGCAGGATATTAACGAATGTGGCTCGTACCCGGAGCCTGAGCAAAATTGGTCTTGTTGTTGCATTTTCACTCGGAAATGGTAGAGCCTTGTTTATCCCATCATGAATGGGCCGATCTGGGCTCGATCGATCGGTATTAACAAAAGATTAGCGTGAATATAAATATATTGTTTGCCACCCAAATTTCTCAAGATCTACCGGTTTGAATCGGTCCTAATTGTATTCAAAATCTAAGTTTGGTCAAGTCTTATCGAATGACGTCAACCCCGATGAAATCGGTCAAGCCGTTCAAAAGTTATGAGAGGTTTACATACGGCCACGCACACACACACGCACACACACACATATATACATACAGGCATCCAGACATCGTCGCGGAAACATTCGGGGTAGCTTCCTAGCACCTCAAAACGTCAACATCCGTTGAAAACTCGATTTTCGAAAAACGGTGTAAAAGTAATAACTTCCCAACTTTTGAAAATTTTCAATTTTCTTAGCGCGAAGTTAAAAAAATTGCAGTCACGACATTAGTAAAAACAAGGCCAAAATTAGCACCACTCTTGATCCTTAATGAGTTGGAATCGTGCGAGTGACAATCCATTCTTTTTTTTTTGTTAAGTCGGGAAAAAATGTTCCTAACCGCACACCCCGTCGTTCGGGACAACGAACAGGGTAGTGTGGGGCCCTCACCCACTAAAGAAATCCGCCGTGTGCCGTCTCTCCGCCTTTATTGGCGAGCCACTGGAACTATGTTACATTCCTTCGGTGTTCCGCCAGCGGCTTATCCTTTCGGGTACCCTCTACTGACATCCGCACATGGAGCAACGCACCTTCGCGGGAAACCTTGCGGGTGGCGGACGTTCCCCGGTCCATCCACCCGCAGCCTCAACTAGGGCGGCATGAGGCGCAAGTATGTGCGCCTGCGCCGCCCCGGTCGCTGGCGGCGGTTTGGGTCAGCGGAAGAATCCTCCTCCCTGGCCCTCTCCGCCGCTTCCTTCCGCGAGATAACCTCCTCGCAGAAGGCAGCGACCGCGGCCCAATTCCTATAACTGACAAGCATCGCTCTGACGACGCTCGGCAGCGAGAGGTCCCCCTATTTCCGCGACGAGTTCACGGCGCTGCAAAGCCCAAGCCGGGCACGACTCGAGCATGTGCCGCGCCGTGTCATCGTCACAGCCGCAGTGGTGACAGTCCGGAGTCGCTTCCCTCCTTGCGACTATGTGCAGATATCTGCCGAAGCAACCATGCCCCGACAGCATCTGCACGAGTCGGAAGGTAAGGACTCCATGCCATCGCCCCGCCCACACCTCCAGCACCGGCTGGAGCGCCCCTACGGTCCAAAGACCGGCTCGGGGCGCCTCCAACCGTGCCCTGCATCTGGCCATGGCAGCTTGGCGGGCGTCGCCCTGCCACCTGGCCACCTCCCTGGGTAGAGGGCGTCCGCCCCCCTCCCGCTCTTGTGACACCCACCGATACACCTCGGCGAGCACCTCCGCCTCTAAGTTCTACGGGGAGATTCCGGCCAACGCGCAGGTCGCCTCCGTCGACACCGTGCGATATCCTCGTATGACCCTGGACGCAACAACTCTCTGTGATCTCCACAGAAGAGCCCTGTTCAGTGCGTCCAGGGCCTCCGCCCACACGGGTGCGCCGTACAGCGCCTTCGACCGGACCAACCCCGCGTAAAGCCGTCGGCACGCATTGTTGGGTCCGCCCATATTCGGCATGAGCCGTGCAAGGGCGGACGCTGCACCGACTAGACTCGGGGACAGTTGTCGGAAGTGCTCGCGAAAGCGCCACCGCCCGTCCAGCACCAGGCTCAGATACTTAATCTGGGCCTGCACCCCAATCTGGACCCCGTCCACTGTGATCGAGGCGCCAGCAGGTGGCCGACGTCGGAAAAGGCCCATGGAAAAGTAAGGCCTCCGACTTGTCCAGGGCCACCCTAAGCCCGAGCGCCCCGATCCTCCTGACCACCTCCGAGGTCCCTAAGGTGGCCAGGAACGCCGCTTCCTCGAAGTTTCCACCCTGGGCTACGACTAGCGTGTCATCCGCATAGCAGCGCAACACCCAGTCGTAACCGATGTCCCATAGGAGCGGCCCCAGGACCGAACCCTGTGGGACACCGCACGACATGGGTCTCCTCACAACGTCCCCTATGCGGTTCTCATAGACGACGCTGCGGCCCTCTAGATAGTCCGCCACCAGCCGCCTCAGGTATACAGGTCCTCCGTGATACCGGAGCGCCTCCCTGATGCAGCTGAATGGCAGACTATTAAATGCGTTGGCGATGTCAAGCGACACCGCCAACAGCATTTCCCCGCCGGTGACGTCCACCGTGGCCGCGGCCCTCAGACGCATGATCGCGCTGACTGTCGAACGACCAGCTCGAAAACCGAACTGGGCGTCCGAGAAGTCGGGCCCGACGTCGCGTAGGTGCTGGACAATGCGGGCAGTGAGGATTCGCTCCAGCATCTTACCTGCCTCATCCAGCAGCACGATGGGCCTGAAAGCCGACCGAATCCGGCGTTTGTCCCTGCTTCGGCAGGAGTACCAGCATCCCCTCCTTCCAGCAGTCAGGGAACCGTCCGGACACCAGGCACGCGTCGAACAGTCCCCTGAGGTGGGGCTCGAGGTGGTCCAGAGCCAGGGCCAGAGCCCGGGCGGGTATCCCGTCCGGGCCGGGGGCGGTGTTCTTGGAAGTCAGCCTCCCGATCGCTGGCGGTTCCATGACCGGGGGCGTGTGCTCCACCCGTCGCGGGAATAGGCCCTCGACCACCTCGGTGAGGAGGCCGGGCTGAAGGGTCTCTGTGAGGGGGGGCCCTGGGTGTGGAGCTTTTTCAGCGCCGCACGGTACGGGCGACCCCAGGGGTCACGATTGAGACCGTCCAACATCTCCTGCCTTTTCTCTGTTTTGGCGCGGCAGATGGCCAGCTTGAACTCAGCCCGCGAAGTGCGGTATACCTCGTACAGCCGGCCCTCCCGCTCCCCATCGCGGTTGCGCCGCCGACTGTGGGTGTAGGATCTCCGAGCACGAATGCACGCCGCACGGAGGTCCGCCAGCTCCTGGGACCACCAGTAGAGCCCTTTCCTCGGAGGAGGACGTTGCACACGGGGCATGGCCGAGTCACACACCTGCGTGATCGCAGCGCGAAATCGTTCAGCCTCAACGTCCACCTCCTCAGTCAGGGCCGGTGAGGACAGCCACGTATGAACGATGGCTGCCTCCGCCAGTAGGTCCCTATCCAGCCTACCCACAGCTTACCGCGGGAACGCGGAAGTTCTGCGCGCCACGTGACCCCTACTGGGGCCCTGGAGGGACCGGGAGACCTCAATCCGGATATACCGATGGTCGGACAAGGCCTCAACCTCCTCCAGAACACACCAGTTCCTCACTCGTGCTGCGACGTCGGGGCTAGCGAACGAAAGGTCTACTATCGACCCGCCCCGTCGCCGCACGCACGTTTTGACGGAGCCTCTGTTTAATAAACAGAGGCCCGTCGACGCCGCCCACTCAACAACCGACGCCCCGCGAGCATTGGTCGCAGGAGACCCCCACGCCGTGGATTTGGCGTAGAAGTCCCCCATAACCAGGACGCGGCTAGGTGCCAAGCGCCGCAACGAGGTCTCTAGGCTGTTAAGCCAGACCCCGAAATCAGCCAGACTCCGGTTGGGGGAGAAGTACACGCCGTACAGCGGCTGCGACGTATCCGGTACCCCTGTCTCTGATCGACAAGGGCGGGAAACGAAGCGCCATGGAGCTGATGATTGCCACGGAGCCATCGCGGCTGCCCGCCCAATTAAGGCGGTCAGGAACGCAACAAGGCTCCGCAGCTACGGCTACACCAATCAACCGCTCCACCATGGTTTGCAGGAGAAGATCCTGCGCCATGGCGGACTGGTTGAGATACACCTGGAGGAGGACAGCGTTACGGTTGAACGTTAAGCCGTAACCATATCCTCCTCCACCCGGAACGGCAGCAAAGCCGCGCTATGGGGGGCAGACTGGGCCGATTGGCTGGGGGCCTTTTGTGGCCCTGTGGTGGCTGCAGGTCTACACCCCTCCCACCCCATGTAGTGCTTCGCAGGTCTATTGCCTGCAGCACACGTGGGGCAGTGAGGAGGGGGCGGTGCAAGTTGCCGCCTTATTGCCTGACCGCAGCGGAAACAAAGATCGCCGCAATCAAAGCAGTTAGTGCACGTCGGTCGGGTGTGTCCAACCATCATGCACTTATAGCACCTCACAGGTCGGGGCTCCAGCACGGTAACCCGCGCGGAACTCCAGCCCACGAGGAGCCTGCCTGCGTCAGCCAAGATTTAAGCCGACGCGACAGGGCAACGGTACCCACACCGCCGGGCCCGGTCCTAATGGAGCCCACTCTGACGGCATCCGAGCATCCGGCGAGGCAATAGCCTCCCGGACGTCCTCAGCCGTCACCGAGTCGTCCAGACCGGAAATGCGCAGTTCAGCGTATTTCACCGGTCTGGCGATGCGGACTCCACTGCCTTCACCGAACAGACCTCGCAGCCTTGTGGCTATCGTGTCGGCCATTTTGGGACCTTCCGCCCCAGGGAACTCGAGGATTCGAGCCCCTGTCCGGGCTTGGCGGGTCCAGGCGGCGACGCCTCCGAGGTCGGAGACCTCGATTTATTTTTTTTAATTATTTTTTATTATTGTCACAATTACAATAATATTATATACACATTAGGTAAAGCTAAACAAAACATAATTACATGACAATAAGGTGCCCATTCAGCAATATTGCTGCAGTGTAACGTGAATTACACTGCAACGCTGATTTCCAATGGGAGCCTAAGTGACGAAACGGATGAACAAAATAGTTATTACATATCAGGTATGATATCGTAAATATATATATATATATATATATGCGTACGTGCATACGTGCTTCTTGAACTTGTGTTATAGGACAACCATTGACCAATATTTTAATATAAAAACATTTAGTTAACATAATTCGAGATCCTATAATAATAAATTTTGATTTAGCATGATTCAGTACCAGACTATTTCTAAGGGACCATTTTGAGATTCTTTGGAGGTCATGATTGATTTTATTAACAGTTTCTTCAGAGCTTTGGGGACGAAAGGAAAGATACAGCTGAATATCATCTGCGTATTAGTGAAACTTTGAGTGAATTATGCAATTAGAGATATCAGCCGTATAGAGGATGAAAAGAAGCGGCCCAAGAACAGAACCCTGGGGAACACCCCTAGTTACCTGTCTTAAAGAGGAAGATGCAATGCTACCATTGTTGGTTTTAATTTGTACATGCTGAAATCGATTAGATAAGTAGCTATGGAACCAATTTATGACCTCGGTAGCACATCCATAGTATGCGAGTTTTGAAAGGAGTAAAGAAATGTCAATAGAATCAAAAGCCCGGGAGTAATCTAGCAAAACAAGAATAGTAGCCATCCCTTGGTCTTTGTCTTGAAGTATATTGTTTACCACATCAAGAAGGGCCGTAGCCGTACTTTGCTTCTGCCGGAAACCAGATTGGTTAGATGGTAGGATATTATTTTTCTCAAGATATGTGCTGAGCTGTTTATATATAATCTTCTCCAAAATTTTGGAGAGACAACATAGTAAACTAATAGGACGTAGGTCTTTTGGCTCGACAGGATTAGAAGTCTTTGGTATGGTAGGTTTTATAACTGCTGTTTTCCACAAACTGGGAAAAGTATCAGTTACGAGGGATTGGTTAATAATTGAGGTTATTGCTGCAAGTGAGTGAAAGTTAGCATATCCAAAGATATGTCATCGATACCCGTTGCATTAGAAGTTAGACTCCCTATGACATTTAAGCCATCTGTTTCAGTTACTTTTTGAAACTGAAAAATATTTGTACCAAAGCGGTTGAATTCGAAATAAGTAAGGTGAGACAATGATATCTGTCCATCACTGGGAATGTCAAGAAAGTGCGAGTTAAGCGTATCAGGGTCATTGCAACCAACGGGCAGTTCATGTACTGTTTTTTTATTAGTAGTTACTAATGCTTTTAATTGACGCCATAATTGTTTTGTCCGATTAATATTTTTATTTATATGAGTTTTAAAAAATGCACGTTTTTCAGATTCAATGGCCGCTCACACAAGATACTTAAGGTTTTTATAGGAGGCATGATAATGTTCGCATTTAGTTGACTTGAATTTAGCAAGTGTTTTATCGCGTAATTTAATCATTAATTTAACTGTACCGGTGATCCAAGATAGTGATTTTTTATTGATTAAAACTGTTTTATAAGGTGCGTGTAAATTAAATAAATTTATGATATGCATAGCGAAAAAAGTGAACATAGAGTCAACATCCTTATACATCTCAATGTACTCCCAATGAATATTGTTGAGGTCATGATTAAAGAGGTCGATTAGGATTTCTTTTAAAGGTCTAAAGGTAACCCAGAGAGGCATAGGTTTTTCTATTTTTAAATTCAATTCAACTGATACAATAGCATGGTGCCCCAAAGCCGGAATGTGTGATGCATTCGCTGAACAGACTTTAGCATTAGTACACACAATGTCGATCAATGTTTCGCTGTGGTCGTTGAAATGAGAAATTTTTGCCCGGACCTTCCTCAAAATGGCCTGGTAGTTCAGGCCCGCTTCCGCCTCCGGCAGCATGGTGATCACCACCGCTGCCGTTTTCGGCGTCTTACTGAAGCTTGCGCTTACGCGGCTTCTTTTTGGAGCCGGGCTTGTCCCCCGGCGCCACAGGCTCCACGGCTTGGGCAGCAGCCCCAGCCGTAGATCGCCTCTTCTTTTTACCCCGGGACTTCTTCCTCCCGCCGTCCACAGTCTGCTAGCCCTCCTCAGAGGGTGCAGGGCCGGACGTGGCGGGTGGTAGGACTTGAGAATCCAATGGTATGTTTGCTGGGGCCCGAGAGAGCTAGTCAGCACGCGGAAGGGGAGGGCACTGCTCCTTGGGCTGGCCCTTGGAGCGTTGCCCAGCCTTCTGCGCCGTCTTAGGCCTGCTTGCTTTGCCCTGCCCCCTTGGGCGGCGTAGCAGCTGCGGCCGCGGAATAAGTGACACCCTGGCAGGGAAGCGGCGTTGGGGCCGAAGGCGGCGCGGCCTTCTTGTCCGCGGCCAGAGCTGGACGGAGTCTTGGCTCCGGCGGCACCCTAGTGCTCAAGGAGTCGATGCGCGGGTCATAGATGGCACTAATGCGATCGATGACTTGGCGCATCTGCTCCTCTGTAAGGAGACCAGGGGCCGGAGGCCCCACGCCCGCCGTTGAGGCAGAGATTTCTGACCCGGCCTTAGCGAGGCTTGGCTTGACTCGCCGGCCGGTGAGCTCCTTACGGGGCTCTGCCACCTCCGCTTCGAGCAAGTGACAATCCTGGTGTTGCAAATATGTATATAAATTACCACTTACCATCAGTTGGACCGTTTGCTACTGTGGTAATATTAATAAATCGCCTAAAGACTTTCAGTGGTTTCAATTTAGATTTTAGAAATTAACATTATAACAATCTGAGCTTCTTCATTTAAATTTTAAAGATAATTAATTTAATAAATTTGAACGTCGCGGTGAATAACATTTAATATGCTTTATTAGATTATAACTATAAGAGAATAGATCTACTTTGTTGTTATAACTTCGAGATTTCAGATGCAATTTTTTATTTCTGTTGAAAGTATTGTTAGGGCTTTGGTAGGTACACAGACTGGATGGAACTGTGTCCGATAGATGACAATACGCACTACAATGATGTTGGTAACCAACATATATACAGGTGAAATGTTTGTGTTACATCTTTGCTTGCTTCTTCAGTGAGAAAAGAAACAATAAAAAAAATAAACTATTTGTTGTTTCATTAAATCTACTTCGTGTGACAACTAAAACGTAATCGAAACTAATTACATTGATTAAAATTGAATGATCTCATCTAGGCGTACGTGTGTATATTTTTTATAGCTAGATTAGAATAATAACTTGTAAAATTAAAATTAACTGCCTCGGTGGTGTAGCGGTAGTGTATGTGACTGCTAATCATGAGGTCTCGGGTTCGATCCCCGGGTCGGGCAAAAAGCTATTGAGATTTTTCCTAAAAAGAAAAATTCTCAGTAGCAGCCCGGAGTTTGGAAATGTGCCCGGTAGACGTCAATAGGCTCGCCCCCTATTACGTGGGACTCAAACATAGCTGGCAAGTCGTGGGTGTGTAATACACCCCTACCTACCCCTTCGGGAATACAGGCGTGATGCTGTTTTTTTTATTTATTTTTTTATTAAAGTCCTGCGGAAACTCAATGGATATTTTTATCATCATCCTCTATCATCCGAATTGCAGCGATTTGGTTCATCTCCCACCACTCTGTTAGCCACAGGGGCGAAAGGTGGACAGCGGATGGCCGTTTTATAACTAGCGGTAATCAGGTGTCTCCGCCCATATCTCTAGGAAACAGGCGTGATTCCGTGAGTAAACGGTCTAAAACCCGACCGAGGTTATTGTTAAAACAAAAAAATATGTACTGTGATTGATGCATGAGATTCATGAGACCAAGTCCCCTAAGTAGCCTGAAGACCCTTATCTTTACTTAATATTATAAATGCGAAAGTGAGTTTTTTTGTTACGCTAGCATGTTGTACTATACCGAAACAAACATCAAATTTTGCATACATATTGTCTCAGAAAAAGGCACAGGCTTTATGGTTCATATATATATATATATATATTGCACGCCTCATAAGCGAAGCGTTGAGGTGGGTTCTACTCCCGGTTGACACGGCACAGCTGATTTTTCAAACTAAAAGTGTCTCTATTTATCATATATTGCACTTGTAAAATAATATCTACACACACATATAAAGAACAAACACTATTTTTAACACTCATGATATTTTTGATGCCATTTTTGTTATTTAAGCTAGTTAAATAACTGTTTGAAAAAAATCTGGCTTGGACGTCCGTGAGTTGAAGGTAATGTATGTTGACACGATAACAACAAAAATACTTAATTAATCGAGTCTTTTTTTTTTCGTTTACGAATTATTATGACTAGGAATAGAGCTATATTACTTTTTACGTTCTGATTCGATGTGGTTTAATTGTTATTAAAGCGATGTCTTTTTGTTTTCTTAAATTGTTTTTGTTTACAGTTTAATAAATTATTCAATTTCACATGTTTATATATATTATATGCACTTATGCAGGTATATATGTAAACTCATGGATTGTTGTTCTTACTAATTGCCAGATGGCGCCTTGCAAAATGACAGAGCTAGACCAATATAGAAGTACTTCTTAAAATTAGCGCTAGATGGCGTATAAGACATGAAACCCACATTAGTACTTTTTGAAATTAGCGCTATCTATGTGATTTATTGAAAACCCAATACATTATTAGTTACTTATCAAATAATCAATTTTATTGTGAAAAATAAAGATTATGGGGCGTGCAGTTTTGGATTTTTTTTTACAATATACACAACTACTTTCACAAAGAGATAATTAATGTGTCATAGAGTGACGTATTTATAGTCTGAAGTCCACGCATACTAAGTCGGGGGTAGAATCTGTTATACTATAAAGATTATGTACCTAAGTTTGACATATTCCACAACTTTTGCTTACTTTAAAGAGGCACTACGAATATAATACACAGTTTTGAAATTCGAGAATATCATACTTTACTTCCATAGAGAATTTTAAACTATTTAGAATTTTATGTGCCTATCGTAACTTTCATACGTACCACATGTTACCTAACAGAAAAAGACTACTTATAATAGTTTTCAAACTTATCAAACCTATTCTTAAGCGTATTAGGCATGAATAAAAGAACTTTTATTTGATTTATAGTATTCGGAGACGAGACTTTACCTACTGTGAAAGTATTATTTCACATTAGCTGTTCTATTAGGAATTGACACTTGAAACAAACGCAGTGACTTTTTTTTTTCTCTTCAGTATAAACATTACTCTGCTTCACGCATTTCATATGATCTGCCAATAGTGCAAGGTGTTTTGCTTCCTTGTATCTCTCGTTTGGATTTTGATTTTGATCCCTGTATTCTCTGTTTTCTCACCAATATTTGTGTCAGCGTGCGGTGTTTAATACTCTACGTAGGTATTTGAACTACCAAATAAGCCGTTGCTCAATATGTCCATCTCTATAATTTCAAATGTTGAAGAAAGAAAGAAAAGATTTGTGCACGAAATGTTCTCCGATTCTTACGACGATATAGTGGCAGATCATAACACAGAATGAACACAGTTAATGTACCAATAATGGACGTAAACAAGATGTGTTTGGGCGTTACGTGATTATGAGTTAGATGTAATGCTATATTATCTCTCCGTGTGCATGAATTTTTGATTATTTTCGGGTTTGGAGGATCAAAACAACAGTAATAGCCACTTTGGGATGCTCCATCGGTACCACTCCAAGTAGGATCCGTTTTCCTTAATAGAAACTATGCCATGAAGCAAAATCGGTATTGGACTTACAGTCCGCATGAGCAACGCCAAAACCAATACAGGACAACTCTTAGTGTGATCCACAAATGGTTGTTCTGAGTCTGGGTGTTTGTGTCCGTAAAATTGTATGTTTGTAATGTCCCCGCGATACAATGATTACCCCTTAGTGCAGGGCGCTGTTTTAAAAAAAAATTAGACGTCGCGGGACGTCTACCAGATGTGAAAACATCTAAATTATTTTGTAGAAATAAAATGATCATAACTTGACAAAGTGGAGTACTTTGTCCAGTTATGATAATTTTATTTCCTATGGCCCCCTTCTAACTCCATCATCAGATCCTGGATACCATCTAAAGACAAAGTACTCGTCAAGACGAATCAAACGATTCCAAACTCGATGGGGTTGCGTCTTTTCATTACAGAGTTACTGTGGCCACCTTCCAGCTACATCGTCAGACCCTGGATATCACCTAGGATTGAAGTACTAGTTAAGACATTTCAAACGTGCCCTAACTCGATGGAGTTGCGCCATTTAATTACAGAGTTTCGCATGGCCACCTTTCAGCTCCATCATCAGACCCTGTATACCTTCTAAAGACAAAATACTCATCAAGACAAATCAAACGTGTCCAAACTCGATGGGGTTGCGTCGTTTCATTATAGAGTTACTGTGGCCACCTTCCAGATGGATGGATGGATGGATGTCCACCTTCCAGTTCCATCATCAGATCAGCTCCATGACATCATAATATTGCATTGTCACGCGATATACATGTGCATGTAAAATTTCAGCTCAATCGGAAACCGGGAAGTGTGTCAAATCTAACTTGCAAGATTTGAACGGGATAAGTAAAACAAAAGCGTCGCCACGCTAACAGCCGATTTTATCCTCCCTCCGCATTAGATATTTCACATCAAAAAGTATGTGAGACTTAACTACAAAATAAATAGGTACAGAAGGCAAGCTGCATAAAACGCGCGCTCGAGCAACGCACGCATAGACATCGCTCACGGACGCGATATTTCAGGACGGTTAGGAATAGTGCGAGAGCGAGTGCCTTCCGCTTCACAAGAACAAAATCGCTATTACCTATATCGGGAACTTGAGATATAACTTAAAAAGCTAGCTATAGCTAGTGTGACTATAAGTCTAGTGAGTAGTGACTGTAAAAGGTCTGAACGGCTTATTAATAATCATTGGTATCCTTCTCATAAATAATTATTAACTCGAATTCCAAAATTATACACAGCATATTCACGATTTTGAATATGACTCAATAACCTTAATTAAGATCAAGAGTTTCTCTCAATAAATGCAAAGGCAGCCTTATTACACAGCTGTCACAGTGGCGAATTTATAATATTGTATAAAATTTTAATCTAAAGCTAGACTCTACTAGTTTTGTAATGAAATTTTCAGCAGACGAATTCTGATATTAAGTTAGAAAAGCTAAAGTAGTGAATGACCTCCTTTGCAATATGTATCTAAAGTTTCCGCAACGTCCTATAGAAGAAATGTTACCTTTTACATTTAAATAAGGAGACTTTTCTATTCCTACATTAAACACTATTTGCAAAACAACATAGTTATACTATAAAAGTAAGATAGATTCTAGATACCACGCTATTTTAACCGACTTCAAAAAGAGGAGGTTCACTATTCGACCCGTATACATGTTTGTATATCCGCGATTTTCTCAAGATCCTATTTACCTTATCCTTTCTGGGAAGACTTTAGTGTATAATAATAAGATCTGAGAAAATCTTTGGGGTTAGATGGGTGATTCTTCGGAACGTAGTTTTAGAGTGTTTTTCGCTGAAGAACATATGAAAATAATCTCCAATTTAGATATTGATTTCAGATTTTATAGTAAATTATGATGTCTATCGAGGCATGTATACCGAATTATCCTTAATTAAAACAGTAACAAATTAAGTTAGCAGACAACAGTCAAAACTAATTAATCTGGTATGTCCCCATCCCCAATTTTTATAACATTATTATTTTTTGGTAATATAATTGCGGCAATATACTGGCATAAGCAAGTTCCATCGATATTCAAATACTTTTTCCTTGATATTATGTGATTTAAATGAAAAATAATTGTACATTTTCGTAATTACACTATTTTTAAAAATGTCCCCAACTAAAATGATAATTCAGCTGGCGCAATTTAATCAGTCGTTTTTTTAATGTAAACATGAAGTATTCAATAAAATAATATCAACTCGCGATTGGCCGCGTCGGTTAGTATCGTCCTGTTAAACGAAGTGCTCCAAAACATGGTTTAATTTGGTGAAAAGTTACGATCAAAAGTTGTTGTGTATGTGTAGATAATCACATATGTTTTACTTAATTTTTAGAAACTAAACAGGGCCTATAATATTGATATGTATTCATGGTAATTATATCTTTTATTTAAAATTTTAATAAATAACGAAGCTAGGCTTACTTAACTTCAAATTTCTAATTAATCCGGGTCCGGGCAATAATCTGGATTTATCTGGCTCTTTAAACCAGATAACATACTAATTAGGTTCTTGTTACATTCTTCTTTCAGCTTTACTATTTTAAAAAGGGCAAGTCCAAAGAAACAAGCAAAAGAAGAAAGGCTAGTAACTCGCGTGGAAAAAGAGATATAAAAAAATCTAAAATAATGACTGACTTACATACGCAGAAAAAAGAAAGAAAAAGCAACTATCAATAAACTAAATGAAAGAAAAATATGGAGAAAGAACTATAAGTTATATTACTATAGAAAAAACTATCTAAAATTTTATTGCAGCCAACATTCTAGCCTCTAGACAGAGAACAGGATTCTCATATACCAAGACCAAGAGTTACAAGCCAGCATTTTGGTCACATAGTAGACTCTACAAGCTTTTCGGCTAAGTCTTTATAAATTTCAAAAGCGTCAGGTCCCCAGGGGCTTATTCTCTGCCCATAACGGCATAAATAAGTAACCTCTGCCGAGGTTAGATATTTGCGCCATTTGTGTGATTCAGTTATATAGTACTGCCAGCAGCACTCCGAAAAGACTCTGCTGATGAGACGAAGACAAGGTATCCACACAGGTAGCATCCCATAGTAATGGCCGTAAAGCTTCTACATTATCGCTGCATGTGATTGGGTGTGGAACTATGCACGGAGCACCGATACAACGTGAAATGGCTATACGGAATATTTTGTTACTTAAAAGGGTGCCTAATGCATTTGATGGTAGAGCTTTTACCCAAAGACCAGACTCCCAACGCGAAACAGCTAAGAGACAATCACATTATGCAAGGCCACTGCACGTTTATAAAAGATTATGCCATACCAGCTCAGAAAGTGGCTTGTTCCACTGCTTTTGTGAGGACGGGTCCTTGGGTAGGCAACCATCTGGGCAGGCTATTCTCCATTTATGAGTCGATTTAGTAAATGTTGATCCACATTTAATAGATTCTAGTGATGAATAGTTAACCATTTTTGATTTTTTATACTTTTATGACATTAAGTTAAACTCTACAATTTCACATTCAAAGTCCGTATTGCAGAATTAAGACTGAATGTCTTCTTTTATTAAAGAGTTAGCTAGAGTTTTATTTTTAAATTTAAATTGTTTAAGATTTTTATAATATTTTCGATTTCTGTTATTGTTTTAAGATTTTTTTAATTTTATTAGAAAACTATCTGTGCCAATACGTGATCTTAGCTATTCCATAAAATATTATAATTTTAATATGTTTGCTTATACGAATGTTTATTTTATAGCAATAAAGTTACTTTATTACGCAATTTAGTTAGGTGTGTCAATGTTGTAAGTAAAGAACGTTTAGATATTTTTATATATATTTTTAGCATTTGACATGCTTAGCATGTATCCAGGAGATGCAGGTTCAAATCCTGCTCCTGACTATTATTTTCAAGTTCACATTTTTCTCTTTGTGTTTAATGTATGTTGCTAAGCATGTCAAATGCTAAAAATATATATAAAAATATCTAAATATTTATAGGGTTTGCGTCATTATTAGGTAAAATTTTTATATATTTTTAATTTTTTTTTTCTTTTTATATATTGTAAAATTTAGTTTACCTGGTCGGTATAATGTATAAAAATACTTCCGACAGATGGTGCAGGCGTCACCCAAAGACGTTAAGTATGAATGTGTTATCGAAATTAGCAGTCAGGAGCAAGGGTCACGATGGCTGAATTGGCAAAGCATCTGGACGGTATCCAGGATATGCAGGTTCAAATCCTGCTCGTGACTGTTATTTTCGATTTCACATTTTTTACTTTGTGTGTAATGCAAGATTACGTTATTAGAACCAAAAAGTACACATTTTTTTACATTTTACCAGATATTTCCAAATAACGTTGATTAAACATAATATTGTTCTCATTTATGTGCCTGATTCTAATTAATATGATGCATAATCTCATTCTTCTGCCTTGATCATCATTAATCTGCTTCATTAATTAATCTGCATAGTTTTAATCCTTTTTTTTTTTTTTTTTTTTTTTTGTTTAGGCGGGAAAAAATGTACCTAACCGCACACCCCGTCGTTCGGGGCAACGAACAGGGTAGTGTGGGGCCCTCACCCACTAAAGAAACCCGCCGTGTGCCGTCTCTCCGCCTTTATTGGCGGGCCACTGGAACTATGTTACATTCCTTCGGTGGTGCATAGTTTTAATCCTGAACTACTGGGTAGAAATCAGTGCCTTTGATATATGTTGTAATATATGTAGACCAGGATGTACTAGACATACCACTATCAATCTGAATTAAAAAAAAAATTAAACCATACCAATGAGTCAAAAATCCTCGGTTTCGGAGAATGACCCAGATAGTGGAACTCTTCATTGAATGAATTTCTTTTTTCTTTGAATAAAAATATATATTTAGGTATGTACTTACTTAGTTCGGTTACACTGAAGGTATCTAAATTATTTGCAATGCAAATTAATAGTCGTAATTATTCTAAGTAGCGGCTCCCCGGTACATCATGAACCTATCTAACCTATTTAAGCTAAGCTATCTCTCAAAATCTCTCTGAAAGACTCAAAATCACGCCATCAAATAGTATGAATTTTAATTGCAAAATTAAACTTACTATATTGGAATGTATGTAATTTACATACATTCCATCCTATAGATGGCGTGGGTCGTAAAGACATCTAAAAAACAAATGTGAAGTGGAGAGGGTTGGTGTAGCCGTTAGGTGACTGCGATAACTTAGCAGTCCAGAGCACTTCCCCGGATCGTATGAGACGCAGGTCCGAATCCTGCAGTAAAGCTCTCTTTTCCACTTTCACAAACAATTTGTTCTTTAAAGTGGCTGAGCATATCAAGTGCTAAATACAATATTTAGATATTTTTATATATATTTTTAGCATTTGACATGCTTAGCACTATACTTTAAACACAAAGTGAAAAATGTGAAAATCGAAAAAAAATCGAAAATGTATGAAAATACGTCCGACAGATGGCGCAAGCGTCACCCAAAGACGTTAAGTATGATGTGTTATCGAAATTAGCAGTCAGGAGCAATTGTCAGGATGGCTGAATTGGTAAAGCATCTGGACGGTATCCAGAAGATGCAGGTTCAAATCCTGCTCCTGACTGTTATTTTCGATTTTCACATTTTTCACTTTGTGTTTAAAAAAAAAATGCTAAATACAAATCAAAATAAATAGGTATTTGTTTAATAAATAATTTATAAATTAAAATTGAATGAATCAAAACTTTTTAAACATTTTAGATCTATATTTTTTAGCCTTTTACATGCTCTGCTACTTTTTAAAGTATAAATTATTTGTGAATAAGGAAAAAGGGATTTTTAGTAGGAGCGGGAATCTAACCCGCGTCTTTTCCAATCAGGGGAAGTGCTCTAAGCCACTGAGCTATCCTACCGATCTTTCGATCATCCCGATCTCCTCATCACATTTGTCTTACGAACAAACTTTTTATTTTATTTTTAACTGACCTACTTCGAAAACTTCGCTTTTTCTGGGAATAATATAAACATTTTCGTATTCAGCATTTTCCTATATAATTGTTCGAAAGTAAGTATTACTTTCTCATTGCTCGTCTAGACAATATATTCAACAATTGAGTGAAACTGTGAAGCTTCTGGCTCGTTAAGTTAATGGGGCGACACTACGTACTATTGCAGTAACTTTGGGAATAGGCACTTAGCAACAAAATAGCTTAATATATTAGGAACATTTTTTATAATACCTATCTCACTACGTTTCATTCTCTTTAACTTAATACATGTTTAATTTAAAGCATAGAGTAACACTTAAAACCTAAATTATTCTAATATTAAAAACTAGTCGACCCGTGCGAAATTCCTTAATAAATAATTCTTCCCCACGGGTGTCGTATGAGGCGATTAAGAGAAAGCAATTATTATCCACTGCATGACTGGTGGTAGGGCAGGGTACCAAGTAGGAGTACTCACTTGGTATCGGGCCCGAGCGGGTTGGTACCACCATCTCCCGTGTGACCGGCCATGAAGCACATCGTTGCGTTTTGGCTGTAGCAGAAGATAGCCGTTTATTCTTTCATTTCATATCGGTGAAATGAAATGGTGAACAGCGGCTTGAAAATACTCTCGGTATAGTTGAGTCCATGAGCGACGGTTACTATTTACCATCAGATAGGCCGTGGCTCGTCTGCCAGTATAATGATAGCAAGCCTATATACAAAGTCTTATAACCTAATTATCCTCTTCCCATAAACCTCTTTTTAGCTATTGACTTGATGATCTACCTATATAATCTTATGATTTATATTCTATAATAAAAAATGCAAACGACCCAGTCTAAAAAGATCGTTAAGTAACATGCTAAAGAACATAATAGATTAAAAATTTAATGTTAAATTTGTTAATTATAAGTACGAGAGAGATACCAAATTGTGAGAGTATCAAAAGATAATAAAATCCCCAAGGCTGTAACTGTAGGCAAGTGTACTCATACAAAGTATAATATTGTTCAAAATTATCTGTTTTTTATGGTGTGAATTCATTCTTAATTTAATTGAGCAGCTTCTACTGCAATTATATTTCAATTTCTAAAACAACATTATTGCACGTTACATGGCGGTGCATGGCCAATCTTTTTTTGTAAAACTCTTTATTTACACTCAAAATAAGTGAGATATAGGTACCATGACATGTTTTTTTTTCTGTTAGTTAGACCAGGGTCTCATCTCCGCTTTACCTGTATGATACTGAAGAAAATATTGATGATAAAATAAATAATACAGGAGTGACATTATGATGACTATTATTTTATAGTGGTTACACTCTACATCAATACCCGTTTCCACCAGCGAAATTCACATGCTATTAAGTCTTGTTTATTATGTCTATTTCCATTTCATTTTAAATCTCATTTATTATTTGAAAACTCTTACTGTGAAAATGGATAATATTACAATTCAATGTTGCAAAAACTATTAGTCTATCCATCCATCAGCCTTTTAACGTCCACTGCTGGACATAGGCCTCCCCAAGAGAACGCCACAACGAGCGGTACCATCATGGGGAATAATGCCGTATTCACCACGCTTGGCAGGCGGATTGGCGATCGCAGTGGATGTTGTTAATACTCTTACGACTCCCGTGGGTAGAGAGGGGTGGGACAATTCTAAAGCCGGCCCCACACGGCCAAACTATTAGTCCATACAAAGGAAATCGCGGAGTAATCGTGTAGATAAATACTTACATAGATGTCGTTTTGACCAATCAATAAAGTAGGTACACGTCATTAGGGCGTGAATTTCGTATTTCCACGAATCTGTATGAAAAAGAAATATAGTGGAGGTGTAGTAAATTAATCATACTAATCATAATGCAATGATGTGTAAGTGAGGTTGTTCTTCGAAATAGTTCTTTTGTTATCGTCACAGTCGCACAATAACACACACACAGCTCAATTTAGTTAGCGAATGTTTTATGATAATGTACCTAATTTAAAATACGTAGGTAAACAGATTAGCATACTTAGTCTTTCCGCCTTTTCGATTTTTCTTTGTAGTCGTCTCGATAGTTTTTTCTGACAACTTATTCGGAATCATTAATTACATACATAGATGCACTCCAGTTTCCTATACAGAGAGGATTGAGGATTGTTGAAATATAACTATGGCATCTGTATTATGAAATAAAGTCTTCCCTTTCCATCTTAATATATCCTCGAGTGCAACCGACAATTTTACATTAGGTAGGTACTACCTTATCCTTCTCCCTTCCATTACCCTCATTAACAAACCATTACTGCCTTAGACTTTGTGCCCAAACATTAATTAGGTAACATAAACTATAGAATAATATTACTACTACTAACTTAAAATGCAAATTTATAAGTATAAAGGAACATGTAAATCAACTACAAAGAGGATGTTAAAAGTTAGCTACCCTCCCTTTGATCCCGCCAAATGATAATTTAACTAATGTTATATATTAAAGTACAAATTATTTGTGAATATGGAAAAAGACTTTAGTGCGAGCGGGATTTGAACCTGCGTCCTTTCCAATCCGGGGAAGTGTTCTAAGCTGCTGAGCTATCGCACTGACCAACGGTCATACCCAGTCTCATTTGTCTTTACGACCCACTCAGTGAGCATGTCAAGTGCTAAAATACAGATCAAAACGTGATCTATATTGTTGACTTTTCGCCAGTTCTTGTTTTTATGTAATACTAGCCTTTGCCCCCGGCTTCGCCGCAGCAAAGCTAGTTTTTCGGTTATATCTCAGGTTCGCACGGGTGACTAGTTTTTATCCCGCTACTATTAGCAGGATAAAATGTATACCAGTTTTTAAGTCTAATCAAGGCCTTTCAAAGTTGCATAAAAATCCGTTGAGTAGTTTTTGCGTTATGCGCGAACAAACAAACAGACAAAAATAAAAAAATAAAATGATTTGTGTTTAGGCACGTCTATACATAGCATATTACAATAATTTTTTCTCAAATATCTTGAATGTACAAACAGAGCTCTGTTACAGCTTTATAATAGTATAGATTAAGATAAACGATGACCAGTGTGCACACGCATCACGTGCTAACATTTCTCTCATACATAATGCGCATTGACGTCAGTATGTGTAACATACACTGAATGTCTGAGTATTATTACGACTTGTAAATATCTTCGTTGTTTTGCCTTTTATATTTGGGCCATTTTAATGCCTCGTTTACGTGGTTTAGCATCTTATATGTTATTGCTCTAACCTCTTTTTCTGTCTTTCTTATCCCTTTATTTAATTATACGGACCAAAAATGAACTGATTCTCATAAATTTGAGATTTAAAATCATCTAAGAAGAGGTGCTTTAATGGATGCGACGATTTTTGATAGGTAACGAATCACTAGGGTCTAGGCACTGCGGAGTTCCGCACGTGTCCACTAGTTTTTTGCATGTAGGTACTTGACATACAAACTTTTTTTTTATTGACATATATTTTTAATAATATGTCAATAAAAAAATTATTAAAAAATATATTGACATATATTTTTGACTCACACCAGTATCGTTGACTATATTTATGTAATCCCAACCGATAAAAAATAGGTGCTGAATTTATAAGTAAATATTCTATTTGTATTGTTTGTAACTCTATTACAATAAATGCGTAAGACCGACTTGAAATCTGTCACAATGTCAGCCTGGTGGACTTTTTTCTGCATCTTTTCGAGATAATGTCAGTTTTATTTTGGAGTGATGATACTAAGAATTCTCGGTCCGTTACTACACGGATAATATCCTTTCACCCTACAGGAGACTGTAGTTTTTTATTATTTTACAGAATACCGTTTGCGGTATTCTCCGTATTGCACATAATTCCCCCATATTTTTTCAGTCAAATACAATTTAGAAACGAACCAAATGGACAAATTACCGTGAAGGCTAATCAAATAACTACCACTGTTAGTCACTTGCAAACAGTTTTGTATTGCCTAATATTTTTTTATCAAAAACAGCTATTATGTGTTCGTTTTATTGTCTGACTAAAAATTGTAGTCAAAGTTCCTACCTAGTAGAGTCTGTGACTGTCATAATTAATATCAGAACCACCGATTGTTTTAACAGTCTATGTTTCAAGCAATGATAATTTAATTACCTACACAAAAACAGGCACTTTACACATTTTCAAAGCTTATCGATGTGTTTTTGTTGTCTGTTAGAAAACCTCGAAAATAACAGTCACGAGCAGGATTAGAACCTGCATCTCCTGGATACCGTCCAGATGCTTTGCCAATTCAATCATTATTTTCGATTTCACATTTTTCACTTTATGTTTAATGTACCTATATTGCTAAGCATGTCAAATGCTAAAAATATATATAAATATTTATAGGGTTTGCGTTATTATTACGAAAAAATCTTAATTGTAAAATTAAGTTTACCTGGTCAGTATAATGTATGAAAATACTTCCGACAGATGGCGCAGGCGTCACCCAAAGACGTTAAGTATGTATGTGTTATCGAAATTAGCAGTCAGGAGCAATTGTCACAATGACTGAATTGGCAAAGCTTCTGGACGGTATCCAGGAGATGCAGGTTCAAATCCTGCTCGTGACTGTTATTTTCGATTTCACATTTTTCACTTTGTGTTTAAATGTATAGTGCCATAGAGCAACGCGGACCCCCTGCGAACCGGAGTGGAGTAGCCATAACGTTTTACTCCGATAAAAAAAATTGTCATTTTTTGGGGGGGGAAATTGCGTCACGCACACTTTCACACAAAAACAATCAGTCTATCACTACGAAACGCACACATAACATTTAAAACAGTGCACTAGCAATTTCACACACACATAGATAAATGATGTATCACAACACTATAAAATGAGTGACACAACTAAATAAACAAGTTGCTTTAACCATGGCTGTAACAACTGTCGATAGGCATTATCGATAAAATCGAGAACTCTGTTAGGGTCGAGATGAAGGTTTGAAAAGTTCCATCCATCCATCCATAAGCCTTTCGAAGTCCACTGCTGGACATAGGCCTCCCCAAGAGAACGCCATAACATGTGTTTCGCTCATATGGGGGATAGTGCCGTAATCGCCACGCTTGGCAGGCGGGTTGGCGATCGCAGTGGATGTTGTTAATATTCGAGGGAGTGCTGCTGCCCACTCCCCCGGTATTCCCCCAGTCGGCTCTTACGACTCCAACCGTACCCCTGCAATAAATAAATAAAATAAACAATCAATATGGTTGAAGTTCACATTTTGTAAGTAATTTTAATTGATTGTTGATGCAATTTATTATTAAACTATATTGTAATAAAGCTCACAATATATAAAATAAATCGGAAAACATCATTTCAAAAATGATTATATGTACGAGATACATTACTGTATAGACTCCTTTGCCCTTGTCATTTTTATCGACAACTTTTTACAATGTGGTAGCAACACTATTGCTCAGTAGCGGCGCGAAATCCGATGCAAACTCGGATCAGTCGCTCGACCGATCCGTATATTGTATGAGGGCGAGCGGCTTGTGTTGGTAAACGAATCCGAAACAGCATGACCATTATTATTGTATTTTTTAGTTTTAAATATATGTAAATAAAAAAAAGGTGATTAAAAATTACTTACATATGAAAGCTAACGCCATCAGTTTGTAAATTTGACGTGGAAGATGTCTTTTTGCAGCAGAAAACCGAACAATTAGGCATTTTTAATATTTTTGTAACACGTCGACTCGACCGTACAACTAGATTTAGTCCAAAGAGTATAGTATAGTAATAAACCGGAAAATTTAGTCTAGTGGGCAGTGCGGCTGCCACTAGTTTTATTGTGCGCATAGGTCCGCGTGGACTTATACTTTGACAGAGGGGAACGCCTGCGTATGCCTACTCCCCTCCGGGCCGCGTTGCCCTATGGTATAGTGCACAGTGGTATAGTAGCATGTCAAATGCTAAAAAAAAATATAAATAAGTCTAGGTACCTAAACTTGTTTATGCGCCAATTTTGTTTTGTTCAACGGAGACTCATTTTAGACCAATGTCGATAATTTTTGAAACCAAAAAAAAATAATAATAGGATGAAACCCATTGGAAAAATAAGAAAATATAACAAAATAAAAGAAAAAATAATTTACGGACGATTTGACGTTGGGAAGGGGGTGGTGAGCTTTTAAGGGTAAAAATCGGCTTATCACGATTTCTGGCTAAAATAAGAGTCTTATCGAAAAAAGTTAAATGGCAAAATTATCTCAGAAAATGCAAAAAAAAACATTATATTTTGACAGAATTTCCTTCAAATCTTTAATACTAAGAAAATTAACTATTTTCACATGTTTTTTGCAATATATTATGTTTCATGGAATTGATTTTTTTAAATTTATTAATGTAACATGGAAACTTATATTTTTTGAGTAATTAAAGCGTAAATTTTAATAAATAGCTCAATATTTTACATAAGGATTAACAAAAAGTTATTTCGCTTTTTTGCATTTTCTGAGAAAATTTTCCATAGTAAAGTATATTTTTTTTTGTATCATCAAAAAGTAGAGATTTCAATATATAAACAGCACACCGATTTTTTTCAAAAAGCAGATATTTCGACGTGAGAATTTTTGTTTGAAAATTAGGGTGATTTTTCGATATTTAATCAAAATAAGAGGAAAAAATAAATATTTTGCATCAAAAAAAAATTACAATGTGTTTAAGATATAAAAAGATGAGTTTTCACCAAATGTCGCGAAAAAATATTATTTTTTGTGGAAGTTAAAAGTAAAAATCCAAAAAGTCGGTTTTTTAAACTTTTCACATTAATTTTGAGGTTATGTGAAAAAAGTGTTAATATAAAAGTTGTAGATCTTTTTATTGCCCAAAATTTTGCCATTTAACTTTTTTCGATAAGACTCATAGTTTTGCCGGAAATCGTGATAAATTTTTACCATTAAAAGCTCACCCCCACCCCCTTCCCGACCTCAAATCGCCCGTAAATTATTTTTCCTTTTATTTTTGTTACATTTTCTTACTTTTCCAGTGGGTTTCATCCTACTATTATTTTTTTTCACTTTTTACCATTTTCAAAGGCTCGGCACTGGCCTATTTGTTGTCTTTATGAGATGTAATTATGTCCCCCTAATATAAGTAATTAAGATTATGTTGGCTAACATTAAATAAAAAATCAGTCAACATTTTCTTTCAAATACGTGAAACCACATTTGAGAGGCGATCAAAATAACTTAATTTATTCTATTGTAAAGTGATTTTCTTAAAAATAATAATAATATCGTAATACCCTATATAAACCAAATAACGTTCTGAACACAAGATGGTATAACGATTAATCTAATATTCTGGATATTGTAACGTCAGAATTTCTCACACAACGTAAATTTTATTTCTTAGTTCATTAGAACACAAAATCTAAAAATGTGGAATGAAAAATGATAACCACAGTCGGGTCTATAAACTGCGCCTCCCTGGGACACCAGTCCCCCTAGTCAAGTTACATAAACTTTGTAGAATATAATAGAAATAGAATGGAAAAGAATCATTAATGTATGGGATTGACAGTCGGTTACGCTTACGTTGGCGTAGCCTTATGTCAATCTCATACATTGATTATTTTATTCTATTCTACTAGCGTTTATGCCACTTGGCTATGGGGGCAGTCCAGATGCTATGCCATTGAACCATCGTAGCAGTGGGCTCGGAGTTACCAATATAATACATATCATATTGTTTTTAAATTTATTATGTATAACTTATATCATGCATGTTTGTCAAGTAATTTCCTTGTTCATGTTGGTTTGGTTGCTGTATGCAAAATGCAAATTCCTCTGACGTGCTTAAACCTATTTTGTAAAATATTTTGCATTTAAAATAGACAGCTGTAGAAAGCATTATAAAGTATTTATAACAAAGTTTGTCCGAAACTGACTGACTCGGCTTCAAATTAAACTATTCTCAACTTTTGCACAGTACTCTTGGGACATTGTTGTATCCATACGAGTACAACTAGTTACGTCAACAGTCAAAGTAACTTTTCACATGAAATTTGCTGATATTATAGTGTTGGCACGAGTGATTTGCGCTGCAGCATTTGGTGCTACTGAGAGGCTAATATTGCCATAGTTATCTACGCTGCCTTAAATATAATTTTCTGTTAATTACTAGCTGCCACCAGCGACTTCATCCGCGTGACATTGTATTCCTATTTTCAAAGTCCCCTCTAAATCGTCCAGCCGTTTCGGAGATTCAATCCTTCCATCAGTCCACTGCTGGACATAGGCCTCCCCAAGAGAACGCCACAACATGTGTTTCGCTCATATGGGGGATAGTGCCGTAATCGCCACGCTTGGCAGGCGGTTTGGCGATCACAGTGGATGTTGTTAATACTCCGAGGGAGTGCTGCTGCCCACTCTCCGGGTATTCCCTCAGTCGGCTCTTACGACTCCCATGGGTGGAGAGGGGTGAGACAATTCTAAAGCCAGCCCCACACGGTAAAGAAGCCGGAAATTTCGGAGATTAGCCGGAACAAATAGATAGACAGACAGCCAAAACATAAAAAGTTGGTATTTTGTCTTCTCTGAAATAATGACGCCGATACGAGGTCGCCGGGCTGTGTCGGCGGGGCCACTGCTTCTATACTATAAAGCTGTATTTGAGGTGTACATATAAGATATTTGAGAAAAAATATTTTATTAGATACTATTAGTTTTATGTTCAAAGAAAGAATTTTTATCTGTTTGTTAGTTCATCACGCAAAATTTATAGAACGAATTTTAATAAAACTTTACTCTTGGTTAGACTCAAAAACTGGTATACGTTTTACCCCGCTACTACTATAAAAAGTACTTTTTATCCTTCTTAGGGCCGATAGTTCAGGAATTGCAACTTGTTGTTTTTCTATAACGTGGGTGGCAAACAAGCACCTGACGGTAGATGATTACAGTAGTAGCCTATAGACGCCAGCAACACTAGAGCCATTACTGGCGTATCGCCATCTCCAAGGAAAGGGATAGGTGGATAGGAAGAAAATTAAGGAGAGGACAGGTACCTACTTAGGTAGATACTAAGGAGAGGATAGGAAACCCGCTTTGAGCCACCGGCACTGTCACTCACCATACTAAGCACAAGGATAGGGGTACCTACCGCTGTTTCACGCAGATCTTTTGTGAGAGGATGGTACTTTCATGATCGAGCCGAGAGCACGTCGAGAGATTCATTCTGGGATAAACAAGGCTCTACCAACCACTAGAACAGATTTGTAGATTTTTTTTAATATTACGTGTAGGCCTTTAGCATTCCGCATTAATTTAGCCCAGGGCTGTGAACACGGACGGAAATGTACTGACGACAGTAGAAATGTCAGACTCGTTGATACGCTAACAAACCTGTAACTGACTAAAAATTCTAGGCCGCTTGCCTTGGCCATGATCCTAACTCTCTATTATCTAGGCTTTAACGTCGCGGCTAATAATGGCACTATACGGCTTCTCCTTGTCATATTTCCCAACTAAGCCTTAATGAGAGGCTGTAATGGGCTTGCGCCACACGGATCATCAAGACAATGACCGATAAAACCTCCGCGGTAGCTTATGTTACCGTCATCGTGACTTTTGTCATCGTTAACGGTAAAAATAAAATACTAGGCGCTTTCTTTATCTTACTTTCCCTAATCACTTAGTGTTAGACCCGCGGGAATAAATGGGATGGCGACATAATCTGCTCACAGCACACTCTAGACAACTCAAACCACTTCATCACCAGTAGCGTCAAAACCTGAAGTAGAAGCGATAAATAATCGCATTGAAAGCAGAGCAATCAGATTTCGAAGATTTGCATTCAAATCAGAATGCATTGAAATTAAAATTCAGCTATTAACTTTTCAATTTGGAAGGGAATGTTCCTCACAATATTAGGTATGTTTTTGATATAACTGAATGTTGGTTTTTATTGTGAAAGCTGGATTTGTACCTGTATGTAATAATAATTATAAGTATGTAAGTATAACTATTCTGTAAACCTATGGTTAATATCCACTACCCGTAATAAACGCTCATTAAGTTAATTTATAGAAAGAATGTTAATACAGGATGTAACACACGGACGGGCCTCGTGGCGTAGTCGGTAGTGTAACCGACTTCCGTGCACGAGGTGGTGGGTTCGATTCCCACCCAGGACAATTATATGTGTGATGAACACTGCGTCTGGGTTTTTTCTATCTATTATATGTATGTATTTACAAAAACAAATAATATATGTAGGTATTATATCCGTAATCTGGTACCCATAGCAAATGCGTTAAGCTTAGTTTGGGACCAGAGGACGTTGTGGGAAAATGTCCGTGGATATTTATTATTATTATCGTACCGATAATTGATACCATGGGTTCAGTGCTCGATTCAGAACCCCCGGGTGGTGGAAATTTGCATCGGACTTTTCATGAAAATTGAAATTTCTTTTTCATTTTTTTAGATTAAGAGATTAATCAGTTAAATTGTTCTATCTAAATTCGATTTTACGCAATAAACCCATTAATCAGCGATTTATCCAAAAACTACAATGGATTGAAACCTTCGTTTTGTTTTTTATTAAATGTGTTGTTAATGATTCGATGGAGGCTAAAAAATTCCTAACTTTGTAACCAAGTGTTGACGACGAAAATGGTATATACCTATGTGCCTATTATTATTACAGTTAATTGGTAACGTCTTTGCCCGGAGTTATCGGTATGATGTAATTTACACCCGATATAGTTTTGAGCAATTTCTAGTGTTTTAAAACCATTAAAAGTACGTACGTATTTAGATTTTAATGCGTTACCTAACAGTGCATTATTTTTAAGAAAGAATGTACACTTCATTTAAATTTAAAAAAAAAGTTTTATCAGTCTCATGTATTTTGAGATTTACTTCAAATTTCCAAAAGGTACGGCCGGTAATTACTTTATTTTCGACAGGAACAGTAACGTTCTATGTAAATATCCAATCATGTCTATTTTAAGGAAATCAAAACGGAAAAACGCGGAGAATTGTAACAGTAAATCATTGGTGGGATTTGAAAGCAAACGTTAATAAAAGCAAAACAAAAGAAACAAAACTGCCTATTGAACTAAAACCATAACTCAAAACTCGCCAATATTTATAGCCTCCTTGCAAGGCTTAACACGTTCGTCTGTTAACTGTTTTCTGAACAATAATAAATTGTGAATTAAACCTACTGCTCAATATCATTCATTATGCATATTAGGTATGTGGTTGATCTTATAAAAAGAAAAGTTTTAGTTAATTTGTTACATAGATTTTGTTTAGTGGCTAAGTGCTAATAAAATATGTATATTCAAAACACGCTTAACTTTACCTACTATGAAATTCGTCAAAAATTCTAATATAAGTTTCTAGTTAACTAAAGCATTTCTTTGCAAATGGTTCTGGTTAAAATACATAATTGAACTTTTGAAGATGTAGAGAAGCTCTGTATTGTGAGTTATACAAAAATATTATTTTACGGTTAACCTACATGTAAGATATATAGGTATGTGGTTTAGCATTTTGGTAGTCCTTATTTATTTACAATATACTGGAATATCTTCACCCTAATTTCTCTTGGGCATTTTTCTACAGCAATTTTTGGTTGGCCGGTGTTAAGTTCAGGTTTTAGCGTAAATATTGAGGAATTTATGTGTATTTCGTTGTTTTTATTACCTACTGTATTGTCTTCTTAGTTTTAGATTAGGCACCGGCTTCAAATACATCAGTAGGTGTCTAGCACAGAAATCGCAGGTAAATACGAAACTGATAAGTCTTATGCGAATGTCTCCATAAGATAGTTAGCAAAGTGTCTGGAACGGTTACATAGGAGACGCAGGTTCAAATCCTGCTCGTGTGCGTATTGTTTTCGATTTCACATTTACGCAACTTGTTTTTTTTTTTGTTTGTTTTTTTTTTATAATTAATATTGCATTCATATTAGCCTTGGACGTCTATCATCTAAGTCCACCCGTGATCATGAATGCTGTAAAGTATTCGAAACGTCGGGATAGTAGTAAAATTAAGTAAACGCGATAGATTCCATAAACGAAGTTTTATTTCAAAATGTAATATTACATTATTAAATAATAATTTTATTTATCTTAATAATTAATATGTTAATTTAAAATTTGATAATAGCTATAATAATTAATATTTGTAGCGTAACGATGAAGCCGTCACGTCACAATTATTTATGACCTATCTAGGGGTCTAAAATAAATAAGAGCACATTGATACAAACTATAAAAAAAAAACACGTGAATTAAAAAATACAGCAAATTTGGATCATAGTCTCCATACCTCGAAATTACAACAGCGTCACTTGAAGAGTTTATAGTGTAGTAGTTTTAGTGTTTATGTTCTTTATAACCAGACGTCTTCTTTTTAGTTCCAAACCTTGAGGTCCAACGATAATAAATTGCTTCCAGTCTATCTTCAAGATAATTTTTAGAATAGGTAGAGCGTGACAACTGTCTTAATCGGAGGATCACCTGCTATGTTTATAGGACCACGCCAGAGTCTAGAAATGATCATCCAACGTCTGTGTGGACTTGACCGTTCGAGATTTGATGCAAAGAGTAGAATAATCTAAAAAAAGAGTTTGATGAGACTTCAAAATTTTAAAATAAATGTTTTCTTTATTTGCAGCCTATCATTTGTAATCTATTTGGAAAGAGAATATAGGTAATATTAGAAAACAGGATTTAGGTAATATTATTACATATTATAATACCATTTGAACATAATCTCAACATAAACGAAGTCAATTCGATTGTTTCATCAACTGCAGAGTTAACTTTTCATTTTGGTTTCTATTTATTTACTGAGAATGAGTATTTATTTAGTGCAGATATAAAAATGTTAGAATTAAATAACAATTATTTGCGTTCTTCTTCCTGTATTTAGACGCACAAGTTAATAAGGCAAAAATATTTACAGGTAATGGTACTCATAAAGTATTAATTATAGGACATCCAAACAAGTTCAGTATAATAAGTTGATTTAGTTCCTATTTACTTCTGTCATAATGTGTCATGTGGTACTTGTCTCTCTTGGCATAAGGGAACCTAATACTGCAAAGGTATAACAGCAAAATTGGCTATATTTAGTTGCAGTTACCAGTGATCTGGGTAATCCGAAAACTTTTACGGGTTACCAAATCGTTCCCAGGTTTTATAGTTTTGAAAGAGAATCTTTGGAGTAGATATATAAAGAGGTAGATAGGAAGGGAGTTAAGATCTCCAACAGTAACTCATCGGACAAAAAGCAGCAAACTGACTTGCGCAGATGCACAGATGGCGGAGTGGTTTAGATACTCCCGCCCGTGTGGTTTAGATACTCGCCGGAGTGGTTTAGATACTCGCGCCGTGGTTTAGATACTCCCGCCCGAGTGATGTGGGTTCTATTCCCACACAAGACAACTCTTTATGTGATCCATAAATGGTTGTTCTGAGTCTGGGTGTACTCCGTGTCCTTGAAATTGTATGTTTGTAAAGTTGCCCCCGGATTACAAGATTATTCCTTAGTGCAGAATGTTGTCTTTTTAAAAATAAATCTCTATCTAAATCAAAGATAGAGTATAGGTTTTAGCATCCATGCAGCTGCTGCTCTCGAAGCTGTGCTATAAAAAAAAACTATTTAATGATAATTGAATTAATTTAATGACAAAATTATTCTTTTTGACACAAAATAAGTAAATGCGTTTAAGAAAAACTCCTTTAATTAAAGTACGCAAAGTGGGTTCCCTAAGATTACTTTGCAAAAAGTGTTAAAGTTAAAATCAAAAAAGTTCGTTGATAGTGTACACAAAAACTCATTTAATGTTAAAAATAAAATTAAATATTAATAAACAAGAAGAGTTTTCTTCTTGTTTTATTACGTGTTTACGGAGATAATCCCCCGAGCAAAGCTGAGAGATCATTGAGACAAAACTCACTTTGGTTCTTGTGACGCTTCAATTTAATCCACCCGTAAACTTGTTTACACTTATTTTGATTGATATTTTCTTATGAGAAAGCAAGTATTATACAAACAAATTATACTTTATATGTATATTTGTGTGACTTATATTATTTACTGAAATAGTACTTAGGTATTAGACTAGGTTAGACCAAAAAGAACGTGGAGTCTCCGAAACCGGAGAGCGTGTATGAAGAAAATTATAAATGTTGAGGAAGCGTGTGATGTATGCAAGAATGGAGCCTTTTGGCACTTTGTTCTGTCTGCTTACCCCACAAGGAAGATGGCGTGAGTAAGTAAATAGTAGATATGAACTTCATGATATTTTGCTGTCTTGTAGAAATATATGAGACAGCAATATGTTTGTATTACGAGAACCAAACGTGAGTATTAAAATGCTATTTGTAAGGCTCACATTCCTGAAGTAGTTTGAGTCTATACTTCCAATTCCAAATGACCCTACCTAAAGTAGTAAACTAGCTACAATTTTCATAAAATATGACAATACGACCGTACGTCATTTGGTGGTTTCATTACTCGCCCTCACTTCGCACGTGGCCCAGTAATGTACTAAGGATTAACTGGAACTAATTATGTAGATGGACTACTATCGCTTTATACAACTAATTAGGTATATTATCTTATTGTATCCACGCATTTCGAATATTCCCATGTATCGTGTACATTCAAAACCGCAACTAACCTGCGGTTTACCGCTGACACTCGCCATGTATGTCGTCTAAATTATACGCACATTATGATCTAATTAGACATATATCTGATTATCCTGATATCGAAGTAAGTTCAGTAATCATCTTGCAAATATTAATATATAAAATATCTCAACAATAGGTAATGATTAATGACCTCATCATGTTGTATTTTTTATATTATAAAACTTTAACAGAGCTGGGGAAATAAATCGATGACCTCAGTTTTGAAGAACTGAACTTAGGTTTCTCTAATCATTTTGAACAGCCAATTTATGATTTTTGCCATTCCGCACTGGGCCAGCGCGGTGGACCAAGGCCTAACCCCTCTCAGCAGAGCGCATGCTTGTTTGTCAACCATATAGTAGGGTTAAATTGAACCAAGCTCTTTTCACTACATTCCGAGGCTCGCCCTAGAGAGCGCTTGAGTTCATACACAAGTTGGGTTCGCCTTTCATCCAGCATATTCCATGGGATTTTCTGATGGTCAGCTTGTCGCACATCACCCGTGCTGTTATTCTCATAGCAATGCACATTCTTCTTCTTCTTTCACGACCAGCGTTGGGGAAAGCACCGAGCCTTGTGGTACGCCAGCATTGACAGCCATGGCAGCAGCAACCCTCTACTACAACATAAGCTGGTAACTTTCATAGAAAGGCCCTATATCAGACCCTGTCAAACCCCTTCGCGATGTCCAGGCTGAACGCCAAAGCACCACTCTCGTCTGCCAAGGGCTCTGTTCAACGGTGAGTAAGGTAAACGCAAAGAACACGTGGATCGACTGTGACGGAAGTCATTTTAGCGGTCACTGATTAGCTGATGATCCGTTGATCCGATCGTTGAAGGTACTTCAGAACCTTGCGGCGGTCATCAACTTCCTAGATTACCCTGAGTTATTGCAGAAGGCAAAAGGGATAAGCACTAGAATTCATGTACAAAATAATAGAGTGCATACAAAAAGGTAAGTAATATAAGTTATAGTAGGTATGTAAATTCCATTCACTTTGTGTACTCATTAAAGATCAATTATTTAATAATATAATCATTTAACAAAAATATGGCAATTTAATAAGTTCGCATTTTCAAGTGATTCTCACAAAATATTGCGATTACTTGGAATACGAATGCGAAAAAATTTCGTAGCAGCTTGGAGTTAGGAAGGGAAGGTATTTCACTCTCGTGCCTTGAAAGCATGAAAAGCCACTGGTCCCGCCCTTAATCTCTATCCCGTCCTATCGGAACGCCGTTCCATTGGATTCTATAAAAGTGAGGGAACAGAAAGTTCGCTTGTATTTCTGCTCACACTCGTGCACTATAACATCTCCTGCGTAGTTGACTGGTATCCGTTAACACTTGCCGCCGTGACCGCAATCGGTTTGAAGACCGAAGAAGAAGATATTATGGTGGATTTGTTTATGGTGAACCAGAGATTTAAGTAGAGAATGAAGCGTAAATTAGTTATAAAATTAACACGATTGGGTCGGAAACAAACTGTTTACGACTGCTTATGGCTGCATAGAAGGTGTTATGGTATAGGATATCTACCTCCAGTGCACTGATGCAAATTCGATTCCCAAACAGAAATGCTTGGGTTGTATTTTTTGTCCGATAATGATAGGTATGTTTTTTATTTGTTAAATACAGGGATTATCCGTAGTAATGTATTTAAAAAACAATGATACATTAATAAAGGAAAAGAACAGTAGCAATCTCTTTTATTATGTACAATAACGAGCTAAACGCGCCAGTTGTCCTAGCTTTAAAGTTGACCCACTTAACGTATACGTACGTATTTTTTAAGGGAACTTAGTTTGGTAATAAAATTTGATTTTAACGTAAAAAAAATAAAGTCAGAAAGTAGGAAGATTCCGACAGATTCTTATTTTCAAATGTAACTCTTTGATCTGAATCGATCCTCCTTTTTCGTTTTAGTTTTAGAGCATCTATTGAACATTTAGTTTTCCAGCTTTCAGAGATCGGCTTCTCAGGTTTACACTTTGTTTTTGAAGCTGCATTTTCAAAGTAGTAGAGAAAAATATATATAAAAATATCTAAATATTTATAGGGTTTGCGTCATTATTAGGTAAAATCTTAATTGTAAAATTAAGTTTACCTGGTCGGTATAATGTATGAAAATACTTCCGACAGATGGCGCAGGCGTCACCCAAAGACGTTAAGTATGAATGTGTTATCGAAATTAGCAGTCAGGAGCAATTGTCACGATGGCTGAATTGGCAAAGCATCTGGACGGTATCCAGGAGATGCAGGTTCACATCCTGCTCGTGACTGTTATTTTCAATTTCACATTTTCTCCTTTGTGTTTAACACAAAGGACCTAAGCATGTAAAATGCTAAAAATATATATAAAAATATGTAAATACTAAGTATTTTATTAAAAAAATGTTTCTTGTCGTTCAATGCTCCGCAGAAATACCAATAATAATTTATTGAACTCTCTAATTTCAGGCAGTCACCTTTGAAAACATAAATTTTCGATTTATCATTTTAGATTCATCGAAATTTTGCAAAAAGAAATCATTTGTCGCGGTTGATACCGAAACGTTAGTCTTGGCACACGTCTTTTTCCGTGCGCACAGGTGATTCTAGAGTATAACATAGTGCAACTTGTTTAGCTACAGTTTTCTTGCTTGATCCCAATCCCCGGAGATGTACCTAATCATTCATCATGTAATTTTATGTGGTGATATAAATATAAATCTTTTAAATTATTCTGATCAACATGTAAATTCGTATGAAAATTTATTGTATGAATACGGTTTTACAAAATGTATAAATGATATTACACGAGAGGAAATACTATTAGGTAAAATAGTACATTCTTGTATAGATCATATAAACATTAGAATGAAAAATATATTTTGTATTAATTCACCTGTAATAAAACATAAATTCTCTGATCATTATTTTGTGTCAGCTGTGGTAGAATGGAAACGCACACTGTCGAAATACTCGTCCAATAATAGCAATCATCGCAGTGCACGTGCACCTAGTAAACGAGTACTTGACAACAAAATGGTCAAAGAAGAATTATTGTGTGCCGATTTTAACAGTTTATTATCAATTGAATGACCACAAGAATTATGTAGCACCTTTTGTCAAATGTTTATTAATATTTACAATGCATGCTATAAAACTATAAAAACGAATATGAATGAAAGAAACTAACCATGGATTAATAATCATTTAAGGACTATGATAGAAGACAGAGATAGATTATATAAAGTTTGGAGTAATGAAACTAAGAATAATATGTTAAAAAGACTGAAATATACTAGATTTAGAAATAAATGTCAAAAGGCTATTAAATAGCAGTAAAAATAAATATGATAAAGATAGCATATTAGAATGCAATAAAAATGTGAGGAAATTGTGGGAGAAAATAATAGTCTGATAGGAAATACAAAACAGTCAATAGATAAATTAATCATTTCAAATATGAGTAGGATAAGAACTACTAAAGAAATCAGTAATATTTTCGCAACAACATTTTCAGAAGAAATTCAAGAAATAAAGCACCAGTGCAATGACACATGGTTAGACAGGGGACAGTATATAAAACCTATTGACACGTGTATGAGATGGCAACCTGTCACCCCAGGTAATATAAAACTTATAATCAAAAACATGAGCAATAATAAATCACCTGGTTCTGATCTCATACGTATGTCAGATACAAAATTTCTTGTGAATAAGGTCAGTCCCGTGCTGGCCAAACTTGTAAATTTATCAGTTAGTAAATATATATGATAAATTAAAGGAAGCTATAGTCCGTCCACTACACAAAAAAGGAGACTATAGATACTTCTAATTATAGACCAATAGCTATACTTTCAAGCTCAGATAAAATTATTGAAAAATGTGTCGTCAATCAATTAAGCAAATATTTGCAACACAGCAATATTATTAATAACTGCCAACATACCAAATTAAGAATACTGTTATGTAAATTATATCAATAAAGTATAAATTATTTGAGAATAAGGAAAAAGAGTTTTTTTGTACTAGCGGGAATCGAACCCGCGTCTTTTCCAATCCGGGGAAGTGCTCTAAGCCACTGAGCCTTCCTTATTCTCAAATAATTTATACTTTAAAAACTGGCGGAGCATGTCAAATGCTAAAAAATATAGATCAAAAATGTTCTATCAATAAGTTAAAAGGTTCCTATTAATATATTAAGATGTCTATATTTAAGTCTAGTTAAATCAGTGATAAGTTACGCTCTCGATAGTTATGGCCTAACGTTTAAAACTTTTGGATAAAATAGAAACTTTGCAATTAAGGTTTCTAAAGCTGATGGTCACAAAAAAGACAAAAGTAAGCTGTAAAGAAGATCACAGAAAATTATTTAAAATATGTGACATCTTACCGGCTAGCTTAAAGCATAAATATCTCCTAATTATAAATCAACATGACAAAAAAGAGCATAGCTTATCCCCCGTAACGAACTTAATACAAGATCGATGACCGCTGGTAAATTTAATATTCCTAAAATTATAAATTATTATGATGATAGAACACTAAAGAAACGTGTGCTATCGAAATTAACAGTCAGGAGCAATTGTCAGGATGGCTGAATTGGTAAAGCATCTGGACGGTATCCAGAAGATGCAGGTTCAAATCCTGCTCCTGACTGTTATTTTCGATTTCACATTTTTCACATTGTGTTTAATGTATAGTGCTAAGCATGTCAAATGCTAAAAATATATATAAAAATATCTAAATATTTAAAGGGTTTGCGTCATTATTAGGTAAAATCTTAATTGTAAAATTAAGTTTACCTGGTCGGTATAATGTATGAAAATACGTCCGACAGATGGCGCAGGCGTCACCCAAAGACGTTAAGTATGATGTGTTATCGAAATTAACAGTCAGGAGCAATTGTCAGGATGGCTGAATTGGTAAAGCATCTGGACGGTATCCAGAAGATGCAGGTTCAAATCCTGCTCCTGACTGTTATTTTCGATTTCACATTTTTCACATTGTGTTTAATGTATAGTGCTAAGCATGTCAAATGCTAAAAATATATATAAAAATATCTAAATACGTTTGTTTGGTTGTTTAATAGACTTTGACCCCGTTACTACGTATTTACTCATGTGTGTTTAACTGCCTCGGTGGTGTAGCAGTAGGTAATGTACACGACTGCTAATCGTGAGGTCTCGGGTTCGATCCCCGGGTCGGGCAATGTTATTGAGCTTTTTCCTAAAAAGAAAAATTCTCAGTAGTAGCCCGGAGTTTGGAAATGTGCCCGGTAGACGTCAATAGGCTCGCCCTCTATTACGTGGGACTTAAACATAGCTGGCGAATCGTGGGTGTGTAATACACCTCTGCCTACACCTTCGGGGAATACAGGCGTGATGCTATGTTACTCATGTGATAAAACTTCGTTAAAGGAGTCGCGCATAGTGGAGCAGAATATATGGAGTTAATAATCCTTACTAATATTATGAATGCAAAAGAACATTATTTTGTTTGTTTGTTTGTTACACTTTCACACCGTAGGTAAATACTGAACCAACCGGCGTGAAATTTAGCATACTTATATTCTGGAATCCAAAAAATACAGGTTACTTTTTATCTGGTAGAAATGGATGATTGGTATTTTTATATAGAGAGTGACGTATTTATATTCTATTATTCCGAAGTCTACGCGGACGAAGTCGCATGCAAAATCTAGTATAATATATGCTATAATAACAATGTTATTAAAATTAATAATTTTTTTATCATATACACAAAATTCTTCAATTAAATTTTAAATAAAAGCCTAAAAATGTTATATGTAAATTGTGAACACGCAATTGGTACGGGTAGATAAACTATTTTCATTTCTATTAAATATTCTAGCTGTGCCTCGCGATAACAATCACTTTAAATTAAAAATATATTTTGTATAAAATACCTACTGAAATGTTTTAGTACAGGCTGAGGACCGGCGGTGAACAAAGGCGGTAAAAATATCCAGAGAAAGAAACATATAGTACAGGCAATGTTGACTAAAATGAGAAAGTCGGCCAGATTTCGCAGAAAAGTTTATGTCTGTTTACAAAAGTAAAAAAACAACTAATGACTGCTTTATTCACCAAGATTTTGTGCAACATGTCATGAATTCCCGAAGAGATGACTTTTTACTTATGCGTTTTTTCTGACGATAGGTACCTAAATTTTAATGATTCTATATTTTCAGTAGAAGCCTCTATTTCACAAGTAATCCGGTTATTTTTTTTTTATCACTTAAAACACCACTGATATAGGTATAAGCGAAATTGTGACTAGAAAATTACATTCCAAAACACGGTAAATAAAGAAATTATACACTTTATCTGGGAAATTTTGTAAATTTCATTATACTTTTGTTAACAGAGTTGAGGAAAATTCAATTGAATTGAAAACTAAATGTGTTTGTGTACGTTACTCAATTTCGTTTTCAATCTTGAATAATTTCTGTTATTTTCTTTTCTAAGTTCGGTTTATTGGCTCTATTAGATTTTTGTAAAAAATATTTACATTTAAACCTCCGACCTCCTCCGATCTGGTTTTGTACTACGTTATGTGCACACCTAGCTACATATCGCACTCAATAGGAAAAAGAGAGTGGAGAAATTGAAAATGTCATGTAAAAGTTGTCCGTGTGGTGACGGACTAAGAATACAAGTGTCACCACTCCATCCTTTCCTGCGGGTGTCGTACAAGGCGACTAAGAGAAGTAAGCAATTATTACCATTGCATTACTGGTGGTAAGGCTGGGTACCAAGTGAAAGTACTCACTTGCTATGGGGCCTGAACGGGTCGATACCACCGTCTCCTGTGTGTGTGTGACCGGTCATAAAGCACGTCAGTGTGTTTTGGCTGTAGCAGAAGATAACCGTTTGTTCTTTAATTTCATATCTGAGAAATGATATGGTGCGCAGCGGCTTAACAATACTTTCGGTATATTTGAGTCCATGAGCGACGATTACCTCTTACCATCAGGTGGGCCGTGGCTCGTCGGCCATCAATAGCAACAACAAAAAAAAATTACCCACTGTAGTCTTAGTTTAACCACTGCTATTGCTGAAGTAATTAAAACTAATTATAAATATTCATTACTATTTAGTAAACAGGTTATATACCTACCAATGTATAATTATATTGGTCAGGAGGTCACATCGAAGGAATCAAACAGACGGAAAATCTTGGCAATAAATGATTCCTCTTTTCCTCGCGATTCCAAAAAAGAACACGGGCTTTATAATTGATTGGATTATAGCTTTTATCGTAGCGGATTGCTACGTGATCCCAGTTCATGATAGTGGATGCG